>JABTTQ020000835.1:0-1206107 GCA_016081115.2 Rehmannia glutinosa | reverse complement strand
GATTTGCCTTTAATTATCAGAATAATTTCTCGAGAACAACAAGTAACCCAACATCTTCTTCACCATCTTTCTTTGAAATCTACAAATTATTGTTGTTGTTTCAATATAGTTTTATTTGTTGAACCAAAAGCGTACACAAACATCTTGAGAATGATTAATTAAATATGCACACATAAAAAGGAAGTAAATAAAATGTAATCATAAAGTGAGCAGTTGCTTCGATCATTTTTTTTTTTGTCTAATTGGCAATTAATTATCAAGCAATAGTGAAATTACAATAATTGAAAGCATTCCTCGAAGTATAATCTTTTGCACAAATTTATTTCATTTTTCAAAAGTAATTGGCAAATTAATGCGAGTATGTTAACTAAAAAAATGACCATCAAAAATGTATGTTTGAATCATTAATCAAAACTCTTTGAACAATAATAAATTCTTCACATAAAGACAAACACAATCAATTCACAAAAGTTGTTGTCTGATTAAAACCATACACAATGACTATTACTTGACATATCATGCAATCTTGACGAACAAGCTCAATACAGAATAAAAAAAGAATTAAAGGTGAAAAGAAAGCACATAATAAATGGACCAACCAATGTACTCCATTACTTGTAAATTAGAGACGAGAGCAAAATGTAGTCCAATAATTCTATTTAAATACGGCTTTGACAATAAATTTTAGTCACATACAAAATGCATACACAAACAAAAAACTTATTGTTGTATGTGCAAAATTGTCCCATTCTACTAAAATATAAAGAGAAATTTGTAAAAATCAAGAATCACATTGAAAAAATCGAACCCACTCAAATCTCAATAAAATTACGGGCCACTTTACAAACTCAACTAGTTGAACACGCGTAATGTGTTCTGCCATTTTATTTTTTTTTCAAAAAATAGGTTCGACTTGTGTGATTGTGTAAGGTGTAAAGTAGAAATAAAAAATTGGGTAAGTAAAAACTACGATCACTTGTGGATTTTGCGCTTATCTTCGATTTTCCTCCTTGCCAAAGCTTCAAACTGGTCGGAGAAACGAATGACGGATGTTGCCGACGGATTCCAAACATAGGTAATATGGATATGAAAAGGAAATCAAAATGTATGTTAGCATTCATTTCACATAGGTTGCCAAATCGAAACGATGAAAAATGGAAGAATACTAACTGAGATACAATTGACAAACATGGGTGGAGTCTAAAGGAGTTCCAAGGAGGAAGATGATGTTTATATATATTCCAATCTTGTTAATATTCTTAGTATTTTGAGGGCAAGATGGTCATATCATATCCTAATTTGAGGTACTGTGACTTTTCATGGAACTCATAATGTTTAGAATTAAATAATACCAGGGTAGGTGGGATTGTTAATCAAAATCAAATTGTGATTACAATCCCGGCCAGTGGCTAATAATCGCCGCAATCTAAGATCCCAAAGCGTCGGATTGTTTGTGATTACCTTATCACATCTAACACCAATCCCAAAACCTCCATAATTGTTTTGTTTTGGGTATGCTTATGTTCTTTTGACTTTTGAGGGTGTGTTTGGGTAATAAAATTGACTTTTTAAAATTACACGATATTTTAATTATTTTAAAAATAATTTAATTTTTGAAATTACTTAATTAATTATATAATATTATAGCCCTATTGAATAATTATTGCGACCTACGCCACCATCCCACTTTTACGACCGCTTTCTATCATACGAGGCTCATGCGACTCTCAACCAGGCATAAAATATGACTTCCTCATTATTTGCAAGTAACATGAATAATTTTGGATTATTTACTCTCATTTATTGTGTTATTTGCTTTTGAATTATTCTCCCAGCTCGATTTTAGCGTCGGATGGGTCTCCTATGACTCATCTCATGAAAAATTCTCATAAAAAACTATTAGCTCACAAGAATAAGTTGGGCATTAATTCAAAAATATTAGTTTGGAGTGATTTCATGATTTAGCGTCATTAGTATGTGTTATGCTATTTTTTAAATTACATATTAAAATATTCTATTTTTAGTTCATTTTTATTCTTGAACCATGCATCGACTTAGTATTAGTGAATTTTAGCTCCATTTATATTGATGGATTTGGAGTTGTGAATTTAATTCATAATAACAAGTTCATTGAAGTTATTTGATAAAGTGATTTTATAATGGATTTCAAATCATTTGAACCATTTTGAAAGAAATTTTGGAGGATTTCAAATATTTATTATTTGAAATCATTCTCCCAATTCTCTACCCAAATCTAAATCATTACATCCAAATGCAATCTTAGATTAGGGAGTGCTTGCAAACACTTAAAAAACATTGATGCTTTTGAATTTTTTTTTTTTTTTCAAATGGCAATTTCTTATCCTAATTGTATAATTTAATTGTGAATCTAAAAGATGTAGTGGTACTTTAGGTTTTTTTTATTCGTCTGGTTTCGTTTTGAAATTTACAAACACTTTTACAATTTATTCGTGAAGTACTTATATTAATTTAATCATCTTTCATCTTTTATTTGCAAACACTACCGACTTTTAATTGTCACTTCTACTAAAACCAATCAATTATTCTAAAGAAAACTAAAAGAAAGTTTTTCTTCTTTTTTTTTCAAACACTAAGCTTATTGAATTAAGCGTGTTTCAAGTTTTCGTAAAAGAATTAGAATAATACCCGTGTGTTATATCGATAGCCAAAAATAAATTTATGATGTCATAAATTTATTTGATAATTATAGAACATCCAAAATATTAATTAGAAAGAATATAAAAAAATTAAATTTAGAAGAGTATTATACAAATCATTAACTTCAAAATTTGAAAAATTATTTGGAAACTACATTTAATAAAAAATATCAAAGTATGTCGTTTCATCATTCAAGAATCACTTGGCTGATATGCTAATTTCATGAATAAAAAGTAAAGTTGGCAAAGGGTGGGGACGAATCGATCGACCCAAGACCGCTTGCGTTTTTGAAAAGTTTCTGACCGGGTTGGGCTAACATAATTTTGGCCATACTGCAAAATGCATGGCCTGCAAATCCAATCCATGTGTAGATTTCAGACACTTAAATTGTCGCTGCCAAAAAAAATCGGACTAACCACGAACCACATGCCAATTAGATCAAGCCAATATGTCCAATTTTTTCCCTGAAAAAGTATTACCCAACCCAAATCAAACACCGGTCGTCTTTGCCGATTTTATAGCTTTAATCAAAAGTATTCAATAAAATATCTTCTATTTAAAAAATTATATATAATATTTAAATAGGTAGGTAAAATATCGTTATTTAGCTTTGCACACAACGCAATTGGGTAAAATCACTTTAATTAAGTTTACATGATACTTGGTAAGCAACAAACACAATTATTATTAATAAATTTGAACAATTTATTTATTTGTGTTTTTGGCTTGTCAAAAGATATATCACGTGAGGTAGATTTTTATTTATGAAAAAGCGGATTTTATAGATAGACTCTTTGATTTTTTTTTTTATTTGTTACTTTTTGAATTATAATATGTATTGATAGCATCTTTGATATACCAAAAAAAAGTATGAAAAAATTGTATTTAGACTTGCTACACAGATATAGATGTGTATTTGGATGAATAAAGAGTTGACATATGTTTCAAAGTAGGGAGGTGATAGAGTTGATATAATGTCTATATTAGACTAGGTGTATATCCACACATACTTGATTACAAGCAACTTATTAATATGGTAAAAAAAAACAAGCAACTTATTAATCCACTCAAACTTTATTTACATTTGGTTAGGTCTAGCTTGAAAACGAGAGCACAAAGGGCTGATGTTATTGTTTTTTTTTTTTTTTTGATAAAAATGTGAAAAATTCATTGAAAAGAGTGAAAAATTACAAATTAAAGGGGCATACCCGGATTTGAACAAATGTCAAAATGGACAAACCCATTAACACGGAGAGAAAGAACAATAGACATTATGCCCTTTCCAAGCCCACAATAGACATTTTCACACTCCAAGTAAAGGGCAACTTTGAAATAAAATGACAAATCTTATTACAGATCCAAACTGAGTTTGTGTTTTGATAAAAATCGTACCACATTACGGCCATGATTTATATTTTTTGATTTTTTTTTAGATTATTTTAAAATCGAAAATTAGATTAACTTAAAGAGCAAGTCTCATGACGGTCTCACTGATCTAACCGTGAGACGGACCTTCTGGGGGCTCCGTCTTGAGAACATGAACCATGAAAATAAATTTAAAATAATAATGAACCATGAAGAAACAAAAATAAACCCTAAAAACACGAACGGAAGAATAAACTCAAAAACAAAAAATAAACCCAAAAATAAAAAATAAAACCCTAAGAAAAACTAAAAATCCTAAAAACTCAAATCAATTTAAAATAAACCCAAGAAACAAAATAAACCCTAAAAACAAATATAAACCCTAAGAAAAATAAAATAAAAAAAAAACCTTTAAAACTTTGTGTAATCTGCCTCACGGATCTAAATCCCAGTGAGACCGCCTCACGCAAGTTTTTGCCTAACTTAAAATATATATTTTAAACCGGATAATTTTAATTTATCCCTAACTATTCATGTGTTTCTATTTTGCTCATTTAACTCAATTGTCTATTTTATCCCATGAACTTCACAATTTGCACTTAATTTATAATTTCAAATTTATCCTTCACCGATAGTAAATCATCCATGTATATTATATCTCGAACAATTATTTGGATCAATTTTCTCTCTAAATCTCATCATCTTTAGCTAATATACAAATAATAATAATAGTAAATTTCATTATTAAACATAAGGTATGATACATTTTTTAAAATTTACAAAATAAAATAATCATAAAGCTAAGAGATAAATTTAGAAATTTCAACAATTTGAAAAATTTTAAGAATAAAGTAGAATAATTCAAAGTTAATTAGACAAGATAGAAAATCTCGTGATAGTTTAGGAGCCAAAATTTACACACACACACACAATAGAACTCACAAAATGGCCGTTCAGACCAGCCCGATCAGACTATTTCAGCCAAGAGTAAAAGTCAGCCAGGGCCAAATAATCGACTTAATATTGAACACAACCCATAAGATTACACTATAAAAATCGCTTATCGGACCGAGCCGATTTCAAGCCTAATAGAACAAGCAAAATAGGCCCCTTTACGACCTAAAATATCATAACCTAGCATGATAAAAATATCAAGAATCAAATCGATCCACTAAGAACGAGCCAAAATTGACAGCTCTAACACGTGTAAAATAAAACCAAACATTTGCGTCAATTCTCGAGTCCATGTTTTTGATGAAACCCGATCCGCCCAACAACCTTTTGAAGGCCGCAATTCCAAAATTGTCCTCTAATTCGCCTCCGGCGCACGTTAGTTCACGTCATAAAGGCGGCACGTGCCACGTGGCTTACGCTCTCTTTGTCCCACGACCCTAGCACGAAAATAAATATTATATTTACCACCACTTTTTAAAATTCATAAAACAAATATTTGTTTTTTTTTTTCAACTACAAAACCTTTTTGGCCACACCACCACTCCCATATGAAACAGCTTTTCAAACCACCAGCTTCACCGCCATGGACGGCGGAGACGAGTCCCGGCGAGGCCTGTACCGGCTCCTCTTGGATCGGTTCCAGAACCTGGAGGCCAGCCACCACAAGCTCAAAGAACAGTTACAAGTTATCTTGAAGGAGAAGACTAGAAATGCTAGCAGCAAGACTTTTGAAGAAAATGAGATGCCGTCAGATTCCGAATACCTGGCGTCATTTCCCGGCTGGGGATCCCTTCCGGAGTCCTACTTTTCGGAAGTCCGTACAGAAGCGTGTTGGAGTACATGGGTCATGCAGTTCACGTGAGCAGAGCTGGCTCCGGGGAGATCATTTATTGGTGAGATTTTCAAATTAATCGATTGTGGTTCAAAAATTACTATCGGTCTAGTTGTTCGCGGTTTGATTTATTTGTTTTAGTGTGTCTAATATGGTAAGTTGGAGTTATTGCAATCTTGTTTGTATATAGTTTGATTTGGATTAGGCCAAATACAGATACAAAGGTCTTTTTGGATTTGTGAATAGATTGGTCTTGTGGGAAATAAAGGAGATTTTTATGGCTATCAAGTTGTGGATATGGTGGTGGACTACTTGCTGTAGTTTATATTCTATTATGCTATATAAGGTTGCATTTGGACGAAGTGATTTGGATTTGACAGAGAGATTTGGGAAAGGAGTTTCAAATAATAACATATAAGATGTGGATTTGAAATAGGAGATTGAGGATTTGAAATCCATTATATTATGAGCTTATCCAAACAACCTCAATGGATTGAAATTCTTAGCTTCAAATTCATCAATCTAAATGAAACCTAAATGAGGTGTGTGGATAAGTCTATATCAAAATAAAGATTGAATCTCTGGGACGTTGATTTTAATGTGAAGTATCAAGGGAATGACTTTTTATGCGACTTGGCTGTGTTTCCCTTCGCTGTCTATTGCTTGATCTTGAAGTGATGTGGAGGACAAATAAGGGTAGAATTATCGACTATTATCCAATAATTGATGGATATAATTTTACTTAAGCCATTTATTTTGAGACTAAATCGGCACATAGTTGGTTATAGTATTTTCATTTATTTTACCGTTTCTCCCTTTACTTAGATTGTTAGATATTTAAGCTGCTTTAATTTCACCACTTCTTTAGCATGTCGTCTCTTGATAGAATAACTATAAATGTTAGATCATGTGAGGATCCTGGTTCAGCTCTAATATAGCTTCTGAAACCATTTGAGAGAGGTCAGAAGTTTAGTGACAAAGGTTTGAAAATTCTCATTCCAAAAACCACTTCACTTTTTATATTATTATAGCTTGGGGAAGCCTAATATAGACTACTTATATGTAGAAAATGAATTTTAAGCCTGGGAATAATTATGACGTTGCACCCCTCAGGATGCTTGAATTTTGCACCTATTGGTTTTGCATTTAAATTTGTTTCCACTTTGATATTCTTGCACTCCCACTCTTCTTCCACAATTCTAAGCTCAATAAATGTAGTGTGCTTTGTCCATGTATAGTTCTGTCAAAGTAAGTCAATTATCAATATGAGTTCAATCATTCTTGGGCAATTGTTAGTAGCCAATTCTATTAGCATCTGCATCTTAGATGAGGTAATTCAGTGTAGCCCTTTTTCCTTTTTTTTTTTTTTTTTTTAAAAAAACGAGATGAATTTCCAAATGCACAGGGTGTGATTATTTCTTAGATGATTTTGGTCACCCTAAGTGAAGATCTACCACAGGATGGAACTGTACTCAATTGGTCTGCATCTTGAGTAATCATCCATTGTGTTCCCTTGCAATTATGAAGGCTAATATCTTGGGTTTTAACTTTTGGTTAGATGGTTGCCTAATTTTGAAATATCAAATGGAAGGACAATAGGTTTAGCAATTTAAATTCTAGTCATCTTCACGCTCCTCCGGAAGAGGAAATAAGGAGAAAATCAATGTGAAAAGATTATTCTATCTGTATGATAATAAAGATTGGACAGCTACTCCTTGCTTGTTTAAGACTATAAGTATTTTTGCTCCTCCATTTGACATGTCATACAGAAAATATCTCGTGTTGCAGGAATTGTGCAGCTGAAAACTTTATGGATATAGAGACTACGAAGTTGTTGGACAGAGCGTTGTTGAACTTCTTTTTGATGAAGAACATCATCCTTCAGCTCTAGAAATCATGGAAAGATTGAGAAATGGGGAATCTTGGTCAGGCCAGCTCCCTCTGAAGAAGAGTTCTGGTCAAAATTTCATGGCAATGGTTACAAAGAGCCCGTTGTATGAAGATGGCGAGCTTGTAGGGATCGTCACTGTATCAAGTGATGCTGCTGTATTTAATAACACAGACTCAGGAAATACGAGAACACATCAAAATCAGGCTGATGAACAGTCTAAATTTCAGAGAATAAATTTAAAGAAGATCCAATGGCATCCACAGCCACAATTCGTCCCAGTGCCTCAACTTCCATCTTCTATTTCCAATTTGGTGCTTATTATTAATTTCCTATGTCTCTATGTACCTCATTTTTTTCAAATATCCTTTTGGAGAGACGTTAAACTTTTTATAATGACTGATCAGGCTTCAAAAGTTCTATTGCGAAACGTGATGTTACCGGTGATACAAGAAGTATCGAGGAAGCTGAAGTAGAAAGTCAAGATGCGAAAGCAGACAGACCGCCAAGAGCCCCTGTAAGTTATAAATTTTGATTGGTGAATTTGATTTACTTAATTGGAAGTGAAACGAATAAAAAACTATAATTGCTGCAGATTGCAAGACCTGCTTTCGGTTTGTCCATAGGGAGGAATAGAACTGAAGTGATGAGCTCAGAGAAAGAGGAATCAACATCTGAATTTGTTCAGCCTTCAAAAATTGTATGGTCTATTCTCCATTTTCCTTATGCATTTTGCATATTATTCAATATCATCTATTCGGTAATTAATTTCTGAAATTATTTGGATAGATATTGGTTCAAAACATTCATCAATGTATCTAACATATTTGTATAGTCTATTGGCAAATTTTAGCTGACTGAATGGTGGAGTATTGCTGTAAACTCTATTTAAGATAAGTCTTGCATCTGAAAACCGTAGGCAGAATTATTTTCAAAGTTGCAAAGAGGGACAATCAACAACTTAGAGAAATTATTTGGATAGATATTGGTTCAAAACATTCATCAATGTATCTAACATATTTGTATAGTCTATTGGCAAATTTTAGCTGACTGAATGGTGGAGTATTGCTGTAAACTCTATTTAAGATAAGTCTTGCATCTGAAACCGTAGGCAGAATTATTTTCAAAGTTGCAAAGAGGGACAATCAACAACTTAGAGAAAAGCATGCATGAGAACATGCAAGAAGTTGGTTTGGAAGATAATCAAACGAGGAAGACGTCAGCAGATGAAACGTGTTTCCTGAGAGATGAAGTGGAGAGTACTTCTAATCACACAGATGATGCTCTGTTAGGAACTTCTGATTACGTTAAAAGAAAACAGCCAGAAACACATATGAATCCTTCCTTTGCTAAGGAGAGTCCGTCTAGTGGAGCCTTTTCAGGTGCACATCAAGGGTATTTTGAAGTGCATAGACCTGCTGATCAGCAGCCAAATATAAAATCGGTAGATTCAGAAGATGCATCTCCTAGACAGTCAGATTCTCCTAAGGTTCCAACTTCAGGGAGAGTTTTGGCAGTGGACCTCGAAGCTCGTCAAGCAAAGGTGAAAATGATTCACACATTGTTGTGGATTCTGAGATTCGCTGGGAGGATTTACAATTAAGGGAGGAAATTGGGCAAGGTAAAGTTCTAATTATATGCATGTTCGGAAATTGGGAGGCACTCATATGAATGGGCCAAACTTTGACGTAACAATTGCTCCTTTCAGGATCATTTGGAGTAGTGTATCGTGGAGTTTGGAATGGATCGGTATGTCACCATATTCATAAGTTGCCTAATTACTCTGAATTACGACAGATAATTATCTCATTAACTGATGGTGTGTATTATATTTTCTCCATATATTTCAGGATGTTGCAGTTAAGGTTTATTTTGGAAGTCAGTACACCGAGGAAACTTTGCTTGACTACAAAAAAAGAGGTAGGTTAACCTTATACATTGTAGTGATTGTTTGAAGTGACTCACAAATCTTAACTCTAAAATTCAATATGTTTTTCAGATTGATATAATGAGAAGACTGAGACATCCAAACGTATTATTGTTTATGGGAGCAGTTTGTACAGAGGAAAAACTCGCCATGGTCACAGAGTACTTAACCAGGTATGTTGAGCAAGTTTTCTTACAAGGAAGATCGAGATAATACATTTCTTTTTGCTTTTTTAGTGTGTGGTTGATGGCCAAGCAATATCCCATTTGTGTCCATTTTTTAAGAATGTCTTGTCAAATTATACAACATTCACAGCCACATGGATTGCATTGAATATGATCAGGGGAAGCCTCTTTAGAACACTTCATAGGAACAACCAATCATTGGACATCAGACGGCGTCTGAGGATGGCTATTGATGTGGTGTGTTCTCTGCTAAAGTCGAACGTTTTCCAGTATTTCTTTTGTATTCTTGAAAGCCATATATATCAGCTGGATGGGATTTCTATAACCTCTTTCGTCTTGGTTACAGGCGAGAGGCATGAACTATTTGCATCACAGAAATCCACCTATAGTACATAGAGACCTGAAATCTTCAAATCTTCTTGTTGATAAAAGCTGGACCGTCAAGGTATTCCCTGAGAATATTAGAAAAATTCATCAGATCATATCATTGATTCATCCAAAGATTTGAAAAAAAAAAATCCAATTATACTGCTTTTTTCCAGGTTGGAGACTTTGGTTTATCAAAATTGAAGTATGCAACTTACTTGACAGCAAAATCTGGAAGAGGCACAGTTAAGATCTTGATTTATGTCCTTCCTTCCTTATCCAATTAGTCCATGCATAAATATAAATGATATAACATGTTCCGTTATCTGGCCTATGGCTTTTTTCTTCTTTTTTTTTGCGCCGCCTGATTTTAGTATCCTGTGCAAAAACTGCAGCCTCAGTGGATGGCACCTGAAGTCCTTCGGAACGAACCTTCAACAGAAAAGTAATCCTCCATAACTTGTTCTTTCTAATTTCCATAAGAGCATGTTCTATGAGAGTGTTTGCAAAAACTTCTGCTTTCAAGAAGTGATTTATTGTAGGAGAAGAGGAATCAGAAGTTAGTTATGTTTGCAAATAGAAGCTAAAAAGCTGAATTAGTTAAAAGAGAGTGCTTAGTTGTGAAAGTGTGTATTTGTTTGTAAAAGTTAAACCTGAAGCAGAATCACAAAAGCGCCACTCCCCCTACTTTAGATTCTGATTGAAATGCCAAACAGATTTGATTATTCACATGCACTCCTTCGCCGAAGCTTTTTTGAAAACATAACATGAATTACTGAGTACATATCAGTTACTGGATAGGAGGATAAATAACAAAGAAGCATTATGATCACCCATAAATAAAGAAATAAACGATTCGTGATGGATTATATATCTGAACCATGACGCATATCGATATTATTACAAGACGTGTGTTTATTTGAATTATACATGTGTTCGGCCTTTGAACAGGTCAGATGTCTTCAGTTTTGGTGTCATCCTATGGGAACTTATGACGGAACGCGTTCCATGGAGCGACCTCAATTCCTTACAGGTAATTAACTTTCCTCAATTCTTTACTTGTTTGCTGTGTTGAATAGTTACAGTCGGCATGTTCTTGTTAATTCCTGTCAAATTTTTTGGTCACCCCTTGAACATGTTTGTAAAAGGTTGTTGGAGCTGTTGGCTTTATGGACCGCAGATTAGACCTTCCTGAGAACATGGATCCCCAAGTTTCTTCCATCATCTCCGACTGTTGGCGAAGGTAATTCATCAATCTATTATAAATTAGGGTTAATTACAAAACACCCCTAAGGTTTGGGCTAATCACAAAAAAAAGCCAGAGATGTTCCAAAATTATAAAAAAACCCTCAAGTTTAATTATACCTTAAATTTATGGGGGTAATTTGTAGTATTTTATAAATATCAGGGGGGTTTTTGAAATATTTTTTACCCAAACCTTAAGGGTGCATTTGGATGGGGGGATTTGGGGGAGGATTTGGGAGGAGGGATTTGAAATCCTTAGCTAAATCCACACCCATGTTTGGCATATAAATCCAAATCAATGGATTTCAAATCCCTCTTTAACTTTTAGTTCATTTTTCAAAGGATTTCAAATCCCTACCAAAACCTAGTCATTTGAAATCCATTTTTTTTTCCCTTTATGCTCACTTGCATAGTCACACACATTTACACACACTACAAACACTTTTGCACACACTTATACACATTGCACACATTTACACACACTATACACAAAATAATAAGATTATATTTTTTTATTTTTATTTATTTCATATCAATTAAGAAAATAAATAGAGCTTTTAATTTTTTTATATCAAAACTTACGATGGATTCAAATCCTTACACAAATCTACATCATCCAAGCAAGCAATGGATTTCAAATCCAATGACTTTGAAATCCATTCATTTGAAATCCCTTGGAATTTCAAATCCCTCTATCCAAATGGGCCCTAAGGATTTTTGCAATTTTCAAAAATCTCCGGAATTTTTGTAATTAGTCCAAACCTCAGGAGATTTTTGTAATTATCCTATAAATTATAAAAACTATCTTGATGTTTAGTGTAATTATAAAAAAAACAGTTATCTTTCAAAATTACAATTGCCCCCACCCTAAAATGGTATTACAAACGTCTATTTGCATGACAATTACCTCTTAATAAGGTGCAATTTATAAAATAGAAACAAATATCAAAGTGATTATTTGTAATTTTGAAAAACTGTTTGATTTTTTTTTTTGTAATTTGTTTGAAACGAACGTTTTTACTGAACGAATGACAACTTAACTTGCTATCAGCAACTCTGAGGATCGTCCATCGTTTGAAGAGATCATCCACAGAATG
Source organism: Rehmannia glutinosa (assembly GCA_016081115.2). Taxonomy (NCBI): domain Eukaryota; kingdom Viridiplantae; phylum Streptophyta; class Magnoliopsida; order Lamiales; family Orobanchaceae; genus Rehmannia; species Rehmannia glutinosa. The sequence goes on along the minus strand of JABTTQ020000835.1, from coordinate 1,193,569 downwards.
AGAGACTTGGTCCACACAGGTGGTGTGGTGACGGCCAAGACAGCATCGACGCCTTAATATATCCGTAGCAATTATCTTTGATGACTAACAAGAAATATAGCTCCTTTCTTGGCTTTAACAGGAAAAAATTAGGAATCTGATTGCCTTTTGTTTCCGTTGTAATCTTTTTTTCTTGGCTCGTTTTTCTTTTTGTTCATCCACACCAAATTATATTTTTTAGTTCTTTTTGAGTCATATAGAGGAATAAGAAACTTCAAAGTTAGTTTCTCAAGAAATAGGAAAAAGAATGATGCAGAAATGAAGAAAACATTACATGAGTAGACTAGCATAGGTAGTGTGGCATCAATTCTGTATTTTAGATAGTTTGAGCTAAACTTTAAGTTTGTAATTTGTTTTTTCAAGCATCAAATTTGATTGTACATTTTGAACAAGTTATATGTTGTTGTTGATTGATTGATATATAATCAATTTGTTTTTCTCGTTAGACTATATATAGATGGAAGTTCCAACCAATAAGAATTCTAATGAACCTAAAAAATGATAAGGGCTCTGCAAAATAGAAAAGGCAAACCCTTATAATAAACCAGGTCCGACTCGGCTATTGATAGAGTGAAACTCTTTTTGTATACGAACCTAAAAGAATGATAAGGGCCCTGCAAAACAGAAAAGGCAAACCCTTATGATAAATCAAGCCCGACTCGGCTATTGATAGAGTGAATATATATTTCATTTCTTGAAATCTTGCTTTTGATTCAAAATCACGATATAACGTATATCCTCCCATGTTCGGATCACGAAATAGATAGAGGATATTTGTTCAAAAATGAAATCTTATTGGAGCTGACCATATCCAATCCATTCTTTAGAATACTATCACTCCCCCTTTTCTAATTTTTTTTACACTAGAAAAAAATAATTAAAAATTAATAATTATAATTTATATGATTTTCTTATCCGGCCCACCCCAAATTTATTTCTGGCTCCACCCTTGCCCACCTGGCCACCTCATATGTTTAAGTGTATTACTAACGCCAATGTGAAAATTTTATGGCATCAAATATTCAAAATCAGTGTAGTCTCAAAGTTGACTTAAGTTAAATTGGGATCCTGTGTGGGAAAGTATTATTTATTTATTTATTTATTTTGGGCGATTTAAATTGGATTGGAGTTGAGCTTCTGGGCTTACAGTATCCTAGTAATTTGGGCTTACATATTCACATTAATTTAATCTTTTTATTGGGCCGCTCGGAAGCTATCTTCCAACTAGTCCAAGATATCTCATTTCTGCATTTTCAGCTGGACTTTATGCTAACTTCTTTTAAGTACCCAAATGATGAACTGTTAAATTCAACTTTTGTGGAGGATAATTTATTACATTTTGGAGGATTTATTCAAATATATAATTATCATACATTGAAATTTATGGATATACACCAAATTTATGTAATCAACGCCCAAATACTAAAAAATATTTTCTACACTTGATATTTTTTTGTAGGAAAAATTGCAAAATTGGTCTTGTAACTACAAAGCGGTAGCAAAAAGGTCCTGTAAAAATCAAATTTTGCAAAAAAAGTCCTGTAACTATAGAAAATTCTCGATTTTGGTCCTAAAAAATGCAAAGTTTGCGAAATAGTCTTGCAACTATAGAAAACTCTCATTTTGGTACTAACTTCACCGGATTTCAATCACGTGCGTGGCACATGTAGTTCCCAATTCTCAGAGGAATTAGGACTTAAATTGAGATTTTCATAGTACATGACTGTTGTGCAAATTGTACATTTTGCATGACCAAAACTGAAATGTTTATAGTTACAAGATTTTTTTTTTTTTTTTTTGCAAAACGTAATTTTTACAGGACCTTTTTGCTACTGCCTTATAGGACTATTTTTGCAATCGTACCTTTTTATATTATGAAATAGAAAGTGAAATATATAAAAATATTATAAATAAATAAAACATAAATGTACGGTAAAAGATGTGACCTGGACTCCAAATTACAAATTCTAACCCCAAGGCCCACGAACTATAAATTTCAATTGGATTTGTCATAGTGGGCCCATACAACCAAAGTGCGACTGCCGACTTGTGTGAGCCCCATGCTATCTGGGCCTTAATCAAGAGAAATTCAAACTTATATATATTCTTTAAAAATAATATTAATATTTTAAATAGACTTTACCAACTACAGAACAATCCTAACGCATAGCAGTTTATCCCCTATCACGATGGATTATGTGACCATATTAATTTATTTTTTTGACAAAAATAAAATTAATTTTATTAAATAATTCAAACTAAAGAATACATCGATAGTAGACATAAATAAATCTGTTAAGAACCGTGGAAGATCAACCCATAGCATCTACAATTTTGAAAATTCAATGTTTAGAATACCTGTGATTCCGATCTGTAATCTGAAGATCATAATTTGATTTGTTATCTCTGTCTGTCGGATCGAAAACTTGCTTGTTTGAATCGTCCCACACAAGAAAAACATCGCACCAAGACGGTGATAAATCAAACGCCGCACTGCAGACAAAAATCAAAAACAACAAAAACAAACAAATAATCCGGATTTATGTGGAAATCACTTATTTAGTAGATGAATTATTAATAAGATGTAGATGGGGTGATTTAAAACCAAAAAGGCCAAAAATCACCCTTTAACAACGAGGAACAAAAAGAGAAACAAAAGAGAGAGTGTTAGATAGAAAATGAGGTTATGGTTGTTTTTCTATGTGACCATATTAATAAATAAATAAAAATGTGACCATATTAATAATCACAATTCCATCAAAAAATCATTAAGATCGAATTTATGTGTTACAATATAATTGATTCACTAATTACTGCTAAGGGGCGGATTTAAGGTGGGGCTCGGTCCCTAAGGCAGTCCGAATTTTTTTTTGTCCTGTTTTTCTAAGAAAAAAATATTTTTTAAAAGAAAAAATAATTGAACTATGGGTAATAGAGTACGCTGGTTGTGCCCCTGATATGGTTGCAAAATAAGCAGACCTTAGATCATGTCATGCTAGACGAGTCTCAAGCTCATCAACTTCAAATATAACGTCATATATATAGCTCATGAAATGAATTGCAATTTGCAAATTCTATCTTTTTTGTTTTGTTTTATGTTTGAATAATATATAATATATTTAACAATATTAGTTATAGAATAACGAATTAAAATAATACAATTACATTTACTCAAGTAATGTAACAAGAGCAAGTCTCTTGTGAGACAGTCTCACGGATCTAAATCCGTGAGACGGACCTCCTAAGGGCTCCGTCTTGAGAACATGAACCATGAAAATAAATTAAAAATAATAATGAACCATGAAGAAACAAAAATAGACCCTAAAAACATGAACCATGAAAAATAAACCCGAAAAATAAAAATAAAATAAAAATAAAAAATAAACCTTAAAAAAACTAAAAATCCTAAGAACTCAAATCAATTAAAAATAAACCCAAGAAACAAAATAAACCCTAAAAAACAAATATATACCCTAAGAAAAATAAAATGCGAAAAAAATCTTTAAAACTTTGTGTAAGGACTCCGTCTCACGGATCTAAACTCAGTGAGACCGTCTCACGCAAGTTTTTGCCATGTAACAATTGTTTGAGTTGGAACATATTTAATTATATATAAGTCCTAACCATTATTATATCGCTCGTGGGTACGATGCACGTGATATAATAAAGTATTTTATAATCAAAACGTAAAGATAGATTTTAGAATCCTAAAGTTGAAATTGAAATGATAAATTTAAAAACATGATCAGCAATACATGCAATTTTTAACCAATTTTAGATTTCAGATTTTTAGTAAATATTAATTTTCGATTTTGAGAAAATAAAATGTTATCAAATTTTAAATTAAAAATATAATGGGCAAGCAAACGAAATTTACCTTATCATAGAACAAAAAACATAATTTTTAATTAAATTTTTTATAAATTATGTTTTAGGTATGAAATTTTTGACTACTATTTATAGACTATTCTCTCTTTATATATATAGATAATTACTTTTTATGGTAATGGAAATGGGCGGAAATTCTAGAAATACTATTTACATAGACTTATATATAGAGAGAGATTAACCAAATCTGAATTTATAAAACTTGTCAAGAACTCTAAGGTTATGTATGGAATTGTTTCCAAATCTAATTTTCCAATTTCCAACTATTACGTAAAAATGAATTTATGTTTGTTTAAGAAATTCTCAATAGAAATAAAGTCATTTTCGGTTTTCATTTTTATGGAAAGATTCTTTTGAAAATACAACCAAACAAGTTTTCACCATAATCACACAAATCTATGTGAAAATACAACCAAATAAGTTTTCATCATAATCACGCAAATCTATGTGAAAATACATTACAATCACGCAAAACGATGTCAAAAATACACTACAATCACGCAAATATATGTCAAAAATACGATAACCAAACATATTTTCATTTCTAAACAAATTCAGACAACAAACCAAACATATTCTTAATTCTCACACGAAAACCAATAAAGTTTGGAAATTCATTTTCCAACACTAAAACTGAAAATTGACTTGGAAACACATCCATATATCCCCAATAGTTCTAATTTTGACAAACTATAATTTTTAGTTTTAAAAAATATTAAAAATGAATTTAACAAATACAATTTAGATCCTTAAAAATCTTGCGAGTTGCCAATGATGATATGAAGAGAATTTAACGAACATAAGAGTTTTATAGTCAGACAGAAAAAATGGATGCACGTGATTTTTGATTTACCAAAGTGGTAATAAAAATAGGACTGCAATTTCTGTACTTTGCATTTTATTGTTCAGTGTTTTCATTTCAAGGCTCACGAGATCATCCACCTTTTTACGTTTTACCCTTTCACATTCATGGGTTATTTTATTCTTTTTTTCACATCTCTGATTTGATAAATATTAATTGATTTTATATATATGCTTATTAAATTAAGAAAAATAAATAAATTAAAATATTTAACTATTAAATTCGGGGACTTGATATGGTCCTACGCATGAACCGATATGGGGAGATAATCCAAACCCAACAAGTGAGGTTCCACCTAAAACCAATTGGTTATAGAAGAAGTAGCTCACTTGGCTTATATAAACAATACTATTTTCCCTCTAATTAATCAATGTGGGGCAACTCACAAGTCATATCTCAATACACTACTTCATCAATTTATTAATCATCACATGATTGTCTAGCCCCCGGGGCATAGTTCAACTAGTAAAGGACCGAGTGACGTGTTGTCTGCTTTCGATATCTCAAATATGTGGAGGTTCGAATCCCCCTGTTAAAAGGGTGGAAGAGGATTTCTTGTGTGGTGACTCAATCTATGGCACTCGACCACGACTTGTGAGAGACATCACACGATTCACCTCCTCCACAAATCTATAGGACAAGGGCAAGAAAAAACCCTCAAAGATCGAAATTCGTCCTTTTTTCTTTATCACATGATTGTCCATGCTCAATCTAATCATATTGATGGGCCTACCTTGGGCTGAGCATGAGTCTCCATGATACCAAAGATTAATATTGTATTACTCTAGGTCATAAATGAAGAAAAAAAACCTTATAGTTTTAGATTTTGAAATTCTTGAATAGTGTCCAAGTTAGATGTAAAAGGTGCTTAAATCGAGAAATATCAAAGAAATATATATCTTTCAATTTTATTTTTTTATTTTTTTTTTGTGTGTGTAAAAGGGCATGTTAGTAGTGACTTTTCAAATGAGCCACTTTTATTAATTTTTTGAAAAAACATTTATAACAAAAAAACATATGTAAACAATTACAATATTTAACATAGTGAGTCTAGTAGACCATGAGTTGGAAATTTATGTGCTACAAATTAAATGGGCTGAATTCCTCTTTGTTTGACTCCGGCTGTGTTCCCATTGGGCTGACTTATTGCTTTTATGATTTATCTTCAACGACCAAATTCATTATTTTTGCCCCATATATTTATGGGAATGTCTAATTTTTATTTTTATTCTAGTCATATTGTTGTTAGCTTTTAGTTGAAAAAAGTAAATTTGTAGTATTTTTAATAAAGTTTTCATTTTTACTTCATTTAATCAATGTTATATATGAATGCGAAAGGTGGAGTGCTTCTAATTTGCTAAAAGAAATTATGGTATTTTTATAATAAAAGTTCATTTTGACATGTCTAGACCCACAAATAAAAATATTTATTTTGTTTGTCTTCATTTATATCTACCAAATATAATAGATTCATCACATATAAAAACAACAAATGCATAATATCGATAGTATATGCAATACCATTACAATCATATATTTATATACTAATAACAAAATATTACATGAATAATGAAACATTTTTAGCTTTAAAAATCTATATCTGCAACACAAATATAAGGTATTAAGAAATATAAATGGTAATTAATTATTTAATTAAGTGAGTAAATACAAATAAAAATATTATATTAAACTAAATAATATCCAAAAAAATATATCTAGTGGGGTGGGCCCAATAGGACATGCTACCCACCCCGCGATCCACTCACCAAATTTTAACTTTGAACCCGCTCCAAATAAGATGGATTTACTATAGTTTTTTGGTTTAAATCGCTCCATAGTCATCTCGAATACGAAAATCACTTCAGTTTTTTTTTTCCCTTTTTATACTTCCTAACTAGGAAGTACATACACTTCTATGAGGATGTCGTACATGTATCGGATACATATTCGATACGATACTTTGTCCGATATTTCATGAATACTCCATCGATACATCTACACATTGAAATAAATAGAATTTATTCTAATGTTCATTTTTTCAGCATTCTTTTATGTGTTTATGTGAGTTATCACATTTCAGATTTGAGTACTTATGAAATTTTAGTTTTTTTATGCTTATGCTGGAACATTATTTTTTAATTGTACTTAGTACGCATGTATATTCAAAAATATAAAAATACTTAATTTTATATGTATACATATATACTGTACCCGTATTATTAAATTTTCAAAATATGATGTATTCACGTACTCGTGTCGTATCGTATTCGTGTCCCGTATCTGTATCAGTGCTTCATAGCTTCCTAACTAATTGTATTTGTTTATTTTTATTTTTATTTTTACAGAAGGGGTCAGAATGAGTACAAGAAAAATGACCCCCAAAACAAATTTCAGAAAAAAAACTAGTAATTGTTGCATGTAAGCACAATTTTTTGGTAGATTATTTTTGTCAGTTTTTTAGTAATGACGTACGTACACGTTTCTTGTTGTTTTCATGCCTAAAGATTTGAAGAATCCAAACACTACTGACTACTCACCATTCTTAATTAACCTTGTTAATGATTCATCATAAAGAGAAAAACAATGAAATATAATGTAACATAATCTATTTATTTATCTATGACTTTCAATTTCCATCAATTTGGAGAATATGGAGTTTATTTTACATAATTGATCTCAAAATTGAACTCTTATATTTGTTTTTGAATATTTGTAATGAATGTCTTGTTTCCATATAAAATGGTATTTTTTTTTCTTTCTAAAAGTATCCTATTATTCTCTTTGTTCCAAAATATGATGAAAAAAATATTTTTAAGATATTCAAGTTTTTTTAGAATAAAATTATTTTTGAGAAAAAATCACACTCTTAACTAAAACGATAATGTGACGGTACTAATTTTGAATCAATACTTTTGAGACATCAAAGTTTCATTAATTAGTCTCCTGCCAAATGTTCTAATAGATCTAATTCGTTAGATGAATCTAAATACTCGACTCTTGACCTAAACCATTGACCTGTTGAATATTGCGAATTATAAAAAAAAGAACACAAATCAAAAAACATGTGGATTTGTGTCATAATTGTGGCGTAAATATAATACCTACGCCGCACAACCACCAATAACACAACAACCATATCTGCTGCTAATATTTTTTAGTATGGCTACTAATACTTTTCGGGAGGACTACTAATGTTTTTCGATGAAAAATTAATATTTTTAGAGGGGCTACTAAATATTTTTCGGGATGACTACCGATACTTTGGGGAGATAATATATTTTTATGGGGAACTACTAATATTTTTTATGAGAAAACTAGTGTATTTTAGTAGGAATACTAAAATACTCATAATTAGAAAACTTAATTCTTTTCAATGAGACTATTAACACGTTTTAGGAGGAATACTAATACTTTTAAGGAAAAAAATAATATTTTTCATGAGAATTACTAATGATAATTTGCTTGAGGGAATTGCTAATATTTTTCAAAGATTGTTAATGATTTCTAAGAGGGCTACTAATACTTTTGGAGAGGACTAATAATACTTTTGAGAGGAAAACTAAATATTTTTAGGGGGTTACTAAATATTTTTAGGATAACTACTCGATACTTTTGGGAGTAGAACTAATATTTTAATGGGGAACTACTAATATTTTTTATGAGAAAAACTAGTATTTTTCAAAAGAAATACTAAAAATAACTTTAATTGGAAAATTTTATACTTTTCAATAAGACTATTAATATGTTTTAGGGGGAATAATAATATTTTTGAGAAAAATAATATTTTTCATGAGGATCATTAAAATAATTATTTAAGGGGATTACTAATTTTTAGAGAAAAAAGATAATAATTTTAACGGCCCTAGAGATATTACGTCACCGCCTAATATTACAAACAATTACTCATCGGTTCCGTGATACTATAAGTAGAGCCGGCATGGCCTGCCCGACCCAAGCCCGTCGGACTTTTGAAAACTTTCGAGCTAGGTCGTGCCATGAAAATGCATGGCCCAATCCAACCTATGTATATATTTTGTACACTAAAATTATTGGGCTGCACTAAAAAAGCCCATATTTTTTGGGCCTAAAATATCAAATGTTCTCACCAAACTTTGGAGCGACTGAATTTTGCCAACTCTAACTATGAGTTCACACCCTCAAAATAATATAAAAATGCCACCGCATATTGCATTCAGGTTAGTTAGAGATTCGTATAACAAATTTGAACCCATTAGATCATGTAACATGAGTTTTTATTCAGATTCATTGTTTGGACTCTCGTATAATACTTCAATGCGTGCCAAATGAAGCCAACTATTTTAATCACCAATTCACTAATTTTTTTTTGACAAGACGAATAATGTGTGTTAACTGTATTATTCAATATATAATTAATTAATTATGATATAATTTCAATATAATTATTTTACAATATTCAGTATTTAATATTTTCACAAATCGAATTAATATATATTGATAAATGTTCTCTAAAACTTAAATGTTTTATTACGAATTTACAGTCTACAGATTATTAAACTCCCCACCATTTTCGTCTTCCTCCCCTCGCTTCAAACACACACACACGCACTCAAATTTTCTCTCTCCTATCTTCTTCATCTTCTTCAACAAGCCATTTTCGTTACTGAATCACACACACAGACAGAAATACATGGGCAAAGCCTCCAAATGGTTCAGAGGTCTCCTCGGACTCAAGAACACCGACACCAACCACAACCACGCTCAAAAACCGCCGCCCAAGAAGAAATGGAGTTTCGCCAAGTCCCACAAGGAGAACGATCGACAGAAGTCTCGGCAATCCGTCGCTCCCGGTGGCGACGACGATAACGACGCCAGCAAGCACGCCATCGCGGTAGCTGCCGCCACCGCCGCAGTCGCCGAGGCTGCTGTCGCCGCCGCTCAAGCCGCCGCCGCTGTTGTCCAGCTCACGAGCAGCGGCCGGAATATTCCCACGGCGGGCGGTGGCGGTAGAGGCGGCGTGGGCGTCACGCGACGTGGCGCGGTTTACGGGAGCCGGGAGGAGTGGGCGGCCGTTATGGTTCAGTCTCATTTTCGTGCCTATCTGGTTAGTTTCGTTCTCACACACACACCCACGTGGGTGTGTGTGCATATGTTTCATGCTGTTGCCATATAATATTATACCTTTTTTACCCTTCATTTTTCATTAAATTTTCGGGCTATTAACATGCCCTCTGAGTAGAGGGCTCAAATGGGATTTTACCTTTTCTTCGTGGGCTAAGTCAAACGACGCCGTTTCATTGTTTTTCCAAAACCTTTCATCTTGCTGAAACTTCCTGAACTAAATTAGTGCTGCCCATAACTAATTTGCATATGCAATTTTGTCTTTTTGCTCACCTCATTATCTGTTTCTTGATCAATCCTTCCTTTTTGTGCGCGTTTAATTCATTGTGTTGTTTGTTTTTCTTATATATGTACACATTTTTGTACACGTATAGATTTTTGTATGTAGATGTATATATGTTTGTATAAGCTTTGATGTGGGTCCATTTTAGTTAGGTTGACACTATATGACAGTACACGATAATACGACACAAATTCTATTCGAAGTTATTGAGAGAAATTCGAACACGACTAATTTGTGACGGAAGTTATCAATTTGTCTCAAGACATAATATCTTATATTTTATTTAAGGGATAATTACAAAACCCCCCTGAGGTTTGGGTTAATTACAAAAACCCCCTTTAGGTTTGATCCGTCTGACATTTTCTCCATTCATATGCAAAAAATATTTCAAAACCTCCTCTTATGCTTATTTTACCCCTTAAATTTAAGACGCAATCAAGTCTCAAGTGAGTTTTTTGTAATTTTCAAAAACCCTGTTGGTTTTTTTTGTAATTAGCCTACACTTTAGGGGCCTTTTTGTAATTATTTGATTATTTAATTTTTCATGTATTTTGAACATTAATCCAAATTGACCCGAAACTAAACACGACCACGGTAACTTGAATTGACACCCCTAGTTTTAGTTTTTTTGCTTGGCCTGTGAATTGTGATGTGGGATGGGGTCAAAGGCTATGTTGAAGCCGTGTGGACTAGCAAAAAGATCTATAGTTGTTAAAAGTGTTTTCTATGCAAAATATTAATGTGGTTGGGGTGTAGTTTTCAAGCACCTGTTGGAAATTGGAATGATTCACCAAATTGTACTTGTTTAATTGATTGAAAAAATAATACACTTCTTTATGGGTTTTGTCCACATTGTTAGACATGAGAGTTCTGGGTCGGTGCAACATTTCATTTATGGTATAAATAGTATGCACCTTTATAATATGTCCTAGTGGACACTAGACAATAGTACACTTATGAAGTCAAATATTGCACACTGTTTAGTAGTAATCCTTTTGACTTAGACTTAGTCCATTGGTTTCTTGAGTTCTTGAACATCATTTGGGGAAGGGAACTTTGTGTGTTTAGAGTGTGTGTGTGTGTTTTTTTGTTTTCTTTTATTTTTCCATTTTCTCTTTGTTTTCTTGTTCATGTGTGGAAAATGAGCCAAAGATAATCGGATGGAATCTTCTATTCCAGATGATATTTCATCTTTTATTCCACCGCATGCATTTGATTGACACGCCAGTATACAAGTTATCATATTTATTTTGGAGATAAATCAACGCTAAATTGTGGGGTTTTAAATCATCTCGTAAATGCGGTGGTGAAATAAGAGATGAAACACCATCATGGAATAAGATCTCATCCGAAAAGTAATAGGTATATTTTGGTTGAAGTACCTAAATGGGATCAATCTCTCGATCCACGTTCCTATTCCACTTTATTCAATGAATGTCATGTGTAAAATTACGATCGCCATCTTGCACGTGACATTCATCAAAGACAATAATAGAATACAAAAATGGAATAGGATTGTGGAACATAAAATCTTAATCCCTAATAAATAACTACTAAACTTGCATTTATGTTGTAATTCTTGAGCATATCATTTTTCCATTACTTCATTTACTAAATAATGCATAGCTTTAATTTACTTTTTTTTGACAAATTAGGTATATAGGTATAGTTATATAGGTATAGTGGTGGATAATGCTCTTTGGGTTTTGGAGGGTTTGTGTCAAGTCACATGGTACAACCAAAAAGCAAACAAGGACAGACCCAATGGTGTGTAACCTCCAAATCCAAGAAAATCTTATACAAGTTTGGATATAAAGTTGGCTGTGTTTGGTTGCTTTAGATATATCATAGCTTATAGTGTTACTTTTTCCTCACTTTATTCTGCTGCTCTGATGAGATGTCTCTATCTTCTATAATGCCAGACTTTTTACATCAGAAAAATTTAAAAGTGAAAAAAATCAAGTCTTTGGGGCGCCAACAAAGTTTCAAAAAATTTCATAGTTTTCTGTGCAAGGCTCCTTTGTACCCTCATTTGGCATTCCCTTAATGCATTATCTTTTCTTTGTTTAATTGAGGGATAATTACAAAAAAAATACCTTAAGATTCAGTTTAATTACACAAAAACCCAACAATCTTTCAAAATTACAAAAATACTTTGTTGATATTTGTTTTTATTAAGCAAATACAAATCTCATGGAGTGTTTGCAATTTTGAAAGATAACTGGATTTTTTTGTAAGTAGGCTAAACTTTAGGGTATTTTTTGTAATTATCCCTTCAATTGATGTTTGTCAGTTGGATTAACTAAATTATTAGTGATAATTACAAAAACTCCCCTGAAATTTGGGCTAGTTACAGATATTTCTGAAAATTGCAAAAATCCCCTTAAGTTTTGATTCCGTCTTACATTTTTCTCTTTCATACGCAAAAAATATTTCAAAAACCTCCCGACATTTATAAAAATATTAGTTACCTCCTTAAATTTAAGAAAGAATCAATCCTGAGTGGGTATTTTGTAATTTTGAAATATTTCTGGGCTTTTCTTGTAAATAACCCAAACCTCAGGGGTGTTTTTGTAATTATCCCAAATTGTTATGATTTAGCAGTTTGCTGTTTTAGCTTCATATGTTCTACCTATTAACTTCTTGATGAAAAAATGTGTAGTCAAGAAGAGCTTTACGGGCACTGAAAGCATTGGTAAAGCTTCAAGCACTGGTGAGAGGCCACCTTGTGAGGAAGCAAACGGCGTATGCCCTGAGACGGCTGCAGGCGCTCGTTCGAGCACAAGTGAGAGCTCGATCAGGGCGAGTTCTCATGTCCGAATCCCCACATTCGAGCATGAAATCGTCTCACTTCAATTATCTGGTTAGAAATATATTCATTTTCCCTCCCATTTTGTTTAAATTTGAATTGGTTGTAGTGAAATGTTGTCTAAGTAGAAGGGGGACCATTCTTGACTTGTTCAGTTCTAGACCATAAAATAATACTGTCATACTTTATTAGGAAAAAAGAAGCTTTTGATTCCTCAGAAAGATTATATAAACAGGTGGAATTTGGTTGACATGGTGGATTGAGTTTTTGATGCATTGTGTTCTGGCTTTTTTTGGGGAAAAAAAAAGGGTTAAATTACAATAACCTACCCTGAGGTTTAACCTAATTACAAAAAGCTTTTGTTATCTTTCAAAGTTCAACTATCCACTTAAGGTATTACAAAACCCCTTGAGGTCTATTTGTTTAATAAATGCCCCATCTTGAGAGTGCAATTCGTAATATAAAAACAAACGTAATGGGTGTATTTTGTAATTCTGAGAGATAGTTGGACCATTTTTGTAATTACACTGAACTTCAAGAGTTATATTTTTGCAATTAACCCAAAAAATATATACAAACAGATTGGAATATGGAATTATTATTAGGGATAATTACAAAATCCCTCCTGTGGTTCAAGCTAATTACAATAAAACCCAGAGGTTTTTGTAAATTGGAAAAAAATGCTTGAGGTTTGATTTCACTTATTTCTCATTTCATAAGACAAAAAAAAAAGTTCAACCTCCCCCTAATAGTTCTTGAAATATTATTATCATCAAACCTGGGGGCTTTTCGTAATTTTGATTTGATTTTTTGGTAATTAGCCCGAATCCCAGGGGGCTTACGTAATTATCCCTTATTATTATTGTTTCTAATCTAAAGATTACGTCAAACATTTACAGTTTTCTCCCTCCTAAAGCTACATGAATTGAAAGTGGAAAAAAAAATGTTCTTTCCTGTTTCTCATTAAGGATAAAGACTTGATAAAAATTTGTACTATGATCTATACCTAACTACTTTATTGAATTTCCAGGGGCCAGCAACTCCTGAGAAATTTGAGCATGATGTTATTCGGCTAGAAACATGAACCATGAACAATTAGTAATGCTCAAGGTTTGTTCTATACACTTTTCTACTCATCAACTCTGGTTTGTTTGTTATCACTTCATACCATATGACTGATCATTATTTCGTGCTAAACACAGAGAAACGGATCGAAATCACGTTCAAGCCGAATCCGTTTGGACAGCAGAATGGTCGAAAGATCGTCCGAACAAGGATCTTTCACGACGACTACCACAAATCTCCACACGGACGACGATAAAATCGACAAGATTCTCGAAGTGGACACTGGAAATCCACACGTCACTTCCAAAAACAGAACCTTTTCCACATCTGTTTTAAGCGTATCTTCTGGCGAAGTTCAGTCTTTGAGCCCTCTGAAGTTCACACAAAACGCCGACGAAAGTGCTTTTTGCACTGCCGATAACAGTCCGACATTTTACTCGGCATCATCCAGAGGCGGCGGTTCCAAAAAAGGAGCGTTTACGCCTACGAAAAGTGATTGTTCAAGAAGCTGTCTCAGTGGTTACTCTGATCATCCGAATTATATGTCGTATACAGAATCGTCGAAAGCTAAGGTGAGATCTCTAAGTGCTCGAAACAAAGACCTCATTTCGAGAGATCTTCAAGTTCTACGAAAAGATATTCGATTCATGGATATGGCGATTCGAGGTCTACGACTCAGAGAGTTTCTGCATTGCATGCTAATTTTACCAGCAAAGCTTATCCGGGATCGGGCCGTTTGGACAGGCTTGGGATGCCGGTTAGAGGTGATGTTACTGGATTTAGTGGTGGTTATTGGCATAGGTATTAGTAAACTTGGTTTGGGATTTTCTTCTGGTTATTTACTAGTTATTAATAGGGATAATTACAAAAAGTACCCTGAGGTTTGGGGTAATTACAAAAAGCCCAGAGAAGTTTCAAAATTTTAAAAACTACGCATGAGGTTTGATTTTGTCATAAGGGGTTAAATGTAATATTTTTATAAATGTAAGAGGGGCTTTTGAAAAAGAAAATTTTATGAAGGTGAAAAGTTGTTGGAAGGAATCAAACTTCAAGAAGTTTTTGTAGTTTTGAAACTTCTTTGGTTTTTCTTTGTAATTAGCCCAAACTTTCGGGGTAGTTTTTGTAATTATCCCTTATTAATATATAGCCAGTTAGAATATTTTTAACCCAGGGTGCTCTGATTTTGTTATGTTTCTCATGTAGATCAGAGTTATGGTTGGATGTTAAGAATAATAATGCTAGTGTTGTAATTGGCAAGTCCCACTGCAAAGAAATGATTCTTAGTTAATTGTCATGAAATATTGAGATGGTGCTTTTTTGTTGGATCTATTTAAAATGTGAAAAGTATGTATTTACAAACTATACAGTGTTCTACTTTATTAGGAACATGCTTGTCTCACTTTGGTGCAATATTATGATCTGATTTTATTACAAGACATGTTTATACTTGTTTGGCTATTATTTTTTCATTAATGTACAAATGGCCAAGATATGAGCCCACATAATATCACAATTGCCAAAACCTATGAATCTCTATTTATTCATTTTCTCATTTTACAATCTTTCCAAGAAGTACTTCAAGTATCAGTCCATCTTCTATTCCCTACTCTGGTGTTTCAATACATCTAGCAAATGCTCCGTGCATACTAATGACATCATTTTATACAAGTGACGTTTACATGATGAATTGAAGTAAACTCATAGGCTCGATCCAAATTACTAAAGGCTCAAACAATTATACTAAAAGCCCATTAATGTATTTCTTTTAACGGGACTAAATGATCCATACGCCAATTAACATCAAATAATAACCAATTTTTAAATCTATAAATACCCGCGAAACCTCATTACAAATGTAGGCTTATCGTACATCCATTTTAGTTATATGTATTTAATCACTCTCTATCTTTGGATCTAATATGAGCGGCTGAAAGGCGCCCAAACGACTTGTTTTGGTGCGGACAAAGGACCTCAATCAACAAATGACATCCAATTTGGTCTCGAGGAATAAAGTGATACCGCATCACACACCACAGGTAATAAAGTGAAATGTTCAGTTTAAAGCAAGTCTCATGAATGCTTATCAATAAAGCCAACCAACTCACATCAACAAAGTTTTCAAGCCAACATCAAGAAAACAAACTTGTACTAGAAACAAAATAATAGATTCACATTATACTATGTAGAGTGAAGGATACAAACTGTTAAATACAACAAGATGATCAGTAGATCAATGCCAAGGTATTATGAATGTACATAAGAAAGCATATCAATGGCTAAATATATAAACAACACGAATTCCGTAGGACAAAGAATATAAAGAGTCAGAGTCGATATGGAGGCCAAAAATATCGAACACAAGTATTGACAAAACCCCGATCAATTATTACATTTCCATCTTGACGTAGGCACGCAGCTTAGATAATGGCACCAGCTACATTTATCGTTTGCGTTTTCTCCCTTGAACAGCATGACCAGTCCCACAGTGAATCTACGTAATTTGAGCAAATAGAGACATGCTCGGTTATTTACATTGAAAACGCATGTTAAAACTTTACATAGGGCACTATAGTAAACCTTCTAAAACAAACAAGAGTCAGAAGGAAATGCATATGATGTCTTAAATAATGAATTTATATTAGCGATAATTACAAATCTACCCTTGATATTTGGCCTAATTACAGTTACTTTTCAAAATTACAAAAACCTATTTGACATATGTTTCTAGTTTGCATGTTGCATCATGCATGGGGTGATTTGTAAACAAATACAAACCTCAAGGGGGTATGTTGGGATTTGGTCCAAGATCCCGCCCGCACTGAATGGGCTTTAAAAGAGCGCGGCGCGCCCGCGATTCGAACTCGTGAGCTGGATTGCATAGTTAAAGGATAGCTTAAAGGATATGATTTGGACTACCTATACCAACAGATGCATCTTCTTTTCGGTGCCCATTACATAGAAACTCCGAGGTTAAGCGTCTTGGCCCGAGTAGACATGGGATGGGTGACCCCTGGAAGTTTTCCGAGTGCGCGTGAGTGAGGACAAAGCGCTAGAAAAGACTCATGTTGGTTTGTGGGGACGATCGTCAATCCGAGTAGCGCTAGAGGTCCAACAACTGGTATCGAAAGGTCACGAGTTCGAATTCCTTTGGAAGCACGCTGCAGCCGGAGGTTGCCGGGAGCGGTGGAACGAGATCTTTGGCGCAATGGAGAAACGGACGGAATCGAAGGGTAGGTTGCCAGGTGGCGAAATCGAGGTAAAACGGATTTGAGTGAAAGGTGTAGGTTCTTTGGGTGAACTGTAATCAAGGGTAGGTTGCCGGATGTCCGGAATCGGTAAAATAGATCGAATCAAGGTGTAGGTTCTTTGGGTGGACCAGAATCGAAGGGTAAGTTGCCAGGTGGCGGGAATCGGTAAACAGACGAACTCAAGGCCCGAAGGTGTAGGTTCTTTGGGTGGCCGAATCGGAGGCTGCGTGACGCGACGTTTGAACCAAAGAAGTTGGCGTTAGAATCGGGAAGTTTGGCGGCGGCGGAGGTTGCCAAGCACTGGAGCCGAGATCTTGGCAGTCTTTGGGAGGGATTGTTGGGATTTGGTCCAAGATCCCGCCCGCAATGGGCTTTAAAAGAGGCGCGGCGCGCCCGCGATTCGAACTCGTGAGCGCTTGGATTGCATAGTTAAAGGATAGCTTAAAGGATATGATTTGACTACCTATACCAACAGATGCATCTCTTTTCTCTGGTGCCCATTACATAGAAACTCGAGGTTAAGCGTCTTGGCCGGAGTAGACATGGGATGGGTGACCCCTGGGAAGTTTTCGAGTGCGCGTGTGAGGACAAAGCGCGCTTAGAAAAGACTCATGTTGGTTTGTGGGGACATCGTCAATCCGAGTAGCGCTTAGAGGTCCAACAGGGTAGTTGTAATTTCAAAAGATTATTGATTTCTTTTAGTAATTAAAGCTAAATCACGGGGATAGGTTTTGTAATTATTCTTTGGGATAATTACAAAACCTCACCGAGGTTCGCTAATTACAAAAAAAAAAAAACAGAGATTTTTGAAAATTACAAAAAAACCTCGACGTTTGATTCCGTCTTACATTTCCCCTTCATAAGCACTTTTTTCAAAAAAAAACCTGATATTCTAAAAATATTACAACTGCCCCCTTAAATTTAAATTTAAGGCATAATCAAACCCGAGGGGGATTTTTGTAATTTTGAAACATCTCTTGTTTTTTGTAATTAGACAAAACCTCAGGGGGTCTTTTGTAATTATCCCTTATTCTTTTATATTATTCAAAGTAAAGTCACGTGCTCCATTATGAGCAGCACGAGTTTGTCTAACAAATTATACCAACAAATCTACAGTATGCATCGGTTCGATATGAAGCTTGACTAGATGTAATAGCATTATGCGCAGTTATATGATATACAAAGTAAATATTTTGGCAAGATGATGGAAATAAGAGAGCTTACCCAACAATCAATAAAATAGTGGCAACAATCAAGAAAATGTATTGGCACTTTGAGTACTTGGACTTCAAGCGAGTATCAGCCGGGCGGTATCGGCCTTCCAACCAACCAAACTGCGGTCGGACAAGTAATACAAAGCCAAGAAGGAAACCACTCAAAAAGCCTCCGATATGGGCAAAATTGTCCACGTGTGGAAGAATTCCAACAGCCAAGTTGATTGCGATGATGATCACCAGAGTAAGCAGAGCTGCAACCTATATGATAACAAGATTAATAATAATGAGTTAAAAAAAATTGAATTTGTCGAAAGACCCCAAGACAGACTTGAGTTTATGTAGCTAAGATATGAAACCAAAAATCTAATACTAGATAAATCAACCTTTTTTATTTTTATTTTTTTGGTTTTAAGTAAGCTTGTGTCTAAAGTTGGTCTATTATTGAATTATGAAAAGAAAAAAAAGTTACTGATAAAAACAAGAACAGACTAGTTGCTGCAGAGTATACCTTGTTTGTATAAATTGTCCAGTTGGTAAGTAGCTCGGACAACATTGCTCCGAGGAGTCCAAACAGAGCACCAGAAGCTCCAACGGAGATATTCCTCTGAATAAAAAGGGAAGAGAGTATGCTCCCACCGATTCCTGACAAAAGGTATATCCCCCCTACTCGTACTGCATAAAACAGTTCGGAATAGTAAAGGCGGGAATGAATTGAATAAAGGAAGTTTCATAAGGAGATGAATTATTTAAAGGGATAATTACAAAAACACCCCTAAGGTTTGGGCTAATTACAAAAAAAAACAAAGTTCTTTGAAAATTACAAAAACCCTTTGAGGTTTGATTCCGTCTTACATTTTTCCCGCTGATTTTTGAAAACATTTAAAAAGAAACCCCGACATTTGCAAAAATATTACAGTTACCCCCTTAAATTTAAGACAAAACAAAACTTGAAGGGGTTTTTTGTAATTCTCAAACATGTCTGGTTTTTTTTTGTTAATAACCCAAACATCAGGGGTGTTTTTGTAATTATCCCTTATTTAAATGACAGCAGAAACTAAGAGAGTTGAGTCCCATTTTGACTGTAACAAAAAAAGGATATAGTGAAAATGTCTGCCATGCAGGCTCGTCTTTAAACACATGTAATGATATTAAAAGATGCTGTATTTTCTTTATAAACTATCTCAAATTTGGATAATTCAAAGATGCTTACCAAATCCAAATTGTTGCTCTAGACGAATTCCAATAAACACGAGGCTCAGCATGTTTGCAAGTAAATGAATAACACCAGCATGCAGCCAGATACATGTTATGAGCCTCCATGCTTGGTTCTGGTGCACTATCTTGTCCCATTCAAGTGCTCCCAATTTGTCAAGTCTGGAAAGGCAAAAGTAGAAGTAATTGAGTTTCTTTCTATTGAAAGATGAAAATCTTTAATTTCATGAGAGCATCAACAAAACATTATTCATATTGAGTTAACCAAAGATTGGATAAGGGCATTAAATCAAACAACCACACACCCGCCCAACACATACCCCATGGAATTCCAAAATGTCTTGTGAGTTGTGACGGTACAACAAAAGTAAAGGCAAGAGTTTTTTCTTGTCCAAAAGTATGACAAGTTACAACTAAATATTGCATATGATGCATTACTTATTTTTATTTGAAAAAGATAAAATGATGTTCATGACAAGTTAATACTTTATTTGATAATGTTTTACTAATATAAGAATATTTTAATATTCATATAAAGTGCAAATTTTTTAGTAGCGATACTAAATTTAAATTCTTAATTTACTCAAGGTGATAACTTTTTTACATAACAAGAAAAAAAAGAACAATTAAATTTTGATTATTGTATTAATAAAAAATATATGGAAAAATACAATATATTATCTGTTGGTATTAGTAAATCAATAATTCAATAATAAAATTAATTCTTAAGTAAATAGTCAGATGTTTAAAAGGGTCAATATCAGTACTAGTGTTTAATATTTATAACTAACAATTAATAATAATTATTATAACAAGAAAAAAATCAATACATAGGGGAATATATTACATTTGGATGCATTTATTAATACCTAACATCACATATGCATAGTTAGCTGACTTAAGATTAACTATAGACCCCTTTAGTACTTTTCATAAACCCAACCAAACATCAAAAAAGAAACTTGTTACATTACCATTTCTAGATGGCTTGTCCAATATTCCAAAACATTGTATTAGAATGAAATTATTGGTTATCATATTTTCAGTTATACATTTTTCCAATTCATCATAATATGTATACCCAATTCAGATGACATTCTCTGTCAAACAAACGAGGCTCAATAGAAACCGAGACCAGGTACATATTATAACAAGTAGAATAAAATTATCGGTTATCATATTTTCAGTTATCACATTTTCCAGTTCACCATAATATGCACCCAATTCAGATGACATTCTCTACCAAACAAACGAGGCTTAAGAGAAACCGAGACCCGGTACATATTATATCAAGAGTTGCATGATAGAAGCTAACATACTAAATTAAAGCAATCACTTCACCAAATAATAGGTAAATATTCTCTCTGACCATAACCACAAAAATAAGTCCATACAACACTTGGTCAATATGAAAATGTTTAAATTGCAACTACATTAGATTAATCTTGGAATTCAGTTGGATTCAAATAACCAATCGATTGTTCGATAGAAGGTGTCAAAATGTTGAGGTTCAAATTTCATAGCAAAAGAACCACATCTAGAAGTGAAAGCTATCATTAAAATTGTAGCCCAACAATTAGAATGAACAAGGAAGTCTAAAATAGATACAATACTAACAGAATGAAAATCTGAAGGTTCGCATTGAGATATCGAGACCATAAATAGGAACAAAACGACGGTTTGCATTGAGATGTCGAGACCACAAATTGAAAACCTAAGTTGATCATATGGAGCCCTGACAACCCCATGGTCAAATTTCACATGGAAAAATATTCTCAACAAACAAGAAATTCACATACTAGCAAAAAAAAAGGAGGCCCACAATTCACAAACCCATTCACAGAGGAAAAGAAGCTTTAAATCATCCTAGACTTAAGAATCCCAAATCAAATAAAATAGGAAAAAAATTATCCAAAATTGTGTTTTCAGGAAACGAAACTTTTTTCCACTGTTCTAAATATCTCCGCCTTAACCCAATTAGTCCCTTGGCGCTAGACTCTCTTTGTCCGCCCACGTTTTTTTCCAATTAACCCCTGGCTAACCCCGCCTCAGTCTTTAGACCCCACTGTCGCCCGACCAAATGACTAGCGTTTTTTAGAACACTGTTTTTCAGTATTATCCAACCAAAAACTATAAAATCAACCAAATATTAACAAAAAGCAGAAAAACCTTCCTTTACAGGGCAACTTTCATAAAGCATTTCTAAAAATCATGATCAATCAAACACACAAACTTGCAAAAAGCCCACAATCATGACCCACTTATACATCACCCAAACAAATACAGATATTTCAAGAATTCAACAACAATCAATAAAAGAGATAAAAAAGAATTGAAACCTTACGTTGAAGAAGATGGGCCAAACAGGGGATTTTCCCTGAGTGGCTGAAAAGAGAGCCTCCCAAGAAACCTAGCCACACAATCACCCTGAACCCCATTATGATTCTTGGGACAATTGTTCACAAACATGATCACCACAAACATGGCAACATTTGCAACAACAATCATGGGCACCAGCCAAGAAGTCCACTGGCTGTCTGAATGTTCCATATTATACGCTCCTCCTCCTGCTGCTGCATAGTAAGTTTGGTTTCTGTTCTTTGTTATTGTGCCTCTCTCTAGATCTCTATTTCCCATCTTTTTTCCACACTATTTTGGTGTGTGAATGAACTTTTGCAGTTCTTGTATTTATCTGTATATGTATGTCAAGTGTTTGTGAAAAGGCTTGAGTGGCTTTAGGGAATTCAAGAATTGGTATGTAAGAGAGGAAAAGGTGAGGTTGAAAGGAAAGTGGGGTTTGTTTTTAATTTTGGGAGATTTTGATTTGAATGGTGGAATTGGTGTTTTGGGGACATGATCATTTATTTGAAGATTGCTTTTGAGTTTATTGTATATTTTCAATTAGATTAATATATTTGTTTAGTTTGTTGAGTTGTTGGCAGTTGAGAGGAAGGTTCATGGGATGTTTATTTTATATGTGATTTTCATGTGTCATTATATACTGATAATGTAATATCTACTTTACATTTTGTGTTTGAATAAATGAGAATTGCATGTGCACTAAATATGATATATGTATAATCCAATTTTCTTAAAAACATTAGGTGCTAGAGAGGGCGATAGACTGGGATTGTTATATAGACAGGATTTGGGCTAAGATAAGATCAAGTGAGATCTAATCGAAAAAAAAAATAAAAGCGACCAAGAGAGTCTAATAGCTAGACTCGTGATTTTTAAAGCAGTTGTATAACCAATAAATAATTTATGTATTTTACTCAAGACGCACCATAAAGGTAGTGGTTGTGATTCCAGTTATGAAAATAATAATTTATTTTTCTAATTTTTACACTATATAAATAATTATTAAAAATAAAATTATGAATCATTAAATTGTTTATAATGATATGCATATTATTCTATGATAATAACAAGGTTGCGAAATCGCTCGCTAGTCGGGCTAGCCGGGGCGCCTAGAAACACCAAATTTTTCTCTTTTTTTTCATTTTTTGTATTTTGGCGATTTTTGGCCGATTTATTCCGACTAGACCGCCTAGGCCGATTTTTTCCCCATTTTTTGGATGCCTAGGCGGCCGCCTAGCCCGATTTTTGCCAGGACCGATTTTTTTTTGCTGATTTTGGGAAAATCAGATCGGCCTAGGGGCGCCTAGGCGGCCGTCTAGGCCGATTTTTACAACACTGGATAATAATAATATCACATTTGACAACTCATAAATTCATTTAAACATGTACCTAGTAAGTAACGTAAAGATTGGTCTTCAAAAACCAAAACACAGCAAATAGAGGGATACTTTGTGTTTTGAAGCTACAATATTTTCTTGTTTGATGAACAAGATAAATGGCCAAGAAGTACAAGAAAATTTGAAAAATCAACCTTTCAAAAATTCTTACATGGGCTGACTTAGTCTATTTAATTCCTATCATATCATATCGCAAGTGGGATTTCACTAACTAGTTTAGGAAATGTTTTTAATTATTTAGGACACTATAATTTTAATTAAAATGTGTATCCACATGTTTTTTAATATTTCTCGACTTTGCTTGGTCTTAAACTTAAAGATAACATCAAATCACAAAAATAGAACTCAGCCAAGTAGGGGGAGAAAGGAATTTAGAAGCAATAATTTGCTAGAAACCACGATAAGTTGGTCATCTGTCAAAAATCAAATTTAAATAAATAGAGTAAAAAAATTTTTAGTCCACTAATTTTTTTATTTTTATTTTTTTGAGTACCAATAGTCCACTAATTTTTAAATCGTGAGAGAAATGGAAAACTTAGCATATAAGGTATAAGATATTCTAATTAATAATTTCATATGATTACAGATAATATAATTTTTGATCGTACTAGAAACAAATAATAAAAAATTAAAATATTTTGTGGTCGTATCTTATAAAAAAAAGGCCACGGAAAATAAGCGGAAACAACGCAGCTTAAACGCGTGAAATGGTTAGGTGCCCAATTGACTCCCAAGCTTACCACCCACCACCATATAATATATATTATAGTTACGCAAAAAAAAAATATAATATATATATTATTGGTGAACATGTTTTGTCATATTTTCTTATTTGCAGGACACGATTGAGTTATTTTGGTAATGAAAAGGACAATTTCCATCCATGTTACGTTCGTGACTTCAACTCAACGATGTTATTACAAATTGGTGAACATTGAACAAGTTTTAATTCTTTATTCTTTTATAACCACACAAGTAAACTACACTAAGCAAACTTTGTGCACGCGATAGACATGATCAAATGACGCGTAGCTTTAAGAACCAAGGCTACCAACGAGCCAATGGCAGAGCTAGCACACGAAAATGGGTAAACTGGAGGAAAAACTCAACAAAAATCATATAAGCCATAGCTATCTATTTTCTTTTACTTTCTTAACACTGTCGGACTAGAGAGTCAGTCTGGGTCAGGGGCAGCTTGTTCCACCGATCACCGCCAGATCGGGTTACTCAACTAGGCCACCCCATGATGCCCACAAACTATAACTTTCTTACTCGTAGCAAATACTTTATGATGGAAAACAAATCAATAAAATAGCGCGCCTAATCAAACGATGATGAATGCTAAACCTAACCACCTAAACATTATATCATTTCAAAGTTTTGGACTACCCAAGTCCCAAACTACTAGAGATCGTCAACTTCTTTTATAACAGCGCAAGTAAACTACACTAAGCAAACTCTGTGCACGCGATAGACATGATCAAATGACGAGTAGCCTCAAGAACCAAGGCTACCAATGGGCTAATGGCGAAGCCAGCACACGAAAATGGGTAAATCCGAATGAAAACCTCAACAAAAAACAATATAAGCTATAACTATCATCAACTTCTAATAATATCAAGTTTCTTTCCTTCTGTCTTTTAAGCTTTTCAAAGATAAGTCCAATTGCCAAATGTTAAAATTAAATTTAGTCATTTTACAAGTGCTAAAAAATTCACAGGAAGACTGTCGGGATGAAAATACAAGTTTGAACAAACACACAAAAGTTACTATTAAATTCCATGTAAACACCAAGCAATATATGTTCCAAATGACATTATTAACCAGGCCAACAAATTAATACTATGAGCGCAATTAGATATATTTTAAAGTCGGTTGAAGAAATTTTTTGCAAGGTCCAAAATGGCCAATAGAGATAAGTTAAATTTCCTCATCATGATGAATTTCGTATACTAATAAGCAACTTAACCAAGAAACACATAAATATCAATTAAGAGATACTTGAAGCTATTTCTAACAAAAACACATCATGTCTTAACAGCCTTACTAGCTAATAATGCTTGAAACAAAGAACAATAACAAGTCAACAACCAAAAATCCGTACCAAAAAAAGTGACGGGATAGCTCGACGTACATCCCAATATGCTTCATAGAGAAGTTCACGACAACAAATAAAATGAAAAATTAAATTTAACGCTTGCCACCACCGCCTCCGATCTTAGGACCCTTAGGTCCGGCTTGGACACATTACCTTTAGAGGTCTTCTGCTTGGATATCGATTCCGCTTTTTTAGCTTTCTTCTCATCCTTAGTTTTCTTGATTCTCTCCTTGATTTCACTGATATTACAAACTAAAGTCATTAAAAAGGGTTCTAAATGCACATCACCAAAAGATTACTCAAACCACATTTGAACACTCTACATACCGTAGAGCAGCTTCACGCGCAGCGTCACGGACTTCGGGCTTTTCAGCTCTTCTCTTTTGAATAACTTCCAATGTGGCACCAACAATGGACCTTGAGTAGGGCTTCTTTGTGGCTCTACGCCTCTTCTTCACAGCTTCAGCAGCAATATCCTATGGATTTAAAAAAAAAACAAATAAAAAAAAGTTCACAATAAAATCCAATATGTCCAAAGAAGAGATTTGCAATTATATACCTTCTTATGTTGTTTACGGTACATTGCGGTCCATGTAAGCTTTGCAGGCCTCAGGCGGTTGTGGAAATACCTCTTGCATTTTGAGTTAGCAAAGAGGAAAACCTAATACGCGAGAAAAAAGAAAGGTGAACATAAATTTATCATACCACTTCTATAAAGTTGATAAATTTTACAGAGAAAACATAAACCAAACAATACTACTCTGCCAAAACAAAAATTAATGTTCTGTTCAATATAACTGTATTACAACCAGTTCCCTCCAAAGCACCTGGGAGTCTGAGCGAATAAATCTGATGCCCTTGCCAGGGTATATCTTGGCACCACTGAAACGGCAAAGCTCTGTCCTGAGAATCCAAGATCAGAAGTAATAAATCAGTCTAATAAATATTAGAGAACTGAAATCATACACACATTTAAGAATGCCCGATGGCAAACTTATGGCACAAATGTAAACGGCAATCGCGGAATGCAAGTCCAACCATGTAGGTTCAACATATATATATCAAAACAGCAAGAAAATATCTGACCAGGCAGTATATAGTGGGATAAATACTAGCATTAGCCTTCTCTTGTCAAATCCATGGTTTCTTTCAGGACAATAAAAGTATTCAAATGTACATTTAATTTAAACCAAGACCAGCATAGAAAAACGTCTAATGAGAATCGGGTACCCCCATCATCATTCAGACCTCTAAAACATCATAAGACAACAGCAACCCCATTAACATCTGATACCTCTAAGTGACTCTTAACCTCTAATTAAGAGATAATGCAATTCATTCCCATGAAAATTGGAACTCATTTCCTTCGCTAACCAAAAGTCCACCATCCACTGAAACACTCAACAAAAAAGCCTTGCAAAAAACCATGTCATTTATACTTTTATAGAATCGGCTCCTCCAGCGCCCACCCCTTCCCCCAAAAAAATAACAAGAATAACTGATACATACAGCCAGTAAAATTTTAATAAACATGCCTTTCTGTGGAAACACATTACAGTTTGCACATGAACTGTTAGCCCAAACTCTGAGACACCCAATCAACTAAATAAGAAAAATCTCTTAAAATGTGAAACAGAATATGTATCCAAATCCAAAAAATTCAACATATCAATATGGATCTTCAAATGCTAAAAGCTAAAAATAACAAAAGATCCAATTCATATTACAAAGTTATATCATCAAATGCTAATATTATCTCACATAAAATCCTCATATCTATGTTTGTGCGTGTGAGAAAGAGAGTGAGGAAGTTACTTCAGAACCATGGTTGCGAGCTATCGGTGATGTCGCCGCGCTTCGTCTTTCTCTGCAGACTGCAGGTGCCGAAACCCTAAAAGCCCTAGTGGAGCATTTTATTGTTAACACTACTCAGATGATACGACGTAGTATGCTTATTGGGCCGGTATTCTAAATGTTTTCAAGCCCATGCTTCTATTACTGGGCCTCTTAAAACAAATACAACTATTCAAAGTTAGGTTACATGAATCCAACAAGAATGTAGAGTTGTTAAATGGGTCGGAGCGGTGCTGACCCACGGGGCCAAAAAAAATCGGGTTGACGAGTTAAGTAGTAATTGGATAGCTATTTTTTAAGCCTGGTCCGATTCAACCCCATGAATTATGAAATACACATAAAAATTGGACTAATCCGAAACAAGTACGCCCAATTAATTCCGGTCGTTTAAAAATAAGACCAACTTGGCCTTTTTACCGGGCCAATCAATCAGGTCAGGCTCATTTTAACAGCTCTACTAATATGTAGTGGGTCTTTATCCAAATCATAACCTAAGATTCAAATCCACGGTTCAACCAACTTAGTCAAAATTAATTAAAATTTTTGTTACATTGTATTAAATGATAATAAAATACATTTTTAGTCAATTTTTATGAGTAAACATGTCCTCCGAGGTGGCTTTTAATTTGTTTCTCCAATACGTGGCTTTTGTTTGTACTCAATAGTTGACTTTTATTTTGATTAGGGCCGAACTTGACCATAAGCCCAACAAGGCCTAACTTATGGCCCCAAATATTTGGGGACCATTTTTTTAAACTCTTTAGCTTGCACATTACTTTGGGCCTATTTTCCATTTTTTTTTCCTTTTTAAGCCACACAAACCAAAAATGAAAAAAAAGGCCCAACAACTCACCCTGTCTGGCCGCCATTCATGTGATTACATGAACCACGTTTGACGTCTCCATATCTTCTTCTCTGGTTCTCCTTGTCTGACGTCCATCTTCCCCAGGGTGGCGAACAATTTTTCTTATTTCCAACTTTTAATATTTACAATGTTTTCAAATTACTTTAATGGTGTCAAGTGAAATATTAAGAGCAAGAGCAGGTCTCTCTTGCGAGACGTTGTAAGACCGTGATACTTTTAGTGCAAAAAATGATACTTTTAGTGTAAAAAATGATAATTGTCAAAATACACTAATTAAGTACACTAATTTCATTGTATTTTGACAGATATCATTTTTTTATACTAAAAGTATGGTCGTCTCACGGACTTTCACCATCTCACATAAATTTCTGCATAGCAGCAGGTTTCTTGTGAGACGGCGTGAGACCGTGATACTTTTAGTGCAAACATTTCCTACAATTTTTTAAGAGTGTGAATTGTTTTCCAAATGCTTAAATTTTCTCACACCGGTTACAACTTACAATTGCATCGGCAGAAAGATCTTTCTCCAAGTTGATATTAATTAAGACTTGTTTACAATTAACCATGTCGCAGAACATATTTAATGGAATGACTATGTTATCAATTGAAAGAAAAATTGTTGATCAAGTATATTACACAAACTTGATAAATATTGTTGTCTCTAAAACTGCAAGACGTGTTGTATTTAGATGAAAGAGATAAACCTTTTTTTTACTAATTTTAATTAGATTTTCTATCAGAAAAAAAAGCAGGTTTTCATAAAAAGATTTATATTCCTAACAGTTGGTTTTTTTTTTTTTTTCTACTTCGATAGGTATCAAAAATTGTTCTTTGGGACTGGGGAGAGGTTGTATTCTAATTGCAATGGTTAGTTGCATTATATATATATGAGGTACTTATTTATTGTTATAAAACATACAAATATTATCAACAATATGATATGCTTTAGTAATTTTTAGTTTAGTGAAATATTGATCTCTTGTCGCCATATTAATTTCCATTTGTTGATTGTACTAATATACGAATATTAATTTGTTAGTTGATGCATTGTTGTTATCTTTCGATATACTATTGATCATAATTAACATGTTGTCTTGCTGAAGTAATTATTTATTTGGTTATTGTTGTAATTAGTTTTACAATTGATTTTCAGGGTCTTGATTTATATAAATAGTTTAAGATAAACAAATTGATCACTATAAGAGCTTATTTTTTTATCTAGCTTAGTGCCATGGGAAGTACATGTCCAGTCCTGTTTTCGGTTAAATAAGTTTGTCCCATGTGCGGCTTTTGTTCATAATATTCGTATGATTCGTGACATAAGTGATATCATTTTAATTGGTACGCGTTTTGTACATCATCTTCGTTGTAGCTTTCAAATTGTACAGATCAATTAAATTTGTCTAGATTTATACTTTTGCTTAGATTTGTAACTTTTGATTTATAGTCATTGCAACTATTTTCGACTCGATGTTGTAATTATTTGTAAGTTTTTTTTCTGATAAATAAAATTAATTTTGATAGTCTTTGGGGGATTATATTTTAAGCATCAAATGAGCATAGTCGACAAGGAAATTAATTGGTTATGTAATAGTGTACGTGGCTGAACATACAAACACTACACTAGAAATCAACAAAAATAAAAATTGACGATGCAAATTTTCGAGTGGATGAAATAAGTCTACATGTCTCAAATCTAAATTACTTGAAATGGTATCGCAAGTCATCACAATAAAAACAAAATTTAAATGACAAGGATTTGTCAAAATCGCTTTAAATTATTTGGTATGAAATTCTTCTAATGTGTTTTTTTGGGAAAAATATTGTAGTGATGTTTTTTGGGCAAGTTGTTTTCAATCTTTGTTATTCCTAACAATTTAAACTCGAATTCCTCAAATCGGGCAACCCAAATTAGGCAAATTCTGGGTCAAAAACTCGGTCTAGCTTTACCAAACAAAAGATTTTGTCTATTAATTGAATTGGATTTAGTAGCTAATCCTGTAATTTTAGCCACATAATTTGAAAAAAAGAATATTAATCTATCTTACCTGCACATTAACGATAAACAAAAAAAAAAAAAAATACTTAACAAACAAAGAGACTAAGAAATAAGAACCACTAGTCTTGTAGTTCAGTGATATAGCTTAATTATATTTTGAACCCCGAGGGTGAGATTGAATATATTTTTACTAGAGAACAATAATAAAAAAGATCTTGAGAGAAAAATAATGAGTTTTGAGAATGTTGTTGAATATGATATGCAAATGTAATGATTAAGTTTGATGTGATACATAAATCTATATAATATAATAATAATAATAATAATAATAATAATAATAATAATAATAAGCATGTTTCCAAAATATTTTCCCGCCTAACTACATCATATATATAGTAGTATAATTTTATGGTAAAATTTATAATTTAGGTAAGTTTTAGAGTATTATATATAAACAAAATTTAGATGTAATAAATAATGATGAGAAGAATATTAGTAAATTTTGTGTCTAATCTTATTAAAATTAGAATTATATAAAACTTAGTTTTTCAAATTTATATATGTACTGCATTAATTATTATATTTATTTTTGTTTTTTCTTATTTAAATTTTAATAACTTTTTATTTTTGATCCATTTTTGACATTTAATATATTAAATTAATCATATTTTATGATCTTTAGTTTGACAATCATATGACATCACAAAATAAAACACATAATGAATAAACAATTAGAAGATATATCTAATCAAAATTTTATTTTGTAATGAGATTTAAAAATTATGCATTCGGGTTATTGAACATCAATTGTATATTAATGTATTTTGGTTATTTGTAATACATATATATATGTAGTTGTTATTTATGTGTAGCCCATTTCTTCATAATTATATAGAATTACATTTAAGTTGATTAAATTCAACTGAAAAATACTTATTTAATTGAATAAAATATCTCAAAATATGTATCCAAATATTATAAATATATTATATATATACATAAATAACTTTATATATATTTATATAATAAGAAATTAAGTTTTTTAAATAAAATTATATTCATAATATTATGTATATAAACTACTTTTTTACATTTATTAACGTATTTTCCAAGTAAATAGAAGTTATTTTTTATATTTATCTACGTATTTTAATATTCAACTTTCAAAGTTGTACATTTGGATTAATAGAAATGAATTGTGTTTTTAATATTTTTTTGATATATGCGTACATCTATAACTAGATAAATTTTATTTTTTGTAAAATTTTTTTTCCTTATAATTATGTTGGTAAATATAAAAATAATATGTGTTTAATTCCTTTAACAATTATGACAATTGTCCCTTTCTAAACCCTAAAAATATTTGAATTTGAAATGACTTTGTTATTCATTGTATTGAAAATACAATATATTAAAAAGATACAATACACATTCACACAATTTATTACAAACCAAATATTTTGTACTTAATATGTTTTTCTGTTTATAATAACTTATTTTTGTAATCACTAAAAATTATTTTTGTAAACATACAGTTCGCGCATCGCAATGGAAAATACCAAATACGAAAACCCGAATAAATATAATAATTAAAAATCCAAATAATACAATACAAATCCCCACCAAAAAATCTCAAAAAAATTAAAATTTGACTTAACAACACGAATAAATAAAATAAATGACAAAATCTGTCAAATCCCAAAAAACATAAATCTAATAAAATTAATAATGTTACCAAAATTACATTTTATTGCCTCATATTTCATTAATTACTCTACTTAATTCTCTTATATATGTATGTGTGCTAATTTTTTTAATTATTGTTACATGATCAGCTTTTGCGAATATCTCTGCCCCCGATTTACACATACGAACAAACAATATTCGAAAATAAATTGCATTAGAATTTACTACAATAATTTTTTTTAAAAAAAATATGGCACTAATCTTAACACTTATTAAGGATCTAAATATGACTAAAACACAATGGGCAATGAAGTTGTGTCTTGTGAGATTTTATGAAATCAGCTTTCGAAGATCGAACACAAATACATAATCCTTAATGCATTTTTCATGATTATGATGTATGGTATTTTTTTTACTTCATCAATAAAATAAAAGTATAGTATTTCCCGCCTATTGACTGGTGCTAATGTTATTTCAAAATTATTACAATGTAATGAGATATAAATCATAGAATTGTGTGTTAGGGAAATGCACATGTCATAATACAAAATAGAGGAATCACCAATACACCACCCGTACATTGCCGAGAGGCTCATCTAATAGTAAAATAATGATTGAATATGATGTTAGTTAGATGTATATGAGTGGTTGAATGGTGAAAATTATGGAAAATATGTAATAATGATTTGTCCTTTTTAGAATAATTGTGTAGATGTGATTGCTTTGAGAGAAAAAAAAATGAGAATGAGTAAATAATGTATTTTCGGAAATTTGTTAGGCAATCATATTTGGAGTGAAATTTTTTCTCTAGTTTAATGAAAATGAATTTTCTTTCGTATCCAATCGCCACCTCAAATTTTCAACACCCATATTATTGCAAATATGGACAACAAAAAATTATTTTGACGAATAATATAAGTAATTACAACTTAAAAATAACTACAGTGTGACATTTGGCACGATCGCATTGCCAATGAATAACAACAAATCGCGATCTTTGGTGCGATCACATTGCAAGATTGGTCATGCCATTTGAGGCCTGATGACACGATCAATATAACTCGATCATGCCTTGTGACACGATCGAGTACCATCACACCAACAGTAATCGAAAAAAAAGATTTAACTCCGCAATTTAAACGAAACTCAATTTTACCCAATATTATCCAACAATTACGCGAACTAATACAACTATAAATGCAAAATTAAAGTAAAATATTACATTCAAAATTAAATAAAAATATTTACCTCTTCCTCCATTACTTGAACTTCTTTCGCGACCGCCGGCCCTTGTAAGTGTATCTGTGTATGATATTGTGGTGTATTTGAGAAAAAAAATAATAATGTGAGCCGGTGTATTTAGTAAATTAGTTATATTTTAGAAAGTGGGTGAGGATATATTTAGAAGGTGAACCTATAATACTATTTTTTTTTTTTTTTTTTGAGAATGAACCTATAATACTATTGACATTAATTACAAAAGAATTCTATTTGTTCCCAATCATTTAAAAGGAAATCCACATGCCCTGATTGTGCTATTACAGAACACACTCCGCTCTTTAATTGGGCCCTTTCCTTTTCTTGCATAACACTATCACACTTTCGACTGGTTTTAGTTCTTTTTTCCATGGACGCTATGAGTAGTCATGTCACATGTGGACATTTCTGTTATATGTAATGACACGAAACTCTGCACCACACACATAAATAATATGTGGCTTAGAGCTTTTTCACATCTCCTAATTGAAGGTTCTTGAATTTTAAAGGCTTCTATTTTACTTCTTTCACCCTTTTGTCTGCAGTTCATTTTCTTACACTTTCTTGATTTTTTCTTGAAGCCATAGCAATTTTGCCATGGCTTCAACTGTAAAGACTTTTGGGTTATCACCACCTTATTTTGTTTGGAATTTAGGGAAAAGGGTTCGTTCTAGATACTCAATTAGGTGTTTAGCTAGTAGGGATTATTCAACTGCTGCATTATCTTCTGATATTTCTGTCAAAGTTAATGGGGCTGTTAATGGAGTATCTTCTTCTGTGAAGGAGGAGAGCAAAAGGGTTTCTACTTCTTCAGTTGAAAATGGTCATATGGGCTCAAATGTTGGGGATAAGGGTTTTTTCAGGATGGAAAGTTGGAAACTTTATGGGATGATGGTTATGGGACTGAAACTGTGAAAAATTATCTTGATTATGCTAAGGATATGATTAAGCCCGATGGTGGCCCGGCCCGGTGGTTCACCCCTGTTTCTTGTGGCCCTCATTTGAGAGATTCACCTGTCCTGCTTTTCTTGCCTGGTAATTGACATCAATTTCTTTGGACTTGTATGGATGTATTTTCAAAGTCCAATTTTCAATTTCTAGTGTTAGAAAATTCTATACAATTCTGAAAAACGGAAAAAAGAATTTTCAAGGTTTATTGGTTTTCGTGTGAAAATTGAGAATATGTTTGGTTTGTTGTCTGTTTGAAAATGAGAATATGTTTTGCTTATAGTTTTTCAAATGTATTTTTGACATAAATTTGCGTGATTGTAGTGTATTTTTACTTGGTTTGCGTAATTGGAATGAAAAATTGTTTGGTTGTGTTTTCAAAAGAATATTTTCCATAAAAAAAAAACGAAAATGACTTCATTTCTACTTAAAAACTTTTGAAACAAACATAGACCCATTTCCCGGAATAGTTGCAAACTGGAAAAATGGGGTTGGAAACACAACCATAAAAGGCCTTTAAATCTTGAGGTTGGACACTGAAGTACCCTTTTTTTTTTTTTTTTTTTTAGGATTTTTAATTTTTGTAGCACTAATTGATGTTGTTTTTCTCAGAAAGGTGTATGCTTTAAGTAGTTAAAGTTTTGACTGTTCTTGCAGGAATGGATGGTCTTGGACTTGGCCTTATTCTGCATTATAAATCTCTTGGAAAGTAAGTGTTTTTCTTTTTTTACTAAGATCATTTGGAATGTCAAACATATGTATAAATCATCATCAATTGCACCTTATCCCACTATGTGGGGTCGGTGGCGTGAAGTTTATAATGTCAATTAATTGTCTAAAATTAGTTAACGCTACAAATTCACACAAAAGACAAAGTGGCAAAGTTTTACGCCACCTGACCAACCTTATAAGATGAAATTCCAAAACCATCATCATCATAGTTTTTTCCACTTGCATGAAAAATACGATGAAACGGCGATGAGTTGAGATAGTTGCTCTAGTCATGTCCCATTACATGATTGATATTGTAAAATCGACATGCACATCATGGAACATGACCCGTCCAACATATGTAAAAAAAAAAAAAAAAATGCATGAGTTTGTTAACACTAAATTCTCCTGATTCTTCACAGATATCAGTAGTTGCCCCTTCTCGTGATAATTTTATCAGTTTATTTTCAAGAAAAAAGAGCCTCTTATGATTGGAATCTAGAAGACAGTCAAACAAAAAGTTATTATGGTATAATCATATAACTGGCTGTTGTTGGTTACTTGATTCATTTATCTATCATAGTAATTAATGAGATTGATTCTTTTCTTTTGTCTCAGGGTCTTTGATGTACGGTGCATGCATATACCAGTGCAGGATCGAACCCCGTTTGAAGGTCTTAACTGTTTGTATCTTTAAAACGTTTTGCTTGATTGTTTTTCATTTTTCATACCTTGTCTTACTTTTGAAAGTAGACTTACACTTTTTAGTATGATGTTCAAATGCTAGTTGCATAAGTTTGTTACAAATTACATTCTCCGTTTCATAAACATTCAGAGTTGGTAAGGTGGGTCGAAGAAACTGTGAGGGCTGAGCACTCTTCGTCTCCGAATAAACCCATATATCTGGTCGGAGATTCGTTCGGTGGATGCTTGGCACTTGCAGTTGCAGCACGAAATCCCAAAATTGACCTTGTGGTTATACTAGCTAATCCAGGTTTGCTTTCAGAAAATGTGACACGATTTATTCTAATTTCTAATAGATGTCTCTAGTGGTTGGCGATTGGGTAAATTTTAACTAATTATTCATTCTTTCAGCAACTTCATTTGGCAGGTCACAACTGCAGCCTTTGTTCCCGATTTTGGAAGCATTGCCGGATGAACTTGTCGTTGTAGTTCCTTATCTTCTAAGCTTTGTTATGGGTACATACTCACTGCTTTGATGAGTTAAGTTCTTTCTAATTGGTTCAGGGAATATCTTTGCCGTAATAAAAATATTAGGCCAGCATTTGTTATTTAAATATTTATCACAAAATTCTATGTGCTTTGTGGGAGTGATCTTTTGGACCATTTGTATAAAAAGTTTTTTTAGGGGGTTCATTTTGAACTATCGTAAAATTGCTGTAACGTTAACCTTTACAAAGTTCAAATCATATCATTGTGTATCAATGTCCGTCATTGAAATTAGGGATAATTACAAAAACACCCCTAAGGTTTGGGCTAATTGCATAAAAACCCAGAGGTGTTTCAAAATTACAAAAAACCCCATCAGGTTTGGTTATGCCTTAAATTTAAGGGGGTAACTATAATATTTTTTTTATATATATTAGGGTTTTTTTTAATATGTTTCTAACTTATGAAGAGAGAAAATGTAAGATGTAATCAAGCCTCAAGGGTTTTTTTGTAATTTTCATAAACCTTTGGGTTTTTTTTTTTGTAAATAGCCCAAACCTTAAGGGGTTTTTTGTAATTATCCCTTGAAATTATGTTCATAATGAGATGAATAGAACTATCGTTATGTTTCGATTATCTCGAACCTTGGTGACCATTAACAAGCTTTATGTCAAAATCTCATTTTCTCTTACATGGGATGTTCATAATGAGATGAATAAGTTTTTGCTATGTTTGCAAGTAATTCATACAACCTTTGGCCTCTTTGTCTTGGAAACAAGCTGTCAGCTTTAGCAAGTGGAGCGCTTTTCTCACCTTCTTGTAGCTTATCGGCCACCTACGTTTACTCGATTATAAACCGCTACCTTTCCACCACCAGGTGATCCGATGAAGATGGCTGCAGTAAATATTAATACAGTGCAGCCTCCTACACAATATTTTGAACAGTTAGCTGGCAACCTTACCGCTTTGCTACCACGGCTTTCTGTAGCGCATTGCTTGCACTTTACGGATTCTTAAAATTTAAGCATCATCATAAGTAGGGATAATTACAAAAATACCCCCGAGGTTTGGGCTAATTACGAAAACCCAGAGTTCTTTGAAAATTACAAAAAACCCCTTGAGGTTTGATTTCGTCTTACAATTTTCTGGTGATTTTCATAAACATTTCAAAAAAAAACCCTGATATTTATAAAAATACTACAGTTACCCTCTTAAAATTAAGACAAAACGAAACTTGGAGGTTTTTTTTTTTTTTTTTGTAATTTTGAAACATGTCTAGATTTTTTTGTAATTCCCAAACCTCAGGGGTGTTTTTGTAATTATCCCTCATTAGTATTTGTACATTCAATCTTCTTCAAAATACTAACTCTTTTCATGGGAACATGTATAGGGCTTGTCTGATATTATACCTAAAGATACCCTGATTTGGAAGCTGAAGTTGCTCAGAACTGCTGCTGCTTATGCTAATTCTCGTCTTCATGCCGTTAAAGCAGAAGTACTTATTCTTGCTAGGTTTCTTCTCTATCTTGATTAGTATATTTTTCGATTACTTTATTTTTGTGGTACAAAAAGGAAGTGATCACTCTCTTACTTTATTTAAGAGAATGTGAATTCTTTTCATGTTTTTCGAAATAATTATGACGCATTTGCATCTCAGTGGCAAGGATAACATGCTTCCCAGTCGAGATGAAGCTTGAGGCTATTGAGCTCATTGCAAAATTGCAAAGTGCGATACTTCAAAGACAATGGCCATACCATATTATTGGTAGGTGAGGATTTTATCCCGTTCTTCCGAGACGTATAAAAATGTTCGAAAACCTCTAATTATTTGTTTGCTTTTGAAAAGACTGAGAACGCTTTGTACCAACAAAATTTTACTTTGTAGGAGTAATAAAAAATATTGCAGTTTCTCAATTTTTGTTTGTCACATGGTTTCTATTATCCTTGCGTTTAAGTTTACTGTTCCATATTGGTTTTAATTTCTGTAGTGCCGCAGTTTAAGATTAAAGTATGCAAGTGATGTGTAGTATTTAGAGGTTTTAATTTTACTTTTTTCATGAATGTTTTCATGAAGTATAGTGTTTCTTTTTTCTTTTCAAATTTGTGCTTTTAAACTGTGCCCGTTTCCATTGACATTTGATTTCTGTAGAACGCTTGTCATAAGATTAATGCATTGGAGGCTGCCTTAGTTATTTTGTTGTTGTGTACACCTCACGGCTATTGAACTATAGCAAATTATACTAATGCAGGAGGATGGCGTTAATCTATTGACTATTATTAAAGGTACTCGCACCTACCGTCGTTCAAGGAACCATGATTATGTCATGGATTTTCTACCTCTCAGTAATTCTGAGTTTAAGGTAGCAAT
This sequence comes from Rehmannia glutinosa, assembly GCA_016081115.2. Classification (NCBI taxonomy): domain Eukaryota; kingdom Viridiplantae; phylum Streptophyta; class Magnoliopsida; order Lamiales; family Orobanchaceae; genus Rehmannia; species Rehmannia glutinosa. Next base: position 1,155,132 of record JABTTQ020000835.1, on the reverse strand, counting down.
CGATGGAAATAGGTAATTAACCATATCATTTTGTCTTTAGATTCCATAATAGTCTTTCTTCTGATGTATTTTCAGTTTATAACCAAGAAGATTAAATCATACATGCTTCTAAAACTGCAATAAGTGATTTGTGTTTTCAAAAATGTTGGTTCTTGGTGATCCTTTGCAGCTTTGCTACATGGCCTAAATATATGTTATTACTGTACTTTGGGACTTCTATTATAGATTCAAAGATATTTGGATTTGTTATTAAACAAAGGAAAAAGATTGCTGAATTTATGATGTCTGAGCTGCATATTTAGGGAGTGTTAGGGGGCGATTGGATATACTTTCATTTTGAAAATTTTAATTTTGCTAGAGAATAGTGGTAAAAAGAATTTGGAAGGAAAAAATGAATTTTGAGAGTGTGATTGAATGTGAGATGAAAAAGTACTGATGAATGTTGATTTGATTTAAAATAGTAAAATAATGATTGGATATGATTGATAGTTAGACATGTGTGAGTAAGTGAATAGTGAAATTTGTGGGAGAATGTGTAATAATGATTGTTTTTTTTGTGAAAAAATGTGTAGATGTGATTTGGAAAGAGAAAAAATGAGAAAAAGTGAAAGTGAGAGAATAGTATATTTTCTGAAAAATTTTCATAAACAATCGCATGGTCAAAAAAAATTCTCCAACAAAATGAAAATGGAATCTCTTTTATATCCAATTGCAACCTTAGCTTTTGACGGAAAAAAATTAGTTTCTAGTGTTTTCAAATGCCAACTTCTGCTTCTAATTCTGCATAATTTAACCAGATTCTAAAAGCAAAATTGCGAAATTGGTCCAAAAAGAGGCCAACGTACAAGACCAATTTTACAATTTTGCCAACTTTACAACTTATTCTACATTTAGTTTCTATGTGCGAACACTATTAGCTTCTCATTCTCAACTATTGTTTGCCTCGGCTTCAATAAATCATTTCCTCTAGAATAATTTTTTATTTTTGGAAACACTACCTTAATTTGTTTATAGATGATTTCTCCATGCTGAAATAGGGTGTAATCCAATACAGATTTATTCACAATTATGCTGGTCCTGTACTGCTCTCTACCATGGAAGATGGAAAGATAGTGAGAGGCCTAGCCGGAGTTCCAAATGAAGGTCCAGTTTTGTTAGTTGGTTATCACATGCTTATGGGTTTAGAACTTGCTCCGTTAGTCGAAGGATTTTTACGGGAAAAGAAGATCATGGTTCGTGGTATAGCACATCCGTCATTGTTTTCGCATCTCGCTGAAAGTGAAAGTAAGGAGTTCACATTTTCTGATTACTTGAGGTTGTACGGTGCGTTGCCTGTCAGTGCGAGCAGTCTTTTCAAGTTGTTCAAAACGAAATCTCATGTGCTGCTGTATCCTGGTGGTGCTCGCGAGGCATTGCACCGTAAGGTTTGTGGATATATTTTTGGGATAATTATAGAAACTACCCCCGAGGTTTGAGTTAATAACAAGAAAACCCATAGGTTTTTGAAAATTACAAAAAGTCCCATTGAAGTCTTATTTTGTATTACACTTTTGCCCCCTTCATAAGTAAAATTATTTTAAAACACCTCCTTAAATTTAAGAATTTTTGTAATTTTGAAACTTATCTGGGTCTTTTTTGTAATTACCCCAAACCTCAGGTAGTTTTTGTAATTATCCCTATATTGTTACTCTAAGCTGGCTGTTCTTCAATTTTATTTTAGATTTTTCTTCTCTTTTCCTCTTCAAGAGTGGGAAGAAACAGCTTCTGATACACTAGAAATGAGGACTAAATTTTTTCGAAAATTAATGGAACTTCTATGTTACCAGGGTGAAGAGTATAAATTATTTTGGCCGGACCAGCCAGAATTTGTTAGGATGGCTGCAAGATTTGGGGCGACAATTGTGCCATTTGGAGTTATCGGAGAAGATGACTTAGCTGAGGTATCGTTTTTTCTACTCGTGATATTGGACAATTTTGCTCATGGCTGATTTCTTCTCTTATATTCCCGAGCCCCTCATTACCGTTTAAAAGTTTTTATTGACTTGTATCCTTTAAACAAAAATGAAAAATGAGGTTTATATGAATTATCTATAAAACATCGACGATTTCTAAAATTTGACTCTTAATAAATAACAAAGGGGTAGAGGGAGATACTTTATTGACCTTTTTTTTGCTTAATCTTCATGATAAAATGGTAAACTTATTATATATAAAGTCAGAACAAGAGTCCGAACAACGCAAGCATTTAATTAAATAAGTTGGTGTCTTTTAATTCTCTCGTGTAAAAATCCCCCCAGCTCCGATTAGTTCCCGCCTAGGTGCTAGGCTCCCCTTCGACGCCTATGTTTTTCTTCCGATTAGGCCTCGCCTAACCCCGCCAAGGTTCCGCCTAGGCGCTAGACCCAAGTCTGCCATTGACTAGCGCCTAGCGCTTTTTACAGCATTGCTTTTTATGAAACTTAACTAGTCCCTCTTACATTCTTAATTTACTTGCAGTTAGTTTTGGACTACGACGACCTGATGAAAATCCCTTTTTGGGGTGACCGTATAAGAGAGGACAACGAGAAGTACAAATCGTTCAACGTGAGGTAAACCACTTACACCCATCATCTTTGTTCTTGTTGTAATATTTGCTAAGAACCTTGTTCGACTTTGCATTTTGTGATTTTTATCTTTCAACCATTGAGAATTGAAGCTGAATCTAATGGTAATTTAATATATATGTTATGTTCGTAGGGCTGGAATGAGTGGTGAGGTTGCAAATCAAGATCTATATATTCCAGGCCTTCTACCGAAGGTTCCGGGCCGATTGTACTACCTGTTTGGAAAGCCGATTCCGACAAAGGGAAGAGAAGAGATGTTGAAGGATAGAGAAAAAGCAAGAGAACTATACTTGCAAATAAAGTCTGAAGTCGAAACGAATATGTCGTACCTGCTTAAAAAAATGGAGGATCCTTACAGAGGTATTGTCGATCGGACCATATATCGCGCTTTCTATGCTCCATTGGATCAGGTTCCGACTTTCGAACCATGAAGGACGAGCTCCAAGGTAACTAACTGCTAATACCTATAACATTGGTGTTGGTTTTTAAGTGTTTTGTAGGACTAGGGATGGCAATTGGTCCGGGTTCTAATAAATGGGGCGTTAAGAGTGTAAATGAGCCTATAGCATAACACTGATCATGAGGGGAAAAACTTTTTTAATTGAATGGCGACCGTAATGGATGTCAGCTCAACCCGAAGAAATTGTGTGATAGCTTTACAAAAAGGGGCGGGTTTTAAGAGTGTAAACTGTTGAGTTTGATTCGTCTTACATTTTCCTTATAGGGTATATGAAAGCAAACAAATACACGGATTACATGTCTTGCTTCATATTTCATTAATACCTCAATTATATCTCGAAATGAATGAACAGAACCTTAGAACCTTCTGAATTTAGGTCTAAAGTCAAATTATTTGTCACAGAAATGTACCAATCCTTTTTTAGAAATATTACAGTTATCCCTTTACATTTAAGACAACTTCAAGCCTTAAGGTTTTTTTTTTTTTTTTTGTAATTTAAAAACCTTTGTACTTTTTTTTTTTTTTGTTTTGATTATCCCATAACTTTTAAGACATTTATTTAGAAAAATATACTTTAATAGTACTTATAATAAATATATTTGAATATTAACGAGTCTAGTGGGTCTACCGATAGGGTCTACATTTATGGCCGGTCTGGGTTTGGGTTCTTAAAATTGTATCAAATTTCTTGCAGCAACCTTATTTTCTCTTTTGTAGATGCTACACCTAGTGTAGTACACTTGGTATAACATCCACCATTCAGTGTCGTATTTTTGGGAGACGAGACACACTGTCATTTATCCACTCAACACTTGAACACTTGGCATTCAAGCACACACCCAGTGTATATACACCTGTTGTAGCACGGATAACACATTTTTCTCGACGAAGAATCACAATATCTGGAACTTGGTTTTGCAGGGACAAAGTTTTCACTGGTGGTGAACATACAATCAAATGATTCATATCTTAGCACAAGACAAGTGAATGGAGTTACCAACATGCCTCTAAGGTAGTAAGATGTGAAAAATTGAAGGCAGGAAAACTGTGGAAAAACACACGTTAGATTGTTGTATGTAGCTATTGTTTCATTCATATGCAAAACATTGCATTTTGTTGTATTTATTACATTTGTATAATAGCTCTTTTAGTGATTTTGATACATTCATTTGTAATGAAGTATGCTTGGTTTTGTTGAACCAACCCCCATCGGAAAACTTTAGAAAAAGAAAAAGAAAAACTATTTTGTAAGACTTATAAGAAAAAATGCTAGGGGTGGCAAATCGTAATTACGGGGTGGCAAATCGTGTAATTACGTTGTGTTTCTTGTCGACACGATAACAACACGACACAATAAGGTCAATATGAACACGATACGATAAGGATTTGTTCATACGCGATCACGAACATGAGACTTTTCGTCTTTTATGACACAATACAATTTGACACGATAAGTCAAAAAAGAAAAAAGAAATTGATTTATATGTTAATACATGACGATATCAAATTACACGATATAACATGACAATAAACGATACAAATATATAAAATAATATCAGGTTATCATGTCATAATTATGTCACTAATGTGATTTGACATTAATAGATCGTTATATAGTAGGTTAACATTCTATTTGTTATTATTTATCGCGTTTACAACATAAGACTTTTTTGTGCCACAAACACGGTAAAGTAAAACTCTAACACATTATTTTTGTGTCGTCTACCGTGTTGCGTTAAGAATTCTCACCCCCAGTGCGTTGGAATACAACGTTTTTGGCTTATAAGGTTTTTATAAGTGCTTACATCTTATATGAAGTTTTTAGCAATTATTATTAAAATGTCAAAATAAAATAAAATAACGTAATTAATAGATGTTAACAATTAAAAATTGTGTAATTAATATAAATAAAACGAGGTGTTTGTTGATATTTAAAAAAATGAATTTAAAACAAAATATCTTGCAAAATATTATAAGCTTTAAATCTCTTTTAACGTATTATGATTTATGAGGAGCTTTCCCTATTTGTCAACCCACATGATTTTTAGTTGTTAGTGACTTAGTGGTAATTAAAAGCACATATCTAAACGGAAATTATATCACTGGACTATAGAAAAATGAAAATGAAAGGGCCCAAAAGTGGAGTCACAATGGGCTGGACCAAACCAACTTGGATCGAGTCCATCGGGCTTTGCAAAATTTTGGGCCGATCGGGCCGCCTCGATTTTGGTCGGGACTCTAAATTGTCGACCCAACCTTTTATGCATACATTTTATGTATCAAAAATTGGGGCCGCTCGAAAAGACCGGACTAGCCCTACCCAATAACTAGCCTAAATACGCCCGACTTTTTTGGGCTTAAAAATGCGACCCATTCCAATATACAAATCTCGGGTCGGGTTGTTGGTTGGGTATTTAAAAAGGTGAAAAACGAAAAAGTCATGTAAAATTTTGGCCGATCTCGGCCCATGGTTTTCAATCGGGCCTTGAACACAATGCTTTCCCCACCCAAAGGCCCAACGGAAAACAAGTAAAAGTAAAAAAGTAAAAGGGAAAAGACAACCAGGTGGCTTAAACTATCCCTTTACCACCACAAGCAATTGTGGAATGGAGTCGGGGTTCAAATCCTTCCATCAAATTGTTTGTGGGGTGGAGGTCGAAAAAAATATCCCTTCTCCATCAAATTGCTCCTATATGCGGTGGTGAAGATTTGGTGGGAACTCATCTTGAATAGCATCCGTGTGGGTTCGATTCGGGGAGAGATCGTTATTAGTAGATTGGGGTCGAACATAATTGTTCTCTTTACCTAGGATCTGGTTGTACGTCGGGACCGTCACACTGTCGTGCGTGCACATCCCGCGATTACCTTGGCGGCAAATGAGGAGTTTTGAATTGTCTCCCGAACAAGTGGCGTGGCGCAAAAAAGTTATCAAAAAAAAAAAAAAAAAAAAAAAAAAGGAAAAGACATCGGCTTTAATCTTTGTGCCGTCGGCTTTTCGCGCTCCTCGAAAAACACTCTTTCTGTCCCATAAATATTTCTGTCCCATAAATAATAATTCTCATTTCTTGCTTTCTTGTTCCCACCGAAGAGCTCTCTCTCTCTCTCTCTCTCTCTATGCGAGAGGGTTTTCTGATGGAGTTATCGAATCCTCTGTTGCGGAGATACCGTAGCGATCGCCGGAAGCTCCTGGAGTTCCTGTTTTCATCCCGCCTCATCAAAGGAATCAAAACTCCCGCGGCCCCATCACCTCACTTTCCAATATCAATTTCGATTCTCTTAGCACTGATTACGTTCTCGAATGCATTCAATCCGGTATATATAATATGTGTGTGTGGTGGTGGTGGTGTTGTTGTTTGGTGTTTGTTTGTTTTCGGAAATGTATAGGAGCATAATTTAAGCAAAGAAATGGGCACAAACTAGTTCTTATTTCCGTGAATTAATTTTGTATACACTGAAGTGAGTTCAAAGCTGTCTGAACAGCTACTTTTTACCAAGAATATGCGCTGAAGAAATTCCGGGTTTAGCTTTAATTTGATCGAAGCGCATCTTCATGGGTTTTGGTTGTAGAAAAGTACTGTGACTTTTTGGCCGGTGGGTTTATTGTAATACTTGAATGATTATATATTCAATCAGTTGAAGCGAGTTCTGGATATACTTGATGTTTTTATGTTTGTGGTTCAGTTCAGTGTGTGTATACGGGCGCGAATTGTATTTATTTTATATGTTGTTTATTTGATTTTATTAATCCTGGTGGAGTGATGATGACGATTCTTGTTATTGGGTAGGTCGCGTGCTTGATGTTTCTCAAGCAACACAGAGATTTTACGATGAGTCTTCACTTCCGATAGTGGTAAGAAATGGTCTGTGAATTCCATTAATTTGTTGCTTGTGTTTAGCCTTTATATGTGAATGTACTCCAATTTATTGCATGCCTTAACGAGTTATGTGCATTGGAGAGTTCACACAACAGAAAAATTGGGTGTATCTAAGCCAGTGGTGGAGACAGGGGGCCATACTGGGCCTCAGCCTAGGCCTGTCTGCGGCCCGACAACATTACGTTATTAAAAGAAAATTATAGCTGATATGATTTTAGCTCAGTTTTCTATTAAAAGAAAAGATAATCGAGGTATGGAGAACATTGGGTATGCATTTTACTAGTTTTTGATATACCTTTCATCTATGCATATTTGTTTGTGTTTAGATACATATGTGAATAAATATTTCCAGGCAATGGTGGTAACGGCAGTATATAAACATGTGAGGTATGTTGTGTGTAGTATGTCTGTGTATAAGTGTGCCTGAACTTGAAGTGCAGATATTCAGTTTTATTCTTTTTCTAGAAGTTTTAGTATATTAAATTTGATCATTTCCTCCTCAGCTAGACTCAGTTTTACTTTTGCTTCGGTTTTTCTATTCTCCTGGAAAAATTAACAATATTTATCTTCTGCAGGGGCACTTGCAATCTGGAGATGCTTTTTATCTTCACTCAGATGCAGACTCAGCTGGATCTCCACCTCGTCGTTTTCCTCCACCAATCACCACGAACCAAAGAGACTTTGTTGAATCATGCAACTCTCAGTGGTCAAACCATCCAGCTGGTGGTAAATCACCCAAACCCAGTCAGAAAACTAGGATTAACTGCCAAGTGAAAGCAGATCCAGATATAAATTCCCTGCATAATAGAAGTATGCTTTCAGTAGGATTACCAACTCTTAAAACAGGTATGCGTATTCCTCGTCTTGTATGATGATAACCCCACCACTACACCAAGTAGAGAGAGAATGTAACATGGAAATGGACATTAAGGACATTGTTTAGATTCTTTGTGAGAATATATATATTTTTTAAACTGATACATCGTTTTAGGATTCATGAAGGTTTACTGGATGATGACTTGCGGGAATCTGCTTATGAAGTGTTCCTTGCATGTCTGCTATTTTCCGGGTAAACCTTCCTCTCTGGTTGCTCTACTCTGCTTGGGATCCTTGCTTTAACTTGGGCAGAAACAAATTTGTTCGTTATTACTTCTCCTCCTTAAAAAAAAATAAAGATAATCAGTTGTGTTAATATCATTAATAGCTAATGTCTCTGACTTTTTGCGTCGTGCTCATATAGGGTTGAAATTTACTCAAGTGAGAGTAGAAAGAGAGAAAAGAGTTCTAAGTTTCTTGCTGGGTTAAAGCATAGAAGAGAAAAACGACATGTAGAGTCTGAATCTACTGAAAAACATTTGAAGATCCTTGACACAATTCGCATACAAATGCAGGCAAGTTACTCTGTTCCATTTCTTCTTAATCTTTAGATTTATTATCTGCTTCAGCAGAATATGTTTTTGATATATTGCCAATGTCAGGTTATATTATCATTTTCCAGCTCATCATTCCTCCCTTTTTTCACCAGCATAGTTTCTCTTCTTTTCCAATTGTTTAATAGTTTGGAATAATGGTTATGCACAATGGACTTAGGTTAACAACGCTATACCCAACTTCGGTTCCATGATAGAACTCAAGTTGACAATATACATTTTCATTGACAAAGTACCAATATTGTTTCTGCTACATCTTGCTGTATCCCTTTGCACCTTAATCATTTCAACCTAAAGGCACTTAATGGAAACTTTTTCCCTCTTATCTCTTCAAAACCTCAAGGTCATGAACTTATTCATTTGTTTATTTATTTATAATCAAATGCTAGGGTATCTGATTAGTTTCTCTTAGGATTAGTCCTCCAAGACCAGATTCACAATTTCATTCTTTTCTTTTTTAAACACACAACCTGGGACTTGCTTTGCCTTGTCCAAATTACCTCGATCCGGCGTGTTCTCTGGTAAAAGACCCTAACAAATTCTGGTTTTGTACCCATGCCAAACACTAAATACTTAAATGTGCCTAATACATTATATTATTGCACAAGAGTTGTTATAGTCAAGACAAATAAGAGTTCATTCCTCTCCTGCAATCTCACTTAATTGACCAATATGTGAGAATGAGAAAGACCATTTCATTCTGGCGTTATAGTGAAATAATTGAATTGGAAAGACCATTACATGTAAAAGTCTCTTCTTTCTTCAGTGGTCCCTCTGCCAACTGTGTGTTTTGAGTTGAGTTATCCAGTCTAATTGTCTAAATAAAGAACTCCTTAGCAGTGTTTGCAGACTCTAGTGTTTCTAATGAGAACTAATTTGATTTGGTTTGTTCTATCGAGTTTGGTACCTTCAGTTTCAAGGCATTTCTAGTTTTTGTATGGCCTATAATGCTAGCCTAAGATCAAAATTGAGTTGGTTTAGTTAAAATGCTGAACTAAGAGAATCCTTTTTCTTGTATTATAAAAAATTTAAGTAACATATAATTCTCCTTTATTGGATGAGGTAATGTAATCCTAATTATATATACATTAATGCTTGCACGTGAGGTCGATTGCTTTCTTCAGTTTCTCACTGTATATGTTACTTTTCCATATTCTGTTTATATAATACAGTGCTGTGAATTAATTTTTTATATTGCATATTACGGGTTTTTATCTATGAATGCATACCCATAGGGATGGATCAGGATGATTAATCATTTCGAAATAATGGGCAAGTCTTGATACTTACACTTATCTCACAAAATGATGTGGCTATGTATGTGAGAAGGTTTTCGTGTAATAGATTTCATGACGTAAGCCTTGTGCAACATTGATCTTTTGGGAACACAAAATCATTAAAAAGAAGACACGCTCACGTATCTTGAATTGTGTGCCAAATAGGCTGGTGTTTTCAGTGCATTCATCAGGTTCTTGCCTTTATGCCAGTAAAATACTCACAGCAACAGCTTATTTTGTTTGTCCTAATAAAGTCTGATTTAACAAGCGAGAAATCATACCACCACTGGAAGAACAGACAAGTAATTCTCAACTGGCTCTTATTGTTTTTAATTTTGTAGCACTTTCTTCTGTTTCAATTTTTGCTCACACGTCCTTCTTGACTGGTATGAGTACGGCCTTGTGGTTAAGTATATTTACACTTTTGTACTTTTCACTATGTAATTCATATGCTTTGTGTAAGAGCTCAATTTTGTGAAGTCCAACACATGATACCGTAACTGCGCATTTCTTGTTTGAGATGAATACTTTCTTTTTTCTACTTGTTTAGTTTCAAATATGTCAACCACCTTCATATTAGCTCTTATTGTTTTGCCATTCCCATGCCAAAGGTAACTCATTTCATACTCTGTATTAGATTTCAGAAGCTGCAGATACATTTATTAGGCGAAGATTGACTCAGTTTGCGACGGGGAAGTCTTATGGACAAATTGATGTGCCGCAATTGCCATTGGTGCTTTTGACTGGCCTAATAAAGTCTGATTTAACAAGCGAGAAATCATACCACCACTGGAAGAACAGACAAGTAATTCTCAACTGGCTCTTATTGTTTTTAATTTTGTAGCACTTTCTTCTGTTTCAATTTTTGCTCACACGTCCTTCTTGACTGGTATGAGTACGGCCTTGTGGTTAAGTATATTTACACTTTTGTACTTTTCACTATGTAATTCATATGCTTTGTGTAAGAAGTATAATGTTTATTTCTAAGAAATTTTGGATACATGAGAAATTTAGACTCCCTATAGCTTGCTTTTCACTATTGCGGTTAAAATAATGAGGCAAGTTTTTGAGTTAACTTCGGAGATAATGGAGTCAGATTTCCTAAGGTGTGACCTACACAATCAATTCATTTTTAACTGGAAGTTTGGAAGGGTGAAACTTAGCAATATGAGTGGGAACTGATTACAAAAAAAAGTGTTCCTAAGATATGCAGGTTATGTATCAATTCATAAAGTCTGGAGTTGTTTGTGAAAAGACCCTTGAGTTATGCAGGAACACACATGATGAGGGTTTGTGCCAATAGTGAGTTGAAGCAACACTAGATTTGATGGACATCTATTTTTGCCATAGTTGCATGCAGGGAACAATGGAATGTCTAAGGGGTGATCAGAAAGGAATATATGAGTAATGTTTATTAAAAGGCGGTTGAAAGGAGTTTTAGATCTTTGGGAATGTGGAGAAAAGGGTTGGGTTCACTGGTGAAGAGATACCAGCTAGTGCAGCACGAGTCTTTCAATAAAGACGGAATTCCCTCGCACGGGAAGAAGGTTGGGCTTGAATGACCACAATTGAGATATTAGTAAACTATGAAGGGATACCACAAAACAGGGTAGAAAATATCACTTGGTTGGACTGTTTGAAATATTTTCACTTTTTCCATCCCAGTAAATTGATCGACTTTATTGTAACTTCATTGCATGAGCCATCAACTGTTTGTAATCCAAGTTTCCTTGTGATTTAGTTGTTCTCGGTGACTCTAGCTCTAAATTATATTATAGGCAAATCTTCTTGAAGAACTAGTTTCTTCTGATCATAAGAAGACTGAAAAACAGATGGTCGAGGCTTCACTTGCAAAAATCAGAAACCCAGAGGTATTTCTTGAATTTGCCTTCATTGCCAATTGCAATGGCAGTTCCCCTTTAAACAATTTACCTTTTTTTATGGACAGGAATGGGATATTAAGATGTCTCCCTCTGAAAGGAGTCATGTTCTTTTAACTATTCGACAAGTTGCTTTGGCATTCTCCTCTATACCTGGGCGCTTTGGGATGGAGGGAGAGACGTACTATTGGACCACTGGTTATCATTTGAACATTAGACTCTCGAGAAGCTACTCTTTGGTGTATTTGACATTCTGGAAGAAGGCCAGCTTATGGAGGTTTGAATTTTGGTCTTTGGTATCAAGGTTGATTTGTACCAAAGTTATATTTTTTTGTAGATAATAGTATTTGAGTTCTGTCTCAGGAAACAGAAGAGATCCTGAAGTTGGTGAAGTTGACGTGGTCAATGTTGGGCATCACAGAGAGGCTGCATCATGCGTTATTTGCTTGGGTGCTTTTTCAACAGGTATAAATTGTCTGACACATCTTTATCTGTAATTCAGTAGTGATTACCAGATGCTTTCACATACATTCCAATTATTTCTGGCTCCGTAGGGTATTTTGAATATATATGATTCAGAACATGTTCCTGAAACTGCTTCAGAAAAAGCCTTCTAGATTTTGTAGCCACTAGATTTTGTAGTCACTCTATCGTGTCTAAATGAAAATATGTTATTATATTCCAGAAGACAGTTCTGATGCTATGCCTATGATGGGGAGCACATAAAATTTTGATTGGACTATATGTTTGTTTCTCAAAAAATTCTGAAACTGGCATTAAGAGCATAGTGTTCTCCAATAAGTGTCCATGTATTAGAGAGAAAAAAACAGATCTGGTCTCCCAAAAGCACCTTGTGCTACTTTCATTTGGACAGATGCTTGTTATTATTTATTTAAAGAAATTGAAACAATTCCAGCGCTCATGTTTTATGAAAGTAAACTAAAATATAACATATGCTTGAATGCAGTAAATACTTAGGTCAACAGCTAACACAATCATTTGGTTTAGTGGGACATAATGTTTTCATTTTATGAATTTGGTTCACTGTCTCTTGATAACTGATAAAAGTTGACTCATATATCAGCGAAATGCTATTCCTGACAAATTTCAAATGCATTTTCTTTTCAATGGAAGTTTGTTGCAACCGGAGAGGCAGTGCTATTGGACTATGGAATTTGTGAAATCGAGAAGGTTCTATCTGCTGAAGGTTATAATGACAAAGAAGTGGCTTACATGAAAAGCTTGACGTGTTCCACTAGTGGCAATGGACGTGAAGTTAGATTGAATTTGTTGCAGTCTATCTTTTTGTCAATTAGCTCATGGTGCGACAGTAAATTGCAGGATTATCATCTACATTTTAGTCAGGTTTTCTCCTTTTATAACTTGACATTACCAATTACTCGGTTCCTAGTTTTTGCATTGTTGGACGCCTTGAAATATTCTGTCTGAAGGGATCTTCAATTTTCAGAAATCATCGTTGTTTGAGAGGGTGTTGACAATGGGGTTGTCCACTGGGATTCAAGGTTTTGTTCCACTTGGAAATAACCAGGTAGCAATACTGCAGATTAATCTTATTCAATGTCTTCCTTGTGGTTTAAAAAAGAGCTTTCATATATATTATTAAGACATTGTCAGATACTGGCATTTAGTCATCTCTGTTTTTCAAGGTGGATTCTTTTGCAAGGGGCTGTTAATTCATATTTCTCCTTTCTTACTTGGTATCTATTATTTTTCAAATTCCCATCGTTTTTTTTACAGGATGATTTCCTGGATTTTTTTTTTATTAAGTTGTCCTCTCGCATTACTGCAGCTTCCCTCTGATTATTAGTAAATTCTATTTATTTTGCAAACTAATTTTGTAACCCTGGCAGTTTACAGGATCTTGCCGTCCTAATGAGATTGCTGCAGAAAAGATCAGAATGTATGTTGAGAAGACTTTGGATGCTGCATGCAAGAGGGTAAGTCCGCTGTGTAAGTTAAAATATTAACTTCTGTGATTGCTATTGATGAGAAAAAAATTGATATTTTATATGTCTCAGGTCACTGGTCTTACTACTAATGGTTCTATCAAAGATAGGACACATCCGCTGGCTACCCTAGCAAGTGAACTAAGATTGGTTGCGAGAAGGATATCTCCGTATTCAGCCCAGTTCTTCGTCGCTGGTATCCTGAATGTGCGATGGTCTCAGCCAAAACGTTACACCAGTTTTATGGTGAAAGACTGGTCTGATTTGGTGAACATTAATTATTTTCTCTAGATATTTCGACTCATCAATTATTTGTTGATTCCAGTTCTTTCATTCTTGTCTTAGGAACCGTTTATCAAGGATATTACATGCCTCACTGAGGATGTCAGGAAAGTGCTTCCTGCAGCTTTTGAATTGGAGCGTTGCCTTATTAAACTCTATTCTTCAGCTTGTGAAGAAAATTACTCACACTATGGCCTAGAATTGGAGCATTATCCGGTTCGTGCTCTTTTTTGTCTCCCTTCTTTTTTCCTCTTTCGGAAACCATTGAACTTTTATGTTTCTGTAAATGGTTTGAATTTTGATCCTGTAATGGTTACTACTTTCTTGCTGCACGCCTTATTGTCATGAAATCGCTTTTCACAACTCAAAAGAAATAACACATCATACTATTTGATATGATTGGCTTGCATATGGCTGCATATATCGTCTGCGCGCAAGAAAGAACAGTCGGTTCTTGAAATTTGTTTTGTTCTTTCCGTGTTACATTCTATGAAGAATTTCAGTTGGTCCTTTAAAAAAAAGTCAATGTGAGTGCGCGGGATATAGCCTGCTACTTTTGCACGCCTTGTGTAACGCCCGAACCCATTTCGATTAGGAACGTCACTGTGGTACACTTGAGAATTTATAAATATTTTGCGGAAGCATAAATATTATACTTTAATTACTAAAATGTGGGCTTAAAAATTTGTTAATATAAACTTGAAAAGTTTATCAAAACTAATAAGTTTTATAAGAGTTACGCATTATTAAAATACTTATTACAAAAGCTTTAAGGTTTGCTTCATCAAAACATAAGTACTTAAATTATTCGGAAATACAGAATGACGCCCACGCGGATAGTCCCTACGCCTCAGCTCCAGTATCAAATAATACAAGTGCAGGTATGTGAAATACAGGTAGCATACATCGTGGTTTTCGTTTTCCTCTGGTGCTTTCTCATTAGTTAGAGCAAAAACACGAGCTTTCCCTTCTTGTCTTGGGGGACGTCCGGGCACTGGCTGGGGCCTCCTATTCTTATACAGGCGGAGCCTGGATGCTGTATTTGGGCAATTATCAATCCTGTGTCCCGGTTGGCGGCACTTAAAACAGAGCCCTTTCCCGGTATGCACTCGCCGTATAGTGGTACTTCAGCAAGTAGAGCATTGGGGTACATTTCCACGGTTTGGAACTTGGCCCATTGGTTTGAACCTTCCGATTGGAGGAACAAACTTTCCTTTTTGAGGAGGAACCCATTTCCTCTTTCCTTCTTGATTAGGTAGTGCGGGGTCGTCAAGATTCGGTATCAGGGATATGATTTGAGACCTCTCAATCACTTCCCCGTAGGTGGGCAACCTTAAACCCGATCTGATACTCCTAATTTCGCCTTAACCCTCTTTCAAACCTCTTTGCCTTCATCCCATCCGTGTTCACCATATGAGGTGCAAACCTAGACAATTGATTGAATTGTCTTTCATATTCCATCACCGGTAACCTTCCTTGTTTTAAATTTACAAACTCAGTTTCCTTTTGATCCCTCACTGATTCCGGAAAATAGCGATCAAGAACCATCCCTTTAAATTCATCCCACGTCAACTCCCTTTTCTGCACATCTGTTAGTGTCCTTTCGTGCGATGTCCACCAGTGGGCTGCACTTTTAGCTAACTGAAACTTTCCACAAGACACCTTCTGGGTCTCCGAACACTCTAGGTGATTGAAAATTCTTTCTAATTCCATGATCCACTCTTGATTCTGATGTGGGACCTTCATTTCCGTGGAGTCTTGGTGGCGCGAATCGTCGGAATTGTTCGACGATTTCATTGGTGCGGGCACCCCTCGTGGTGCCATAGGTGCATTCTGGGGAGTCACCATACCCTGTAGGGTAGTAAGGAAGTCCCTTGCAAATTACGCCTTGATCGCCCCAACTACGAGGAGTCTTGGTTTCGGGTTCTGCTGCATGCTCACTCGCAGCTGAGCCGATTGAGGGCTCCCTTTCTATCCTTGGTCTGCCTGGTCTTCTTCTTTGTGGTGCCATTTTCTTCTTTGTTAACTGAAATATCATAGTGCCTTGTTTAGGATTGATTATAGATAGACATAATTCCACAATGTTTAAGCGGTAGTTCCATACACAGACCTTGACAACAAAGTAGATGTGCAACCAATCATAAAAGTAAATACATACATGTGGCAGAATGATAAATGACATAGCAATGAGTAGAACTATTCCCGATATATTTATAAACCGATACGAGGAGAGCCAAAATACCATTCCTACTCGTATTTATAACGTTGGACTTCATGCTCTACAATGGGGCTGAGCATGAGTCATTTGTACAATCATCAACACAGAAAATAAAGTACTGGTCCACCCTACTAGCCGATATATACTTGATGTCCTACGGGGAAAATGGGCATGAGTATAAATAATAAAGAAGTAGACCTACGTACTGCTGCTCCTAAAACTAGATATATATACATATAAAAAGGACAGTCGTCCAGACACCCTAGGGAGCGGGTGCACTGCTCCCTTCTCCAACGAAGAAATCCAAACAATCAGATGGAGCATATCCTCCATCCCCGGTACTGTCGGACTCGGACCCATAGCTCTGGTCGGGGTCGCTCTCTGTGTCGTCTGAGCGTATTGGCAACGTAGACAACTCTAAGGCCTTGACCGCATCTTCATGAGTTCGGTTCGCCTGAATATCGCGTTTTTCAGCACGCCTACGGAGTCTATCCGCCTCCCCTCGTTCCATAGCCGATTGTTGGAACAACTGGTCACTCACTAACCGTCCTCTCTCTTGTTTGTTACGGGTGGAGATTAAACGATGTCCGAAACGAACGTAACTAAAACTTCCTCCTATAACCACATTCTCAGCGAACATCTGGTCTAATACCGCTTTGTGCGATTCACTATCAATAGGCCTGGGTCCAAAATGAGTAGCGGCCAAAAGTCCGCACATCGAAACCTACTGCTATAACCTGGTTACGTAGATGACCAACGCGGTATACATAGTCGGCTAAGGGCTCACCCATACGCATAGTAGCATTCAGATAGTCACCGTAAATTCTCTGTGGATTCATCTGAGTATATGAAAGTTTTATCAGTCTATCTAAAAGTCAACTAATTGTCAGTCTTATTTCGAGAACTAAGTTCAAAAGTCTAAGTTCATGAAGCATCAAATGATCTAAGTTCAAAGTTCTTTCAATTGTGAAGTTCTAAAAAGCATCACTAGGTTTTCAATATTTGTTGTACTAGTTCTCATAAAATTCTTGTAAAGTTCCTCTAAAGTTCATCATAATTCATAATCGTTCTTGTTTGAGGAACAAGTTCATTTCATAAAATTTCATTGAAATAAAATGCAATAATATCAAAGCATTTTACTAAATCATACCTCGGAGCGAGTGTAGGTTCTGCTAACGTGGTCGTCTTTCCCAATTTTCAATAATCAAGTTCTTAAAATAAAATAAAGTTTTAAAGAAAAATCATTTATAGTCTACAGAAACGTAGACCCGCTCTGATACCACTTGTAACGCCCCGAACCCATTTCGATTAGGAACGTCACTATGGTACACTTGAGAATTTATAAATATTTTGCGGAAGCATAAATATTATACTTTAATTACTAAAATGTGGGCTTAAAAATTTGTTAATATAAACTTGAAGTTGTGACGACCCAACCCTTTTAAAATTACTCGAGTTTTTAATTAATTATAATGTTGCATCAAATACCTAATTTATATTTTTAATGAGCAATTTATTCGCTTTATGAAATTTATATATATATTTGAGCATCCGAAAACTGATTGCGCCCCTAACTACAGTAATGGAAATGTATAGATATCGCGATGACATAACCAGATTATTATCCTGTAGTTTCGGACTTAGATTTTAGGATTTAGATTTTTGTACCGAATAAGTGATTTTCGGAGATTTTCACAAAAGTGTTTATTTATACTTTGGGAATTCGAGTTTAGTTTCTACCTTATATTTTATTACTAACGACCATCAAATTTATGAAAATCGAGTTTTATTAACTCTCGGGTTTTTAAGAAAATTAGTAGCCTTTTTAAGTATTTTAAGAATAATAACCCTTTTAATATTTTCTTTTTACATTTTCTTTTACCCCAAGATATTACATTTTTTTTTATAAAAACCCCATCACATGGTCATCTTCCTCACACCACCTAAACTCATCAAAAACTCCATTGTTGAAGAAAGCTTCAAGGGTAACTTTTTCTCATCTTTTCTTTAATTCTTGTCTTTTCTTTAAATTCTTTTAGGCAAAATGATCCTATGAAATTATGGAACATATAAATCAACTTTGATCATGAAAATGTGAAGTTTTGAACCCCAATTTTGTTAGCCTTAATTTTCGGCCATTATATAAAATTTTTAATAAATTTTTGATTCAAATTTTGTTTATAGATTATGTTATATCTAACTAGTAGGAGCTTGATTATGTGTTTTAATCTTGGATTGAAAATGAAAAAAATTCCTCCTAATTACCTGAAGTGACTGGCCACTTGGTGTATTTTTTTGAAATTTGATTTGTTAAATTTTAAGCTTGATTATGATGATAGATGATTAAAAGTGATGAATATAACTTTTGTTTTTAATTTGGAGATATATATGATTTTTGGTGAATTAATCTTGATTTTAATGGCTTAAGGAGATTTCTAGAATTTTCATAAGTGATTATTGGAGAAGAACTTAAGCTAGATGAAAACTAATCAATTTGAAATTTGTGGTTTCATTATTTTTTATGTTGTTAAAATTAGAAGAATGCCTTATTAATTGGTGAAATTTGAAGGATTTTGGTGTTCTTGGTGAAATTTAAAGGATTTGGATGTTCTTGGTGTTCTTGAAAAAAAATATGAAGATTTAAAGCTTTTGGTGAATTTAGCATAAGTTGATGAGAGCTTTTAATTTCTATAAATAATTTTAGGATATTTTGATAAAAGCCTTTGAATTTGTAAAAGTGATTTTAGAATAAGTTAATGAGAGCTTTTAATTTGTAAAAGTGATTTTATAATAAGTTAATGAGAGCTTTTAATTTCTAAAAGTGATTTTAGGATGATAAGTTGATAAAATTTGGTGTTTAAAAATATTAGAACCGGGAAAATTGAATAGAGCTTGAAAAACGGAGAAATACGTCCGTCGGGTCCGACTCGCCCACCGGAGGTGGCGGTGCGGGCGGCTAAGGTTATCCGGAATTGAGGATAAGGATGATGAATAGTGACCATGTGACAAATAATGATGAGATGTGACTTTGATGTGATGGGTGTAAGTGATATGATGTGATGTGCACATGGCACTCAAATCAATGCAATCTTATCGGATTTTCATGACTAAGATATTTTCGGGATTTTTCCGGGATGACACGTCATTTTTAAGAAAATTGGGAATTTTAGTCGAAATAAGATTTTATAAATTAAGGGTTCGATTAATCGGAAATTTTATGTAAAACGAGTCGTTAGGCGATTATTTGAATTAGGTGATTAATTAAGGATTAATTGACTTTAAGTTGACTTTTTGACTTTAAATTGATTTTGACTTCATGTTGACCGTTGACTTTGACTTTGACTTTTGACTTTGGTCAACTATCGTTTTTAAACCTCTTTAAAAAGGGTACCGAACACCCGATTATGGGATTTTTGACTTTAAGAACGTCTTTGATCGTAATTAGCTCATTAGTAAAGTTATTTGATGAACTTTACTTTGTACTATGTCATTTAAGTTGAAAGGATTAATCTGTCTTTAGTGCGGCGCAATCGGATAACGGACTCATTTGAACAAATACATCACTAGATATCTGTAAACTTCAAAGGTGGGTAAACTTCGATTTTGTAAGCATGTTGTCTTGTTATACTATGTTTGTCAACTTTCTATAATCGCTAAAATGGCCGAGAGCCACATTTTATACTGTTGTCAACGTTAGGGAGACCTTCCGGTGCGCTTAAATGGTCGAGTGCCATATATACGCCGCCAACGTTTGGGGAGACCCATCGGTGTCGAAAAAATGAACTTTATTGCATTATGATTGTTTGACTTATATAGTGTAACTGCTTACGTTTCCCACTGAGTTTCACAGCTCACGCCTTCAAATGTTTTATTACATTTCAGATAATGATGACGAGCCTGGAGCTGAGGCGTAGGGACTGTCCGCGTGGGCGTCATTCTGTATTTCCCGAATAATTTAAGTACTTATGTTTTGATGAAGCAAACCTTAAAGCTTTTGTAATAAGTATTTTAATAATGCGTAACTCTTATAAAACTTATTAGTTTTGATAAACTTTTCAAGTTTATATTAACAAATTTTTAAGCCCACATTTTAGTAATTAAAGTATAATATTTATGCTTCCGCAAAATATTTATAAATTCTCAAGTGTACCACAGTGACGTTCCTAATCGAAATGGGTTCGGGGCGTTACAAGTGGTATCAGAGCGGGTCTACGTTTCTGTAGACTATAAATGATTTTTCTTTAAAACTTTATTTTATTTTAAGAACTTGATTCACGAAAATCAAAGGGCGACCACGTTAGCGTAACCTACACTCGCTCCGAGGTATGATTTAGTAAAATGCTTTGATATTATTGCATTTTATTTCAATGAAATTTTATGAAATGAACTTGTTCCTCAAACAAGAACGATTATGAATTATGATGAACTTTAGAGGAACTTTACAAGAATTTTATGAGAACTAGTACAACAAATATTGAAAACCTAAATGATGCTTTTTAAACTTCACAATTGAAAGAACTTTGAACTTAGATCATTTGATGCTTCATGAACTTAGACTTTTGAACTTAGTTCTCGAAATAAGATCGACAATTAGTTGACTTTTAGATAGATGATAAAACTTTCATATACTCGAGATGAATCCACAGAGAATTTACGGTGACTATCTGAATGCTACTATGCGTATGGGTGAGCCCTTAGCCGACTATGTATACCGCGTTGGTCATCTACGTAACCAGGTTATAGCAGTAGGTTTCGATGTGCCGACTTTTTGGTCTACTCACTTGGTCGCGACCTCGGCCTATTGATAGTGAATGAATTGGCGCACGGGCGGTATTAGACCGGATGTTCGGAATGTGGTTATAGGAGGAAGTTTTAGTTACGTTCGTTTGGACATCGTTTAATCTCCACCCGTAACAAACAAGAGAGAGGACGGTTAGTGAGTGACCAGTTGTTCCAACAATCGGCTATGGAACGAGGGGAGGCGGATAGACTCCGTAGGCGTGCTGAAAAACGCGATATTCAGGCGAACCGAACTCATGAAGATGCGGTCAAGGCCTTAGAGTTGTCTACGTTGCCAATACGCTCGACGACGACAGAGCGACCCGACCAGCTATGGGTCCGAGTCCGACAGCGATCTGGGGGATGGAGGATATGCTCCATCCCGATCGTTTTGATTTCTTCGCTTGAGAAGCGAAACACCCGCTCCCTAGGGTGTCCTGGACGACGTCCTTTTTATATGTATATATATTTAGTTTTAGGAGCAAAGATGCGTGAGTCTTTTTTTTTATTATTTATACTCACCCATTTTCCCGTAGGACATCAAGTATATATCGGCTAGTAGGGTGGACCAAGATTTTATTTTCTCGTGTTGATGATTGTCTGAAATGACTCATGCTCACCCGTTGTAGAGCATGAAGTCCAAATGTTATAAATACGAGTAGGAAGGGTATTTTGCTCTCCTCGTATCGGTTTATAAATATATCGAATAGTTCTACTCATTGCTATGCCATTTATCATTCGCGCCACATGTATGTATTTACTTTTATGATTGGTTGCACATCTACTTTGTTGTCAAGTGCGTCCGTATGGAACTACCGCTTAAACATTGTGGAATTATATCTATCTATAATCAATCCTAAACAAGTACTATGATATTTCAATTAACAAAGAAAAAATGGCACCACAAAAAGAAGACCAGGGCGGACCAAGGATAGAAAGGAGCCCTCAATCGGCTCACCAAGCGAGTGAGCATGCGTGAGAGACCGAACCAACTAAAAATCTTTTGCGGTTAGGGGCGGCGATCGGGGCGAGAATTGCAAGGACTTCCTTACTACCCTGGGTATGGTCCAACAAGTGACTCCCCAGAATGCACCTATGGCACCACGAGGGGTGCCCGCACCAATGAAATCGTCGAACAATTCCGACGATTCGCGCCACCAAGACTCCACGGAAATGAGGGTCCCACTGTAACTGAAGAGTGGATCATGGAATTAGAAAGAATTTTTGATCACCTAGAGTGTTCGGAGACCCAGAAGGTGTCTTGTGGAAAGTTTCAGTTAGCTGAAAGTGCAACCCACTGGTGGACATCTCACGAAAGGACACCGGCGGAGAGTGCGAGAAAGGGAGTTGACGTGGATGAATTTAAAGGGATGGTTCTTGATCGCTATTTTCCTAATCGGTGAGGATCAAAAGGAAACCGAGTTTGTAAATTTAAAACAAGGAAGGTTACCGGTGATGGAATATGAAAGACAATTCAATCAATTGTCTAGGTTTGCACCTCATATGGTGAACACGGATGGGAGGAAGGCGAGAGGTTTGAAAGAGGTTAAGGCCGAGAAATGGGAGTATTGTATCAAGTTTAAGGTTGCCCACCTACTGAGGAAGTGATTGAGAGGTCTCAAATCATATCCTACAGATCCGAATCTTGATCGACCCCCTGCGCACTACCTAATCAAGCGGGAAAGTGGAAATGGGTTCCTCCTCAAAAAGGAAAGTTTGTTCCTCCAATCGAAGGTTCAAACCAATCGGCAGCCAAGTTCCAAATCGTGGAAATGTACCCCAATGCTCTACTTGCCGAGAAGTACCACTATGGCGAGTGCATAGTGGAAAGAAGGCTCTGTTTTAAGTGCCACCAACCGGGACACAGATTGATAATTGCTAAATACG
This sequence comes from Rehmannia glutinosa, assembly GCA_016081115.2. Lineage (NCBI taxonomy): Eukaryota > Viridiplantae > Streptophyta > Magnoliopsida > Lamiales > Orobanchaceae > Rehmannia > Rehmannia glutinosa. Next base: position 1,132,474 of record JABTTQ020000835.1, on the reverse strand, counting down.
AGTATTCGGGGCTCCGCCGTATAAGAATAGGAGGCCCAGCCAGGCCCGGACGTCCCAAGACAAGAAGGGGAAAGCTCGTGTTTTCGCTCTAACTAATGAGGAAGCACCGAGGAAAACGAAACCATGACAGGTATCTTTACTGTATTTCACATACCGCACTTGTATTATTTGATCTCGGAGCCGAGGCGTAGGGACCGTCCCGCGTGGGCGTCATTCTCGTATTTACCGAATAATTTAAGTACTTATGTTTTGATGAAGCAAACCTTAAAGCTTTTGTAATAAGTATTTTAATAATGCGTAACTCTTATAAAACTTATTAGTTTTGATAAACTTTTCAAGTTTATATTAACAAATTTTTAAGCCCACATTTTAGTAATTAAAGTATAATATTTATGCTTCCGCAAAATATTTATAAATTCTCAAGTGTACCACAGTGACGTTCCTAATCGAAATGGGTTCGGGGCGTTACACCTTGTCTTTTTGAATTGCCTTCTTTGTGTGTAATTACCTATGCTTTCCAATGCCAGTAATTGATATCATTGAAAGCATCATGGATATTCAACATTTTCCTACTTTTGCAGTTTGGTTTAAGGGCCAGGGGATTATAGCCTTGTTTGGTCTATATAGCTGGTATTTCATGACAACTCAAATTTAAAACCCCCACCCCCACGCAAATACTGCTGTTTGAACACTACTGCTGGTAATTTATGCAGAGGTCACATCTAGATTGTGTATCTGGATGGTGGCAGACTAGATGTTTCCACTCAGGTTGTCCTTTGGCCAATTTGCATATGCTAAATTATTAGTTCCGACATTTTTGAACAAGTTGACCTTTGATATGTGCTGTTTCTTTATTACTACTTGAACAATAGCTCCAAGAACTTGGTGTTCTATCACCAATTTTTGTATCAATGTAATAAACCAGAGCTTTATGATAGATTGATAGTATAAACTCTTTCTTGGATTATGGACTTTTCCAGGATTACATGTGTTCGTTTTAATCTCAACTATAACACTAGATTTCCTTTACTATGCGCAGAAAAATGGAAAAAAATTGTTCTCTGACAAGCCCTGGCGTAGTTTGATTTTTAATTTTTTTGTGTGTTGTACAAGTCCTGGAAATGGATTAATCAATTGTGGACTTTTCATGCTTTTGATGAAATTAGTTGGTGCTAGAAGATGACTGTCTTTCACATAATGCCAAAAATGTTAACAGAAATTGTTTCTAGTTGGAAGATTGTAGGAACAAATTTAATTTTGGTCGAGTGTAAGATGGATAAGATGAATGATTGCTTTTGAATTGCTATAGAGTGCGGGGATCCCAATTCAATGAAACACGTTCCTGGGTAACAAATTCTGCCCCTTCCCGTTTTAATTTGTTAAAAACACAACACATAGTTGTATAATGACAAACCCAAAAGTGAGAGATTGCAATTTTTGCAATCCTTTTCCCACGTGAAGATGTTGAATAGCACAGAAGCATCTTAAAAAATGATGTTTGTCTCCTCATATTGCTTTTTGGAGCTTATTAGTGATAAGTGATGTATATGCTGTATGCTCATTCTTCTTTGCTTCTCTCCCCAGATTGTTGAAATTTCCAGGTCCCTCATTCTTGATTGGGTAGTTGCGCAACACGAAAGAATTCTGGAATGGATTGGACGTGCTTTTGATCTTGAGGTCTGTCTCATACTTGGTTATGGCACTGCAATCTGCATTTGACGCAGCACTGTGACATAGCAAATCAATGGATTGTTGCACCATTTATGGGGGGTTCTTCTCATTGGTTTGCTTCAGTTTTTCATGGGCAAACATAAAAATTGTAAACATGTTTTTACAGTATCTCTTACCATCAGTCTGAAACTATTTCCTTTTTCGTATTTACAGAACTGGGAACCTTTATCATTTCAGAAGAAGCAGGCAGCTTCAGCAGTTGAAGTGTTTAGGATCATAGAGGAGGTATGCATTGTTTCTATTGTGTAAGTGATACTTTCCGCATGCTATATTGAGTGGTCGAGCAAGATGCTCATTTGTGCCCTCTTGAAATGTTCAAGTAGAACAGCTGTGTTTCTTGGAGGAACTAGGTCCAGTCTGGATAAATGTCAGGCCATGCTTCTCAGGCGTCGTCATAGTCTATTACTTCAATTTAATTTTTAAACGCCTGACCAAAATATCCAATTTCATTGGGTGGATCTTTTCATGCTGAAAGATGCTCTGGACCTCCTCGTGTACTGACATTTATTTGGAAAGTTGTTCCGATCCTTCTTTGTTAGGATGATACCACTGATTGCCCATTAAATTGGCTGAAATAAACCACCAATTGGGAGTTGATACTTACAAACATGGGTCCCACAACGATAGAGAAGACTGTGGCCCAATGTAATGAGTCCCTGGCATATTATCTTGCCATGAAATTTATGATTTTTCCTGATCTAGACGTCAGAATTTAGAATTATTTGCTTAAGTCACTGTAATATGTTAAATGTCTGCTGAGATTTTTTTGAAAACGTGTTACATCAGTCATATGTGTCTCAAGTTTCCAGGTCGGTTTTGCTCATACATCAGAGGTCCTAGGCTTTAAATTTTGGTTCCTGTTTTGTTAGTCTGCATTTCTAGGCCCATGACACTTGTTTAAATGTATGTGTGACATGTGGAATATTATTAATGTCATACAACTTTAATGTGCTTTTTAGTTTGAGATTTGATTATTTGACTTTTGCTCATTTGCATCCGACTTCTGTGTATTTCTGTACCGCACTTATGTCCTTACTCAACTTAAACCTCCTGGTTTTCACTCCTCCCTGTCACTAGATTCCTGCCTTTGTTTGAGCTCTTAATTTCATTGAATTGTCCAGAACTACTATTATCTCCTTGAACCCCTTCCTTTTTCCCCACTATTGTCCTAACAACTGATCAGTATTTAAGTGAAATGATACTGTGGCAGCTGGCATCACAATAAAACAACTGTACCTACTTTTTCTTTCATATTTGTTGTTGCCATCATAGTTGCAAATTGTGATGCTCTCACTGAGGTCAGAAACTCTTGTTAAATCACCCAAACTTCTTTCTGTTATAGCATAACATTTTGTTGTAAAAACCACTACGTCATTTGTTGAATATTTACTATATCTTTTTTTCCTTTTTGGTCCGTGTCAGCTATTTATATGTGCTTAAGGATTTTTTTACTTTTTACTTGGCTTATTGTCTTCTTTTCATGTATTTACTAAGCACTTCTTGTTGAGTTTTCTGATTTATTTGTGGATATAACATGTCATTTAATTTGCAGACAGTGGCTCAATTTTTTGCGTGGAGTATCCCATTGGACATCACTCATTTACAAGCTCTACTATCCATTATTTTCCATAGCCTGGACACCTATTTGTTGAAAGTGGTTAGCCAGTTAGGTATGGACCTTCCGACAGTTGCTAATTTTCGGTATATGTCAGTAAATTAAAGCTCCATGTGTGCATTACCATGTTCCGTTTAAATGAAGTTTTAATGCTACAAGTTGATTCTTACCATTTCCTTTAGTTGAGTGTCACACAACTTATGTCATATAATATCGTATTACAGTCAGTTAACTGAACCAGCCTGGTGGGGACAGAGCATGAGCCAATTGTGATTCTTTTAACAAGTGAAGGCCATAGGGTTAAATATGAAGTTTCAATGGGTTGTCCAACTTAGATATGAGTTGTGAGGGCTATTATGCTTGCTCATATCTTTCAGTGACTGGCTTGTGGTAGTTGTCTTTGATGCAACATTGGATTTCATGCCAGTTTATTTATTTATTTATTTATTTTCAGTTTGCTGGCAACGGAAAGGTAGAATTGATTTGTCCAGTGTATTGAAATTAATGTAGAACTGGAACACCTTAGTGGTTGGTTAATTAGAGTGCATAGCTGAACTGATTTTCTTTGGAAAATTATTTGGTACCCAGATAGCCTAAAATTGCAACAAATACCAAAAAAGAAAAAGTAAAAATGTGCTCATGCAAAAATTGAGCCTATATTGGCGTACTTGTATCTACATTAGTCGCATACTGTATTCGTGTTAATTCTAAATGGAGTTAATTTGTTTAGAATCTATGAATATGCATGGTTATTTCTTTTTTGGCAGCCGAATTTTAACTACTTAAAGTAAGATGATAACAATGCATTTTGGTGGTGCAGTTGAGAAGCACAACTTGTATCCTTCTACTCCTCCGTTGACTCGTTACAAGGAAGCAACATTTCCTATTGTCAAGAAAAAGCTGGTAGAGAGTTTGATTATAGATGATGACATATATAAAAACTTGGATGAATTGACAGCTTCCAAGCTTTGTATCAGACTGAACACTTATCGAGTGAGTGCAATTTTTATTCTGACTCAATTGCAATAAATCTTAAACTCCATTCTCTCTTTTCGGACTTGTTCTCATTTTGGTTAATAAGTTAAAAGTATCTTTTATCTGGAAGATTAACAATGTCTATGAGTTCTTACACCTGTTTCTAATGTTGCTCGCTAAAGTACACATATGAAGCTGGCATGCTTCATTAAATTCTATTTATCAGAGAGGTAATCAATTACTGCCCCGCAGCCAGATAGGTTCAAGAGGGCTATGGGTTACAGAGAGTGCATTAAGCTACAACTGCTAATGAGCTAAGTCATCTTAGTTATATTAGTTTTCGGGACTATCTTATATGGGACAATGCTTGAAGCCAGGAGACAGAACTTGATGCTCAGAGCAGATTCAAAAAAGTATGATGCATGTATCATACGTATTTGACTGACCAATTGGCAGAGCACTAAGTTATGTGCTGATAATTTGACTTTGTGCCTCTGCTAATGGGTTCTCAGAAATTATTGCTATTAATGAAATACAATGTTTGGTGATGTAAGATAGGGTATTCTTAAAAGGAGGGAAATGAACAGGTGTCAGAATTCAAGGACCTGGTACCTAAATTTAACTTTAAATATGCGATTAAAAAGACAAAACACAGCTTTTTAAACAACTTTTCTCATCCAGAATCAGCTTGGGGTACTTTTTGTTTAATTTTTTTGTGCATGATAGGAAAAATAGGTTAGAAAGAGACGATGTCTAATTCTAGGAGCTAACTGAAATATATACACGCCATCTCACTATTGAAATTTTTGCTTTCACTAACTCCGCAGATGCTGATACTTCTTTGCAGTATATTCAAAAACAAATTGATGTACTTGAAGACGGCATCAGGAAGTCATGGGAATCTGTCGCATCATACCGAATAGACAGACATTGTAAGTTATTCAGCATTCATCTGAGGATTTGTCAATCTAATTTGCAACTCTTTGCTCTATATCCCCTTGTTTTTATTTTTCCATTAGGGATATAATTGGGTACAAAGTAAGGTTTTCATATTAGTCCTACCCTAGGCAGATTTCCCTCATAAAGACATCTAAACTGGCGACTTTTAGTTGGAGAAGCATCATCCATCAAGGAATAGAGACAAACTATGAGATATTGAAACTTCTGCACAACTATGAAAAGCAGAAATGATGGGCGTGCTCCTTGTGCTTTTAAAAACCCACTTCATAAACAAATCTGAAAAATACTCATGTATTCTGTTTTCATTAGTTGTTTCTGACGCTGTTGAAATATGCCTCAGTTGATTAAAATGCCAAAACAATAGTCATATTATTTATTTTCATTATTTGTCTCTGAAGCTGCCGAAATATCCCTCTGTTGATTAAACTGCCAAAACAACATATAATTCATCGAGATGCTTTTAATGTGTTATAATTCATCCAGATGCATTTAGCGTAGACAATTATTCTCATTCTATGTGCATGGCATGAGAAAGGACAAGTTATAAGGACCTTCATCGGAGCTGAACATCTGTTTTGTGCATGCGAAAATTTGCATCACCCTTCATTAGACAACACTGCTGAATTGAGTGAATTCTGATATACTAATAAACGACAATCCATGATTCTTCCTGTAGCTTTAACATAACTTTAGGTTTTTACTCTCCATCCATTTCATTCAGCAACAAAAGAAATTCCTGAGACTCTGGAGACAACAGATATGAATGATGAATCAGTTTCTGAGCTTTTTGTTGCAACGCTGGACTGCATCAGGGATTCTGCTGCTGATGCTGTTAGAAAGACTAGCGATTTCCTTGGTAAGTTATAGCTGATCCTACATGTAGTTCTGTTACCTTTGCCCATTAACGAGAATATCATTTAAATTGAGATTGAGGTTTGGTTATGGTCCTCATGTGTATATTATAATAGACTCTGATACATATATTTGGTGGGAAATTTTACAAGAGAATTATGTCTCTTTTCTTTTTGTAGCTAGAAAGAAGCCTGTAAAATAACCTATATGAACAGGTCAAGATTGTTTTAAAACCCTGTGCTATTTCCTGCTTGACAAAAAGAGAGAGGGGGGGGGTGGCTTTGGATTGGAGAGTTTACCATCTGATGTGTTTAGTAGGTAGTAGTATATGCATTTTTGTGTGTATGTGCATGTGCATGTGTATGCATGTAAGTTAGCGCTCAAAAATAAAACAAATAAGTTTGTAATGTAGACATATATAGTAACAAAATTCTCATTTTTTGCTCATGTTGCATAAGTTGGCATTGTGTTTGGTTAATGTTAGGCACATCTAGCACATATGTCCGAAGTGCCAGATATGTTTGTCCACTGACTTCTATGCTTATTATTTACTGGACATGTAGTTGGAGTGGTGGCCATGTATTTCCGGAGTTTCGCGGATGTGTGCTCATATCAGAGTGCCCCACATATACGGCTTAATCATAGAAATGTCTGTGCTGTATACGTAATTTACTGTTTTAACCCAGAGCACTTTATAAGTAATTTACTGTTTTAGGAAGTGGAATTTTATTTATCCATATGACAAAAAGGAAATAGTAGTTTGGACCCTAGATGAAGGGGAGTATTATTTTCTTTCTGCATGTGAGTTATGATATGTTATAAGTTGCTTTTGTTGTAAGCACTTAATAAATAAATTCTTGCTGCCTTTAATAGCTTAAACTTTTAAATGAGATTTCATTAGCATGTTTGTGAAAACAGCAAAGGTCCAATGTTTAGATGACCAGATTTCAGTTCCATGAATTCATTAAAATTCCATATGCATGGCCGCAAAAATGAAATATGGCTTCCATGTGAAGAGAAACGTACAGGACGTTCAGTAGATAGTTCCTTTTGTTGTTAATTCGGCTTTTGACTGCATGGCTTGAATAGATATGAAAGTATAGATTGTACATCTCTGGCATATAGTTGATAATAATCTAGTTTCTTTTTTGTACATATGTCAACATTATTTGACATATATAGCATGTTTTTTGGCTCTTAAAGTCTATCGTCATGAGTGAACTTTTGCAAATAAAGCAGCATTTTAAGAAAGACATAGGTATTGCATTTTTTTTTTAATTTACTTTACGATTGAGCATTTCAATGTGGGGTATGGGAACTAAAGACATAGAAGATGCATTTTCTATGATTCACTTTAAACATTGAGCCTAATCAACAGCTATATCTTTGTTCTTTGACTTCCAGGAGCCAGAATTGTGTTCTGGGATATGAGAGATTCGTTCCTGTTTTATTTGTATCATGGCAGTGTGGATGGAAATCGCTTGGATGGTGTACTTCCAGAATTTGATAAAGTAATACATTTCGTATTATGTCTTCCTTTTTAAATATTTTGGGTTTTCTTGCACCACAAACGCATGCACAGTTGCACATTACGCCTAATCAATAGACAGACAAATTCATGTCATCTTACTTAGAAACAAAGGTAGATGTGGATCCTTTTCCTCTGTTTTACTCTATCAATTTCAGAACTAAGAGGGTGTTTGGCTGAGCTTGTAAGATCTTTTAAACATTTTACAAGCTGTGGGTGCTTATAAGCTCCTAAAGAAAAAGTAAACCCACTCCAACTTATTTTCAAAATGAGATCTTATTTTAACAAGCACCTTAGGCTCGACAGTTTCAATTACTAACAACTTAAAAGTCCCATCATCTTATTTTATAAGATAAGTTGGTCAAACACCCTCTAGATCCTGAATATGGTCATATAGGCTGATGATTGTTTTTGCATGTAGACCTCTTCTTAGGTTTACGACTAACAGAAATCCATCTGAATCTGCTATGTGCATCTAGCAACTTTCTTTGAATGTGCCTAAGCCATCCTAGTCTGTTCAGTTACTATATGTTTCCAGTAGCTGTGGTAATAACCACCTCCAGGATAAATTCATTTTTAATTCTATTTCGTCCTGTTTTGCTCGACATTCTAATCTCAAAGGCACTCACCGAAAAGATTGATAGTTCTTGGCAGTCCAACACTTGGTTTCATATGGCATTGCTAGTCTTATTGCTGTCTAGTAGAATCTTTCCCTTGAACCTCGTAACATGTGGGAAGTTATCACTATATTCACGCGCACCTTACAGATGCAGAAAAACAAACAAAATAGTTTATGCTTTGTTTTGCTATTTTACTTCTCTAACATTCAGTAGCATGTTTATAGGTCCTCAATAATGTATGTGGTTTGATCGATGATACCATCAGAGACCTCGTGGTATCAAGCATTTGGAAGGAATCACTGGTATGATCTAGTTTGTGATATCAGTGAACATATTGCTTTTTTCCTTCTCTCTCTACTTAAATCTTTTTTTTTTTTTTTTTTCTTTTTTAATTTCTGCATATCATTGCTATAGGAAGGATTTATGTGGGTGTTGCTTGATGGAGGTCCTTCGCGCATTTTCTGATACGGATATTACAATGATTGAAGAAGATTTCAGTATGTTAAAGGTAAGACAAATGCACCATCCAAAGATTGTTAATAAATAAATTTTTTTTTGTGATCATGCATTGCATACTGTCAGAGTCAAATAATCAACAAATTTCGATGTCTGTTGTGGAAAACTTGAAATAGTGATCATGAACATATATAAACAAAAGTCTCTGATGATTCTTTATTTTTGTCTCTTTTGTTTTCCTTTTGCTTGCCAACAATAATCATAAACTGATTGGAGTAGAGCATGTACTCTCCTTGACCACCAAAAGCACCTTTTGCCCGTAATGTGCTGAGAAAGTTAATGGGCAAATTACATGATTTTGTGACTTGCAGATTTTTGCAATTGGGAGATGATTATTATTATTATTATTATTATTATTATTATTATTATTATTATTATTATTATTATTATTATTATTATTATTATTATTATTATTATTATTATTATTATTCATTTTTTCCAGGACTTGTTTGTTGCTGATGGGGAAGGCCTTCCTCGTTCATTAGTTGAGGAGGAAGCAAAATCTTACCGTCACATTCTGAATTTGTTTTCCCGTCCGGTTAGATCACTTGCCCTTCTAGATTGCTATAATTTCAAATATTTTCATTTCCTAATTTTTTGTCCTTTTCCTAAAATTTTGGGGGCAGACTGAATCCTTGATCCAGATGCTGATGGCATCGAGTGAACACATTTCAGCTGGTGTGAGTAGTTATAAAGGTGGTCAGCGGTATCGAGGAGATGCTCACACTTTAATACGAGTACTATGCCACAAGAAAGATAGGAAGCTTCAAAGTTCTTAAAAAGGCAATATCGGCTTCCTTCATCATCAGGTAACCATTAATTCTTGGGATAATTGTGAAATACCCCGAGGTTCGCTAATTACAACTACCCGGAGGTTTTTGAAAATTGCAAAAGCCATTGAGGTTTGATTATGTCTTACATCCCCCTTTCATAAGCTAAAAAATTTCAAACCCACCCCCCAACCGCCGACATTTGCAACAATACTACCATTAGTCTCTTAAATTTTAGACAAAATCAAATCCGAGGGATTTTTTTGTAATTTTGAAACATCTCTGGGTTTTTTTTGTAATTATCCCAAACCTCACGGGTGTTTTTGTAATATCCCTTATTTCTTTGTTTGGACTATCATGTTTTTGGTAAAACTTGATGCAAGTTTTAACCAAGTTTATTAGTTTACGTAAGCCAGTAACTATGATTCAGTTAAATGATCCGACTGGTCCATGGTTTAGGACGTGCCAGTGTAAAACTGCAAGCATGCATAGTAATTCATTAGCTCTTGAATATTCGCTGGCAATATTTGAATATGGATTGAAAACGTCGTTTGTGATTCATTAGTGCATCTGCTGTATCTTTTCGTGGTTTTGGTCTTCATCATGTGCAATTTTTTGTAGTTTTATCTTTCCCCAGTTTTGTTTTTAGAATGTATTTTCTGTATCGATTCTTCGTTCCCTTGTTATGATGAGAAACTTGGCTGTTAAAAGTGAAGCTACTTAATTTTCTGATTAATTCATTGCAGAGTATGATGAGAGTGCAGAGGAGAATTCCAGTTTCAGTTCACCACTTGTTGCTGATTTCTTGAAGCGAAATACATCGTTTCGTTGGTCTGAGAAAGGTCATAGCAGCTTCAGGTCTATAAAGAAGAAACTTCAAGAAGCAACATGGAAATAAAAAGTGTAGGGTGGTGAAAATATAGTTAAATTAAGGGGTAATTACAATAACACCCCTGAGGTTTGGGCTAATTAGAAAAAAACCCAGAAGCTTTTGAAAATTACAAAAAAAATTCTTGAGGTTTGATTCTGTCTTACTTAGGGGATAATTGTAATATCTCCATAAAAGTCAGGTTTTTTTTTTTTTTTTGGAATGTTATTTTGCTTATGAAGGGGGAAGTGTAGATGGAATCAAACCTCTATGACTTTTATAATTTTTGAAAACATTCGAGTTTTTTTGGTAATTAGTCCGAACTTGAGTGTTTTTTTACCTTTGGTGTAATTATCCCTTAAATTAATAGTCAATCATAAGCATTTGGTTATAAGATTATAACATGTTGGGAATTGTTGTAGGAAGTGATTCTTTTATCTTTAAAATTTGTATTGCAACAAGAAATATGAATTTTGATAGTGCAATTTGCGTCAGGAAAATGTAATAAATACCCTTGATGTGATTATTTTTTTTTTAGTAAAAAAGGTGGTTGAAATATTGAGAGAAAATAAATATTATATTTTCTGAATTTTTTTGCAAGCTATTGTACGGGACAAAAGATATATATACACATGTATGTATGTATCTTCTTGTTTCAGTTGCTTGTAGCCTGTAGGTGACAATGGTAAGATATAGCGATTTCTTGGGTTAGACGGTTAGTTGAAAATATGATAAATTCTGAAACCCGCTTTCTTCAAATGAGCAAGTTGGGATATAATTATAAAAGTATTTTTAAATTTAGTCTAATTTGTGTACAAATTACATGTTTGTAAACTAAACAAATGTCCAACTAGTATTTTTAAAGATAAAGTTTCAGAAATAAAGTTTATTCTTTTTTTGTGTAATTAATTTACGTGGCCAATTCCATAAACAAAATTATGGTTCAATAATCGATTGTTATATTAACAAATTGATAAGTTAAGTTAATGAATTTTTATATTTATATTATGAGTAACTTTAAAATTAATAAATGAATTAGTCAAAATAACTAATTAAACTGATAAACTGTAACGAGTCAACCTAAAATTGGGAATTGATATTTATTGATTGAATGAATTGGAAATGGGCTTGAAATTCATCGAGTTCATTTCCTTTGTATTTTTGATAAGTATAGGGAATATAATGGGTAGTGTTTAGGTTTGAGAATAGAAATTATAGGTTTGACTGTTGTTTTATCGTCCTAAAAATAAGACAAAATTTTCTACAACTTTAGCACAAAAATCATGACTTCATTCTATCAAATTCATTTCCAAATTTGTAAAAGAATTTTAACAAAATTAAGTTATAATTTGGTTAAGAGTATATTATAAAATCATCTTTAAATTTCTAATTTAATTATAAAACGCTCAATTATAAAAAAAAATGGTTCAATAATCGATTGTTATATTAACAAATTGATAAGTTAAGTTAATGAATTTTAATATTTATTTTATGAGTCATCTATTCTAAATTAGTAAAATGAATTAATCAAATTACAAAATAACTAATTAAACAGTAACCATTGATTCATGTCATGTCAGTCATCCTAAAATTGGGAAATTGATATTTATTGATTGAATGGCCTTCAAATGGGCTTGAAATTTATAAATTCATTTTCTTTGTTTTTCAGGGAATAGAATGGTAACTAATCACATTTTTTATTAATCTCATTTTACTTTTAAAATAAATTTTCCTTAGAGCAAATCTTATAAATTTATTCAATCAAGTTCATTTCAAAAATTGTAAACTAGGATTAACAAAATTAAGTTAAAATTTATTGAAAATATTATCTAATTATCTTAAAATTTCAAGACCGAAACGTAATCATCTAAAAAAATCTAAATCACTTCTAATTCTTTATTTTACCAATGTCGTTCAATATGTACAAAAGTAAAATAAAAAATAAAAAAGTTAACGTAACATTTCTTATGTTATAAAAAATTATTATTTTATGGGAAATCGGAAAACCTCTTAATAAAAAATCCTCCTAATTTTTTGGTTAAATTTAAATCTCAAAGAACTCCCTATTTACTAATACACCCAAACATTCCCTAATTTATATTCTCCCAATTTAATCCCAAATTCCCCCAAAACATAAACCCCAATTCCATGTTAAAACCCAAATCATTAAAAAAGGCTAAAATTAAAATATTTGATTTTAGATAATTCAAATAGTTAAATTTGTTCGCATCTGTCATGGATATTGATAATTTTTCAGTGTTCACTCATTTTTCCTCTTTATCATCAATATACTAATAATATTTTACTTTTAATTGATTAAAATGTCGCTTCAATATGTGCAAAAAGGTTAAAAAAATAAGTTAACGTCACATTTCTTATGTTAAAAAATTTAATTTTGAAGTATTTTTTTTTTCCAATTTCTTCCCAGTCACTGTTTTTTGGACACCCATAAAAGAACAAAAAAAAATTTTTTGCCTCGGTCCACTTGCGTGGAAAAATGAGTTTTTAGTGCCATGGCCGTCACAATCTATGTGGATTTTTTTCTTTTTTGCTTTTTTTGGCTTGGCTCAAAATATGAATTGTTTTTGTTGATGTAGCATTTTGGAGGAAAAAATATTATTTTCAATGTAAATTAGATAAAAATATAATATTCATTATGAATAAAATAAAAATAATTTGCGAATATATTTAATTTTTTTATTAGTGGTTGCACAAAATATTTTTTTTAAAAAAAATGATGAAAAATAAGAATAATGTTAATATAATTTAAATATTTTGATTTAATAAATATATTCAAAATATTTTAATATTTATTAACATTATTCTTATTTTTCAAGAAATTTTTAAAAAAGCGTATAAAAAACTTTGAATTATTAAAAAACAAAGATAAAAAACTATGTAAATTTTAAAAAAGCTCATACAAAAATTATTTAATTACAAAAATCTGCATAAAAATATTTAAATTTTAAAAATTGTATAAAAACAATTTAATTATTTCTCTTTAATTGTAAATATAAAATGTTATTTATAATTAAATAATTTATAATTTAATCATTGATATAAATAATTTTTTATTTTATAATTTGTTATATTTCTCCAATTAAAATATCTTAAATTTTATTAACATTATTTTTGTTTTTCATGGATTTTTAAAATTATTTTTCCGTTTTTCAAATTAACAAATAATTTAAATATTAACATTATTTTTGTTTTTCATGGATTTTTAAAATTATTTTCGTTTTTCAAATTAACAAATAATTTAAATATATTCTCAAAAATTATTTTTATTTTAAATAATGAATATTATATTTTTAAGTCTTTCTCAAAATAATTTTTTTTCAACAACCTATCAACAAAAATTCATGCACCTAACACCCATAAAAGAAAAAAAAAAAAAATTTGCCATCGGTTGCTTGCGTGACCGTGAGTTTGTGCCAAAATGGCTGGTCCCTGTTCCGTCGGTATGTGCATATATTTGTGTGTGTATTTTTGGGGTTAGGGTATTTTGGTCATTTTAGAGGAATATATATTTGTTCAGTTTTTGTATATATTAATAAGTTTTGGAAGTGTAAATAGCATCACCCTTATTTTATATCAAAAACTTGCTGCCGTTTCCGTTAAAAAAAGATATGTACTCAAACAATAACTTAATTTTTTGAATTAAATTTAAATCTCAAAAATTGCAATTCATGTCTTATAATCCAAGGATATTTTTGGCGTTATTAAGATTACTATCCTTTTATTCTTGGTACTAACACGAGATGTGCAACAATGGCGGAAACCTCTACAAACCCTCAAGATCATTCCACTTCATTATGGTCGAACTCCATAGTTCACACAACTCGTGGGTTCGGCGAAGAAAATCAAATTTAAACCAATATTTTTGATTCCCAAGTGTCCACCCCAAGTATTGAGGTAAGCATTTTATCGTTGGGAAGAAAATAATCTTGTTCTGATCAATTCGTGTTATGGGTTGCTGCTTTACTTTGTTGAAGAAATTAGAAATCAGCGTTCTTGTGTATGTTAAGTTCCTCGAATCAGAAATACACATCATTTCGATTTTCGAGCAAATAATTCATTGTTGGTATTGTCATGGGTGCTAGAGGCCTCTTCAAATTCTCAGCATCGGGGAAATGTTATTTTATTTGGAAAAATAAATGAAGATTTTTAGATCACTCAAAGTCATTTGGGGTGAGAATAATCAGTCTCGGTGTTGTTTTTATTGCTGGACTAAGAATGCTCTGATGGGCTGACAATGTGACGGTGCAGAGCGTAAGGCCGAGGTACGAACCTATATCTTGGTACTAATTTATCCTTCAATTTCATGCTTATGTTCATTGGATTTGGAAGCTTATTAATCTAGATAAATGAGCAGATCGATATCGCTTTCCTGTTACTCGTACATAATTGCTTTAGTACTTCGTATACATGATTTGAACGAACAAGCATTTTATGGCTCATGTTGTTAGTGCATCCAAATTTTATTGCAGTCTAATGTTGGCTCATCTGCAGAAATATTGTTAGTTCAAACTGCAAGTGTGTTATATCTATGATTTCCTTTATTTCTATTTCCTGATTTTGTTTTGTGAACTTTATTTATTGGTTGTTGGCTTAGCATCAAGATCCTATTGAAGTCCTAGAATTATGATTACAGCTAATCAGGAAGGTGATTCCTTCTAGAATTTGGCATATATGGCTTTTGAACAAATAAAAGTTATTTCCAAGTCTAAGTTATAGTTTTTAGAAAGAACTATTTATACTTGTACGGAGGAACTCAGTTGATACTACAATGAATGCTCTGTTACCTCTTTTATGCGTTTCCCTATTATCTCCAAAAGGATCACGTGATCCATTTGTATCATTGTATGTAATCTTTAGAAAGATTCTAGGTTCATAAAAGATGAAATAAGCTTTCGTTACAGTACGTTAACATAGGAATATTGTGTGGCTAAACTACGAATCACACGCCATATTTAGGCATATCGCAGGTGCACCTATTATAAGAAAGATTTTATAAGATGCTTGTGATTAATGAACCTATCATGTTGATTTTTGGTTGCCTCTTTGTGAGTTACTTAACGAGAAGAAATATTTTGCTGTTGGATTCTATGTAAGGTTCCTCGTTGAAGCTTAAAATAATCGATTTGTGACTGTTATACTGCTTCCTTCCTTTCATTACTAAAGAAAAAGACTTTTGTGATGAAAATATTTGTCTAAGTATTTCCAGATTTTTTCCTTGAAGGTTAATGTGACGGAAAGGCTTTCGTCACAATTTCTTTGAAAAAACCTGTTCCGAGAGATCGATAACTCTGTGCTAAAAATGTGTTTTGTCGTGGTGGGCTTCCACTTTGAGTCTATGATGGAAGCTCTCGAATTTCACCACAAATTACAAAAGACAAGATTATAATAGGTTTTGTCCCTAACTCCTCATGGTGACAGAAAAGTTCGTTTGAACACTCAAAAAAATTATTGTAATCGAAAGCTTTTTTCCCTAATATTATACTTAACAAGTAATTATAATAATGTAAATTGGCCACTATACTATGCATATACATATACATAAACACTGCACACTCATACTTGGACTATACTTGTACAAGATTATGTACTTATATCAAAACACACTCAATTATGTACTTCATTGTAAATATCTCAACGTTTTGCCTTTTTGGAAAATTACATTTTTTTAATAAGTTGAGAGTAGTGGTTGGAGGGTAGGGGATAAATTTCAAAGAAACTGAAAGATACAGGGTTCAAACCCTAGTCAACACCTTTACGAAGAGTGAGTGATACCACTTGAACTACAAGCTCGTGGGGCCTTTTGGAAAATTACATAGATATATGAATAGTTAAATTGAATGATTTCTAAAGTTGTTGACCGAAAGAATTCTCCAAGTACATTTGAACTATTCCGATCTAAATAGGAACTATTAGAGGTTTTCATGTCATAAGAACTAAATTTAAACACCACTTAGCAAAGTGGCAAGACTAATAAGGATCAATACACCAATCATAACTCCAATCCAAATAATAGAATGTGAAATAGATAAAAACTCATCATATATATATATATATATATATATCATATTTTGCATAAGTATATAAATAAAGAGAACTTCTAAACAAAATTGAAAAACACAAATATACATAAGTAGTCTAATGGCATGATTGGTATGTGGAAATGCGTGGGAATGGAATGAACATTCATTAGTTCATACCCATTCACATTATCTTTTTATACCACTACTGAGATTTAACTTAGTTCATTCCTTAGTTCATAATAGTCTATTTGTTCGATTCTATTTTTGATTCCGCTACAAGAATTAGCTTAGTTCATTCCTCATTTGAATAGGTTGAAACAAAATTGTTTGATTCTATTTTTTATTCCATTACAGGAATTAACTTAAGACAAATTATAGTTTTATTAAACTGATTTCCTTTTAATTTATTCTTAGTTACAAAATATTAGGCCTAGGGACTTTACATTACTTTGGGCCTAAGAACATTCTTGGATAGTTTCATATAATTTCCGTGTTTGAGAACAATGCACTTGGATTATGAGAATTTAATAGGGATGTCAATCCCTGACACGAAACGATAGCATGAACCTGACATGCAATTACTGAGAGAAATACGAAAACGAGCATGAATCTGAGACGATGCTGCCAATTTATCTTAAAACATAGTTATTTTATATTTTACTTATTTTTTATGCATTTTGAGCATAACCGGAAACCAAATACGAACCTGACCCGATGAACTGAATTGTCAACCCTAGAAGTTGAGATTGAGAAGTTCTTATATCCAAGCACGCAGATTATGAAAACATCCGGTGCCATAAAATTTCATTTATGAAATCTGTCATACACAATCGTTCTCACATACCAAAAGCTGCCTAACTAGAATGGAATCTTCGTCAGATTTTTCATATTAGATTCATGTAATCTTATGCACCTTACAATTCAAATATTGACGGAATCCATGGAGGATTATATGCACAATTACTCTTTTGTCTTGTTGAATGGCGGAAAGTCATTTAAGGGAAAGTAATTTCGACGCATCCTTCAATTGATATATCATATATGGTATGGGAAAGTGATCAAATTAGCATAATTTCCGTTGCCAAATATTACGTCAGTACGATGAAATCGAATGGGAGCAAGATTTTCTCTCTTATTTAAAGCCTTCTTTCTTTATTTCAGCTACACAAACTTTCAAAATCTGCAACAAACTATTGTTGAACTCCTTTTAACTCGTTCCCCCTCTTTTAGTTTTAGTCCCGGCACATTTCCGCATATTAAATGAATGTTTATAAATTATTCCTCAAGTTCATCGGTTACAGGACACCTGCAACAATGCCGGAGTCTCTCACTGATCTTCCTCCAAACATCCTCTCAGAGATCCTCTCTAGGCTTCCCATCAAGAGCCTCTTTGTATGCAGGTCCGTTTGCAAAACCTTTCTCAATTTAACCTCCTCCAATCCGCATTTCAACGCTTTGCACTTTTCAAAAACAGCCCAAAATCTCATAATCCAATTTGGAAGCTCATACCAGCCCACAAGATTAGTCCACTTGGTTGACTCAGAACTTGATACTGCTTTTGGGTTTCGCTTAAAAGTCAATGTAAAAGAAAAAGCCATGTTTCAGATTCCTAAGTTTCCGGCCAAATATTTTGAAGAGTACCGTATGTATATTGGGGATGAAAATAACTTTGTTCTGGTTAATTCATGCAATGGGTTGCTTTACTTTGCTGAAAGAAGTGTGTGTGAGCGCTCGTTTATTTGTAATCCTATTACTAATGAATATGTAACCCTTCTTGAATACGATGTGGAAAAAAATCTAACGATGGGTTTGTGGTTCGGGTTTAGTCCCGAGGAGAATCTATACAAGGTACTGAGGATTTTCGCCACTGTAAGTGGTACACCGTCGCAAGATGGTTTCAAGATGGAGTATTGGGCTCAAGTCCATGTGGTCGGTTCGTCTTCTTGGAGAGATATCGAAGATAAGCCACTTTCGGAGTACCTCTCATGGGATAAATGGTCCGTTTTCTTGAATGGAACCGTTTGTTGGCTCTGCAATTATCCGGAGACATCAAAATTCATAGGGTTCTTCGATTTCCATGAAGAAAAATTCGGAAATAGCACCTCCGCTCGATTTTGGGCTAGAACAGCAAATGAATAAACATGGCATGAGCATTGGAGTTCTTGGAGGTTATCTCTGTTTGAGTGATGATACTTGGGATCTCGATATATGGGTTATGAAGAAATTTGGCGGTCAAGATTGTTGGAGTAAAGAGTTTGTTGTTGATACATCGATTCATATGGATAAACCCCTCGAGGGCCCATTCAGGCCGCTGCAAATTCTTAGCGATGGGAAAATATTGATGATCTGGGCTAACCGTGTTCTAGTGACCTATGATCCAAAAACGAAGGATTTTGGATATCTTGAGTTTGATGGGGTGGAATCACTCGGTAAGGTTGTTCTTTATACTCCTAGCTTTTTTCCTCTAAAGGACGCCTTGATGGTCGACAATTTGACTGTGCAAAATATGACTTCCAGGTATGGACTCGTGTTTTGGTACTAATATGTCGTCGATTTCATGCTATGTTATTCTGAAATTAAATGTCGCGTAGATCAATTTCTCATTGCAGCGACTCGTAATAGTTTACTTCACTGGTTTGTTCCTAGTTATTCCAAAGGGATAGTTACAAAAATTGTCCTTGTGGTTTGACCTAATTTCAAAAAAACCCAGCTAACTTTGAAAATTACAAAAACCACCCTTGGGATTTACATTCGTCTTACATTTTGCAAATGCCGTTAGTGGAGCTAATGGAAATTACTGATGTTATCCAATATTTTCACAATTACTTCCCTCCAACTTTTCTCAATATTACAAATAACCCCAGTTTTTCCATCTTACATTTTACAATTACACCCTCAACACAAATAGCCAACCAAAAAGTTAGGGCTATTTGTAATATTCAGAAAAGTTGAGGGGCATAATTGTAAACTATTTGCGATGTTAGCAAATTCCGTTAGGTCAACTAACGGCTGAGGCAAAATGTAGGGCGGATGTGAACCTCAAGGGTGATGTTTGTAATTTTTGAAGTTAGTTGGGTCTTTTTGTGATTAGTTCAAACCTCAAGGTAGTTTTTGTAATTGTCCTTGTTCCAAATTGTGCAATCAAACACTGTTATCATTTTTAGTGTTTATGAAAGTTTGCATCAGATTGAACATCTTTAGTAGTTTTATGACAAACTTTGGCTTGTCTGAAGAAACATTACTAGTTCAATCCGACTACTTCCGTGTTCGATTTATTTGTTTTCTTATGCTTATTCTGTTTTCTAAATTTTTCTTGTTTGTTGGCAGAGAAAATCCGGGTTTGATTGAATGAAGATTATTAACATTTTCTGGGTAAAAGTGTATGGTAATCTGGAATGAGCATTTAGTTTTCTTTTCATAAGTTTGGTGCTGTTTTATGTAATGTGGATTGTGTATCCTTTTGGATTTCATGTACTTGGTTAAATTAAGGTTGTCTTTGAATTATGATCTGCTATTAAATTTATTGCAGATGAATTATGATTATATGACTTTTGTAATGAAAATAGTAAATATGTCCTCGTGTGGATATAATTTTTAAAAGTAAAAAAAAAAATATATATGTTGAAATTATTTTAAAGAAAACTCAAAAAAAAATATACTTTTAAGAGACTATTATTTTGAACTGTCTTTTTTCTCAAAATAGAACTAAACTTGTCAGTTCTCGTCATATTTTGAGAAAATTGGATTGTGAAATAAATAGAACATTATATGTTTGTTATAATTTTGTAAAATGGAATGTGTCGAGCTGTGACCCGAAACTAGCATTAAAATTATTTACGCTGCTTATTTATGATGGAGTTGCGTGTTGTGAGCGTGAGTAGTTTTGTGTAAATGTTGGTTGTTGTATTGAGGACTGAATGTCGTGTTGGTTAAATTTGATTTTTATCCTTTGTTATTGTAAATTGACTTAGATCACAAATTTATGAATTTTTCAAAATAGTAACGCCTCAAAAATAATTTTTAAAAATAAAATATCAATTTCACGATATGCTCCATTTTGGCCTCTCCCCCATCTTTAGTTCTTCTTTCCCTCTTTACTTCAAATTATCTTAATCAAATTAAATTGAACTCAAACTATAATGTAAATTAATTTATAATTACCCCTTTCCACATTATGAAGATGATTCACGATCCACATTTTGATCAATTTTGTGTTTCATGATAGAACTCGTACTTTCTGGCAATTGGCACGGTCTGATCATATATAAGTACATGTGTTTCCTCCCAATTATGCCCCTAAAAAATGCTCAAAAATCCACATCTATCACTTATCAAAACACCCAAGTAACTAAATACTTATGAATATTAATGGGTTGGGTTTGGAGTTGGTTGTAATAAATCAAATCTAAATTATAATTTGTTGCAAACTCAATTCTCACTCGTTTTATAACTTTAAAAACATATATTTTTTAAAAAAAAAATTAATAGTATTACCATATTTTTAATATGAAGAGATGGTGTTATAACTATAAGCAAAGAACTAATTGTTTATAAAATATTTATGTGGATCATTATCTTTGAAAATTAATATTTCAAAAATTATATGTTATATATATAATGAAACACAAGAATTAGAAAGTATAATGTGAAATGAAAAACATTGAAGTTGTGAAGGAGCTTCATTTACATAAAGGTATATTATAAGAATTACACATGATGTATAGTCTAATTACCAATATATATATATATATATATATTATATTCACTACCTTTATCTTTTTTTCTTTAACAATTATCCTCCTCAATTTGTGTCATTTATAAATAAAAAAAATAAATATTAAAAAGATATGTTTTTTTATGTAATATGACTACAATTGAGGAAGATAATCTTATGTAAGTGTGGCGCTATTTACATCCTTAAGTCATCTAAAAACACCTCTTTAATTTCATAATTGTCATTAATTTAAAAGACTACAATGCTCTTAGTATCGTACTAAAATTCTAAATACATCCACAAACTCTCTTAATGCACCATTCTTTTTTTTTTTTCAATACCTTATAATATTGTTTCCCTATCCACATTCTTCATCTTTTCTACAAAAACTGTAAAACAAATTCTCTCAACTCTATTTTTTCCAAATCGCTGATGTATCAAGCCATCAGAACTGTTCAAAATCGTTGTTGTATCCCTTCAAAATCGTTGTTGTATCGCGCCATCAAAAACTGTTCTTGATGGTTTGATGTGTCCATTCATTTAAAATATACATGACATGATTGTGTCATCCTTTAAAATAGACATGGAAGAATCATATCATTCTTTAAAATGAGACATGAGGTGGTTCGACTTGTAGGCTGTTCAATTTTTTTCTTTTTCTTCTCGAATAGTATTTATGAGATGCTCAAATAGTGTTTGAATATTTTGCAATTTGGAATATGAGGTGCCCAAATTGTTCAATTTTGTTGTCTTTCTTTTTCTTCACAACAACAATGTCGTGTGTATAGAGATGGCAATTTGATCCAACCTACGAGTACTTGTCCTGTTCTCGTTTGGGTTGCCCCACCCCGTGACCCGTGCATGGGGGCAAGGCTAGTGTGGATATCACTTTCCACCCTACCTACCGCCACGTCGATATTTAATATATACGCAGATTCGGGACTTAAAAATAAACCTATTTTGAAGACCTTTATACAATTAATTTTTCTTCAACATTTTTTTTTTTTTTTTTTTTATGTAATTTTTCATTACTATATATATAATTTTAAAATAAATGACAAGTAGAAAAATTAAATTTTGATAAAACCAAGAAGCGCGGCGTGGCGATGGAAGAAATTCCACCAATCTTTTTGTTAAAACGAAAAAAATGTAATATCTTTTGGATTACACATTTTTTAATTTATTTTAATTTTGAATTTAATACTTTACTTTAATTTCGCACTTATAGTTGGATTAGTTTGGGTAATTGTTGGGTATAAGTGTTGAGTAATTGTTTTGTTTGAATTCTAGAGTTTCGTAATTTTTTTTTTTTTTTTTCCGGTTTTTGTATGAGTTTTGGGAAAAAAGACGATTGGTGGCATGATGGTATACTCGATTTGCCTAAGGCACGATCGTAAAGTAACTACCATCGTGCCATCGTGCCAAGTGGCACGATCGAAAAATAATTATGATCGTGCCAAATCACACCGCGATCGTGCCAAATATCGCACTTTTGTTATTCAACAAGAAATTTTTTTAAAATGGAAAAATAACACACTTTTAAGTTACAAATTAAGGATATACTTATATTATTCCACAAAATTAAATTTTGTTGTCCATATTTACAATAATGTGAGTGTTTGAAAATCTAGGGTTTATAAAAAAAAATAATTAAGTTTTTTACAAGAATGTGGGTGAGTGTGAGAAAAATGAAGTGTATTAGAACTTATTTATTTAAGTAAGGTATCATAGTCTTTAAATAATGATATTTTTGAAATTATATGAAATGTATACTTAACAATTTTATATGAAATGTATACTTAACAATTTTATATGAAATTATATGAAATGTATACTTAATTTTTGGGGTGTCAATAAGACCCACGAATTTATAGAGGTTTTGGGGTTTTTTAGGGCTTAACCAATAACCTCACGCATATAGTCCTCCTGTGAAGAAATACACAGAAGACAATCGGCGAAAATGGTGGAATCTCTCACTGATTTCCCCTCATCCATCCTCATCGAAATCCTCGCAAGGCTCCCATTGAAGACCCTCTTCGCAAGCAGGTGCGTCTGCAAAACTTTCCTCAGTTTAACCACCCCCGATCCCTACTTCACTGCTTTGCACTCTTCAAACGCTACCCAAACTATCGTATTCCAATCCGGAGACGTCTTCAAACTCTCAGAAATACTCCGCTTCGCCGAGCCGGAACTCGATGCCGCTCCCGGGTTCGTCGAAGATTTCCAATTGAAACCCATATTTCAAATGCCCAAATCGGAAAGTGATAATACTAGCCCTACTTTTGTGGAGGAAAATAAGTTTGTTCTTGCGAATTCGTGTAATGAATTACTTTACTGTGTTAGAAGGCACACCTCAGATGAGCGTTCCCTTGTGTGTAACCCTGTTACAAAGGAATACATAATGATTCCTGATGTTGTTGTTCATGAAAATAGCATATTTTTACGGACTAAGAGTATGTGGTTAGGTTTTAGTCCAGTTACTAATCAATACAAGGTGCTGAGAATATTCATAGCCATGAATGAAAATGATGAACATGTGTTTATGGGGGCTCAAGTGCTTGTAATTGGCTCTAGTTCATGGAATTACATCAACATGCTGTTGTGCCATGACTATTCATGGGACGCATGTTCCACCTTCTTAAATGGAGTTACTTATTGGCTTGACAATTTATCGGAAGTATTTTTCTTTGATTTTGAGAGGGAAAGGTTTGGGGACATTGACTTGCCACCTGAATTCGGGGAAGAGCATTTGAGAATTAAACATTGCATGAACATTGGAGTGCTTGAGGGTTGTCTTTGTTTGAGTTATAGTGCTTATAATGCTCATCATGTGGATATATGGGTAATGAAAAAGTTAGGCAATCAAGAATCTTGGAGCAAAGAATTCGTTGTCGATACAGTGAGACCAATAGGTAGACTTGTCTATGGCGGATTCCAGCCACTTTATGGCGGGTTCAAGCCACTGCAAGTTCTTAGAAATGGTGAAATATTGATGCTTTGGAAAAGCAATGATCTGGTTTGTTATGATCCGATAAAGAAGAGTTTAAGATACGCTGGGTTTCATTGGCTGAAATCAAATCCTAAGGCTGTTGCTTTTACTCCTAGCTTTATTCCTCTCAAGGACACTCTTTTGGTTGATAAGGTGATCGTGCAACGCATGAGGCCGAGATGATTTTGCATTTGTAACATTTCGTAAGTGATTTTGATGCTTATTGTACTCTAGGGACTTCTCTGGTTAGGTATGTAATATTCAACCGTGATGGTGCACATTGTGAGGCCGAGATAATCGGGCATTGGTAACATTCTGTAAGTGATTTTGATGCTTATTGAGTTATTGTATTCAAGGAACTTTTCTGATCGTTTGCTCTATTCAGAAAATTGTGTTAGTGTATTGTTGCACTAGCATCATCTTTAAGAGTATCTGCCAATTCTTCAAAATGACTTTTACAATAATTGTATATTTTCGTTCTTGTTAGTACATTTATGGGAAAGTATGCATTACCCAGAAACATGCAATAATCTATTGTACAAACTGTTTGAATTCTCATTTGAAAGAACTAACTGCATTGATCATATGATCTTGTTTTTATACCCAATATTGTCGATCTCCTTACAATGAGCTATGAATATATTCTGCGGTTATACAAGCTGCAATATATTGTTTGTTCCTCTAGAATATAGTTCTTCCTCAATAACTATATGAAAATAAATTTGTTTTCATTTCAAGTTCATCTGTGATTCTGTGTACTCTGCACCCTTATCTGGAATAGAGCTAAATAAGACTGACAATATACAGATATATATTTCAAACCCTGAAAAACTAGTTTTAATTTTTCACTGGAAATCTCATAACTCGAAATGCATGGTTTGAGAACCAGTTTCCCTGCAAAAATTATCTAACCACCATAATTTACTCTCTTACTTAATTTATTTACCGTAAGAGGTTGTAGGCATGTCCCTTATCTCGAGTCAAGGGTTTAAAGGTTATTTATTACTCATTGGCCATTTCTCTCACATTTTGAGATGACTTGAAAAGTACTCTCAATCTTCATTTAATACCAGAAAACTGCAATCGGACATTTTGCCTCCTCGTCATTTCTACTTTTCTAGTGCATTAAATTTTCATTACAACAACAAACTAAGCCTTATCCCACTATGTGGGTCGGCTATATGGATCATATAACGTCATCGTTTACGGTCAAAAGCCATATTTTCCTTTATTTCTAGATATAAGATGCATTTTTTAATAGTTTCTTACCAAGTCTTTTAAGGTCTTCCCCTACCTTTTTAATTTGGGTGAGTGATTCTCCTGTCTTCCACACATCACGATACATCTAAATGTCTCCTATAAACATGTCCAAGCCATCTTAATCGCATTTCTCTAATTTCCTCATTTATTGGTGCTACTCACACTTTTTTCCAATGTGTTAATTTCTTATTCTTTATAATCTAGTGTGTCCGCACATCCATCTTAGCATTCTCATTTATGCTATCTTCATTTTTTGTTCGTGTTCATATTTAGTAGCCCAACATTCTACTCCATAAAGCTATGGGTTGCTTTACTTTGTTAAATAAATTGAAATCAGCATTCTTGTGTATGTTAAGTTCCTAGGATCTGAAATACACATCATTTTGATGTATGGGTCATGGAAAAATGGTAAATCAAGAGTCTTCGAGCAAATAATTCATTGTTGACATTGTCATGGGTGCTAGAGCCTAGAGGCATCTTCAAGTTCTCAGCAATGGGGAAATATTATTTTATTTAGAAAAACAAATGAAGATTTTTAGATTACTCAAAGTTATTTGCGGTGAGAATAATCGGTTTCAGTATTGTTTTTGCTGCTGGACTAAGAATGCTCTGATGGGCTGACAATGTGACGGTGCAGAACGTAAGGTCGAGGTACGAACCTGTATATTGGTACTAATTTATCCTTCAATTTCATGCCTGTGTTTTTAAGAAACTTATTAATCTAGCTAAATGAGTAGATCGATATCTCTTTCATGTTACTCGTACATTGCTTTAGTACTTCGTATACGTGATTTGAACGAACAAGCATTTTATGGCTCATGTTGTTAGTGCATCCAAACTTTGCATGATACTTAAGCATTTCATCTTGCACTCTAATGTTGGCTCATCTGCAGAAATATTGTTAGTTCAAACTGCAAGTGTGTTATATCTATGATTTCCTTTATTTCTTATTTCATGATTGCATTTTATGAACTTTATTTATTGGTTGTTGACTTAGGATCAAGATCCTATTGAAGTCCTAGAATTTTGATTACAGCTAATCAGAAAAGTGATTTCTTCTAGAATTTGGCATTGTGTCTTTATATGCGTGTTCATGCGGATAACAAAACCTTTTGCATATCATTGCCTTTGAACAAATAAAATTTATTTCCAAGTCTAAGTTATAGTTTTTAGAAAGAACTATTTATATTGGTACGGAGGAACTCTGTTGATACTGCAATGAAGGCCCAGTTACGTCTTTACTGATTTTCCCAATTATCTCCAAAAATCACGTGATCCACATGTATATAATCCTTGGAAAGATTCTAGGTTCATCAAAGTTCTGAATTTGGAAATCCTGGACTCTAATCATGTATTTATTCGTTGATTTGATTGCAGACAATTCTTATGGCCATATAAAATATGAAATAAGCTTTCTTTACAATATGTTAATGAGGTGGTTTTATATGAGAATTCTCATGACTTCAGTTCATGAAACGAATCCTACAAAACACAAAAAGTATTTTTTTTTTATGGGTTTGGGTTTGGTTTAGATTGGAGTTCCATTTACATATAGGATCATATATTGTGTGGCTAAACTACGAATGACACAACATATTTAGGCATATCGCAGGAGCACCTATTATAAGAAAGATTTTATAAGATGCTTGTGATTAATGAACCTATCATGTTGATTTTTGGATGCCTATTTGCGAGTTACTTAAAGAGAAGAATATTTTGCTATTGAATATTATGAAAGGCTCCCTGTTGAAGCTTAAAATAATCGATTTGTGACTGTTATACTGCTTCCTTCCTTTCATTACTAAAGAAAAAGACTTTTGTGATGAAAATATTTGTCTAAGCATTTCCAGCTTTTTTCCGTGAAAGATTAATGTGACGTCACAATTTCTTTGAAAAAACCTGTTCTGAGAGATCAATAACTCTGTGTTAAAAATATGTTCTGTCGTGGTGGGCTTCCACTTTGAGTCTTTAATGGAAGCTCTCGAATTTCACCACAAATTACAAAAGACAAGATTATAATAGGTTTTGTCCCTAACTCCCCATGGTGACAAAAAATTTCGTTTGAACACTCAAAAAATATTGTAATCAAAAGCTTTTTTCCCTAATAATATATTTGACAAGTAATTATAATAATGTACATTGCCACTAACTATGCATATACATATACATAAACTTGCGGACCCATACTGGATTACACGTGTACAAGATTAAGTACTTATATCGAACACACTCAATTATGTACTTCATTGTAAATATCTCAATATATTTGCCTTTTGAAAATTACATGGATATATGAATAGTTAAATTGAATGATTTCTAAAATTGTTGACAAAAAAAAAAAAATCTCCAAGTACATTTGAACCATTCCTATCTAAATAAGTAAATAGGGACTAAGAGAGGTTTTCATGCCATAGTGACTAAAGCAAACACCACTTAGCAATAGGCAAGACTATTAGGGATCAATACACCAATCACAACTCCAATGCAAATAATAGAATGTGAAATGGATAAAACTCATCATATCTATCTTATTTTGCATAAGTATATAAATAAAGAGAAACTTCTAAACAAAATTGAAAAACACAATATACATAAGTAGTCAATGGCATGATTGGTATGTGGAAATGCGTGAGAATGGAATGAACATTCATTAGTTCATGCCCATTCAAATTATATTTTTTATTCCCCTACAAGATTTAACTAAGTTCATTCCTTAGTTCATAATAGGGATGACAATCCAAGTGACACGAAACGATAACATGAACCCGACATGCGCTTACTAAGAGAAACACTTTATTAATGAGGCGATGTTACAATTCGTCTTAAAACATAGTTATTTTACATTTTTTTTTTATGTATTTTGAGCATAACCCGAACCCAAATACGAACCTGACCCGATGACCTGGATTGTCACCCCTGAAAATTCAGATTGAGAAGTTCTTATATCCAAGCACACAGATTATGAAAAATCCTAGTCTATAAGATTTCCTTTATGAAATCATCATACACAATCGTTGTCACACACCAAAAGTCGCTAACTAGTATGGAATCTTCACGATTTTGCGTATTAGATTCATGTAATCTTATGCACCTTACAATTCAAATATTTAATTGATTTAATCCACGGAGGATTATATGCACAATTACTCTTTTGTCTTGTCGAATGGCGGAAAAGTCATTTATGGGAAAGTAATTTCGAACGCATCCGTCAATTGATATATCATATATGGTACGGGAAAGTGATCAAATTAGCATAATTTCCGTTGCCAAATATTTCGTCATTTATTATGCAGAAATGTGTCGGGACTAAAAGAGGGGGAACGAGTTAAAAGGAGTTCAACAATAGTTTGTTCTTGATTTCCTTTATGAAATCATGCATACACAATCGTTCTCACACACACAAAAGTCGCTAACTAGAATGGAATCTTCGTCAGATTTTTCGTATTAGATTCATGTAATCTTATGCACCTTACAATTCAAATATTTAATTGACGGAATCCACGGAGGATTATATGCACATTTACTCTTTTGTCTTGTCGAATGGCGGAAAAGTCTTTTATGGGAAAGTAATTTGAACGCATCCGTCAATTGATATATCATATATGGTACGGAAAGTGATCAAATTAGCATAATTTCCGTTGCCAAATATTTCGTCATTTCTTATGCGAAAATGTGCCGGACTAAAAGAGGGGGAACGAGTTAAAGGAGTTCAACAATAGTTTGTTGCAGATTTTGAAAGTTTGCGTAGTTGAAATAAAGAAAAAAGGCTATAAATAAGAGAAAATCTTGCTCCCATTTGATTTCATCGTACCTGACGAAATATTTGGCAACGGAAATTATGCTAATTTGATCACTTTCTCGTACCATATATGATATATCAACTGACGGATGCGTTCGAAATTACTTTCCCATAAATGACTTTTCCACCATTCGACAAGACAAAAGAGTAATTATGCATATAATCCTCCGTGGATTCCGTCAATTAAATATTTGAATTGTAAGGTGCATAAGATAACATAAATCTAATACGAAAAATCTGACGAAGATTCCATTCTAGTTAGGCAGCTTTTGGTGTGTGAGAACGATTGTGTATGACAGATTTCATAAAGGAAATTTGCAACAAACTATTGTTGAACTCCTTTTAACTCGTTCCCCTCTTTTAGTCCCGCACATTTCTGCATAATAAATGAATGTTTATAAATTATTCCTCAAGTTCATCAGTTACAGGACACCTGCAACAATGCCGGAGTCTCTCACTGATCTTCCTCCAAACATCCTCTCAGAGATCCTCTCTAGGCTTCCCATCAAGAGCCTCTTTGTATGCAGGTCCATTTGCAAAACCTTTCTCAATTTAACCTCCTCCAATCCGCATTTCAACTCTTTGCACTTTTCAAACACAGCCCAAAATCTCATAATCCAATTCGAAGCTCGTACTTGCCCACAAGATTAGTCCACTTGGTTGACTCCGAACTCGATACTGCTTTTGGGTTTCGCTTAAAAATCAATGTAAAAGAAAAGGCCATGTTTCAGATTCCTAAGTTTCCGGCCAAATATTTCAAAAAGTACCGTCTGTATATTGGGGATGAAAATAACTTTGTTCTGGTTAATTCATGCAATGGGTTGCTTTACTTTGCTGAAAGAAGTGTGTGTGAGCGCTCGTTTATTTGTAATCCTATTACTAATGAATATGTAACCCTTCTTGAATACGATGTGGAAAAAAATCTAACGATGGGTTTGTGGTTCGGGTTTAGTCCCAAGGAGAATCTATACAAGGTACTGAGGATTTTCGCCACTGTAAGTGATAAACCGTCGCAAGATGGTTTCAAGATGGAGTATTGGGCTCAAGTCCATGTGGTCGGTTCGTCTTCTTGGAGAGATATCGAAGATAGGCCACTTTCAGAGTACCTCTCATGGGATAAATGGTCCGTTTTCTTGAATGGAACCGTTTGTTGGCTCTGCAAATATCCGGAGACATCAAAATTCGTAGTGTTCTTCGATTTCCATGAAGAAAAATTCGGGGAAATTCCACCTCCTCTCGATTTTGGGCTACAACAGCAAATGAATAAACATGGCATGAGCGTTGGAGTTCTTGGAGTTTATCTCTGTTTCAGTGATGATACTCGGGATTTCGATATATGGGTTATGAAGAAATTTGGCAGTCAAGATTCTTGGACTAAAGAGTTTGTTGTTGATACATCGATTCATATGGATAAACCCCTCGAGGCCCATTCAGGCCGCTGCAAATTCTTGGCGATGGGAAAGTATTGATGATCTGGGCTGACCGTGTTCTAGTGACCTATGATCCAAAAAAAACGAAGGGTTTTGGATATCTTGAGTTTGATGGGGTGGAATCACTCGGTAAGGTTGTTCTTTATACTCCTAGCTTTGTTCCTCTAAAGGACGCCTTGATGGTCGACAATTTGACTGTGCAAAATATGACTTCAAGGTATGGACTCGTGTCTTGGTACTAATATGTCGTCTGATTTCATGCTATGTTATTCTGAAATTCGTAATCACGAGATCAATTTCTCATTGCAGCGATTCGTAATAGTTTACTTCACTGGTTTGTTCCTAATTATTCCAAAGGGATAGTTACGAAAACCGTCCTTGTGGTTTGACCTAATTACGAAAAAACCTAGCTAACTTTGAAAATTACAAAAACCACCCTTGGGATTTACATTCGTCTTACATTTTACACCTGCCGTTAGTGGAGCTAACGGAAATTACTAGCGCCATCCAATATTTTCTCAATATTACAAATAACCCCAGTTTTTACATCTTACATTTTACAATTACACCCTCAACACAAATAGCCAAACAAAAAGTTGGAGCTATTCATAATATTTAGACAAGTTGAGGGGCGTAATTGTAAACTATTTGACCGTAGCAAATTCAGTCATGTCAACTAACGATTGGGGCAAAATGTCGGACGTATGTAAACCTGAATGGTGATATTTGTAATGTTTAAAGTTAGTTGGATTTTTCTATGATTAGGTCAAACCTCAGGGTAGTTTTTGTAATTGTCCCAATTCCAAATTGTGCAATCAAACACTCTTTATCATTTTTAGTATTTATGAAAGTTTGCATCAGATATGAACATCTTTAGTAGTTTTATGACAATTTGGCTTGTCTGAAGAAACATTACTAGTTCAATCTGACTACTTATGTGTTCGATTTATTTGTTTCTTCTGCTTATTCAGTTTTCTAAATTTTTCTTGTTTGTTGGCAGAGAAAATCAGGATCTGATTGAAGATTAACATTTTCTGGGTAAAAGTGTATGGTAATCTGGAATGAGCATTTAGTTTTCTTTTCATAAGTTTGGTGCTGTTTTATGTAATGTGGATTATGTATCCTTTTGGATTTCATGTACTTCGTGCAATTAAGATTGTCTTTGAACTATGATATGCTAGCAGATGACGATTATATGCATATATGTTTGTTATAATTTTGTAAAATGGAATGTGTCGAGCTGTAACTCGAAACTAGCATTAAAATTATTTCCGCTGCTCATTTATGATAAAGCCGCGTCTGTGAACGCCAGTAGTTTGTGCAAATTGTTGGTTGTTGTATACTCTTAATGTAAGTTAATTTATAATTACCAATTCCCACATTATGAAGATGACTCATAGATAAACATTTGGATCAACTTTGTGTTTTTTGATAGAAACTTGTACTTTCTGGCAATTGACACGTCTGATCACATACAAGTACATGTGTTTCCTCTTAGTTGCCCCTAAAAATCGCTCAAAAATTCAAAGATGGATCACATACCCATCTATGGGGGCACGTGCCCCCATAGGTTTCATTTTTTTTATTTTTTCTTATAGTCTTTTTTCCTTTTTCTAATAGTTTTTTCCCATTCCTTTTACTATTTCATATTCATTTTTAGAAATTATATATTAATTAGAAAAAAAGAAAGTGGAATGTGTTCCCCATTAATTATTTTTGATGTAGTCTATTATCGTGTATAATTTGTGTTCCCCTCATAGAAAATTCTGGATCCGCAAAAATCCACAACTATCACTTATCCAAACACCCAAGTAACTAAATACTTATGAAATGGGTTGGATTTGGAGTTGGTTGTAATAAATTGAGATTCTAAATTATAATTTGTTGCGAACCCAATTATAAGTCGTTTTATAACTTTAAAAACATTTAATTTTTTTTGAAAATAGTATTACCGTATGTTTAATATGAGAAGATGGTGTTATAAGCAAATAACTAATTATTTATAAAATATTATGCGGATCATTATCTTTGAAAATTAATATTCACTACCTTGAAGTTTTTTCTGTACAAATATCCTCCTCAATTTGTGTAATTTATAAATAAAAATAAATATTAAAAAGATATATTTTCAATTTCGAAAGATAATTAAATTTTTTTTTACGTAATATGACTACAATTGAGGAATATAAATTTATGTGAGTGACGCTATTTACACCCTCAAATCATCTAAATACACTCTTCTTTAATTTTATAATTGTCATCTAAATACACTCTTCTATAATTGTCATCAATTTAAAAGATTATAATGTTCTTAGTGTCATACCAAAATTCTAAATACATCCACAAACTCTCTAAATGCACAATTCCTTTTTTTTTCAATACCTTATATTCTTGTTTTCCCTATCCACATTGTTCGTCTTCTCTACAAAAACTGCATTTTTTTTTCTCTCAACTCTTATTTTTCGAAATCGCTTATGTATGAGCCATCAAGAATTATTCAAAAATGTTGTTGTATCCCTTCATTAAGAAGCGTTCAAAATTATTATTGTATCTCGCTATCAAGAACTATTCTTGATGGTTCGACTGTGTCATCATTTAAAATAGACATGGCATGATTGTGTCATCATTTAAAATGGACATGACACAATCGTATCATCCTTTAAAATGATTCAATGAGAAATGAGGTGGTTCGACTTGTAGGCTGTTCATTTTTTTTTTTCTTCTCAAAGACTATTTATGAGATGCTCAAATACTGTTTGAATTTTTTGCAATTTGGAACACGAGGTGCCCAAAAACTGTTCAATCTTTTTTCTTTTTCTTTTTGTTTTCACAATAACAATGTCGTGTATATAGAGATGACAATTTTGACTCAACCCACGGGCACCTGCCCTGCACCTCCCCATTTGGGTTGCCCTACACCGTGACTCCTGGCGAAGCGGATTTGGGTATCACTTCCTCCCCAACGGTACCCGCCCCGCCTATATTTAATATTATTATAATTTTTTTTTATATTTTAATATTACATATAACATTTATAAATTGAAAATAACAACTTTTGTAAAGAAATATTTTATAAACATATTAAAATAAATATTTTTTCTTTTTTTTTTATTTAAATTTATTTAATTTGGGTCAGAAGCTGTAGATTCGCCTAGCATGTGACCCGCTTTGGGTCGCCTCGTCCCATTCTAAGGACGAGGTGGATTTGGATCTTTAGATACCCGACCCAACCCGACTCATTGTCATCCTACGTGTGTATCTACGGGTGTATATGTATTGAGTGGAATTATGTCCTGCGGGAAGCCGGGTGTATTTAGAAGGATGAATTTATAGAGGTTTTGGGGTTTATTAGGGCTTAACCTCACGCATATCGTCTTCTGTGAAGAAATTACACAGAAGACAATCGGCGAAAATGGTGGAATCTCTCACTGATTTCCCCTCATCCATTCTCATCGAAATCCTCGCAAGGCTCCCATTGAAGACCCTCTTCGCAAGCAGGTGCGTCTGCAAAACTTTCCTCAGTTTAACCACCCCGATCCCTACTTCACTGCTTTGCACTCTTCAAACGTTTCCCAAACTCTCGTATTCCAATTCAAACCGTCAGAGCTACTCCGCTTCGCCGAGCCGGAACTCGATGCCGCTCCTGGGTTCGTCGAAGATTTCCAATTGAAACCCATATTTCAGATGCCCAAATTGGTAAGTGGCAATACTAGCCCTAATTTTGTCGAAGAAAATAAGTTTGTTCTTGTGAATTCGTGTAATGGCTTACTTTACTGTGTTATTGTTGGGTAAAATTTCTGTGAAGGTTTCTGTTTGAAGAAAAAATGGCTGGAATAGAGTGTTTAGTTTAAGTCGATGCCGATTTCGAATCAGTCTCCGCAAGACGAAAACGCCCGCAACCGAGTGCTTACGGTTCCCGTTCGCCTCTAAGATACAACGACTTTTACGTCTCGAGTTTACGAAGACTTGGAAACTCGAGACACAAATAACAACTAAAAGTTCGAACTCTCAAGCTTTGAACGAAAGGGAAAATCAATATGCTCGTATAATGCAAATGATCGGTTATTATCGAGTTTTTCGTCTGCTTTTTCAGTCACCAGGATCGATTTTTATAGGCTTTAGACGCCTGTATGGAAGGAACATGTCTTTTGGCTCGAAAGACACCTTTTGATCAACAGACAGACGCGCCTTTGGGAGCAGGGGAGCACGCCTGGGACAAGGCGTGCGCCGCCAGTCTTGCGCTGAGCTCAAACTTTCGGCACCAAGACACGACCCGGGCGACGGGCGTGCGCCGCCCGTGCGTGTAGGCGCGGAGACCACTCGGCGGTAGCACGACCCGACCGCACGGCGTGCTCTCCCGTCTTGCAGGCCGAAAGTTTTTCCCGCTTGAACTCTTTAATTAATTACAAAATTAATTAAATCTATTTAATTAATTACAAAAATTAATTAAATATTTTAATGTTTTAAAGGTTTTTGGTCCAAAAGAATAAGGGCCTTGAAGCCCAAGCCACGCCCACG
Source organism: Rehmannia glutinosa (assembly GCA_016081115.2). Taxonomy (NCBI): domain Eukaryota; kingdom Viridiplantae; phylum Streptophyta; class Magnoliopsida; order Lamiales; family Orobanchaceae; genus Rehmannia; species Rehmannia glutinosa. The sequence goes on along the minus strand of JABTTQ020000835.1, from coordinate 1,097,288 downwards.
ACCCGCGACCCGGACCGGGGCCGTGAGGCGGCGGCGGCAAGCGCGTGTTTTGACCAAACCCACAAGCATGTAGGTCCTCTCCCCTTTAAAAACTTGGGTGCCCCCGAGGGCCCAAACCCATTTGTCCAACTTACGATAAATAAAGTGTGCAACTTTACCTCCTTTTTCCTATGTGGGATGGAGCATCTCTCCTCCCCACATTTCCCATTTTCCATACCATTTATTTGTATTAAGTGACTAACTTCTTGCATTAATTTCTCATTCACCCGGAATCGGCTTTGAGAAATTCCAAATGCCATTCTCATCTACTCTCTTTTGTAGAATTTTTACAAATAATTTAATTTCATTTTTCACAAATGGAAACCACTTAATTAATTGGTCAAAATCGGGTCAACACCCCATTTATCAAAGACCATTCCAACAATCCCCCACATGAATGAAAATTAATGCATGCGTGTATGCAGATTAAAAAGTCTCGGCGAATCGTTATCGCATCGAGGATAGGTAGCTTGTGGCTTTGAACCTTCCTAAGTAAAGTACTATCGGTTTACTAGGCTAGCTGGTACGCGATGTCTTGAACTACTCACCGTTTGTGTAAACCAAGACAATAGTATTACACAATAACAACTCTAACACTTTTGTTCTCACGTTGTGTCCATTTCGCCATGGACCATATCTTAGATTCATAAGTGTTTTTTTCGAGCGGCCATTACTTCTCACTTATATAGGTGATCTCCTATTGAAGAATATCCTGCAATACTCCACCTTTCTAAGATAGGAATCATTAAAAGTCTTAAACTTAACCTCACCACATTCAAAGAGTTTAAATACACTTGGATGTATCGAGAATGAGCTAACACATTTTCCAAGTGTTCAAATTGAACATTCATAACTTAGTTGTCCCATTGAACCAAGGTCTTGGGATCTCCAATTCACAAGGTTGGGTTACCGCTATGAACATTCTTTAAGTTGTGGATTTTAAACCCATTCCCCTTAACAGCTTTATACAACTCGATCTCGATTTATGCCTTTTGTAAGCGGATCCGCAAGGTTTTCCTTTGACTTGCGTAGTCAACCGAAATAACCCCATTCGAAATCAACTGCCTAATGGTATTGTGTCTCAGACGTATATGTCTGGACTTACCATTATACATCTTGTTTTGTGCCCTTCCGATTCTTTGATTGACTATCACAAAGATCATAACAAAGAAAGTACAGCTTATTCCAACAAGGAATATCCTAAGAAGTTTCTAAGCCATTCTCGCTTTTCTTCCGGCTTTATCCAAAGCAATGAACTCGGATTCCATAGTGGATCGAGCTATGCACGTCTGCTAGAAGACTTCCATGACACCGCTCCTCCACCTATTGTGAAAACAAATCCACTTGTGGACTTGGAGTCTTTTGTGTCGATATCCACCGGCATCACAAGATCCTTCTAATATCTTTGGATATCTTGTATAAAGTATTCCATAGTTCATGGTATACTTTAAATATCTAAGTACCACTTGTCACGGCTTTCCGTGATCCGTGCTGGGTTACTTGTGAACCTACTTAGTTTGCTCACCGAATATGCAATATACTCGGGACGTGTACGATTCGTTAAGTACATCGGCGCCAATTACCTCGCATATTCCAAATGAGAAACCGTTCGCCTATTCTTGGCCAAGTGTAGACTTAGATCTCACAGGTGTCTTAGCCGAGCGCCGTCAAAAGCATTAAACCTCCCGGAGTATGCTCTCGACATAATGGACCATGTGACAAGACAATTCCATCCAAGTTCTGAGATTTTAATTCCTAATATAACATCGATAATCCCATATCTTTCATGTCAAAGTTCTTCTTTAACATGTTCTTGAGTCTTCATGATTAAATCATGACTACTTCCCATAATCAACATATCATCTACATAAAGGCATACTATGACGTAATCATTTGTAGTACCTTTGATGTAGGCACGCACTTGTCACATTCATTGATCTTGAAACCGTTTGACTTCATAGTGTGTCAAACTTTTCGTGCTATCCATTGCTTGGTCTTTGTTTTAGTCCATAAAGTGACTTAGCAAGTTTACACACCTTTCGCTCTTGACCGGTGCAATGTACCCCTCGGGTTGTTCCATATAAATTTCCTCTTCAAGTTCCCCATTCAAGAAGCGTTTTTAACGTCCATTTGATGTATCTCAAGGTTATGCAAAGTCGCAATAGCAATGAGAACACGAATGGACGTAATCCTCGTGACAGGAGAATATGTATCGAAGAAGTCATATCCTCATTTTGTCTAAACCCTTTAGCTACCAATCGGGCTTTATACTTGTCAATAGATCCATCTCGCTTTATACTTCCTTTTAAGGATCCACTTGCATCCCAAAGGCTTGCAACCCTTGCGGGAGATCAACCAACTCCCAAGTGTGATTTTGCATGATGGAATCTATCTCATTATTGATAGCTTCTTTCCGAGAGAGAGCTTGGACTGCATAATGCTTCTTGAATAGTTCGGGGTTCGTTTTCTAACATATAGGTTAGAAAATAAGGACCAAAAGACTTAGCTACTTTTGTCATTTCTTTACTGCGTCTTGTTCCTCTTCATCATCACTTTGGGTAACCTTGCGGTTTCATAAGTCCGCTTACTCAACTTTCTTCTTTCCGTTCTTTGTTCGGAAAAATATTCTCGAAGAATACAAACATTCCTTGATTCAATGATCATACCTTCATTTATATCGGGAATAGCCGACTTGTGCACAAAAAAACGATATGCACTACTATTGTTAGCATATCCAATGAAAGCACAATCGATCGTCTTCGACCGATTCTTACTTGTTTTGGCTTAGTACTTCGACTTTAGCCAAACACCCCCACACTTTAAGGTATTTGTATGACGGTTTACGTCCCTTCCATAACTCATATGGAGTTTCATTTTTACCTTTGTGTGGGATCTTATTAAGAATGTAGTTCGCGAGTAAGTACGGCTTCCCCCCACAAGTTTTGGGGTAAGCGAACTTAGCAACATTGCATTCATCATCTCCTTAAGAGTACGATTCTTGCGTTCGCAACACCATTTGATTGAGGTGAGTAAAGGTGCGCGCGTTTGATGAATTATACCCGCTTCCGAGCAAAATTCTTCAAACGGAGCAACATACTCTCCGCTTTATCACTTCGAATCATCTTAATTTTCTCGATTAAGCGATTTTCCACTTCATTCTTATAAGTTTTAAAAGCTACTAAAGCTTCATCTTTGCTTTTCAAAAGATAGACATAACAATATCTTGTGCAATCGTCTATAAACGTTATGAAGTACTTCTTACCACCTCGAGTTTGCACAAGTTTTAAGTCACACACATCCGTATGAATTAACTCGAGTGGTTTGGTACTTCTCGTTACCGAATGAAACGCGATTGCGCGATTTTGCTTCAACACAAATTTCGCATTTGTCTTGTGAATCGATTTTAAACGTAGGTATTAATTCCGGTTCACTAACCTTTTAATTGTGTTGAAGTTTACGTGTCCTAATCTATCATGCCAAAATTAGAACAATCCAACAAGTAAACAAAGTAACATTTTTATTCTTCGCCTCTTGGCGAAAAACGACATTACTGAGACATTTTGAACAGGCCCTTATCAAGGTAACCTTTACATAAAAACTGACCATTCTTGGTCATTACAAACTTATCGGACTCAAACACTAGCCTTCAACCGCCTTGCTAAAGCAACGGACCGGAACTAAGTTCTTGCGGATGTCCTGGGACATGCAAAGACATCTACAAGCGTAAGCTCCTTCCTAAGTCATCTTGAGCACCACCTTTCCAAGCCCAACGATGTTGGAAGTCGAGGAGTTCCCATGAACAACTTTCTTCCATTAATCGGAGTGTAGGAGGAGAACATCTCCTTATCGGCACAAATGTGACGAGTAGCCCCGTGATATCTATCCACCACTCCTCGGGTTATCCACCATATCGGCTTCAAACACAACAAATGAGGAGAGATCGAGCTCCGACAAGTCTATTGAACCGACTTGTCCTCCGTCACATCGCTTGTTGGTTGCCACCCATTGCCGCTTCTTTGGGTGTCGGCAATCCTTCGCCATGTGGTTCGGTTTGCCACAATTGTAGCAATTTCCGCCCGAACTTTTTGGCGCGCTTTCTCCTTCCCGGAGTGCTTACGTTTCTTGCTAGTGCTCGACTCGGAAGATTGGCCTTAGCCTCCATTCCAGTTCTTGGTTTTAACATCTCGATTTCGGTTGTCTTCTTCGATCGGCCGAACAATCGATCCTCAAGCCCCATCTCTTTGCGCTTGTGCTTGAGGTAGTTTTTGAAGTCCTTCCACAATGGCGGCAACTTTTCGATAATTGCTGCCACTTGAAAGGATTCATTCAAAGCATCCCTTCGCATAAGTCGTGAAGGATGATTTGAATCTCTGAACTTGGCCGATCACCGCTTGGTGTCAACCATCTTGTACTCAAGAATTTGCCGACAACAAATTTCTTTGTCTTCCGGATCTTCCGCTTGTATTTCTTCTCCAAGGATTGCCACATTCCTTGGCGCGCTCTCAACTTGCTATAGGCATTGTAAAGAGTGTCGCTCAGCCCGCTCAAGACGTGGTTGCGACATAGAAAATCGCCGTTATGCCAAGCATCCACAATTCTCCTATTGTTGTCAACTTCGTCTTCTTCAACGGCAGTGGGGCCGCCCTTTAGAAACGAGCCAACCCCAAAGTAGTGAGGTAGAACGAAGATCTTCATTTGCCAACGTTTGAAGTCGGCACTGGAAAACTTGGGCGGCTTTTCGCGTGAGCGGGCAAAACCGTAGGTGTGAACGAGATCGAATCGATGCCATCGTCTTCAACAAAACGTAGGAATAACGCGATTTTAACTTGCGATTGTTGGGTAAAATTTACGTGAAGGTTTCGCTTGAAGAAAAAATGGCCGGAATAAAGTGTTTAGTTTAAGTCGAGGCCGATTTCAATCGATCTCCGCAAGACGAAAACGCCCGTGCACCGAGTGCTTACGATTCCGGAGTTCTGACAACTTGGAAACTCGAGACACAGATGAACAACTAAAAGTTCGAACTCTCAAGCTTTGAACGAAAGGGAAAATCAATATGCTCGTATAATGCAAATGATCGTTATTATCCGAGTTTTTAAATCTGCTTTTTGATCCTGAGGATCGATTTTTATAGGCTTTAGACGCCCAGTATGGAAGGAACATGTCTTTTGGCTCGAAAAGACACCTTTTGCAGATCAATGCAGGCGACTTTTTCAGTGGGGAGCACGGCTGGGCCGCAAGACGGGCGTGCGCTGCGCTCTTTGCTTGAGGCTCAAACTTCGGACCAAAGACGACCCGGCGCACGGGCGTGTAGGCGCGAGACCTCGCAGTAAAGACGACCTGACCGCACGGGCGTGCTCTGATTAATTAAATATTTTAATGTTTTAAAGGTTTTGGTCCAAAAGAATAAGGGCCTGAAGCCCAAGCCCAAGCCCCAAGCCCAGGCCCACGGCCCACGACCCGCGACCCGGCCGAGCCGAGCCGAGCCGAGCCGCCGGCGGCGGCGCGTGTTTTGACCAAACCCACAAGCATGTAGGTCCTCTCCCCTTTAAAACTTGGGTGCCCCCAAGGCCCAAACCCATTTGTCCAACTTAGGATAAATAAAGTGTGCAACTTTACCTCCTTTTTCCTATGTGGGATGGAGCATCTCTCCTCCCCATTTCTCATTTTCCATACCATTTATTTGTATTAAGTGGCTAACTTCTTGCATTAATTTCTCATTCACCCGGAATCGGCTTTGAGAAATTCCAAATGCCATTCTCATCTACTCTCTTAGTAGAATTTTTACAAATAATTTAATTCCATTTTTCACAAATGGAAACCACTTAATTAATTGGTCAAAATCGGGTCAACACCCCATTTATCAAAGACCAATTCCAACAGTTAGAAGGCACACCTGGGACGAGCGTTCCTTGTGTGTAACCCTGTTACAAATGAATACATAGTGATTCCTGATGTTGTTCAGGAAAGTAGCATATTTTCACGCACTGAGAGTATGTGGTTAGGTTTTAGTCCAGTTACTAATCAATACAAGGTGCTGAGAATATTCAGCCTTATAAATGGAGATGATGAACATTTGGTGGTGGGAGCCCAAGTGCTTGTAATTGGGTCTAGTTCATGGAAATACATCCACAACGATATGCAATTGTGGCATGGCTATTCATGGGACGCATGTTCCACCTTCTTAAATGGAGTTATTTATTGGCTTAAAAATTTAACGGTAGGCGTATGTTTCTTTGATTTTGGGAGGGAGGTGTTTGGAGACATTGCGTTGCCACCTGAATTAGGGGTAGAGCATTTGAGAATTAAACATTGCATGAGCATTGGAGTGCTTGAGGGTTGTCTTTGTTTGACTTTTAGTGTTTATAATGCTCATCATGTGGACGTATGGGTAATGAAAAAGTTAAGCAATCAAGAATCTTGGAGCAAAGAATTCGTTGTCGATACAGTGAAACCAATAGGTAGACTTGTCTATGGCGAGTTCCAGCCACTCCATGTCGGGTTCAAGCCACTGCAAATTCTTAGAAATGGGGAAATATTAATGCTTTGGAAAAGCAATGATCTGGTTTGTTATGATCCGATAAAGAAGAGTTTAAGATACGCTGGGTTTCATTGGCTGAAATCAAATCCTAAGGCTGTTGCTTTTACACCTAGCTTTATTCCTCTCAAGGACACTCTTTTTTGGTTGATAAGGTGATGGTGCAACACGTGAGGCCGAGATGATTTTGCATTTGTAACATTTCGTAAGTGAATTTGATGCTTATCGTATCCTCGGAACTTGTCTGCCTAGGTATGGATAATATATATGGTCGTTTTTGCTCTATTCGAAAATTTGAGCTTCTACATTGTTGCACTAGCATCACCCTTAAGAGTATTTGCCAATTCTTCAAAATGACTTTAACAAGAATTGTATATTTCCGTTCTTGTTAGTACATCTATGTGATGGAGATAAGATCTAAATATCTATTAGGATTAGTTTTAGTTCATTTTTATATAGTGCGTCCAATAAAGTTTACACAAAGTGTTGTTAGGAGTTTATCTATTTTATTATATCTAATTAAGTAGTGTAGGAGTTTTATTATTTTATGAGTCTTAGTTTATTTCCCGTAGGATTGCTATTAGGTTAGATAAGAGTTGTGTTTACATTGGAGTCTTTAAACCCTATTATAAAAGAGGTTTTTCATTGTTAAACGAATTTGGTTGGTGAAGTTTATAATAAAAGTTTTAGTTATTTTTGTTTGTTCGGTGTTTCACGCTTATGTTGCATCACTATGGGAAAAGTATGCATTATACAGAGACATGCAATGATCTACTGTACAAACTTGTTGAATTCTCTATTGAAAGAACTAACTGCATTCAGGGGCGGCCCTGGGGCCGTGCACGTGGTGCCTCCACACAGGGCCCCGCCACGGCAAGGGCCTCGAATTTTTTATTTATTATATATATATGTTGGATATATTAAACAAAGGTTTAATTGGTATATTAATGAACAACTTGGCACAGCGGTTGTGATTTTTTTTATGTTCCTCATGGTCATGAGTTCAATCCCAATAGAAGCAAACATTAGTTTTCTCTTTTTTTTTGCCTTTCTGTCTAACTACTTGGTTTTCTTTTTTGCCTTTTTATGCAACTATATGTTTTCCTTTTTGCAAAAAACCATAAGTGAAGGTTTTCTTTTTTGCTATTCTATGTAATTATTTTTTTCCGCCTATCTATCTAATTTGTTTTTTTAATCTAACTGTACATTTTTCTTTTTGAAAAAACCAAAAACATATATAATTGAAGAATTGAAAGAGTCGTCCACCTTTAAGTCCTCATTCCTCCCTTCATATTTGCCATTATTTTTCTTTTTTTAAAACCAACAAATAGAATTGAAGAATTTAAAAATGCAAGAAGATCAATTTTTCATAGCTAATTTATTAGTTTTTTTTTTGTCTTTTTCTATATGGTAAATTATATTGAACAATCTTTTTCGTAATTTATTTTAATAAGACCGAAATGTTAAAGGTTGAGTATTGTATTTTTGTTATTATATATCTTATTTTTTAATGTTAAATCAATGAAATTTTATTTGTAACGTTGATTTTATTATTTTTAATTCTTTTATGTAAACACAAGGGCCCCATATTTTTATTCGCTCCGAGGCCCCTCGAAACTTAGGACCTCACATTTGCATTGATCCTATGATCTTGTTTTCCCCCAGAAAGGTAGATGTTACTGTAGCTTTTTTTCGGATCTCCTAACAATGAGCTATGAATATATTCTGTGGTCATAACATGCTGTAATCTACTATTTTGTTCGTCTAGAATATAGTTCTTCCTCAATATAACTATATGAAAATAAATTTGATTTTTACTTTCTAGTTCATCTGTGTACTATGCACACTTATCTGGAATAGAGCTAAATAAAACTTAGTTTAACTGAAAATTTCAGAACACTAATTGCATGGTTGGAGAACCAGTTTCCTGCAAAAAAAAATCTCTTACCTCCATAATTTACTCTTTTGCTTAATTTAATTACTTTAAGAGGTTGCAGGCATGTCTATGTGGAGTCAAGGGTTTAAAGGTTATTTTCCTACTCACATTTTGATATGACTTGAAAAGTATCCTCAATCTTCATTAATACTAGAAAAGTGACCAGAAATATAATTTAACTTTAATATAATTGCCTTTTCACACATTATGTATCTGACTTCTGAGTCCTACAGAAGTAGAGAAATACTTGAGCACGTCGTCTCGTCCACTTATGCTTGTCCCAGACTGCACTAGTAGCTTATTTGCAGAAGCTGTGGCTCTAGATTTTGGTATGTCTCTTCTTTCTTCACAGCAAGCTGACAAGGGATTAAGATTTCGTGTTCCAGTTTTCCTATTCCACTACATCGGATGAATGTCATGTGTATATGATGATGTCACATGATATCACAATTGTGCATGTGTCATTCATCCAGTGTACGAATATGGAGTGGAATAGGAGATCTCATCCCGTTGACAAGATATGGCTCGAATCAGACTCTTTGATAGTGGTTACTACTATCTCCAAGAAGCTCTTTGGACATTGGTCTTTGATGAATCAGTTAACTCACATCAGGAATTTGCTACCGACAGAATTCGGGATTTCGCATATCCATAGAGAAGCCAACCAAGCTGTTGATCTTTTAGCCAATAGATTTACCTCAGCAGGTGTGTGGAACAATCAGAGTGGATCAACTTATATTACCTTACTTTAGAAAAGTTAGAAAAGTGTGATATTCTAGATTGAATTATATTTTGTTACTTTAGAATCATTAGCACATAGAATATCTCACTTATCTTCTTGTATGATGACTGAACATTTGATGATCTAAATACACAGGTTGGGGGATCATGTTTAACCCCCTCACCAGGCATTAGGTTGGTTTATCCAAAAAAGGGAAAAAAAGAAAAAAAGAACTGATTTTTGTCAGTTTTTCCTTTTTTTTTTTTTTTTTTTTTTTTTGGGGGATTGGGTATCTATTGGTACTTTCACTTTTATCATGTAATTGTCATATTTACAGTTTACACCCCATAATTTGAATCTTACTAAGAAGAATTAGTTAGCAAAATATAAACTTGTGAGTGATTTCTTTTAGAAGTGAGCAAATCATTTCTTCATAAGTGAGTAAAGCATTTCTTTGTATCAGAATATTGATATGCTTTATTTTTTTAAATAATAAATTAGGAGGAATGGAGGGATGTGATAAAAGAAATTGAAAGACTTATTCGAACCAAATGAGCACCCTTGGAAACAAGGATGGCAAAATGACCCGACCTGACGGGCACCCGACCCGACCTGTTTGACTGTTCCGCCCCGTGACCCGATGTGGGGTTGTGTCTCACCTCCGCCCGGGGTACCCTCCCGCCTTGCCCCGTGCTATTTTTTATTTATTTTTTAATATATTTAATGTATATTATATATATATATTATAAAATAATATAGTTTTATGTATTTATTATATTTAACATATATAATGTAAAATTTTATAAATAATATGTATTTATAATACAAAATATAATATTAAAAAATATTAATAATATAAAATTTAAGATAAATAATAAAAATAAAAAATAAAACAATCACCACGGGTCGACCCGCCCGTTGTCATCCCTACTTGCAAAAGGTGGATGATACGACTTGAGTTATAAGTTACGAATCTTGGCATGCTCTAAATTTATTAGGTAGTTATTTTAACGAAATATTCTGGGCCAAATCAAATCAGACTAATCTAAAACTAAATTAATTTAAAATTACCAATTCCCAAGTTATCAAGAAAAACTCAAAAACCTTAACCCAAGTATATACTTATCTAGTTATTTATACACATTGTTAATTTCTCTTTTATTTTCGAAATGCATGATAAAGTAGCGAGTAGGGTTGTAAATGAACAGAAGCGTTTGGTAAATAACTTGTGAACAAGCTCGTATAGCGTTCGTTTATTTAGTTAACGAGCATATAATGAACAAATTTTAAGGCTCGTCTAATAAATTAACAGAGCTTGAACAATTGTATACTCGTTCATTAATAGCTCGTGAACAAACTCGTTTAGTGTTCGTTTATAAAATATTCATGAACAAACTCATGTAATTAAAATTATCCCTATAAGTTAATATAAATATTGAAAAGTTACATATATGTAATTCTTATAATATAATCTATAATTCTATATAATATAAAAAATTAAAATTACAATATTAAAATTTATCATTGATATATAAATTAAAGTTGAATTGTTCATGAACATGTAATGAAACGAACTCGTCAAAGGTAATTTTGTTTGTTTGTTTATCTATAGTTCATGACGAACGAATTATTCAATGTTCACAAACACTCGCAATGAACACGAACTCGAGTACAAACGTGTTCACGAACAAATTCAAACACTATAAAATTTTATCAAATGAACACGAACAAATATGAAGATAGCTCGACTCGAGCTCGTAGGGCGTAGCAGGATTTCCGACCAATGCGGTCGGAAACTTCATCATTTCGGTATTGCTCTTCTCGGGTCGAAATTTTAATAAATAAAAATAAAAATATTATAATAAAAATAAGCAAGTCATACCTTACAACAAATATACTATCAAAACATGATTTACCAAGCCATTAAAATCTTTATTTATTTATTTCTTGTTATGAAAATAAGAATTTCAACTTTAAAATGCTTTTGATGTTTTACATCTATTCATATCCAAGAAAATAAAAATAAAAAGAAAAAAGGAAACATACATTTCTAGTTCACAAATGATTACTTACATCACTTGCCCATTAATTCAATTCCATTTCCACCACTAGTCCACTACTTGTCTTGTTGTATGCTAATCCACCATAAGTCTCGTGTACATCTTTTGGTTGTCCTTGATATACACCATATTTAATTAGTTTCCCTAATTTATGTCTTTTGTCCACTCATGAAACTATAAAAGTAGTCAAAAGTTTTCTCCCAAGACCTTTTGTCTTCTCGCTGAGTGCGGTTATATGGAGAGAAAATGATATTTTTATATTTTTAATATAATAAATGCTATGGTTTAACTTAATTGAGCGGTCTATAGACCGCACTCGGCTACATTAGCTCGCCCATGCGAACTCGTATAATATTAAACAAATATTTGACAAATAATCAAAAGATTGGCTCATTTCCCGGATCATTTATACCCCAATAGGTGAGACCAACATTAATTTCACCTTTTCTTATTTTTTTCTATCATCAATCACATCTACACATTTTTTCACAAAAAAACTAATCATTATTACACATTCTCCCACAAATTTCACTATTAATTCACTCACACATTTCTAACTACCAATCATTATTTTACTATTCTTAAATCAAATCAACTTTCATTATTACTTTTCCATCTCACATCCAATCACAATCTCAAAATTCATCTTTTTTTCTTCTAAAATATTTTTTACAACTATTCTTTAAAGAAAATGAAAATTTTCAAAATGAAAGACATCCAATCGCGCCTTAGCTTGTGTATATAAACTTAGCATAAATGGCAATTAAGTAAAATCATTTATCCTCAAAGCTTACGCAAAGAGCACTCTTTTATCCCCTTATCCCCAAATTAGTTCACAAGTATCAGTTACAGTACAAATAAACCTATAAATCCTCCCAAGATCGTCGCCCAAATGTCGAGAACACAATCAGCAAAAATGGCGGAATCTCTCACTGATCTACCACCAAACATCCTCATGGAAATCCTCGTCAGGCTCCCACTGAAGTCCCTCTTCATAAGCAGGTGCGTCTGCAAAACTTTTCTCAGTTTAACCACCCCCAATTCCCACTTCATCGATTTGCACTCTTCAAACGCCACCCAAATCCTCGGATTCCAATTCGGAGATGTCTTCAATCCGTCAAAGCTGCTCCGACTCGCCGAGCCGGAGCTCGATATCGCTCTCGAGAATTTCGTGTTGAAACCCTTATATCAGTTGCCTCAGATGGGTACCAGTGTTATTATGTACCGCACCAATTATCGGGAAGATAATAAGCTCGTTCTCGTTAATTCTGTTAATAGTTTGCTTTACTTTGTTAGGAGGCACGCTCCGGATGAGCGTTCTCTTGTTTGTAACCCTGTTACGAGTGAGTATTTAATAATTCCTGATGTTGATAGGAAAATTAGGTTAGAATCACGGACTAAGAGTATGTGGTTAGGGTTTAGTCCTGGTACTAATCAGTATAAGGTGCTGAGGATATCCAGCTCTGTAAATGGTGAGTATGTTGAGGTTGGGGCTCAAGTGTTTGTGATTGGGTCTAGCTCATGGAGAGAAATTGAAGCTTTGCCCTTAGGGAGTGATCATTCATGGGATTTATGTTCTACCTTCTTAAATGGAGCTATGTATTGGCTTGACGACCAATCATGGAACGATATATTTTTCTTTGATTTCGAGAGGGAAAGGTTTGGGGACGTTGCCCTGCCGCCTGAATTTGGGGACGAGCAGCTGAAAAATAAACATTGCATGAGCACCGGAGTGCTTGGAGGTTGTCTTTGTGTGAGTTATAATGATTTTAATGCTCAGCATGTGGATTTATGGGTGATGAGAAAGCGTGGCGATCGGGAGTCTTGGATCAAAGAATTTGTTGTTGATACGGTGAGACCCAGGGCTGGGCCTGTCTTCGGCCGGTTCAAGCCACTGCAAGTTCTCAGGAATGGGGAAATATTAATGCTTTGGATCAACAATGATCTGGTGTGCTATGATCCAAGAAGGAAGAGTTTACGATTTGTCGGGTTTCATTTGCTCAGAATGACAACTCCTAGGAATGTGGCTTTTACTCCTAGCTTTATTCCCCTCAAGGACGCACTGTTGGTTGACAGGGTGAACCAATATATAAGGCCAAGGTATAAACGTGCATTAGTAACAGTTCTTATGTGAATTTGACGCTTAAATTATTCTCTGAAACTTATCTGCCTTAGGGATAATTATGATTGTCTTTTGGCCTATTCAATAAAAACTGCTTTAGTACATTATTGCACTCGCATGGCATCTTCAAGAATATTTACCAATTTTTCGAATGTGTTTAACGAGAATTGTATTCTCTTGTGGTGTGAGATGCATTGTTTGATGATGTCTTCGTGAATGCAAAAATTTGTATGAGACGGTCTCATAGGCATTGTCCCTAAGATGGGTCCTATATGTGAATGAATTTCAACCCAAATCCATAAAAAAGCCCCATATTGTTTTTAATGTTTTGTAGGATCCGTCTCATAAACTTAAGTCAATGAAACGGTCTCATATAAGACTATCTCCTTCATGAATACAGTTTACTTTAAGGAAGAGTGTTTTATAGTATTCTTGTACTTGTAATATTCACTATACTATTATAGGAAAAAAAAATCGAGAAGTCATGTTTACATTTTCCTTGGATGGCTTTGAACAGCTTATAGCAATTAGCAATCACTATTGAGTAAAATGCATTTCAAATTTTTTAATTTGTTTATCTAACTCTATATCATTTTCATGTAGAGGTGATGAAACGGACCCATAAGACGAGGAAGAAAACCACAGATGACGATATCTTGGCTGTAAGAGATCGGGCGCTGTCTGAATGAAGGTGCAGAAGATTGGGTTTATGTTGCCGCTGGTTATATTATTCCTATCTTTTATCCACAAAGATTAGTATATTATTGTGATTATATATTCTGTATTGTGTGAGCTGACTCTTTATAGATTGTTATGATCTTAGGTATTCTGAATTATCAGAACCTACTCTGTATACATACCTAATAAATGTGACTGAAGCAAAAACTAGTAGTCTTTGTTGTATGCAAATAATTATCAAAGTGAAAGCGCATTTAGGTATTTTTCTTGTCCTTTCCTCCAAATTAGATCTTCTATTTCATTTAATGTTTCATCATATACTCCAATGAACTGTGTAAATGCCACGTGTACAAACATGATGTCATCATGTGCACGTGGCATGTATTAATGCCTTTCCTACCCTATCCTAATCTGAGGCCATGAAAAGTTTTAGTTCATACCAACTAGATTTGACTTATAATCAATCACATTAATGTGGAATTGGTTTATGTATATATATGAATAATCAAATTCAAATGGGTTTGATGCAAATATTTCTTAAACCAGTATTTTGATTCCCCAAATGTAACGACCCAATTTTATGAAATTAAAGTACTCCAAATATATTATTAAGAAAACATGAATTTATAAATTAAAGTGATGCCAATAATTATCAAAAAGTTGATTTAGAATTTTTAGTTCTTAAGAAAAAAATATAATAATAATAATAATAATAATAATAATAATATATATTACATCTTCCAAATTAAATAGCCAACAATTATTCTAAGCATAAACCGGAAAAATTAAAGACAAGAGATCCAAAATTTAGTCCGATCATAATTCTTTAAAATGAAATATAACATGATTTATTCTACCATCCACAACATCATATCTTGATGGATTCCTCAACCTCGAAAGTCATGATAATAATAGGGGGTGAGCTTCATCTCGCTTCAAGAGGGATATATCTGTCAATATTTAATATAACATGAAAAGCATTGACATAATTACGTGATAAATTCATTCATTTCCTCTTTTTCCTATGATCTGGTTCAGCGATTCTGCATATAAAGCATTGCGGGTTCACCCCGAAGATACATTTGATCCCTGACCCTTTTCATAGCCCCTAGCTTATATGAATTTATTTCCTCTTGACATTTATTTCAATCAATGAAGTACAATCACGAAACATTAAATAAAGACAAATAATATGAAAATCCCTACCTTAATAACCATGCAGATACTTGATGTAAAAACATGGAACGACAAAAATACTAATCCTTGATTCCCTCGTTTTCTATTATAGAGAGTTTAGAAAGTTGTGGAAAAAATATGTGGATTGACCATATATTTATAGGCTAATTTTTATTTTTATTTCTATATTTTATTTTTAAATCCTAAATTAACCCCTAATATAACCCCTAACCCCTAAAATAACTTCTAAATTAACCCCTATTTATTTATTTATTTTATTTTTATTTTTTTAAAAAAATGGGATATTACATACTATCCCTCTTAATAAAATTTTATCCTCGAAATTCGTTAACTCAATAAATTTTCGAAAATAAAAATGTTTTTTTTTACACGAAGAGTTTTTGTCTAACATGGAAAGTACAGATGCAATAATACTTTTAATAAAAATGACGATTTGAATTCATAAAATGTAATTCTAAAATATGATAATATAATATGACATTTTGAATAGAATGACATAATAAATTGCATACCTTGAGAAATCGGACGAGATATGACGGAGGTGGATGTCACTAGACTATTTTCTTTTTAAAATATTTGGAAAATATTTTTTCTAAATGAGTCTACGAACCGTAGACCGCTCCGATACCACTTTGTAACGACTCCAATTTTATGAAATTAAAGTACTCCAAAAATATTATTAAGAAAACACGAATTTATAAATTAAAGTGATGCCAATAATTATCAAAAAGTTGATTTAGAATTTTTAGTTCTTAAGAAAAAAAATATAATGATAATAATAATAATAATATATATATTACATCTTCCAAATTAAATAGCCAACAATTATTCCAAGCATAAATCGGAAAAATTAAAGACAGAGATCCAAAATTTAGTCCGATCATAATTCTTTAAAATGAAATATAACATGATTTAATCTACCATCCACCACATCATATCTCTTGGTAGGATTCCTCAACCTCGAAAGTCATGATAATAATAGGGGTGAGCTTCATCTCGCTTTCGAGAGGGATATATCTGTCAATATTTAATATAACATGAAAAGCATTCACATAATTACAAAGAAATTCATTCATTTCCTCTTTTTCCTCTGACCGACCGATTCTGCATATAGCATTGCGGGTTCACCCCAAGATACATTTGATCCCTGGACCCTTTTCATAGCCCCTAACTTATATGAATTTATTTCCTCTTGACATTTATTTCAATCAATGAAGTACAATCACGAAACATTAAATAAAGACAAATAATATGGAAATCTCTACCTTAATAACCGAGATACTTGATGTAAAAAATTGAACGACAAAAATACTAATTCTTGATTCCCTCGTTTTCTATTATAGAGAGTTTAGAAAGTTGTGGAAAAAATATGTGGATTGACCATATATTTATAGGCTAATTTTTATTTTTATTTCTATATTTTGTTTTTAAATCCTAAATTAACCCCTAATATAACCCCTATAAACTAACCCCTAAATTAACCCCTAAAATAACTTCTAAATTAACCCCTATTTATTTATTTTTTTATTTTTTTTTTTTTTAAAAAATGGGATATTACACCAAAAATACCAATCAATAATCATCCATAACAATATCTAGCAAGTATTAAACTAAAAACAAAACAAGACATTGTAATAAGAAAATATTTCAAACATCTGAAATAGAAAAATATATATAAAGAACACTATAATATTTCCGTTGCAACTAATATACCATATTTCAGCTATTTTTTAAGTTTTGAGTCATTATAGATTTCAAACCCAGACTCTTTTGAAATTCTTCCTAAAATTCAAGTCTATCCGGGCGTAGCTGACATATGCTCTCCCTAAATTTCAAATTTTTTTCCCCTCATTTTCCCCCTCAATTATTTTTTCTCTTTAAAAAACACATATAATTTTTTTTTAATTTTTTTCCACCAAAAAAAAGGGACAAAAAAATTTGGGGTGTCTTAGGGAGCCCCCGCCCCCCTATCTACGCCTCGAGTCTATCCATTTGGAACTTATGGAAGTTGTTGGGAACATAGCGAAAATCAGTCGTCCTTACATTCAGGAATAGAATTCTTGTTTCACTTTTGATGTTTCACTCTTTGTTCCACTAATTAGAGAACACATGTATATAATCCAAAAATGAACCAGTCATATTTATCTTGTAAACATGTGCACATTCGGGAATGAATAGATTTCTTGTTTCAATTTTGGTATTCCACTCTCAATTCCACTACTTGATGGTGGACACATGTATATATACATCCAAAAAATTAACCATCCATACTTATCTTGTAAACATGTGCACATTCGGGAATGAATAGATTTCTTGTTCCACATTTGGTATTCCACTCTCAATAATCCATGCTTATCTTTAAACACATGTCCATCATCCAAGTAGTAGAACAGTGGACGTCCTCATCTTGAAATTAAAACAATACAAAAATCAACACCGTCTCCGATTAATATTCTACTTCAAGAGTTCATGAACATACATATAAATGCGTAATTATGATCTCAAAAATTAATTTTACATCCAATTTTTCTACAGTTGAGCCCAAATGGACCCCAACTTCCGACACAAACTCCAGTCAGACCTGGCTACAACAGAACTTGGTTACACCCCTCTCAAAAAGGTTGGGTCCAAATCATGGACCCATAATGCCACCAGCCACCGCGGCCCATTAAGATCTCAAATAGATATTTCCATTTCTCCACAACATCAGGCCCATCAACCAGAATAGTCTCCATCATCGACCAGCCCTAAAAATCTAACACCAACTACTGGCCCACTTTTCAGCATCACCCCGAGAAAGCTCCAGAAGAATATGTTGGAATTTATAACAGAACAAACACGTGTTACATTATCCACTGTTCGTCAGACCATTGGTCCC
This sequence comes from Rehmannia glutinosa, assembly GCA_016081115.2. Taxonomy (NCBI): domain Eukaryota; kingdom Viridiplantae; phylum Streptophyta; class Magnoliopsida; order Lamiales; family Orobanchaceae; genus Rehmannia; species Rehmannia glutinosa. The sequence goes on along the minus strand of JABTTQ020000835.1, from coordinate 1,079,122 downwards.
CCCAACTCAGAAAAAAGTAATAAGATAATTGTTTTAATACTTTCATAAACTATCAAGCCTTGGAATATCGTGGTTATTACTACTCCCGATCTAACGGCTCAGATTTGACATCTGATCCACCGACCACCGTCTGATCGTCACCTTTCCCGTCTTCACTTCTCTTCAACCGCTTAACTCCGATTGTAACCCCAAATAATCTCGGACACATTTCCTCTTCATACTCCGTGGCCTTACCTCCGCCTTCCTCCTCCGCCGCCTGCGTTTCCGGCGTCAATTCTAATGATCTTCCCTCCGTTAACATCGCTTCGCACGGATTTGTTGAGTAACTCGACATCAGATTGTATATGTTGCTACACAAGTTCCTCAACCGATTCAATTCGTTGCTCAGCTGCGAGTTCTCTCTTCTTAATCTGTCGTTTTCTTCCAGTATGTCCGGTGTGGATGCACAAGCTCGCAGCGCTGGTGGCGGAGTGGCGGTTGCTGCTGGAGATGAGTTGGATGAGAGGACTTGTTCGTCGCCGGAATTTGCAGGAGAGATTTGAATGGCCACTGCAGGTGCCAATGCTACCGTTACCGGCTGCGCGCCGCCTGAAGCCGCTGCTCCGGCAGTGCCTGCTGAGATTTTCCGGCGCTGGATGTCTCTTAGCAACGCCTTTTCGCCTCTTCTAAAGCAATCGTTCGCAAATTCCCACCTATCAGGAACTACTTTCCGAAATCCCTGAAAAATTCAATGGGATAGTAAAATATAGTAAAATAAATAAAAAAAAATTCATAACTTCCAAATTCCAAATATGGATCACTAATCTACTTAAATTTCAAAAATAAATTATCAAAAAGTAATTCACGAGATTTGAGGAAAAGAAAAACAGCTTACATAGGTGTTTAGCTGACGAACAAAACTGGAGAAATTATTGTGTTTGAAATATTTAGGCAGTAAATCCCTAGCAAATTCGGCTGGCCGCCACACAATAAATGTCGTCCCATCTTCATTCCACGAGATTAAATCGTCAATGCTAGGATCGTCCACAAGCTGATAAGTTTTCGTCAAAAACGGCGTCGGAATTGATCTCTGCGTCTCCAACCTATGTGACTCTCCTCCGCTACTCCCCCCTCCGCCACCACCACCGCCGCCGCCGCCAGCCGTGCCCTCACCACTCATCCCACATAAACACACAAATATATGGCCGCTGATTTAAATCCTAAAACAGTGAACAAATTAATTATCGATATATTAATTTATTTAAATCCTAAAACGATACGTTTAAATACCTTATGATTCGCATCAGATCAAGTTGAAGCCAACAACAATTTTATGACGGGAAAAAAAAAAAAGTAACGATGAAATAATACGAAACAAAAATTTGAAAACCCTGAAATCTATTCAAATTGGTCGCATCAATCAATCTCAACCAGTAACCATAACTAATCAGAATATAAAAAAAAAAATCCGATAATTTTAGAAGAATTTCTAATTTAAGCAGCATCTGAAATCATTTAAGATCTACGATTAAATATTTCTCAATATTTCTCCTTATTACCTGAGTGAAATGAAGACAACAAAAAAGCTTCGGGTAATTATTTGCTTCTTCAAACTCTGAGCCGTCGCAGTCGCTATTTTTCCAGTTGAGCAGAATAATTTCTGAAATAATAACAGAAACAGATGAAATCTGAAGAAAAAAGGAAGGAAAAACACGCAGAGACACGCAGTGAAGGTCTGAGAAAGGATGGCGATGGTGTTGTACTTTTCTAGAAAGTTCTCATGCGAGGAGGTTGATGAAATAATTTAAGAAACATTATAAAAAAAATGGTTTAAATGATTTATTATGGGGAGAGAGAATTTGCCGGGGGTTCGAGAAGGGAAAAAATGGGTCCCACTGGGATCCCGACAAAAGTTTCGGGTCCCACAGAGAAGGAGCCAGAAGGTTTCTTAAAAAATATCTTTTTCCAGAAATTTCTTTGTCTTAGAAGTTATTTAGTGTGGTCGCGTCTAATGCAAATGATTTGCTGGTTGTGCTGTGGTAGTGTTGTACGTTTGGACGGAGACTTGAAATGTTTGACGGTAGGGAACAATGTTTCGAAGCGTGTAATAGAAAGTGGACCGGGGAAGGGCTGATAGGGGATTATGTTTTTTTCCTTGTTGGTCTTTGATGGAATTTTTAAGTGTGGGTTTGGCATTTTATAAGTACGTGTCCTAAAGGTTATGGGAGATCATTATGACTTATGAGTCTATGGATAAGGATGTTGATATTGTTCTAAAAATTCATGTCTAGTCCTGTCTAGACGTTAATCTATGTAGTTGTCTATATTTTTCTTTTGCTTATGTACTAGATCTTAGTGTGTTTTTTTGCTTAATGTCTAACGCTTTGGAGAACACTACATGGAATTAAGAAATAGGTCTCTTGAAAAAGAAATCAAAAATAAAATTAGAAACAATAATGATAATATTAACATAAAATGCATATTTGTATCTTATATAACGGTTTTTCTTTGATGATAAAGTTAAATTTAAAGTAAGAATAGAACAAATGAAATACATATTTTGTAAGTAAAGATGAGGTATATAGATACATGGTTATAAGCGGGCGTAGCCGGCCATTTAAACTACTGCCCAAATTTTTTTCCCCATTTTCCCCTAACAATTATTTTTTTCTTTAAAAAACACATATAAATTTTTTTTTAATTTTTTTCCACCTAAAAAAACGGACAAAAAAATTTGGGGTGTCTTAGGCCCCCAGCCCCCCTATCTCTACGCCTCTGGTTATAAGGGAATGGACCATATACAAAATGTGTCTTTCATATGATTGGTAAGTGTGTAAATTAGGTCGTGTTTCATGTTTCTTTGGTCGTGTTATGACACGGGTATTACATGAACTCAAATACGACAGTTTAATTTTTCGTGTCAAGATACACAATACGAACACGACATGTTTATGACACGAGTAACTTGACAAGGCACGAGACACCTATATAATTTAAAATTTGACACGAAAAATTAAAAAAAAAAGGTTAAAATTCCAAATAAAATATAATAAATTACTCGAAAATGCATTCACTAATTTATCCAACATCATATAACCAACTAAAAATCACAAAATATGAAAACATGTCAACTATATAACTAAATGGGTTGAATAGATTAATCGCGTTGACAGGAATCAACCCGACATGACCTAATTTTTCACATGTTAAGCGCATTTGACCCGACTTGACCCAAACCGAAATGGGTTGTATCTATACCGCTAAATTTATATTAAATTTATGTCGGATTATCACGTCGCGACACAAATTGATAACCTTAATAATTTGGGTGTGATGTGTATATGTGTCTTGTTAGTCGAGTAGTTGATATTTTTGGACCGATTAGGCTCGTGGGTTGCACTTTTAAAATTGAGTAACTCGTTGTCTCGTTTAGCAAAAATTGATTATCTTGGGCTTGATTGATATTTCTCATCGCACACATAACACATTTATATGATTGTATTTGTATATAATGCTTCCGTTCAATTGAAAAGGATATTTGTCTATATTTTGATCAATTCATTTAGCCCTATTTTAAATGTTAGAAAGTATGGTATGAATACCACAAGAGATAACCTCCAAAAAGATCATAGAACATATATCCATTTCAAGTGCATATTACATTTTAGTGCAATCAATTATAACTAGGTCTTTCGGAATAAGAAAGGAATATGACTCATTATGTAAGAATAAATTCTATAATTCATCGAACTTAAATATAACTTACATAATAAATCAGTTGGCATCTTAACTTTTGTAAGAATAAATCAAGATAATCCTAAATATAAAAACAAAATCAAATCAATCAACATCTCTCCTAAATTTTGTATGAAATACACTTAGCTCTAAAATCCATAAAAAACAACTAGCAACAATATACTAATATTTCATTAAATATTCTAAAAAAATTCATTAAATTGAGGAGATCAAATATCTATATGTGTACACTATGTAAATATTTGGTTGAAATTAATCCCTTTTGAGTTTGTTTGAAATAAGCTATTTATATGAAATCAAGAATTAGTCAAGAAATTTTTTTGATCCGCTGCACTGTTCAACTTTCCACTTTCTTACTCATTCAATTTAGATATTTCTCGATCGAGTTTCAAACTATACGCATTTTTCTTTATATACGCCTAAATGTAGAGAAAAAGAAAATTCTTATTTAGGTTGGCATTATTATGTTGATTAATAGTGTTATGATATAGAATCATGTAGAAAGCAGATGAATAAATGCGGAAAAAAAGAGTAATCTTCTTGAATGATCTTGGAGAGAGGAAATTGTATACAAATATAATCACCAATTTGACTTCAATGAATCAGCTAGCCTGCTATATATAATAGATGAAGACTAACTGAACAAACTAACTATCCTAACTAATTAGTAACAGAATTAACTGTTTGATCAACCATATGTTGGTCTTGACACCCCCGCAAGTGGGGCATGGATGTTAATCATGCCTAACTTGGTAATGAAATGTTGAAATAATTGAGGTAATAGAGGCTTGGTTAGGATATCTGTTGTTTGGTGTGAAGAGGGTATGTGTATGAGCTTTAGTAAACCATTCTCTATCTTTTCTCTGACGAAGTGGCAATCAATTTGGATGTTTGGTCTGTTCATGATGACATGGATTATGTGTGATACAATATGTTGATTTGTTGTCAGTGTACACTAGAGCGGGATGATTATGTGATAGTTTCATGTCATGAATAAGCTAGATCAACCATTGAACTTCACATGTAATTGTTGCTAAGGCCCTGTATTCTGCTTCAGTAGAGGAGCGACTTACTCGCTTGTTGTTTCTTAGCCTTCCATGAGATTAGAGAATCACCTAGGTAAATGGCATATCCACCGATACTCCTTCTTGTGTCCAAACTGTAACACCCGTAATAATCTTACCATATTTAATTATTTTATTTCTATTTTTGTTGATAATCATAATAAGGAGATTATACAAACATATATATATATTTTTATTTTTTTACTATCAATTATTGGACTAGCTTTAGACATTACCAACTAATGTTCATCATCTCCATTAAACATTATTCCCACTTTTAGACTATTTAACTCCCACTAAGACAACTATCCCCATGTGCCTTTATTCCCACTTTTATTGCCACTATTATTTGTTTTCAGCAAATTTTATGGAAAACATATCTATTTGTTCTCATGTCTCACGTTCAAGCCTCTTCTCAAGAAAACTCCCAATTTTCTTCTCAAAATTTATCTTCTCCTCGGCTGCCTTCTCAAATTTAGGGTAATAAAATCAGATTTTTCTCTTCTTGTTGAGGTGAGTCACCTTCCATTCATTTGGGCTAATTATATGGGACTGTGCAATTTTAATTTTTTTCCCCAAACTTGAGATTTGGGAGTTGTGAGTGTGTGTATATGTGTGTTCTGTGTGTGTGTGAGTTACAGAGTACGTGTGTGTGTGTGTTGCTGTGTATGTGTTGTATTGTATGTGTGTGTGCGTGGATGTGTGTGTGTGTGTGATATACAGGTGTGTGTGTGTGTGTGTGACTGAGTGAGTGTAATATAGAGTGTGTGTGTGTAATAATAATATATATGTCATATGTGTGGTGTGTGATTATATATATATAATATATATATGTGTGTATTCTGTGTGTGAGTCTTTTGTGTGTATGTGTGTGAAATTTGTGAATGTTAAGATGTGTGTGTGTGTATATCAGGATGTGTATGAGTGTGTGCGTAGAGGGGTGTGTGTGTGTGTGTTTGTTTAGGTGTGTTAAAAATTGAAGAAGTAGTACATACATGAAATGGGGGGGGGGCTTGAGTTATGGACTTGATTTTGAAAATTTGATAGAGATTTGGGGTCATTTGAAATTTTTAAATTTTCAGTATAACCCACCTAACTTTCAATTAGGTCCTATCCCAAATCAAAGTTTTTGAATAATTATCAATTTAGTCCCAAGCAGTTTCAATTCAGTCCACATTTTTATTTAAATTTTTCAGATTTTCAAATTAATCCCTATAACTTATTTAGACTGCTGGATTTTTCAATTTGACCCTATAAGTTTTCAATTTAGTCTAAAACTAAAATTTACCTTAACTTCTTTCAATTAGACCTCAAAATTTATATTTTTAGTCAATTTTCACCTATTAAAGCCCTAGACTATTTTATATTAATTAAAAGTTACTACTTAACCTTTAGCCCTAAATCATGTTAAATTTATATTATAGGTGACGAAGAACCGTACAATTAAGACTTCTACATTCGAGCAACTTGTGCATCTATTTTTAATTTGCCGATTGAGGTAGGGATTCTTATCACATTTTATGTGTATAATTCATTGTCTTTGTTAAATGCCTAAACTGTTCAATTATGTGAACTACGCATTTTAAATGTTTACATGATATGCATAATTATGTGAATTATATGCTTTCAATGTATTACATGATATGCATAATTATGTGAATTATATGTTTTCGATGTATTACATGATATGCACAATTATGTGAATTATATGCTTTTAATGTGCTACATGGTATGATTAATTTTTTATAAACGACATGTTTTTCATTACAATGAATGTTATGTATGTTTATGCAATTGAAAGGAAATATTTTGGCCACGTGCCACGGGAAAGGAAAATATGGCATTCGTGCCACGGAAAGGAAATTTTTTGGCCTCGTGCCACGGGAAAGGAAAATATGGCATTTGTGCCATGGGAAAGGAAAAATTTTGGCTTCATGCCACGGAAAGGAAAATTTTTGGCTTTATGCCACGGGAAAGGAAAATATGGCCACGTGCCACGGGAAAGGAAAAATATGACATTCGTGCCACGGGAAAGGAAATTTTTGGCCACATGCCACGAGAAAAGAAAAATATGGCATTAGTGCCACGGAAAGGAAAATTTTTGGCCTCGTGCCATGAGAAAGGAAAATATGGCATTCGTGCCTACGGGAAAAGGTTATGTGCTTTATCGGCTTATGCCAACGGAAAGGTTATGTGTTAATTTATGTAATTGTACACTTTTCGTATTTAGCTTGGACAATCTTTATCCCTCTTGAGTATGTGATTACTCACCCCTAAATTCAAATCTTTTGAATCATACGGATGGATGTGTTGCGATGTGGGGAATAGCCGATGATTTCACTTTTAATTATTTCATTTTCAAGAACTATGAACTCGTTTTAAATTTTGAACAATTGTGGTGTACTATTTTCTTTTTATTTATTTTAAAGTGTTTTGAGTGGAGTTTTAATTTTTGACAAATACTCTATAGTTATTTTCTTAAGACTTTAAGTATTCTCATTATCGCTTTAGCTAAACTTTTCATTTATCTATTTATAAAAAAAAATATTATAAGCATTTTCTTAAAATTTTAGTAACGCTAAAAATGCATTTCGAAAAAAAAATGGGGCGTTAAGATATGGTATCAAAGAGGGTCTACTTTCTGTAGACTTGCGGTTTTTATTTTTATTTTCAAAAAAAAAAAAAAAAAAAAAAAAAGAAAAAAAAAGGCTATCCTCTCCATCACGCTCCGTCCAACTGTAACATCTATTTAATTATCATGGTATGAGAAATTGGAAAAGTACGATATGCTATGTGAAACATGAGAATTTATATGAACATTTATGTGACATGCTATAATTCATGTATGTGTTCCCGATTCATTATATGATCTAAATTTTCTTTAATGACACTTTAGGCGTAAAGACCAATGTAAAATAACAATTGATAATGAACCATAGAAAAACAACGTATATTTTCGTTATATTATGTTATAGAGTTGAATGACTCATATGATAAATTTTTGATTTTAGATTGACCCGCACATTTAAAAACACTAGAAAGTCCTACGCGCGTGTAGAATCTTTTAGCAAGTAGAGTTGAACTTAGATATTTTATTTTCTCGCATAGAGATATTTTAAACTTTTCACTTAACTCAAACCGTCTACATGGGATGTCGGCAATACACCTACTCTAGTGTTGTTTGATATTGATATTATGCATTCTTTTATTTATTTTGATTTCAGAGCTAAAAATCCAACCCGAGAATTATCTTTTAGCGACACACTAGAAATAAGCCTCGATCCTAGGAATAATAATAAGTATTGATCTAATGATTAATAATGTGGAGTTGATTTTGACGGGATGGATTTAGAAAGCGGTTTACATGTGATTATGATTAAAGATTTTGATATCATCTTAGGAATGGATGGTTGATTAAGTCAAGGTAACCTCAAAATGTCGAGAAGAGAATTAAGAGAGAAATAATTGTACGACCACCCTTAAATGGAGATGAATTCATATTTTTCGGAGGCGAGTAAGTGGTATGCCCCGAATAATATCAAAGAATAAAAACAATCAAGATATTGAAGAAAGAAAATTGTCATGGGTATCGGTGAATGTGATTGCCACTCCGGTTGCGAGAAAAAAAAAAACCTTATGAAAGTCCGATTGTACATGAGTACGCGTCTTTAGGAGATTTGTCGGGAGTATTTACAAATCAATCAAGTAGGGTTTACAATAGATTTGATTTCGAGAGATGTCCCCGTATCGAAAGCACCATATAGAATAGCACCCGAGGAGAGCTTTCTCAGAACTAAAAGTTCGATTCTGAAGAACTTTTGGATATTGGCTTCATCCGACCGAGCGTGTCGCCTTGGGGAGCACCGGTTTATTTGTAAAGAAAAAAGAAGACGGGACAATGAAAATGTGTATAGACTACGAGAGGGTTGAATAAGCTCATTAAAGAACAAATATCATTTGCCAAGGATTGAGGATTTTTTTTTTGATCAATTGAATGGGGCAAGTGTATTTTCTAATGTTGAACTAAGGTTTGGATATCATTAACTGAAGGTTAAGGAAGAAGATATACCCAATCGGCTTTTAAGACCGATATTGGCACTATAAGTTGACAATGATGCCCTTCGGACTTAGTAATGCTCGACAATATTTATGGTGGGTTTTCCATCCGTATTGGATCTGTTTGTGATTATATTCATAGATGATATCTTGGTATACTCAAATGATATATAACAATATGAGAAATACATCATCATAATGTTGGAGACTCTCCGTAAAGAGAAATTGTATGTCAAATTCAAGAAGTGAGAGTTTTGGCTAGACCAAGTAGTTTCTTTTTGGGACATATATTACATTGAAAGTGCTTGAAGTCAACACCAACAAAAGTTGAAGGCATGGAAAAAGGGTTGGCTCTACGAACACCAATGAAGTATGTATTTCTTAGGTTTTGTTGGATATTACCGAAGGTTTAACGAAAGATTTTCAAAGATTAGCGGACCTGATGAGCCGACTCACAAGGAAAATGTGAGAAGTTTATTTAGACGAGAGCGCGGCGGTTTTGAGAACTCAAACGACATCTAGTCTCAACATCGGTTTTAACAATTCTAAATACTATAGAGGTTTTGTGATATACAATAATGCATCGAAATAAGGATTATGGTGTATCTTGATACAATAATGGTAAAGTGGTTGCCTACATTTCAAGATAAATGAAACGTCATAAGCTCAATTACCCTACACATGACTTTGAGTTAACAATAGTCATGCACGCCTTAAAGATATGGCACCACTATTTATACGGAAAAAAAAAGTGAAATTTACAATGATCACGGGAGTTTGAAGTATTTTTTCACACACAAAGAGATGAACATGAGATTCAAATGAGATGGTTTGAACTCGTGAAAGATTGTGATTATAAGATCCATTATCATCCTTGTAAAGTTAATATCATAACATACAGACAATCTGAAAGAACCACTTAGATCTTAGAAGATTTATTGAGAAGTTACATTTTGGATTTTGATGACAATGGAGAGAAATATTAGCCTCTTGTGAAATTTTAAAATAATAATAGCTATCAGATGACTAGTGGAGTGATCTCTTACGAAGCTTTGTATGGAAGAAAGTGTATATTCCATATGGAACTAAATTGGTGAGAAGAAAGTGTTAGGTCCCGAGCTAGTCAAGCAGATGGTCAAGGTTATTGAGAAAGTCAGAGATAGAATAAATCTGGCCCAAGACTGACAGAAATCTTATGGAGATCAGATAAGGAAAGACCTACAGTTTGAAACATGAGAGAAAATTTTCTTAAAGGTTGCACTGACCAAAGAAATAATAAGAATTGACAGGAAGGAAAAACTGAGACCTAGGTTTATTGGACCATTTGAAATGTTGGAGCGAGTCGAGGTTGTAGCTTACAGGTTGGCGTTACCGCCAGAGCAGCAGTAGTTCATAACATATTTCATGTGTCTATGTTGAGAAAGTACGTCCACGCTCTAAGCCACGTAGTCAATCATGAAGCACTGAAAGTTAACCGAGACATGACTATGAAGAAAAATCGGTGGCAATCCTTGACAGGAAGATACACAAGTTGAGAAATAGAGACATCACCCTGATCAAGATTCAGTGGACTAGACATGGTAAAAAAAAGCGATGTGGAAACGTGAAGCTGAGATTCGAGTAAAATATCCCGAGTTATTCCATCAACCGGGTAAGCTTGAAATTTCGAGGACGAAATTTTTATTAAGAGGAGTAGAATGTAACACCCGTAATAATCTTACCATATTTAATTATTTTATTTCTACTTTTATTGATAATCATAATAAGGAGATTATACATATATATATATATATATATATTTATTTTTTTACTATCAATTATTGGACTAGCTTTAGACATTACCCACTAATGTCCATCATCTCCATTAAACATTATTCCCACTTTTAGACTATTTAACTCCCACTAAGACAACTATCCCCATGTGCCTTTATTCCCACTTTTATTGTCACTATTATTTGTTTTCAGCAAGCTTTATGGGAAACAAATCTATTTGTTCTCATGTCTCACGTTCAAGCCCCTTCTCAAGATAACTCCCAATTTCTTCTCTAAATTTATCTTCTCCTCGGTTGCCTTCTCAAATTTAGGGTAATAAAATCAGATTTTTCTCTTCTTGTTGAGGTGAGTCACCTTCCATTCATTTGGGCCAATTATATGGGACTCTGTAATTTTAATTTTTCCCCGAATTTGAGATTTGGAAGTTGTGAGTATGTGTATATGTGTGTTCTGTGTGTGTGAGAGTTACAGAGTATGTGTGTGTGTGTGTTGCTGTTCGTGGATGTGTGTGTGTGTGATATACAGGTGTGTGTGTGTGTGTGTGTGAGTGAGTGTAATATAGAGTGTGTGTGTGTAATAATAATATATATGTCATATGTGTGGTGTGTGATTATATATATATATATAATATATGTGTGTATTCTGTGTGTGAGTCTTTTGTGTGTATGTGTGTGAAATTTGTGAATGTTAAGATGTGTGTGTGTGTATATCAGGCTGTGTATGAGTGTGTGCGTAGAGGGGTGTGTGTGTATGTTTGTTTAGGTGTGTTAAAAATTGAAGTAGTACATACATGAAATAGGGGCTTGAGTTATGGACTTGATTTTGAAAATTTGATAGAGATTTGGGGTCATTTGAAATTTTCAGTATAACCCACCTAACTTTCAATTAGGTCCTATCTAGGGGTGTCAAGTGGGCTGGGCTGGCCCGGCCCAGCTCGGCCCGGCCCACTTCGGGCTGGCCCAGGACCGGCCCATGAATAGTAATGGTGTCCCGGGCCGGTCCTAGTAGTATAAGCTGGGCCCCAATTGGGCCCAAATATATGAACCCAGCCCAGCCCGGCCCAGGCCCACCTGAGCCCGGGACCAGTTCAGACCCAGCCCGGATGGGCTGGGCTGTTTTTTTTTTTTTTTTTTTTATTTTTTTAAATAGATTCAAAAGATTTAAAATTATGTTGAGGTAGTAGAGGTTTGAACACCAAACCTCCAAGTACACAATCATGTTGCCAAACCATCATACCAACTTAATTTTTATTAGTATATCTGGAATGTATGTTTACTTAATATTGGAAAAATACTATAACATAATAAATATTCTCTGCAAAATGCGTACCACATTAAGTGTAAAATATTTAATAAATGTATTGTAAGGGATTGGAACTCTTGACCTCTTGGTAGGAGATGTAAAACCTACCACCTTGGCAACTCAATTTTTGATATAAATATTAGATTCATTTATACTTAACATAAGAACACACACAAAAAAAGAAAAAAAAAAACAGGCCCGGGCCGGGTGGCCCGGCTCGTGAAGCCGGACCAGGGCAGGACCGGCCCACTAGAGGCGGGCTAGTGGGCCGAGCTGGGCCTACACTTTTATATTTTTATTCAGCCCTCCCTAGCCCGCCCGAGTGGTGAGTCAAGGCTAAACCTAACCGCTTGGAAGGCGGGTCTAGGTGGGCTTTGGGGCTAGCCTAGCCCGGCCCGTTTGACATGTCTAGTCCTATCCCAAATCAAAGTTTTTGAATAATTATCAATTTAGTCCTAAGCGCTTTCAATTTAGTCCACATTTTATTTAAATTTTTTAGATTTTCAAATTAATCCCTATAACTTATTTAGATCATTGGATTTTTCGGTTTGACCCTATAAGTTTTCAATTTAGTCTAAAACTAAAATTTAACTTAATTTCTTTCAATTAGACCTCAAAATTTATATTTTTAGTTAATTTTCACCTATTAAAGCCCTAGACTATTTTATATTAATTAAAAGTTACTACTTAACCTTTAGCCCTAAATCATGTTAAATTTATATTATAGGTGACGAAGAACCGTACAATTAAGACTTCTACATTCGAGCAACTTGTGCATCTATTTTTAATTTGCCGATTGAGGTAGGGATTCTTATCACATTTTATGTGTATAATTCATTGTCTTTGTTAAATGCCTAAACTTCAATTATGTGAACTACGCATTTTAAATGTTTACATGATATGCATAATTATGTGAATTATATGCTTTCAATGTATTACATGATATGCATAATTATGTGAATTATATGTTTTCGATGTATTACATGATATGCACAATTATGTGAATTATATGCTTTTAATGTGCTACATGGTATGATTAATTTTTATAAATGACATGGTTTTCATTACAATGAATGTTATGTATGTTTATGCAATTGAAAGGAAATTGTTTTTGGCCACGTGCTGCACGAAAGGAAAATATGGCATTAGGTACCTTAAAGGAAAATTTTTGGCCTCGTGCGACGAAAAGAAAATATGGCATTTGTGCCATGGGAAAGGAAAAATTTTGGCTTCATGCCACGGGAAAGGAAAATTTTTGGCTTCATGCCACGGGAAAGGAAAATATGGCCATGTGCCACGAAAAGGAAAAATATGGCATTCGTGCCACGAAAAGAAATTTTTGGCCACGTGCCATGGAAAGGAAAAATATGGCATTCGTGCCACGAAAGGAAAATTTTTGGCCTCGTGCCATGAGAAAGGAAAATATGGCATTCGTGCTACGGAAAGGTTATGTCTTTATCCTGGCTTATGCCAACTGGAAAGGTTATGTGTTAATTTATGTAATTGTACACTTTTCGTATTTAGCTTGGACAATCTTTATCCCTCTACGAGTATGTGATTACTCACCCCTAAATTCAAATCTTTTTCGATCATCATACGGATGGATGTGTTGCGGATGTGGGGAATAGCCGATGATTTCACTTTTAATTATTTCATTTTCAAGAACTATGAACTCGTTTTAAATTTTGAACAATTGTGGTGTACTATTTTCTTTTTATTTATTTTAAAGTGTTTTGAGTGGAGTTTTAATTTTTTGACAAATACTCTATAGTTATTTTCTTAAGACTTTAAGTATTCTCATTATCGCTTTCGCTAAACTTTTCATTTATCTATTTATAAAAATAAAAAATATTATAAGCATTTTCTTAAAATTTTAGTAACGCTAAAAATGCATTTCGAAAAAAATGGGGCGTTACACAAACATCTTCCACAGATCTGACGGTGTAGCCTTTAAGCTAAATGGTTGAGGTTCTTTGGATAGAAAAGACCTTTCCCAGGGCTAGATTTCAAGTATCTCAAAATTCTATGTCTTTGCGGATAAGTGAGTTGTTATTGGATTGGAAATGAACGGTGATAGAATGTGTATGATGTATGACAAATCAGGTCTTGTGATTGTTAAGTACAATAATCTTCCAACCAATCTTCTGATTCGAGGCATCTATCAAGGGAGTCTTGTCTTTTGCTCGAGTTCTATTTTTGGATCCATTGGAGTTGAACATGGCTTGCATCCAATGTAGCCAATCTATCAAAATATCCAATGCATATTTCCTTTGTACGAGTGATCCCCTTTTTTACTTCTTGCTACTTCAATGCCCGGTATGTATTTTAATGTGCCCGTGTCTTTGATTGTAAATGTTGCATCCGGATGACTCTTTATATGTTGTATTTCTTGAAGATTGTTGCGGCTAAAATGATATCATCTACATAAACACAAAGCACTATTATTGAGGAAGAAGAACTTTTAATAAAAAGAACTATCGACATTGATTGTATAAAATCATATGTCGAAGAAGCATGAAGTCAATTTAAAACCATTGCCAGAGGCTTGTTTCAAACCATAAAGGCTCTTAATGATCTTGCGAGACCTATTATTTGTACAATAGCCTGGAGAAGGTTTCATATATACTTCTCATCCAAGTCACCATGTAGAAAGGCATTGTTTACATCTAATTGATGTAAATACCAATTGTGTGTTCTTTGCAATAGCTAGAACTAAACGGACAATTGTGATTTTTGTCACGGAGAGAAGGTGTCAAAGTAGTTTAATCCTTCTTCTTGGTGTAGTCTTTTGCTACTAATCTTGCTTTGTATCTTTCTATAGTCCCATCCGCGCTTGTATTTGACTTTGTAAACCTATTTACATCCAATATAATGCTTGTCGGGAGAGCAATCTGTCAAAGTCCATGTATTGTTCCTTTCTAGTGCATCTAACTCGATTTCATTGCTTGATGCCATTCAAGATGATAAGTGTATTTTTATGCATGTTTTATGTGTGTATTTGAGTAGAAATTGAGTTATTTTGTTGTTAGTTTCATTAGTTTTTGATTGTACATTGTTTATACTACTTTGTGGGGTGCTTTTATTGGTGTAGGTTGACCATTCGGGCTAATTTTGGTGAATTTCGGACCATGGATTCATGTCAAAACATACCGGGAGTTTAAGGATGCAAAAACGCTCGAAATTCCAAGCCAAACGCGTCATTTCGGGCCTTTTTGGTCCAACACGGGCGGGGTGTCGAGCAACACGGCCGTGTTCACGGAGCTAAAAACTCGATTTTTTCGCACAAAACACCTCGACACGGCCAGGCCGTGTTCCCAACACTCGGCCGTGTCGGGAACACGGCCGTGTCCAGAACACGGCCTGGCCGTGTTGGGAAGCACGACCATGTCGGGGCGGAGTGCTGCGCAATTAAACAAAGACGGCCTGGCCGTGTCGGGCGACACTGGGCGTGTCAGGACCCCTTTTTGCAACTTTTCCATGTGAAAATTATGGAAAGCTCACCTACCAAGCCTTTTGACCACTTTTATATACCTTTAACACCCAATTTTGCTTTGCAACATGTCCCCATATTCCCTCAATCATCATGTGTATACAATGATTCAACCAACTCAACCATGAATGTGCACACAATGATTCAACTAACAAGCATGGAAATGGGGCATTTGTTAATATGGTATTTCACAAGATGGTGCTTATAAAAGCCAAGAGTTTGAGTTGGAAAATAATTCATGTAATATTCATTCATTGGTATACAAGAAATCGATTTTAGGAATGAAAGTTCATATTTTGGAGAGGAGAAACATATATTGTAGTGAGGAAGAGAGTTAGAAGGCTTGGATCACCATGGAGAGCGCTAAGGCACAATGATTGAAGATCGCTCGGAGAAGAAGATGAACTCCACCACTTCATCATCATACTTCCAACAGGGAGTCTTATGTTGGTTTTGGAAGTTTTAACTTCAAGTATTCATGTTGATTTCGAAAGAAACTTCTTGTTTAATTGTTGTTTTCATTCTCAAATCCATCATGAGTTAAATCGCTAGTGTTTGAATGTGATGAACCCTAGAACTTATTTGTGATCATTGGTTTGAATGTTTTAATATATTTTCTTATGTTTTTATGCGAGTCACTTATGTTATGCTTGTTTATTCGAATTGGTATATGCGCAATATTGATTTGAAGTTTATTTTTCACCGGAAATCGAGAGATTCATGGTGAAATAGAACCAACATAAGTGAAAGGAGTTGCATGCAATCCTAGATATGACGACATAAATCTTCCTGGATTAGGGTCAAACCTAATATGGGAATTCACAAATCGTTAATGCAATCTTGGGGGGTTTTAACTAGAAAGAGATTTCATTAATCAACTTGAGGTTAGGAGTTTTTCGCCTTGAGAAAGGGTTTAACTTAATTTAGGAATGCCTACGGTCCATGAAGCATGAAAATATGTTAAGGGATGGTTAAAACTTAAGGGTTATGGTTGTATTTATTTTGGTAAAATCACAAAGACGTTCTAGAGGGATTCACATTCAAGCACATTTATATCCAACATCTTCCAATCCGAGTGTATCGATATCTTTCGTGTTCTTAGTTGCCTCTTCCACTTTTATTTGCTTTTGTTTTATTTTTATTTTGCAACAAACTATTTGACGAATTTGTAGGCTAGATAATAAAAAGACGGTAATTACTAGTAATCATAGTCCTCGTGGGAATGACACTCGATACTCGCTTAGCTTTGCTATAAACGATAGGTGCACTTGCTCAGTCAGTTTTTTTAGGAGTAGCTTCCCGAGCCATCAAGTTTTTGGCGCCGTTGTTGCAAGGATTGTGATATTAGGAACGCCTTATTTTTATTAATCTAGTCAATTTTTTTATTATTATTTTTCTATTTTTTTTTCTTCTTATTTGGGCGATTGAGAAACTTCATTTGTGGAACTGGGAACTTTACTTGGTAATATTGTGACCAATTCGTGCGACAAACTTCCACAATAAGGTGATGTAGTCCAATCTATCACGACTATAAAGAAAGCGATCGGGAGGCAACCCGATAGTTCATTGTTTTCTATTTTTTTATTGAGTCATAAGTTGTTAGGGAGTCAAGAGTCAATAATTGGATATTTTGGTGGGTGTTGGTATCACCTCTATCTTACTTGAGAAAATTTGAGCTTTCATGGTATTCGAGTTTTTGTTGCAAATTCTTATTAGGTATGCATATGCCCATGAAGACCCAAGATTGCACAACCCAATGATCTCTCCAAATCGATTTCACTCTCATGTGAAGGTCGTTTTTTCTTTTTCTTTTTAGTTTGTTGTTTTTGTGTGTTTTTGTTTGTATGTTCATCTCTTTCTTTCACATTGAGGACAATGTGAATCTTTAAGTTGGAGGTGGATGTGATTGCATGCTTGTTAGAATTTTTCTTTGGAATGCTTGTGTGTTTGCTATTTATTTTGAATTTTTTTTTTAATGGAAGATATGATTTTTCAAGGAAACAAATTGAATATTTGTTAGTCAATAACTTGGCCCAATTACGCATAAATTAGCTTTATAATTTGTATTTTTAAAATGCAAAGCAATTGATTGTCTTGAATAGATTGACATGGATGTGGGTTGAATTTAGACGAGACTTCTAACACTACGATACTTGATTTGTTAAGACATATGTGACGATTCTTAGCGCTATGAAAGTCCGAGAACTCATGATTTAGTAGTGGTTAACTAGTTGTTAAACCAAGCTTGTAAAAAAAAAAAAAAAAAAAATGAAAAAAAAATGAAGAAAAAAACGGACCAATCGAGGTTATACTCCTCTATTTGTTGTTGCTTAGTAACTAGGAGCATTCATGAGCCCCATGTTTGTCTTTTACGTAAAACGGCGACACTAATATGAGTATGGGAAACCACCCTGAGAGTGTTTGAACAAATTCAAAATATAAACCTAGTGGAAGCATGCCTCGGAGGTCCCAAAAAAAAAAAAAAAAAAAAAAAAAAAAAAGGGAGAATGAATACTCCTTGACTTCTCATTCCAATAAAGTTCAAGAAGCTTGGTTATATGACTAGTAGGCTAACTACAATGATCTATTGAATTCTTATATTTTCATGGTGTTTCTTGAATTGAAGTTATTCATAACTATCGATGTCGTGGAGTGATGATTTCAAGTCTGGATAATGCCTACTGATATTACGGTCTTTCTTGACAGTCGATCGCTTTGCAAAATTATGTTTTTACTTAATGGCTAATTTGTGTTGAGAAGGCTACGAATTTGACTACTTATATTCAAAGTGTTGAGAAAAATATATTCATTGTGTGTTGTGATGTATTGAATCCCTCATTATGGTTTTATGTTTTGCTTGAGGACAAGCAAAGTTCAAAGTTGGAGGTGGTTTGATAAGTGTATTTTTATGCATGTTTTATGTGTGTATTTGAGTAGAAATTGAGTTATTTTGTTGTTAGTTTCATTAGTTTTTGATTGTACATTGTTTATACTAATGGGTGCTTTTATTGGTGTAGGTTGACCATTCGGGGCTAATTTTGGTGAATTTCGGACCATGGATTCATGTCAAAACATACCGGGGAGTTTAAGGATGCAAAAACGCTCGAAATTCCAAGCCAAACGCGTCATTTCGGGGCCTTTTTGGTCCAACACGGGCGGGGTGTCGGGCAACACGGCCGTGTTCACGGAGCTAAAAACTCGATTTTTTCGCACAAAACAGCCTCCGACACGGCCAGGCCGTGTTCCCAACACGGCCGTGTCGGGGAACACGGCCGGCCGTGTTGGGAAGCACGACCATGTCGACGGAGTGCCCGCACAATTAAACAAAGACGGCCTGGCCGTGTCGGGCGACACGGCGTGTCCGGACCCCTTTTGCAACTTTTCCATGTGAAAATTATGGAAAGCTCACCTACCAAGCCTTTTGACCACTTTTATACACCTTTAACACCCAATTTTGCTGCAACATGTCCCCATATTCCCTCAATCATCATGTGTATACAATGATTCAACCAACTCAACCATGAATGTGCACACAATGATTCAACTAACAAGCATGGAAATGGGGCATTTGTTAATATGGTATTTCACAAGATGGTGCTTATAAAAGCCAAGAGTTTGAGTTGGAAAATAATTCATGTAATATTCATTCATTGGTATACAAGAAATCAGATTTTAGGAATGAAAGTTCATATTTTGGAGAGGAGAAACATATATTGTAGTGAGGAAGAGAGTTAGAAGGCTTGGATCACCATGGAGAGGCGCTAAGGCACAAGGATTGAAGATCGCTCGGAGAAGAAGATGAACTCCACCACTTCATCATCATACTTCCAACAGGAGTCTTATGTTGGTTTTGGAAGTTTTAACTTCAAGTATTCATGTTGATTTCGAAAAAAACTTCTTGTTTAATTGTTGTTTTCATTCTCAAATCCATCATGAGTTAAATCGCTAGTGTTTGAATGTGATGAACCCTAGAACTTATTTGTGATCATTGGTTTGAATGTTTTAATATATTTTCTTATGTTTTTATGCGAGTCACTTATGTTATGCTTGTTTATTCGAATTGGTATATGCGCAATATTGATTTGAAGTTTATTTTTCACCGGAAATCGAGAGATTCATGGTGAAATAGAACCAACATAAGTGAAAGGAGTTGCATGCAATCCTAGATATAGGGCGACATAAATCTTCCTGGATTAGGGTCAAACCTAATATACGGAATTCACAAATCGTTAATGCAATCTTAGGGGTTTTAACTAGAAAGAGATTTGATTAATCAACTTGAGGTTAGGAGTTTTTCCTTGAGAAAGGGTTTAACTTAATTTAGGAATGCCTACGGTCCATGAAGCATGAAAATATGTTAAGGGATGGTTAAAACTTAAGGGTTATGGTTGTATTTATTTTGGTAAAATCACAAAGACGTTCTAGAGGATTCACATTCAAGCACATTTATATCCAACATCTTCCAATCCGAGTGTATCGATATCTTTCGTGTTCTTAGTTGCCTCTTCCACTTTTATTTGCTTTTGTTTTATTTTTATTTTGCAACAAACTATTTGACGAATTTGTAGGCTAGATAATAAAAAGACGGTAATTACTAGTAATCATAGTCCTCGTGGGAATGACACTCGATACTCGCTTAGCTTTGCTATAAACGATAGTGCACTTGCTCAGCCGCTTTTAGGAGTAGCTTCCAGAGCCATCACAAAGATTTTGACTAGCTTGCTTGTAAGTTCTTGCTCGATTATATGACTGATGGATGATGTAAAAGCTTTATGAGTTTGAGACAATTGTGGGTGATAGAAAACTTGCAATGTCATATTGTTATCCTGTGTCTGATTAGTTGAATGTGTGTTGTGAAGTGAATGGGGTAAGATACAATCATATATTTGAAGATAAGATGGAATATTTACTGGTTCTCATTGGATCTTCTTTGATTTTCTACCAAAGTCTTAGATCATAATGATATGTTCTTGAAAGCATTTTCAATGTTATATTGTTGAGAGTGTTGGTCTTGATGCCAATAAATTGTCGAGGCAATGTTTTTCGGGCTTTGGAGTTACATCGAGAGTATAAGATCAAAGTTGTTTGTTTCACATCTTGTATTATCAAGAGCGACATCATGAACAATATGAGGATTGTTAACAACATCAGAACAATATTAGGATTGTTAACAACAACAGGAGATATCATGGAAGGGTAGGACAAAAATTATGATGATCTTTGTTAATGTCTTGGATAAAAGGATCAACCGTTGATCTTGAGTGTTATCAAAGAAAGGGAAAAATAAGTTCACAAAATTGAACATTTCTTGAAATAAACACTTTATCATTAACAAGATCATATAATTTGTATCCCCTTTGAACCCATAGGATATCCAATGAAGATACATTTAATGACTCTGAAATGAAACTTTGTTCTTTGAGCACTTAAAGTAGAAGCATAAGTTAAGCATCCAAAAACTCTTAAGTGTGAATTATCTGTAATTTATTAAAAAGCAATTCAAAAGGATTTATTGTTCAAAATGCAGAAGTTGAAACTCTATTTATAATATGAGTGCGGTTTGAACACATTCATCCCAAAAATGAAATGGAATTTTGATCAAACATAAGAGCCCTTGCTACCTGTAGAATGTGTTGGTGTTTTTCGTTCAACCAAACCATTTTGTTGTGGTGTTTCCACACAACTTGTTTGGTGTAGTATACCATAGTTCTTGTAGAAATCCACAAGATGAAACTCGGGACCATTGTCTCGACTCCAAAGACTTCAATCTTAACATTGAATTGAGTAAGAACAAAATTGTAAAAACTGAACAAATGAGTTCTAGTATCAGATTTCTGTTTCATAATGTATATCCATGTACATCTAGAATAGTCATCAACAATAGTAAGAAAATATTTGAAACCATTGTGAGAAACAACAAAAAAATGGTCCCCATACGTCACAATGAACCAAATAAAAAATTTTAGTAGATATCTTTTGTTACGATAGAAATGAGAGCTTCTTTTGTTTTGCAAAATGACATATATCACAAGAATTAAAATCTTTACAAGTCACTTGTAAATCGGAAGTAAAGACATTCTAGTAGCTGATAAATGGCCTAATCTTGAATGCCAAAATGCAGAGTCTTTGAGAGTATTGACAGTAGCAACTGAATGATGTGAGAGTTGGTATAGTCCATTGTACTCTTTAGCAAAGCCAATCGTCCTCAAATTTTTATGTCCTGTAATATACAAAGTGAGAAGACAAAAATGGACTGTACAATTTGAAGATTTTGTAATGTTAGAAATTGAAAGTAAGTTATAAGTGAAAGATGGAATACATAAAACATTATAAAGGGTTATATCTCGGTGAAATTTGAACTTGACCAATATGAGTTGCATGTGCAATGTGATCGAGGCAAGTGAATGGGAATTGAAACTTGTTTTGGATTTTTAGAATACAACAGATGTAGGAGGAAGGGATATAGCAGAGTTGATGGGTCTTAACAGATTGTTGTTGTTTAGCAAATGCTAAAAACATTTCTACTATGTCATTAGAGAATAAACACTTTGGCAATGAACTTGACTCGGACTTCTAAGGAGATGAAATAATGGCATTGGCAAAGAAAGTCTTAAGTATGCCTTGGGCCTTTGGGACCTTTCCAACCAGGATAACCCACCAATTGGAAACATTTATCAATCGGTATGTCCGAATAACCACAGCGGGTACACTTGGGCTTCTTCTTGTCCTTGTTGTCTTTTTTGAAACTTAGGGTTGTTAGATTATTTTGCTAACATAGCCATATAATTTTCAAGACTCACAAAGGTAGATAGATTTGTGAGCCCCTTTGAGTTTCTTCTTGGAGAATGAGAGCATAAACTTTGACTAAAGATGACAGGGAAAGCTTAAAGTAGTTGACTTCCTCGATGGGAGCATAGGATTCATGAAGTCCAACTAGAAACTTGATCACATAATCACTTTGTTGTAAATCGACCAAGATGATCAAATGTTACATGAGCAATTTCCACATGTACATTTGATATTGGTCCGTAATTGATATATTCGTCTGATTGCTTTAAATTGGTTATAATAGGATGTGATAGATTGAGTTCCCCGAGATATGGAACTCAAAGATTTGTCTAATTGAAAAATTCTTGGACCATCACTCTTTGCATAACGCACTTTCAACTCATCCCATACATTCTTTGTTGTGGTGAAATATAAGAGACTTTGCCTAATTTCTTTTGATACGGAGTTGAGAATCCAGACAAAACTAAATTGTTTGCCCTTTGCCAACAAGAATAAAGAATCGTAGAAAGAAGAAGAGGGGAACCCGCAATGATCCATCAATGAAGACACTTTTGTTCTTGACATTTAGGGCCATTGAAACCGCTCGGCTCCAAGAGATATAGTTATCGCACGAAGGGCTCATATACAATAACAACCCCAGATTATCACCGGGGTGAGGATAGTATGGTGAAGAGAAATCGTCAACCGGATTGATGATAGGAGTATGGCGAGAAGAACTTCATTTGATTGGAAAGTATCATCAAAGAACCATGACAAGAGAGTTGTTGTAGAAATCTTGAAAGAAGATGAAATCTTGGAAGATGATAAAACCTTGAAACAACAAGAATGAAGAATGCCTAACAAGAAATGAAGATCTTCTCGGTTTTTACAAGAAATCGAACTCAAGAACAATGACCTATAGAAGCGGATGAGTGAAGATCAAAATACTAACCGATACCATGTTATGGTATAGAATCATGTAGAAACAGTATGAATAAATGAAAAGAAAGAGTAATCTTCTTGAATGATCTTGGAGAGGAAATTATATACAAATATAATCACCAACTTGACTTCAATGAATCAGCTAGCTTTCTATATATAATGGATGAAGACCGAACAAACTAACTATCCTAACTAATTAGTTCGAATTAAATGTTTGATCAACCATATGTTGATCTTGACAAATAGCAAACATGCGTTTGGACATGGCAAAATATTGTGTGAGATGATTGCATTATGGTACAAAAAATGTAGAACTTTCAAGTACAAAAACTAGTGTACTTTTAGTGTAAAAATTAATATGAACAACTAAAAAATTGTACAAATAATGTATTAATTTGTACCCTAAAAATATTACTTTTCATATTTTTCATATCGGAAAAAATATTAATTTTCCAATCGCACAATGTAGCCATATTGTAGAAGTCCTACTTTTTGTATCTTGAGTAATCTACCCCACTTGGGCATGGCAATTTTTTTGAACCCCGATATCTCACCCTAGTGGAGGAGGGTATGAAGGTATTTTTGTACCCAAATAAATAAATGGGTACGTAGGTATGAATATTTTCGTGCACAGGTGGATCTAGGTATATCTTACACATCCCCAACCCGATATCCAATTAAATAATATTATATACTATATAATTATATTTTAAAAATAGATTTTTTCCGAAAGCTCAACCAAAATCTGTTAACTCACTTGCTTTGATTTTATCATATTTTTTTATTTTTTTCTAGAATATTTAGTTATTGCTTATCTCTATCCTTTTTCTTTTTTATTGTTCTGTTAAGAATTTAGTAAATAGTCATAACTTTGTTGAAATAACTCAAATTTACAAAAATGCAATTATATGTGGTAATATGGTATCGGTAGGGTACGGATACACAATTCTCCGATGAGTATGAGGATGAATATGAAAATTTACTACCCGATGAGTATGAGAATGAGAATGGGTAAGAACATGGTAAATGGAGATGGGATGAAGAATATAGAATCCTTTTTGAATCCTACCCATTGTCATTCCTATCCCTAAGTAGTTCTTGTTCAGACAACTTATCCATTTTGGTCTATGGACATCAATACATCATCAGTTTAGGAAGTATTTATAGGTGTTCAAATGAGATAATAATATAACATGTTAGAGTGTATTAAGATGAAGCCCAACTCTTAATTATATTTAGGCCTATTAAATTAAGTGATTTTGGACAACTAGTTGGGCCGTGTTAGTCTTATACCCATTAAATGTATAGGCCTGTTTTGAATAGTTGGAACGGGGATAGAGGGAAGCCTGAAAAATAGTTTGTAGTTATGGAAAATTTATTGTCAATTATACATTATACATTGATAATTGAAATGTTTTTCACCTATCAAAATTATATTTTATTTATTTTGGAATTATCATCAAACTCAGTATTATCAAAGTAAAATTCATTGAAATGTTATCTTTAAAAATTGGAAGAAAAAAATCTACAGTTTTTAATTATACTTTTATGAAATTAACTACATATTTTAAATGTTTTTTTTTAATGTAGTAGACATAAACTATCATAGAGTTGTCAATTCCGGTCAGGACCGATATTATTACCAAGTTGATCTATGTTTTTAGGCCCCAAGGGCCTATCCGCTAAACCCATTAGGCCTAAAACCAGTCCGATCCGTTACGATTGGCCGAATTTTAGTGTATGGGTTGGGCAAAATTGGGTTCCAATTTTAGCGGCTCGGCTAATGTTTGGCCCAGATTTATGTGGCGGCTATGAGGCGGGATACGGATACGAGGTGCGGGTGCGGTGCGATACGGTAC
Source organism: Rehmannia glutinosa (assembly GCA_016081115.2). NCBI lineage: Eukaryota > Viridiplantae > Streptophyta > Magnoliopsida > Lamiales > Orobanchaceae > Rehmannia > Rehmannia glutinosa. Next base: position 1,054,133 of record JABTTQ020000835.1, on the reverse strand, counting down.
AAAGATACGACATATCCTAAAATTTTAAGAATATGAGTACGGCATATATATATAATTATATTTTATATTATTATAAATATAGGCGTATTAAGTCTGATAAAAAAACCGTATTTCATCACTAAAACATTAAAATTTCACAAATATTCAAATATAATATTTTTCTCATTTATAAACATACAAATATAAAAAGTCCGACATAGTACAATTATAAATCTCGTACCTTAAAATTGACAAAATTCAACAATTAATTATCATATTTGCGAGAATATCATTACAATTTTATTAAAAACTATAGTCAATTTCTTTCTTTCCAAAAGTTTGACCCCATAAACAATCTTGTACAATATTTTATAAAGAGGAAAGGACAAGATATGTGAACCCGCTTACTCACCATCCCAACCATTCTCTCTCATTTCTCCCGTTGTATTTGCTTCCATTGTTTCTTTCATTTATAGAGGAAATAATGAAAATTGAATGGTTAGAATTCAAGATTGAAGATAAATTAAAGGTGCATACAACAAATAGGGAAAACAATGTCGTGATCGAGGAGATGACTGATAAAATCGTGTAGTGTAGTAGTTTTTTACTATTTTGTTCTTCCATCTATAGATCTACATGAAATTTTGAAGGACACCGCTTTTCCATATGTAGATTTACACAAATTTTAAAAGAATACGGCTTTGTTCTCTCATACACTGTGTCGGGGCGGATTTTCTTTCTTTTTTTCTTTTAAATTTAAACACTTTGTGGATACATACTTATATATGTCCATGATGTATCCGTATCCGCAGCATATCCAATACGAATACGTGAACTTGAGGGGCGTGTCGGTGCTTCATAGGCGACCGTGCATTTTGACAGTTCTACTCATGAGGAACGAGTGAAACATTGAATACTTTGATCTAGGGCTGGACTATATAAAACTTGGGAGCCAACTTATACATCTGAAACTGAAATTATTAAAATTTTATGTCCTTTCCCTCAATTCACAACAAACTTTGTACCTTATTTTCATACACCACAAAGTTTAAGGACTTACAGTGCAGATTAGTTTTCTAGCTAAATATTTGGGTTTTATCCGTTACTGCTCTCCCTTCACTGCTACCGCTATTTCTATCATCGTCTTCCCAAGGTCTCTCTCTCTCTCTCTCTCTCTCTCTCTCACACACACACACACACACACACACACACACACAACACGCGGACGCACATACTCCATTACACACATTTATGTTCTTGGAAAAAACAGATGCCCTATTTCATTTGTTATCAGTAATTGATACAGCTTGTAGTCTAGCTGTTTGATAAAATGCCTAAATGATGAGTTTAATGTAGTTTCTGAATTTGCTGAACTCTGTGATGAATGGTTTCATTAGATTCTTTTCCATTTTCACTTTTTTGTTCCCTTTCTTGATTTCAGAGCAAGCCCAGAAATTGACTCCATACAGGTGATGCCCTGAGAATCGAGTATGCAGTTATATATTGCGATTTTCAACATTTGTTTCAGTTTTCAAGAACTTTTATGCAGTTAACAGTAAGGAGTTGATTACTTGTCACTGTGTTGAACTGTGGCGAAGAAAATATGCCTGCTTTAGCTGCAACCAGGGCGCTTCTTCTTGTTGGTGATACTTTATCCTCTGCAAAACTTTATGGATTTTCACGCATAGCTCCACAATATAGCACTGTGCGGTTTCTTGGTCGGGTTAGTAATGAGAGCGAGCCTCTCACTCTTGCGAGTCTTGGTTTCAGGAGTGAAATCAAGAGGAATCTGGGAAATGAGAAAAACAAACTTAAGCAAGGGATTTCTACAGTTGAGGTACCCAAAAGAAGAGAAAACAAAGTTATCCCTAGAGAAACCAATGCAGTTAAGAAGAAAGAAAAAGTTGACATAGCGGCATTAGCTCCATTTGCCGCAAAATCTTTCTCGGAGCTCGGTCTTCCTCCATTATTAGTCGAGAGGTTAGAGAAGGAAGGTTATAAAGTTCCAACAGATGTTCAGGCTGCAGCAATTCCTACAATTCTCAAGGATCATGATGTGGTGATTCAGTCCTACACGGGTTCCGGAAAAACACTAGCGTATCTTCTTCCTATACTGTCTGAAGTGGGACCACTCAAGAAGGATGACGAACCTAAGACCACGACGGATATAGAAGCAGTGGTTGTGGCCCCATCGAGGGAGCTCGGAATGCAGATTGTGAGGGAATTCGAAAAGGTACTTGGTCCGTCCGATAAGAGATTGGTGCAACAACTTGTTGGAGGTGCTAACAAGTCAAGGCAGGAAGAGGCACTTAGAAAGAACAAGCCCGTCATCGTTGTTGGGACACCTGGACGGCTTGCAGAAATAAGTGCATCAGGGAAGCTTCACACACATAACTGCCGGTATTTGGTGTTAGATGAGGTAGACGAGCTCCTTGCGTTTAATTTTAGGGAGGATATGCATCGCATACTAGAGCACGTAGGTAAAAAGTCGGGAGCGGGTCAAAATGTCATGAATGGTCCTAAAGCCAGAAGAACTGAGCGTCGGACTATAATGGTTTCTGCAACAGTTCCATTTTCAGTGATTCGAGCGGCTAGGAGTTGGGGTTGTGATCCACTTCTTGTCCAAGCCAAAAGTGTTGTCCCAATTGAATCTCTCCCGGCTGCGCCTATTAAGCTGTCTGATTCAACGTCCAGTGCAAACGAGCCGACTCAGTCTCAGGCTCCAGTTCAGAGCCTACCACCTTCTCTGACACACTATTACTCAGTTGCAAGGATACAACACAAGGTGGACACATTAAGGAGATGTATACATGCACTTGAAGCGAAATGCGTGATAGTTTTCATGAACCACACCAAACAGCTAAAAGATACAGTTTTCAAGTTAGAAGCCCGTGGAATGAAAGCTGCAGAGCTACATGGAGATCTTAGCAAGCTTACAAGATCAACCATCTTGAAGAAGTTCAGGAATGGGGAAGCGAGGGTGTTATTGACCAATGAACTATCTGCTAGAGGATTAGATATACCGGAATGTGATCTTGTGGTTAATCTGGAGTTGCCTACTGACTCGATTCATTATGCACACCGGGCTGGCCGAACAGGGCGACTTGGAAGGAGAGGTACCGTGGTCACCATATGCGAGGAGCCAGAAGTCTTTGTTGTGAAGAAAATGCAGAAGCAGCTTGGGGTTGTTATCCAGTCTTGCCAGTTCGCCGAGGGACAACTTGTTGTTAATGAAGATTAAGAGAACGGTCGATGTTACTAGGTAATTCAACTCTTTACTTTGTGAAGGAAGCTTGTGAGCTTTATAACTAGTCACAGTTTCGAGTTGAGTATAACTGCCTATTACCAGTATGTTTTAGAATTTTTGAGTGGATTATCTTCTCGTAAATTAGATTGTTAAACAGCTCAAGTTAGCTTGAGATTGAATTTTTGCGAACTTTGCTCGATAAATTCATACCTTGTCTAATACTAATTCAAAATTTATCAATGTTTAAGCTGAAGATAAGGAGTGTTACGGACTTTTATCTTGTCATTATTGTGATAATATTTCTCAGGGTTTCTGCTACAGCTGTATAAAATGGAGCGACATGCTGGAGTTTGTTTAAATAATTAGATACCAACAAATGAATTTATTCTGTTTTATCGCAGGCAAATGACAATGTTTTCTGAGTTATGGGTTGCCTTTTATATGAACTTGTCTTTTCTACAAGGGCTTTCTCAATATCGTCTACCGACACATTTTCAAGCACCATAATAAATAGAAAAACATGAAAAACAACTTAATTACCCTTTACTTGGGATTACTTTAAATGTTCAGATATCAAGCAAAGGGTTTCAAGTCATAGTTTCTTTGCCGTTTCACTATTGTTTATTTTGTTGGTATTATTGTCTGCAACATCCTCTGATTTCAGGATAATTTAACTGGTTGATGACTAATTGTTTAACCCATAGTGTATGGGGCATAGTGATAATGTTGCCTAGTATGGTTCTTTTGCACTGCCAAGTGTACGAGGGAGTAAAATTTCGCTTTGCTATAACTTTTGTTCTAATACTAAGTGTTAGATTCTAACATATCTAGGTAACATCTCTGGCTTCAAAGTCAGAAAATCTTCAAACAGATTTTACGACTCGGCTTTCATACTCTTAGGTAGGGGTGGCAAATCGTGTTATCGTGTCGTGTTTTGTATCAACACGATAACGACCTACGACACGATAAGGACACACACGAACACGACACGATAAGGATCTGCTCCGACACGACCCACGAACACGAAAATTTTCGTGTCGACCGCGACATGATAGTGACTCGATAAGTCAAAAACAAAATGAAAATATTTTATATGTTAATACACAATAACAAATTACACGATATTACACAAAGATATTACACGACAATACACGATACAAACATACAAAATATCAGGTTATCGTGTCACTAACAGTAAACGTGTCCTTATCGTGTCAACACGATAAGGACACGAAAATTTCGTATCTTGTTTTTACGTGTTTACACGATAAGCCTAAACACTAACCCGCTATTTTCGTATCGTTTTTCGTGGTCGTGTCAAAAATTGCTACCCCTACTCTTAGGGCCTATTAATGTCACTGTGATTGGCTCAACATAGTTAGGATTGATTCTTCTTAAGAACTGAATTAGAAGGAAGCATTTGTAGTGGAAAAAAAACTTATATTTCAGTTCACTAAAACCATTTGATTAGCCAATACATGAAGTAGAAGACTGTGTCTACATGATGAAGCATCACCAGATGATCCTCTTACAGAATCTGTAACCTGATAGAAGTGCAGTAAATGCAATAACTAGGAATGAAGCAAAAGACATGCATGCAGACACCATAGCTGCCTTCCATAGTGGATTCCCATTGCTCATCTGTTGGATGACTGGTATAGCTACAGAAGATGCTGAAACAAGGAGGTATCCTGCCAACTGTTACATTGTGTACAATAGGATAATTAATGACAAAATTTCTTCCGTATCAAATAAACGAAAGAAAACCATTAACGGAAAATGGGAAGGTTAATTGTACTTTCTTAGGTACTTTTATAACTGGGTTAATTACAAAAAGTACCCTGAGGTTTGGGGTGATACAAAAAAATCCAACTAAGTTTCAAAATTACAAAAAGTACCCTGAGGTTTGAGAGACTATGGTAAAAACAAAGTCGATAATGCCCTTATGGATTTCCGAAAAAAGAGAGAAAATCGAAGAAAAAAAGGAAGGACAACAACCAGAGTTTTGGACCTTTTGTGTAGCTTATAGAAACCAGAGGGTAGAAATTGTTTCTTCGTAACCAAAGGGGGTATTTGTAAAATTATCGGGAGGGTTTTTGATGTTATGTGATTTGTGGAAAACTTGTGAATAGCACTTTAGGGGCATTTTGAATTTTCGGTCAATTTTTTTATGACGTTAGTAAATTCCATTTGGTCAACTAGCTACTGGGGTAAAATTTTAGACGGAATCAAACCTTAGGGATTTTTTTGCAATTACCACAAACTTCAGGGTACTTTTTGTAATTAACCCTTTATAATTTGTATTAGTTGGTTAACCTGTTCAATGGAAAAAGAAGTTTTCATGGAGATTAGAGTTACCCGGTCAAAAATGAGGCTGATGTAGTCAGATACCATGTCTGAAATGAAAATGCCTCTATGGACAATATCACAAATACCTTTGAAGAGCTGATAGGCTGCATAAAGAAATACCAAGATGTTCACAACAAAGCAGTACCTGTGCATTGTTAAACACAAATAAAAACTTTTATGGATTTTCGCGTAGTTTCTATCTTTGAACTTATCTAACTGCAGCTGTCGATTCTTACACTAGTTCAGGGTAATCCCGGAAGCTGGTGTGCTGTTTTCGGAGGCTGGATTTCGGTGCAGCCAATGAGAGAGCCGAGGCGGAGGATAAAACGAGTGCCAAAAATCGGAGGAAGAGATTGGCGACGTGAATTGGAGGCCTTCTTGAGCTCCATCTTGTTGATGCAACTGAAAATGAGAATGGTGATGGTGTTGGCAGAGGTGGCTGTGGCTGTGATGGTGAAATAGAAATATTGGACATTGATTTACAGGTTTATGACTGCAAGCAATGTCTGTTTTTGTTTCATTTGTTTTAACTTGCACTACTTGTCCTTTGTTGTGATGAAGTTTCTTTTATGATTTTCTTATGCAACTTACACATTGTTTTTTGAGATTGGTTAGGTGCAGACGTGCAGTATCAATATCAGTTGGTTATCCAACAATGGAGTCAAAGATGCTTATTTGTTATTAAACAAAAAAAAAAACATTATTTCTTTTTAAATCCCCTTTTTATAATGTATTTCTTTTTCTTTACTGTACACACACATAAAGAGGAGGGTGTGAGCCTGTGAGGAACCCATGATTAAAGGTTGTAATTTTGTGTGGCAAAATGAAATCTTCTTTTCAGTTTTCAGAAGTCACAAATTTGCATCATCTTCATCCAACATGCAACAAACTATAGCATCAAACTTTTGGTATCAAAATCTGGATTTCAACCAAATGCAAATCCCGCTGATTATTCTTGCTATCATAGTTATGAGATTTTCTTATTGTTTCTCAATTTACAAGAAATACAGTCACTATAGCACGTCCCGGAAGTCCGGAACCTATATATCCAGGGATTATTTTGAGAAATGCTAGCATTTGAAGAAAAAAAAAAAAAAAACTCAAAATTTAGTCTAAAAAATATATGGGAAAGTCTCGAGCCTGTTATGCTCATCGCTTTCCTTTCCTATATCAATGAAAATATGTCAATAAGATGAACAAAAGCAAGATATCTGTTTAATAATTCCTTTTTACGGGCACTCGAAAACAGAGCTGAAGTATATCTGCGTCCTTTGAATTAGTTTGGATGTCCCAAAAGCCCTGTTAATCAATGACAAAAATACTTGGAAAGTTAGTTTTGTCTGAAGGCTGTAAGCAAGAAACTGGTTAATTCAAGCAATAAGACAATAATACTCAAGACGAAGATACCAGGCTAGCAGTTTTAGCGTAGTGAAGTGAAAATCCAAGTTCAAGGCAACACAAACACTAAGGCCTTGTTTATTTATGTTTCCAATGACCAATTTCCAATTTTCAACTATTCATAGAAATGAAATCATGTTTGTTTCTAAATTTTCAAATGGAAATCATCATTTTCATTTTCCAATTTTCACATAAAACATCTCAAACCTATATTTTCAATTTTCAACCCTATACTATATCCTATATCACTCATCAATCACTTTCTCACTTTTTCATCTAATTATACATGTGGGACCCTCCATTACCAACTCTATCTACTTAAAATATTACTATTTTTTAATTATATATATTTAATGGGACCCACCAACCTACAATCTTCCAAATATAATATTATATATACAATTAAAAAATTCAACCACTATCAACTTTTCATATTATTATATACATAAAATACTATTTCAAAACTACTCAACCAAACATAATCTCATTTTCAAACCTATATAAAACTCATTTTCATTCTCTCATCCAAACATAATTCCGGTTTTCACACGAAAACCAATAAATTCTCAAAATTCTATTTTCAACAAGAGAAACTAGAAATAGTTCATGGAAATATAACCATACAAGGCCTTAATATTCTAGATATACTCCATAGATTCTTAGAGTCGGAAAAACATTTTAAGTTAATGAATTTCTTTTTGATAGTCTCCTTGACTATCAATACCGCAAAGTAGCACCCGTGTCCGAAGATAAAAAATATAGCAATATTTATTTATTTAAATTTTTTTAAAAAAAAAGGAAGTTGATATAGTATACCTTTTATTATTGCGCATACCAGAAAGTGGTCTGTCTGTTGTATAATTGTAGTAGAATGTGAACACCTAACAAAAACGACATGAAACGTCACAGAGCTGACAGGTGAGTTTCTGGGAAATAATCACTCACTGAACTTTACAAAAGATAAGTGAATGATAGAACAAACGCAAACAAGCAAGAATAACAATTCATCTACATACACCACGGGTCAAACATAAAATGCCTCAAATGAAGATGAAATGTTATTTACACTTTTATCTTACGAAAAATATATTTATACCAATAGTCGTTACACCTTTAGCTAGAAGTACAGAAAAAAAGTGAAAGATGAGAATAACAATCTGAAAGACAAAATTCATTACATCTTACAAGAGCATACAAGTTAAACAATGAAGTTCAACGGCTCAGAAAGTCTTAGGACATGACAGAAGTATCAATTTTAAAATTTCTTGACAAAAAGCTCCCATACATTATTACTATACAACTAAGAAGAAAATACGAAAGGACAATAGATTTTCACAAACATAAAGCTAAGCATGCATTTATGAATACTTTTTGGCACCATCAAGCATTTCGTAAATCAGTCTTTGGAAAGTTGAGCATACCATGATGAAAATCCATCTTTCTGAAGCATATTTAGCCTAATACCAGTTTAAAATATCTACTCCCCAGGAAACTAGTCGCTAGCCAAGTGTGATTCTTATCCATGTAAAGAAGTTTAATTCAAATGAAAAGGACAGCAAGGCCAGACTACAATGAGAAAACTCAGCTAAAAATAATCACAAAAGTTAACTTACTATGTAACACTCATCGAATCATTTCATGGAGTCAACATCACCTTGGCATCAAATTTAAGTCCTGTTGAGGGAGTTGTAGAGCCAGGAGTACAACATCTAGCAGTGCTTGAATCCCACTCCAAATCGAATTCATATTCCAGTCGTCTTTCCAGAGCCTGTCCACTAACCGATGTTCCAGTTGTGGAATCTTTAGAACACAACCAGCCTTTCTCACTTATCAAGTTTGAGCCATTAGCATCTTTACCGTCAAAAGCACATGATCTAATAGGTGTCGGATTACTGACACTACTAGAGAAACTTGCATTTCCAGCTTCTCTAAAAGTTTTCCTTCTTATGATTGAAGGTGTATTTCTGTAACTCATAGCTGAATTCTTCAGCATAGACTCCGGACTACCATCATTACTCGAAATACTCAATGACAGGTTACTAGGATAGGAATGGAAAAGCTGACGGCTAGCATGCTTAATGTCCTTTTCTACAGTTGTACTCCTGCCGATAGAAATCGAACATCTAAATCAGTCAACTGGGGTGGCTCATAACACAAGAAGCCAAGCTCCTGATCCGAAGATGGAGATGTTTCGTAAACTCTGCTTCTTTTTCCATACTTTTGACTCTCATCAGTAGATCCACACAATGACAAACTTAAAAAGGTATCAACAGGTGAGTAATCAGACCTACCATCTGTTACACATGGGCCATACCTAGGCCTTTTAGGAGACATTCTTGCATGTGTAATTGGACGAACAGACTCAAGTTTAGCGTGATTTGTTTTAATTTGACAAGGAGCATTCATGGAATTATTCAATGAGTTTGTTGAGAGAGACTTCCATGAACGGGTTTTACTGGTACTGTCTGTTAACATTAGTTTGCCAAAGCTGTCGCTTGTGATGCTAGAAAATTGATCAAACTGATCTCCGTTTTCCTCACTCCCTCAGAAGATCCACAAATACCAACAAAAGAAGGTTTTGTCTCTGAACCTTCCCCAGAAAAAGTAGCATTTCCAAGGGCCAAGATTGTTGAACAGGCACCATCAGTGTTCTGTGGGATCCTTTTGTGGTCATAGTATCTGGTTTCACCAAGATTAAGGGACATGCTACAACAACTTTCGGTTTCAGTTTTTCTTCATTATTACAGATGCCTGTAAATGTACTTCCCTGCAATTCGGAGCAGAGAAACGAGGTAAATTTAAATCAGGCCTCTTCTTCACCGAGCAATTCCAGTGGTTTTTTACAGCATTGTCAGTCCTGCCGATGCCATATATTGATCAGTAACCCATTAGAGTTAGTAAAGACATTGACAAGCTAATAATCGATAAAACAATATGGAGAGAACCTTAACGATACTATATACAAAATTAATCCTACATGGTTGTTGAGAAAGCTGAGTTGGCATAAACTTTTTCATGTGGAGCCAATAAAATGACACTTATTATCCAAGTAGCAACATTCTTTCTTTCTCAAAACCCCACCCCTACCACCCTCATCACCTACAATCCCAACATTTTAGATTTCTTTTTTCTTTGTCAGTGTCCTAAATTGGCAGTTCTAAAAATAAAAGAAAACTGTTTCTTCCGCTCCTAAATAGAGGACTGATTTTTGAGAAAGCCATTACTACAGTGAAAGAATATTCTACATCTGTTCAACAAATCTTAAAGAGAAATATCTATTATAAAGAACCACCAAAGCATCATCTACAACATGTGTAAACACCAATTAGTAAAAGAAACAACAAGAAGGAAGATTTGACCACATCATCAAAGCAAACACTAATCTTACCCATAACCATTCTGGAATGAAATTCTAAAACAGTTACCTTCCAGGTAAAAACCTAGCAATTTCGGCCCATTTATTGCCAAGTTCTTGATGGTAGTGCGCTAGAATTGCTTCCTCCACTTCAGTCCATGCATCTTTTTTAATGGATGGATCCAGATGATTATGCCACCTGCACCATCATGCAGAATAAATCTTCAAAAGAAGACAACCTACACTTTGTAACTATTAGCATATGGACCACAAAAGCACTACATTGCTTGTGGCTAAAAACGCAATTTAATTGACCATGCAGGCAACTTAAACTTGGATAACAAGCCATGTTACCTAATTGATCAAACAGAAAAGAAATATAAATAAAGAGAGGAAAAACTGAATATGTTTTGTGTATTAAGCATGATTGAAATTGTACATTATATAGGCAAGAGTAGCCTAACACATCTCAGAATTTAAGGAAAAAAGAAAACACCACTACCTAATTTAAGCCACTAAACTTCCACTAAGATTATACTTTATAATATCTTAACACTCCCCCTCAAGGTGGAGCATATACATCATATGCATCCATCTTGTCACATATATAAGTTATCCGAGGACCTCGTAGAGATTTAGTGAAGATATCAGCGAGTTGATCTCTAGTTGACAAAGGATGTTCGATGATTCCAGAGAGAATCTTTTCTCTAAGGAAATGACAATGACTTCTATATGCTTTGTCCTCTCGTGAAAAATGGATTGGAAGAGAGGTGTAGTCTTTGATTGATTATCACACACAAGTTCCATAGAACCATATCACGAAGTGTAATTCCCCGCAGTAAGTGTTTTAACCACAAGAGTTCACATGTTGCATGAGCCATAGCTCGATACTCGGCTTCATGCTTGATCGAGCAACAACGGTTTGTTTCTTGCTCTTCCATGAGACCAGGTTTCTCCTATGAATATACAAGAACCGTAAGTAGATCTTCGATCATTCTCATCTCCCCCTAATCAAGATCCCAATACCCAATGATATTGGTGTGACCTTTATCGTAAAACAAGTCCTTTTCCAGGTGACCCTTTGATGTACTTTACAATACGAATAACGGCATTCCAACGATCGTAAGGAGAATTGAGAAATTGACTTACTATACTTTACTCGGGAAAGATATGTCGTCTAGTCATGGTGAGATAATTCGCTTCCCAACAAGCCTTCGATATCTTCCTGGATCGTGATAAGGCTCCCCGATTAGAAAAGAGCTTTACATTAGGATCCATAGGAGTAATGAATCGGTTTACAATCTGTAAGACCCGTTTTTCTAAAATATCAAGAGCATATTTCATTTGAGAGATGGCAACACTGACTTTGATTAGCTACTTCTATCCCAAGAAAGAACGAAGAGGGCCTAAGTCTTTAGTTTGAAAATTATGAAATAGATGTTGTTTCATGCGCTTGATACCTTCACAATCGTTGCCGAATTACAATATCATCAACATAAACCACAAGATAGATATATGTATTTGATGATGAGCATTTAAAGAAGACAGAATGGTCTCCTTCGCAAACGGATCATCCCAAATCAAAGAGCTTTCTTTGAATCGCCAAACCGTGCTCGGCGATTGTTTCGTGCCATACAAAGTTTTTTTGTAATTTGCATACCAATCCATACTCCCCGAGCAACAAACCCGGAGGTTGCTCCATATAAATCTCTCATGCAAGTCACCGTGCAAAAAGGCATTCTTGATATCTAATCGAAAGAGGGGCCAACGGCGCATGGCGACCGTGGCTAAGAATAAACGAACCGAGGACATTTTGGCAACGGGAGAAAAAGTATCACTATAATCCGACCATAGACTTGTGTATCCTTTGGCCACCGATCGGGCTTTTAAGCGATCAACTTGTCCATCTAGACCGACCTTAACATTAAAAACCCATCGGCAACCAACAACATTTTCCAGGATGGAAGAGGAACAAGTGTCCAAGTGTGATTGGAATCTAAAGTGACATTTCATCAAGATACTTTGTTTCCATCCGGATGAGATAGTCTTGAAACTGTCTTAGGAATAGAAACAAGAAAAAGTGTAGAAACAAGAGTACAATATGTGGGAGACAAATGATGGTAAGAAAAAGAAAATTGTAAATTGGATAAGGGTTATGAGTAAAACGTATACCTTTACGGAGGGCAACAGTGCAAATCGGGTGAAGTAGATGGATCCTGGAGTAGGGAAGTGATATCTGGAACAGGAGTCAAGACGTGACTCTATCCGCCGTTAAGTAAGTGATGCCATCAGGTTTATGGGTGAAGGGGATGTGGGGAGAGGATGGAGGAGTTGACATATCCGGAGAACTAGAAGACTCGGGAGCGATGGAAAAATAAGGTATAGTGCAAAACTGATCTAAGTAATGGGAAGGAATATTCGTTGTGGCAAAGTATGAGATATCCTCAAAGAAGGTAACATCCGCCGAGACGTAAAAGCGGTTTGTAGAAGGAGAGTAGCAACGATAACCCTTTTGAACACTTTTGAACACGAATAGCCAAGGAAAATACATTTGATAGATCGAAGCGGATAGTTTATCGCGACTGAGAAAAGATCATGTACAAAACAAGTACAACCAAAAACACGAGGAGAGACATCATATAAGGGGGCCATAGGGTGCAAAATAGAATAGGAGTCCGACCATTCAATACGAGAAGATGGCATCCGATTTATCAAATAAGTGGCGATTAAGACAAAGATCACCCCAAAACTTTAAAGGTGCATTAGCATATATCAAGAGAGTGCGAGTTGTATCAACAATGTGTCATGTTTTCGTTCACTACACCATTTTGTTGAGGTGTATGAGGACAACTAGATTGATGCGAATGCCTTTAGACGTATGAAGTAATTAAAACGGTCGTAAAAATACTCTTTGGCATTATCACTTCGTAAGATACGGATTGTTTTGCCAAACCGAGGCATAATTTCCAAACAAAATTTTTGAAAAATATCGAACAACTCGGAACGATCTTTCATTAAAAATACCATAAAGAGAGGAAAACCTGAATATGTTTTGTGTATTAAGCATGATTGAAATTGTACATTATATAAAAAGAAGAGTAGCCTAACACATCTCGAATTTAAGGAAAAAAGAAAACACCACTACCTAATTTAAGCCACTAAACTTCCACTAAGATTATACTTTATAATATCTTAACAATAAATAGCATGATTAACCTCAAAACCATCATTCGTAACAAAGGAGAAAATCGATGCTCTTGACGAATGGAATGTCAAAGAAGTGTAGGAGGCATTATCATCTACAAATTATTTGCATGTCCTTAAATAAGAGATCAAAGCATGATCATAAAAACTTTCAACTTGACACTTCCATGCAAGTTTATTCATTATGAAATGGGAAAAAAGGGTATTCCATGGAATTCACACTCCTTATTTCTTTCCAAATAACTAATACCTAACTTCAGTAGATATTGAGAAAAGGTCTCACAACATGATTATATCTGTTCAACAACTCAAAAGAGATGAAGAACCTTAGTGTTGCTAGCAGGATAAAGGAGACACAACCAAGCCAATTACTCAAATAATCAGTAACCCGCTTTCCTTATCTAACATTTTAATGTGTGAAACTTATGACCATATAATTGAAGCATATATATCACCAGATCTTTCACATAGGTGCTTGCCAATGTGACCTGGTAAACTGTGAGCATCTAATGACACACCCCTCACTTCACCAAATAATCAGAGAAGCCAACTTTTTTTCCTTTATTGAAAATATAATAAACACGCATACTACTCACCTTTCCCGGCACTGCTTGCCAATGCGGCCAGGTAAAAACTTTGCAATGGCTGACCATTTCTTACTGCCACACTTCCCAACTAACTCAATAATACTATCATCCTCCTAAAGTTCCAAACAAAACACACAAGTTATTGGCATGAATGATTACAGGCTTCGCAGATAATAAATAAGTTCCTTTTTTATCCAGGTACAGAACAACCAAAGCAATAAAGAGATTTATTCTACCTCCTTCGTCAGGGCTTTTAACAAGTTCCGGATTCAGAACCTTTTGCCAACGATGCAAGCACTGAACGTCTGTCCTCGCTGACATGCATTCAGCTACACAAGAGAAAATGTCAAACAGTCAACAAAACCAAGTTGAGAGCAATAAGTGAACACAAGATCAGAAAAGAAAAATCCCCATCAGACATGGGCATCTTGCATTAACAACGATATGACTGGTTAAGAGATATCAAATAAAAGCTATTTGAACTAAGAAGCTAGACTTGACATTCATACAGAGGAGGCCTTCCACTGACAGGGGGCATCTGCCTCCAAACTTCTTTTACTGGTTTTCATTCTTTTCCCCAAGAGTCATTCAATCAATAAAGCAAAACATTCCTCAAAAGTTTTCATAAATCAAATAGTTCTCTACAGCTTAAGGGAAAAGAAAAAAAGAAAAATAAAGGAACAAAAACCTGCAGACTCTTTTGAGAATCCACAGAAAATCCATGAAGGAGAGAAGGATAGTTACTCACTAAAAGTTCAAAGCAACACAACCTGATTGGATTATGAAATTTTGGACAAAGCCATTATGGAAGGACAAACTTACGTTTCTAAATGTTACTGCAAGCTAACCTGCTTGCAGAAATGATATGCAAAGGGAAGAAACGGACATGAAAATGCATGCTCACCTATTTTTTTCCAATTCCTCCCATTGAACCTCTGTACTACTTCAGTGAGCAGCTTATCCTGCCAAAATATTATATCCCTTAGCAGTTGACAAAGATCAGACTAACACTAAACTATGTGGATGCCAAGACCAGATTTCATAGCTATCAAACCAGATTTCAGGTTATGTTGGCACACATTCCTTTCTCTTTTGTATTCAAAACTTTCCCTATTCATTTTTCAGCCACAACAACGATACAGTCCATTAATATAACTCAAACTTGTATATTTTATATAACAGTGCTTGGAGTAACAAACAATATTTATGCCTTAATCCCAATAAAACTTAATGAATGTTAGCACAGAAAATTTAGTATATCCACAAGTCCAACAGTAATACTTTTAATTCTAACCCAGAAAATTTCAGATGCTCAAAGATATAGGGGATTTTACAACTAAGTTGATTCCACAATCACACTAAATTTGTCCAGCCTGCTTGGGAGGAACGTCTGGCAGGACCTGAACGTCTTTGAACACTTAAACTACACGTGAAAAAGAAAAGAAAAGAAAAGAGAAGTGTCAAGACAAAGAAGCTTGACGGATAAGTTTGTGGCTCTTTAGAAGTGAATCATCCTCTCCCAAAATCAATAGTTTGCCTAGCATGAATAATCCAATTATAAAGCACAGTAGAGATAAATTTAAAATGGTTTTAATTTAAGATACTGATTACCATCACCCAAAAAAAAAAAAAATAGAGACGGTAACATAAACCATATTGCAGTTATCACTCAGTCAACAAAGAATAAATTGAAAGTACATCAACTATTACATGGCGAAATATTACCTGAATCAATGTGTTGAAATACTATTCTAACCAACTCAACAAACAGACGAGAATTGCAGTAAAAGCATATACATACGTCTAGCTAACAGATGAAAAAAATTGTAAGATTGCTCATTGCGCTTAAGGCCTAAACCAATATCTGACTAGAGAATACATATTTCTATGCCAATGAGAAACCTTCAATTCAATTTTAAGCTCCAAAATGTTAATCACATAGGTAGTTTAAAAGAACTAGAGGTGCGTACCCAGAATCAGATGAAGATCTCGGAGTGACTATGTCAGAACTGCTATCAGAAAATGAAGAATATGAAGCAAATTTGACTTCTTTTGTTGACTGCGGTGTACATGTGTCCTTGACTTGGACCATGACTTCCGACAAAGTGAACTTGTCAATCTTCAAGAACAACAAATCTAAGATAAGTCTCAAATGTGAACTCCATCCTTATCTTCACTTAGAATTGGGAGTACATTCATTTCATACATAAGTCAAAGTAAATCACAAGGGAGGAAGTAACTGAAGCAAATTAACCACAAAACCAAATGCATAGACTATCACAAGAAAACATCACGATTTTATCTAGAAATATTCACATATACTGAGACTGCTGGTCCAAATTA
Organism: Rehmannia glutinosa; assembly: GCA_016081115.2. Lineage (NCBI taxonomy): Eukaryota > Viridiplantae > Streptophyta > Magnoliopsida > Lamiales > Orobanchaceae > Rehmannia > Rehmannia glutinosa. The sequence continues at coordinate 1,037,671 of JABTTQ020000835.1, read as the reverse complement.
TAAACCATTCGTCTTTTTAATAAATCAATACACATTAGACAAACGAATACTAATTAGACACATGAAGACCAGACGGTTTACACACCCAGAGATGAATTGCTAGTGTGCGAAAATAAATAAAATCTACACAAAACTGCAAAGACAAAGCAGAAAACTAATTGATCAAGCCAACATAACTTGAACTTTCATGAAACTAATGGATCAGACTTGCAAGTTTTGAACTTTTGAATTCATTCCTCACTCGTCCAAGAAGTTTACCATGAAGCTTACCATTCCACATAAAAAAAAAAAAAAAATAAAGTAGAAGAAAAACTACATCTTCAATCTTCATAAAGGCAAAACTAAATTCCCCCGTTTCCAAATTCCCAATTTTTTCAACATCAGATCGCCAAAATCCACATCCTCCCTAGCCAAACAACCTACTCAAGCACACACCAAAATCGAGCTCCATTGCGTAGAATTAGTAAAAACGAATACAGCATAACATAAACAAGTAAATAACAATAAAAAAATTTAAAAAAAAAAAAAAAAAAGCAAAAGAGGCAATTCACCTAGCTCCCATCGGCCACCTACGGCCGATTTCCCGGCCGAAAGAAGAGGGAAACGAATGTGTTAACTCCCAAAAGAACTGATATCAGTGTAGCACACCGCCAGAGTCATATGTGATATGTACCTGCTTCTGTAACCGTCAATCAAACAGCAAAAAAACGTAAAAACCAACAGAGCCGAAAAAGGAAAAATGCTGCTATGCATTAACACATGTACGTGTGTGTGAGAGAGAGTAACCGACCTGTGGAGTTAGGGTTTAATGGGGGAAAAAACGGTGACGAGAGAGAGAAGGGAGAGGTAAAGAGCGACACGAAGTAGCGGGAAACACCCAAAGATTAAACAGACAGCTAAGAGAGAGAGAGAGAATCCTATCAGTACTGGTTAGTATAGTAACGGGTCTGATTAAATATTTAAGCCCATAATTATATTCCAAATCTGTTTTTTTTTTCCTTTTAATAACCGAGATTCCATTTTAGACATCACTAGTCCTCGCCCATGTCCCTAATGTCGGCTATAGCAATTTGCCCCGTCCTGTCACCCAATGCCGGATGAGTCTGGGTATCGCCTCCACCCAATCTTGGTTTGTATATATTTAATATATATTTTACATGTATATTATATAAGATAATATAATTTTATGTAATTACTATTGTATTTAACATATATAATAATAATTTTTACAAATAATATGCATTTATAATACAAAATGTTGATGTGCGTTTTGGTCAACAAGTAGAAATATGTAAAAGATCTAACACCCTGGAAATGAAAACGTGCGTAACGTATATTTATTTCGGCTAATTATGCCTTTTTGTATTTTGCCGAGCCGAATATTGGGGTCGGTCTTTTTTACAATTTGTTACCATCTGTCCCCTTCTTTTTCCCTTTCCCTTAACTTTTTTATACCCCTTTTGAGTAAGTGGGTTTACAATAGTCACCTTTGCACTAACTATTCATTAATTAATAAAATAGCTAAAAAACGACACATGTCCCTCTATAGTTGCATGATGTCACCAAAACTTGCCACTTGTCGACTTCTCTTCATAATTCTCGACATGTGGCGCCTCACGATACCAATAAAGTGTCAAGCATGGGCATGTGTTTATTTTTACGGTTGTCGCGCGTGCGTTTCATTTTGAAACTTGGGCTCGGGGCTCGGGGCTCCTGTGAGCGTGTTGCGGTTGGGCTCGTGAGCCGTTGGGCTCGATTGAGCGGGCGAGCCTAATTCGTGGCGTGTTGTCGCACATCATTGTTTGACGTCCACCCGTAGGTCACCTATTCGAATATGTGTCGATCGATGACGTGGATTAATTTCTCACGGCTCGGCTCGGGTATCATCAAAGGCCCCCAAGTTTGATTCCTAGAGAGAAGAATCTCCGAGATCGGAGTTAAACTTTAATGCTAATGATGAACATTTAATGGGAAAACGGATTTCTCCAAGGTTTTAGTTCTTTCCTGGCACTGTGTCGCGTAGCAATTAATGCTTGAAACGGCGCGTTAATTGGGTTGCCATAATAATACGAACACGCGTGGCATCTTGTGTTTGGACCAATCTTGCGCGAACCGGCAAAAAGGTACGTCGATTCACGTGAGCGTGGGGACGCGACATTTTTGACATGTTTGACGGTTTTGAGTTTTTAAAAGCGCGTCTTTTTCGAATAATTGTCGCGCTATCGAGGAACCCTATCTATAAATATTCGCGTTTCCCTTCATCATTCATTTTCGCAACCATTGACCTTTGAGCTAAAGCAACTAGAACCGAGAGCGAGAAGTTTCGAGTCGGCTTTCCAAGTTCGAGACTTCAAACTTAGGTATTTTTTCAAAATACTCTCCCTTTACCTATAAATGTCTTCTTTTGAGGATAGTAGAGTCGTAGTTATAGTGTTGAGGTTGAAATCGAAGACCCTCCTCAAACCTTTTGTTTTCTCACCAAAGACGGCCATCACCGCCTCGTAGTCCGAGCGTTATTCGATATCTTCTCCGGATTCTCCACGGCGGAGCGTCTTTGGGGCGGACTCATACTATCTTCAATCCGACACGATGGCCGTCTTTAGGGAGGAACGGTGTATCAACCCTGACCGGCACAAGCAAGTTCCGACGAAGACTTCGCAAAGCGTTGATTCTGCATGCAGCAAGAAAGAAGAAGAAGACATGAACCCATCGGAGCCGGAGCGTGACAACGTAGAGCGAGTAGATGAACCATCCGGCGATTCGAGGCCGGAGAGGCCGCTAGGGCCCATAGGCCACCGTAATGGCGACGGCCGGCCCGGGAGGAGGCCCTCGTCTCCGTGTCGAGCCTCGGTGGACGCCGAGTGATATAAACGATATCCCGAGCATGCCGATGCTCCGAGAGATGGGAGAGCTCCGGCGGTATTGTATTCCAAGTGGTATCCATTTACTCGGGATGGATGGCACCGAGGTCCCCGAAGATCCGCCCGTGGGTTGCGTGGGTATACATACCGCCACCTCTATTCGGACTGCGGTTTCATTTGTCGGTTTTTCTCACGCGGTGGCTTTGCAAGTGGGGTATACATCCAACCCAGTGCATCCCATTACGTGGGGTAGGATTATTGGCCTCGTGGTGATGTTCCACCTAGAGAAGTACCTCGCCCTAAGTTCAAAAAGATGAATGAACTCTTCGTCTGCGACGACTCCTTCATCAAAAGGTCACCGTCCAATGGTATTATGTACAAACCCGATTGGGGTATCCTGGATAGTTTAGTGGAAGGTCTTCCTTCATCGTTGAAGGATCGGAAAGAAAAATGGCTCGGGTGAGCGGCGAGTGGCAATCTCGCGTGGAGAACGAAGGAAGGAGACTGCCCTTTATCCTCCTTCGATTTTGTTTTTGGTTATAGTAAGTCTTGTCTTTTTCCTTTCTCTCTTTTCTTTTTCTTTCATCATTTCTTTTTGTGATCGACTTGTGTCTTTTTACCTTTGTAGAGAACGGCATCAAAGGGGGCTCTCGCCGCTTATTCGGCGTCGGAGAACATCCGGGCCCGGGGAATCATGGATAAAGGATTGAGAGGTTGGTCACCGAGGCCAACTTGGTCGCACTGGTTTGAGGCCTGCTTCTGCCCGCCGACCCGGCCGAGGGGGGTGGCTCGAGACGAGGCGGCCAAGCGGGATGTGGAGGTCGAGAGGGGCCTCAAATGAATCCTCTCGGTAATGAAGAAGACGGCCCCATTCTCCGGGAGCGGCCCGTAGGGACAGAGCAAGCTACGCCGTCCCTACGACCCACAGCCAGAAAGGATCATCTGCGCTGTAGGGCCAACACAGAGACTCGAGAAGCGCAGTCGCGTGCGGCGGCCCGAGGTAAACACTTATGTTTTTCATATTTCATTTTGAAACATCTTTCTTTCCTTTTGATCTTCCTCGACGATGGTTGCTTTGTGCGGGCGTGGCTTAGACTGCGTGCACGTCTTCGCGGCGTGAGGAACACGGCTGCGCGACGAACTCGGCGGTACCGATCGACCATGATGTGGAGGCGGCTCGGAGAGAAGATATTCGGGCGGAAAACGCCCTGGCGACGGGTGCGGGAGGCGGTTCATCCTCCTCTTCAAAGGAGAAGAGGAATTGTGATGGAGGAGCCGATCGGGGCCGAGGGGTTGGTCGAACGGTACCCGAACATCCCGAATGACCCCGAAGAGGGAGGTCCGCGAACTTTTTCTGGATGACCTCTCGGGGGAAGGTCACTTCATCCATCCAAACCAAGCAAGAGATGAATATTGCGAGGAATGGTTGGACTACGCCCTCGGTGGTTTGTGGAATTCATTCGATGTGCCACGCCAACAGAGGAGCAATCAAGGGTCTTACCGGAGGCGGTCGGGCCGCACGATCGTCCCGGCTCGTGCCGGACAAAAGGCATCGAGCAATGCTCGCTCGGATCAAGCCAAGAACAGATTCGATATGCCATGGCCATGTTTGGGCGGATGATTGGGCTCTTATGGCATGCGGTTGGGGGGACTCGTGAGTTGGAGAAAAAAATATGCCGACCGGAAAGGCGGCACGGGGATCTGCGGGAGGCCTATGCTACCTCCCGGGGTGCAAGAATCTTTTAAGACTCAAGCGGATGAGGCTACGGCTCGGCCAACTCCGAGAGAGATCGCTGCGAGGGCCGAGGCAGAGCGAGATCGGGCCCGCAAGGTGAAGAAGAGCTCAAGTTAAGGTTGCCGAGCCGAACGTCTTTGCCACGCCGGCCGAGGAAATGGAGAGCGTCTATCCGATGTACGCAGGGAGGCCAAAGAAGAAGCCCGCCGTGCAAACCGAGGAAGTTCGTAGAGAGGCCATTAAAGCTTACAAAAACTCCGGGAGTATGCATTCATGTTAACTGTGGCCATGCGACCCGAGAAATTCTTGATTTGATTAATGGCGGGCGTCTTCTTTGCTCGACGAGGAAGACCTGGCTCTCCCTGGAGGTCGATCTCGATACCCTTCGGCCGAAATTTGCCGAGGCTTCTAATGCGCAGGCTCTCCTCCTCCGGACGTGGAAGAAGTTGGTTCCAGTGGTGCCGTCGAAATTCCGCCCCCTCTTTCGTTCTTGATGCTTTTATATGTACCCCTAGGTAGGTAATTTGGCTTCGTGCCTCGAGATGTAATGGGCTCCGCCTCCTTATGTAATTATTTTTGAAGTAGAAATGAATTGTTATTTTCCTTTCCCGTGTATGTGTTTCAAGCTTTTTGTGGATGCTCGCTCTTTCCTTTTGTAAGATTGTTGCACTGTCTTTTTTCCTCTTATTTTCCCAAGACGGACTCGGTTTTCGCATCTTACGAGTAAGGATCCGCTCGCCTTAATCGATTCTTGTACTCGGGGATATAAACCATCCTTTATTTTGTTTTCAAATTTTGTTTATGAACCGAGTCTTTATTGCGCTCGGCGCATAATCGAAGTCCTTATTTTGTACTTGAAATGCACGTGGCCAAGTCTTCACTTTATGCTTGTGCGTAACCAAGTCTTGATTTCGGTGCTCGGTGCGTAACCAAGTCTTGATTTTGTGCTCGGTGCGTAACCAAACCAAGTCTTTATTTTGGTGCTTGGTGCGTAACCAAGTCTTTATTTTGTGCTCGGTGCGTAGCGAAAGTCTTGATTTTGTGCTCGGTGCGTAACCAAGTCTTTATTTTGGTGCTTGTGCGTAACAAGTCTTTATTTTGTGCTCGGTGCGTGGCCGAGTCTTGATTTTGTGCTCGGTGCGTAACCAAGTCTTTATTTTGGTGCTTGGTGCGTAACAAGTCTTGATTTTGGGCTCGGTGCGTGCCGAGTCTTTATATTGTGCTCGGTCGAATCGAGTCTTGATTTTGTGCTCGGTGCGTAGCCGAGTCTTTATATTATGGTGAGTAAAAACTTCGTTTTCCTTTAAAGAGCTCACGAAATACCGGATGAAGGGATAATTCTTTGGAATCTATCCGGATCATAGATCGACCCCAAATCTTCACTTTATTGATAATACCGCTTCAAGTATGCTACATTCCATGGATGCATAAATTTTTCTCCACTCAAATATTCTAACCGGTATGCCCCACTAGATAAGACGTGGGCGATCCAAACGGGCCCTCCTGGTTGGCTTCAATGGGCTCGGTTGAATGCCCGTTATCTTTTTCAAGACAAGATCGCCGACCGAAATCTTCTTTCCTTTACTTTCGAATTGTAGTACCTTTCACTCCTTTGTTTATACACTGCATTTTCATCTCAAGATCGCACCTTTTTTTCTTCGAAAGCAGTCTAGTTCGGCTCGGAGCGCCTCATTACGCCTCTTCTTCAAAATTTGCAATTAAGGTAGGGCTCCAATCTCGACAGGAATCACCGCCTCGGCTCCATAAGCTAAAGAAAAAGGTGTTTCTCCGGTGGGCCGATGTGTCGCTCGTATGACCATAGTACGCCAGTAGTTCCTCCCGCCAATTGCCTTTTAGATTCCTCCAATCTCGCCTTCGGGTATACTTGAGTATTTTATTAACGGCCTCAACTTGTCCGTTCGATTGGGGGTGGTATGGAGTTGAGAAATGGTTTTTATGCGGAAACCTTCACAAAAATTTGAACCGGTTGTCGAACCGTTTCCCATTATCCTAACAATCGAATGTGGTATCCCAAATCTACAGATGATAGATTTCCATACAAAGCTCACAACCTTTTCTTCATCTATTTTTGCGGAGGCTCCGCCTACCCCATTTTGTGAAATAATCCACCGCCACAATGGCATACTTGACGCCCCCTTTGCGGTGGGTAGTGGTCCGATGAGGTCCATTCCCCATTTGGCAAACGGCCATGGGCTAAATACGGAGTAAGCTATTCAGGATGATATCGACTGTGGTGCAAACCTCCGCATCTCTCACATCTTTTGACGAGGTCGGTTGCGTCCTTTCGGGGATGGCCGATGAGTATCCTTGCCGTATTAATTTATAGGCCAACGTTTGGCCCCAGCGTGGTTGCCGCATATTCCCTCATGAACCTCTCGAAGTGCATAATCTGTGATTCGCCTCGGAAAGGCAACATAGGAGTGGGATGGAATATCCTCGTTTGTATAGGATGCCGTCTACTAGTGTAAACCGAGCCGCTTGAGTTCGTAGCGTTCGGGCCTCAACTTTGTTTTCGGGTTGAACTCCTTTCTCTAAGTATTGGATGATTTGGGTCATCCAAGTCCGCTCGACGTTTCGGTCGATATATTTTCTTTTGCACCGAGTGACGGGCGCATGAGAGTGGACCGCGTGACATCCGTGATGGCATCCGCCCCTGGATCGAGCCGAGCCGAGCTAAGGCATCCGCTTGCATGTTCTCGGCTCGAGGCACATGTAAGACTTTTTGTTTTAAAGTGTGATAATCTCTTCTTGACCAAATCCAAATATTGTGCAATTTTTTGCTCTTTCGCTTCGACTTCGCCGTTGATTTGATGAGCGACCAACCGAGAGTCACTGCGGCACCAATAATTGTTTCAGCCCATAGAGGTCGCCATATCTAAGCCTCGCTAGAAGCGCCTCATATTCGGCCGTTGTTCGTTGCGGGAATCAAATCGTGACGGCCGAGCAAAAGCATTTTTCATTTGGATCGATTATCACGATTCCGCCGCTGCTCGGCAGTGGAAGAACCGTCAACGAATAATTTCCATTCTTGGTCTTCCTTGACTTCCAATTGTATGCAAGACGTGAATTCGCCACAAAATCGCTAAAGCCTGTCCTTTTATTGCGACGTGGTTCATACATAATGTCAAATTAGGTGAGTTTGACGGCCCACTTAATCATTCGACCAGGAAGTATCGGTCGATGTAACACTTGTTTCAACGGATAGTTAAATCAATACTATAATCTTGTGTTCTAAGAAATATGGACGGAGTTTCGCGCCGCTTGATGATCAATGAATAAGCTAACTTTTCCATTGGTGGTACCGGAGCTCGGCATCATGTAACGCTTTGACTGTGTAATAAATGGATGTTGAATAGAGCCGTCTAGCCGATTAACACCGAGCTGATAGCATATTCGGATCTCGCCAAGTACAAATACAAGTCCTCCTCCTGGGTCGGTTTTTTGTAATATAGGGATTGAAGATAGGTGTTGTTTAAGGGATTCAAAGGCCATCTGCTTGCTCGGTCCACTCGAAATTTTTGCTTTTCTTTATAATTTCAAAGAAAGGTTTGCACTTGTCTCCGTGGACCGAGAAACGAATCGGTTAAGGGCGGCTAATCGGCTGTTAGGCTTTGTACCTTTTTTACGAGTTTGGGGATTCTAGGTCGGTGATGGCTTTGATTTTGTCCTGTTAGCTTCGATTCCCCTTTGGTGACCATATACCCCAAAAATTTACCCGAGCCGACCCCAAATGTGCACTTTCTCGGGTTTAACATCATCTTGTACTCTCTCAAAACAAAGAAACATTTTATTAAGATCGTTTAGATGATCGGACATGTCTGATGATTTTACTAGCATGTCATCTACATAGACTTCCATAGTGTGACCTATCATTTTCTCAAACATCTTATTTACTAACCTTTGATAGGTCGCACCAAAGATTCTTCAATCCGAAAGGCATCATCTTGAGCAGTTGAATTCCTCGAGTAGAGAAAAATGAGGTGTTTTCTTCATCTTCCTGGGGTGCATCCGTATTTGGTTGTAACCCGAGTATGCATCCATGAAGCTCATCGATTCGTGTCTGCCGTGGCATCTACCATGTAATCGATATTCGGCAATGGATAATCCGTCTTTGGGGCATGCTTTGTTGAGGTCGGTAAAATCCACGCATAGCGCCATCGCCATTGCTTTTCTTTACCAAAACAGGATTGGCGACCCATCGAGGATATAGGGCTTCCCGGATGAACCGATTGTCTAGTAGTTTGTTAACCTCGATTTCGAAAAAGCCGCTGTCTATCGGGGCCGAGTTTGCGCCTTTTCGATGATCGGAACGTTAGATCAATATTGAGGCGGTGGCACGATACTTGGGGTCAATTCCGGGCATGTCCTGCATGAGTCCATGCGAAGACGTCAAGATTATTTCCCAAAACTCGACCAACTCGCTTGATATGGTTCGGGAAGATCATGACCAATACGTAGTTGGCGCCCGCAGCCTACCGACATTGATTGTATCAACATGTTCTCACGGTTCCGCTCGTTTTCTTTTCTTGCTTTGCCCCTCCTTGATTTGCGGGGGCAATTCGTCTTCAATGGCCGCTCGGTTTCGATTGCGGCCGCTTTTCTTCCATCATTGGCTCCTTCCCGTGCCGACTTGGATTATCCTCCGAACGATCACCGCCGCTTTGGACTCGGACTCCCCGGGCAAGGGATTATCTTGTGTGGTTCTACTTGGTTTGCCTTTGTTCCACCACATTAATCTCCACCTGGTCGGAGTTTAAGAGAGCACTCTCGTGACTCCCTTTTGATTCCCTTTATGTATAGCTTCGCCATCGACGTTGGGAATTTTATACAAAAATGATATATTGAAACAAAATTGCTTTGATATGATAAAGCAATGGCCTCCCAATGATGGCATTGTACTCGAATCGGCATTGATTATTTTGAATGTTGTCATGACAAACCGTTTATGCAAACCTTGTCCCATTTGGATGGGCAAATCAACTTCTCCGAGCGGGACTATCCTTCCTCCTCCAAACCCTGAATCGCTATCGTTACATGGACGGATATAACTATCATCCACGCGTTTAATCTTCAAATGCTCGGATATAAATGACTGATGAATAGCTTCCGAGTCAATTAAAATTCGTGAACCTAATACCCGACTTGGTGCCGTGATGACCAGTAGGTCGAATGAGGATGGACCACATGGTCGGCATCCGCGTCCGAGAACACAGTGGCCGGTGGGTTGGCCTTCCTTGATTTCGCCACCACGAACTTGTCTTTCGGCATTGGTTGCCTGCCTAACATCGGCTTTTCTTTTTTCGTTGGAGCGTCTATCCTCCATTGTGTTGGTATTAATCCGACCGACACTTGACATCATGAGGATTTCCCTCCTGGTTTTCACCGTTGGGGCGGAGAGAGAGCCGGATTGATTACGCTCCTCGGGTTGACGCTGAGCCAATGCCGGTGGGGCCGTGCTCATGAACGTACCTTTTAAGACCGCCCGAACAACCCGCATAATTTCCCTAATTAGATCTCGGCACTCGTCGATCGTGACTGTCGATTTGTGATAGGCGCGAGAATCGACGCCAATCTAATTTTGATGGCTCAATTTTCGAGGCCGAGCCGGAGGCAACAAATTCAGACCACTGTACTTCATTCCATATGGCCGACGGAGTGTGGGTCAAAGTACTCCTTAGCGGCGACTTCGGCTCTTGCCTCTTGGCGAGCTCTAAATCCGGTGGTCGGGTTTTCCGAGAATGGCCTAAACCCGACCCCGACCCAACTACATCGGTTCTTTCCTTCCGTCCTTTCTTACGCCCCTTGTCGGTGCTCGGGCGGTTTTGCCATGGCTTCTTCCGCACAAATATGGCGTTCGCGCGGATCGTAAATTCTTGGTACGAGGTCGCCCCGATTCGTGGATAGAGTAATTGAACCAAGTCTCGGGGCTAGCCCATGACCCATGGTCCGCGATCAAAATGGCGTCATCGACACCTGGTTCCATCTCTCGAACTTGTTTATTAAACCGAGAAATATAACTCTTGAGGGGCTCGTCTTTCCCTTGTTTGATGTTTACGAGGAGTCTTTAGCGCGGCTCGGACTTTGGACGTTAAGAAATGTGTCGTAAAGGCGGAGGCTAGATCCCCCATGCTTGAATGGATCCTGCGGCGGCAGGTCCTAAACCAACGGTGGGCTCGGTCGCCCAAAGTCGGGGAAGGCCTGCGAGAGGATGGCATCGCTTGGGTCGTATAGTTCCATCCATGCTAAATACTTGTGAACATGAGTGGTTGGGTCGGTTTCCCGTTATAGAGGCCGACCTGGGGATTTTCAACTTTGGCGAGAACGGGATCGCCAGATTCCAGGAGAAAATGGCGACGGAACAACCGGGCCGCTCCATACTTGGGGCGGTCTTGAGACTGTTCGCCATCCGGACCGCTTTCCAATTCGTTCGATTTACGGCGTGGCGGTGTATTTCTACATCTCGTTCTGCCATAAGCTAGGGCCTTGGACCCGATCGACCACTGAGTTGTTCCCGCCATCCTAAACCCGAGCCGAACTTATCGATCGAGCCGGGCGAAAGGATCAACTCGGTCGTCCGGCGAACATCGAGTGGGCACGACGATGTCGTGTTTGCTCGAAATGACTCGCTTATACAACTTTGTCCTCCTCATTTTCTCTTTGCCGCCTACCAATGACATGACGGACATGTTGTTCATTACCCGAATCAAGCTTCTGGGCTTCGTGGCGAGGAAATCCGGGAATTTGAGGATTAATGTTAACATTTAGTTGTGGGTTGAGTGGGTTAGTATTTGCAAGGAGTGGAGGAGGTGCTTGAGAGTTCGTGGTGGCGAGAGTTTGCGATATAAGTTGGTTCATTTGTTGTACAAAGGTTGGGTTGGCGATTAAGCGAGCGAAAGGGAATAAAGTAGTACTCCCCGCCTCCGTTTGGAGCATATTGTGGCCATTCGTAGTTTGGCCAGGTTGGTTGTTCAAATGTTGCTCTTGATCAAACGGGCATTTCTCGACAGCTTGACTCATTTTCTTCCTTATCAAAAGGTTCATGTCAAATTTACCTGGTTTTTGTTTCACTTGATCGAACTCCTCGATCGACCAATACGGCCCTCCTTCTAGCGCCAATTTGTTGACGTGCGTTTTGGTCAACAAGTAGAAATATGTAAAAGATCTAACACTGAAATGAAAACGTGCGTAACGTATATTTATTTCTCGGCTAATTATGCCTTTTTTTTGTATTTTGCCGAGCCCGAATATTGGGGTCGGTCTTTTTACAATTTGTTACCATCTCTGTCCCCTTCTTTTTCCTTTTCGGACTTTTTATACCCCTTTTGAGTAAGTGGGTTTACAATAGTCACCTTTGCACTAACTATTCATTAATTAATAAAATAGCTAAAAACGACACATGTCCCTCTAGTTGTGCAGATGTCGGCCAAAACTTGCCACTTGTCGACTTCTCTTCATAATTCTCTCGACATGTGGCGCTTCCTCGATACCAATAAAGTGTCAAGCATGGGCATGTGTTTATTTTTACGGTTGCCGCGCGTGCGTTTCATTTCGAACTTGGGCTCGGGGCTCGGGCTCGATAGCCGTGTTGCGGTTGGGCTCGATGGCCGTTGGGCTCGGTGAATGGCGAGCCTAATTCGTGACGTGTTGTCGCACATCATTGTTTGACGTCACCCGTAGGTCACCTATTCGAATATGTGTCGATCGATGACGTGGATTAATTTCTCACGGCTTTCGGCTCGTATCATCACAAAATATAATATCACACAATTATTAATAATATAAAATACAAGATAAAAATATTAAAATAATAAAATCATTTTCAACGTGAGAACCCGCCCGCCTCATGCGACCCCCATGGAGGGTCGTCCTGCCCCGCTTCATTGTCATCCATACCCCCAAGTGATTGCTCCATGATACTCTTCTTTATCTAACATGGATTCCCCAAGTGAGTATGTGTCCTCCAAGTGATTGCTCCATGTTGGACTCCCCTCTATCCAGCCGCAGGTTCCCACCAAGTTTCAGTCATTGTCGTTTGAAGCCCTCAATATCAATTGTTCCACCATTGTACTCAGTGTCTCGAATCCATGACCTCTCCAAAGAAAGACCAAGTGTTACTTCACATTGACCAATTGGTCAAGGATCATTGGGTCCAAATCTGTTTTTTAATAATTAAATTATGAGTAAATCTTATTTGAGATCGTTTCACGGATTAAAATACATCAGACGAATCCAATCCATTTACAAAACAAAACAAGATAAATCCAAATTTACATGGTCACCTGATATGAGTTAATTTAGGATCCGTCTCACGAAATTAAATTCGCAAGAGAACGTAATTTATTAAAATATTGTCAAGACTATATTGCTGATTTAAAATCAATTCTAACAAGGAAGTTAAGCATATTGGTGTCGAGCATAATATGAATTTCTGATCGAATAATATTCGAGAAAAAGTTTAAGAATTTGTAATATTTAAACCCTCCTCAAGGTATTAAACTTTTTTTTTTGGCCACTGGTTAACAGACTTGAGTTTTTTGAAGCAATCCTAACTTTTAGAAAGAAAAAAAATGAAAATTGTAAAAAATCTAAGACAATGTATGATGTATCGATGTGTTCAATACCAATTTTCCATTTTCAACTATTCTAGAAAATAGATTTATGTTTGTTTATGGAAGTTCTCAATGGAAATGAAGTTATTTTCAATTTTCACCTTTATATGAAAATATTCTTTTGACAACACAATCAAACAAAATTTCACCATAATCATTCAAATCTATGTGAAACACACTTCAAACACCGCAACCAAAACAACTTTTCACCAATCATGCAAATTTATGCCAAAAATAAACTTTAAAAATAATAACCAAATATATTTTCATTTTCAAACAAAAAATATAGACAACAAATTAAATATATTCTCAATACTCACATGATAACCAATAAAATTTGAAAATTCGTTTTTAACAATGGAAACTAGAAATTGAACATGGAAATACATCAATATAGGGCCTAAGTTTGTTAGTGAAAACTGTTGAGAAAGCAGAAGTAGAAAATCTCCCATTTGGCCCGTGAGACATCTTTGTATGAATGAATTAAATAAACATAATTACGCAATATATTTAATTTCTTAGAAAATTCGATTCAATCATAAATCTATTATTAAATAAAAAGTAATATGAAATAAATATACGACATTAGAACAATATGATCAAAGGCCCTGTTTGCTTTTACTGATAGGTCCATATTGGTTTACCTAGGCCACTCCTATATGTAAATTTTACCTCTGAGGCCCATCTGATAACCAGGAGCTCATTAATATTTTGAATTTCATCCAGCCCAAGGATGTAGTGTAAAATAATCCTACAAGCCCAACACAAATAATAGTTAGCTAATTTTCTATTTTGTCTTTAATTTGAAAAATCACAAAATATGCCCTCAATCTTTCTCGTCTCAATGGCGCTGGACCTTTTTCCAGTAATTAATAAATTTTCTTTTCCCTCAAAAAAAAAAAAAAAAAAAACCCAATTCCAACCGCCAACCAGGCAACATGGATGTGACTATTACCTCCAACAATATCCCATTACTACTATTTTCAATTACTCATAAAAAAATGAGATTAACCTTGTCCTTTAGTGATAGAAACATTTGTTGTCAGGGCAATATCTCGAGTTAGATCGCATATGAATGTGTGTGTTCCCTAATTATCCTCATCGTATTAAAAATATATTATTCATCAAAAATTCTTAAATATCGAACTCCTGGATTCAGAAAAATATACTATAATTACATATTCTACATAAGAAAATTACCCCAAGTCTGAGGTGAAACAAAGACAAAACAAATTGGAGAAGAAGAAGAAGGAGAGCAAAGGTCCGGAGGGAGATTGTTGGGGGGTGATGGCGAAGATGAGGCAAAGATATAATGAAAAAATAAGAAGTCCAATAAGTAAAAGGCAACCAAAGAAGAGTGAGAAGAAAAAAATTGGAGAATGAGAGAAGAATAAATGAATTTGGAAAGAAGTATCCAGAAAAATAGTGGTTGCGGTATGCGAGTTTCCATGTTATAAAACATAAAGAAAGAGAAAAAGGAGTAGATAATAAATTTAACGATGAAGAAGATTAAACGGTAAGGAAAGAAAAAGTATTATGATTTAGTTAAGGGTATATTAATCAATTTATTATAATCCCACTCATTTGTCCCATAAGCACAAAGTATACATTTGTTTACATTCTGTATTAATGTATCAATATTCTCACAATCTAAAATAGTATACGGAGTATTAATAAATCAATTTCTATCCAATAACTTATCACATTTTGTATCATTCTATATTTAACCCAATAAAGTAAACGCCTCTAGAGGTTCTTATAGTCTTTACTCTTTAAATAAGTGTAAATTGTGGGTTTGCGCCCCTGTTTTTTCTTATCGTCTTTGGTTACTTTTTAAATTTAAAGTGTTATCTTTCAAACGAATCCCATGTCGCTTTCATTTTTCAAGTCTCCACGCTCAGCCTTTGAACAATTTTAAGAGAACTGAATTATAGTCAGCAATTTTATTTTTATATTGATGTGTAAGTTAATTCATTAAACTTGACTCTCGGGTAGATGAGGCGGTGAGTGATCACCTGACAAAAGAGACAGATAGAATCGATCTTGATAGTCTTCTGGCAGAGAAAACATAAATGAACCGATTTTACACCCAAAAATATGAAATTGTAAGACTGTGAAATTAAAAAAAAAAAAAGTTTAATAAATTTAATAGGTACTACTCATACCTATAATTTGTAAACTGCATAATTAAGTGTGTTATTGTGATAGGTGACCCTGATCGGAAGTTTGAGAGGTAATATAGTTAACTAGGATAAGATATATGGACTCTAATATGTATCATGTATGACCTTTGAGGACGAATTAATGTAATTAAATGTTGTGTTATTTTTTTTTTTTTTTTTTTTTTGAGGAAAAAATGTTGTGTTATTTAGGTCCTCTATAACTGAAATATTTTAGTTCGAGCTCGAGTTCAATACGAACCGAAGTATATTCATTTGTCTCAAATCGGAACCTATTTTAATTTTGTATTTTATTTTACGAGTATACACTACAAGAAAAATGATCTATCCCAACACAAATTTAATGACGCTACCAAAAAGCATCATTATAAATAAGTATGTAATGACGTTTTTTAAAAAGTGTTGTAAATTATAGAAATTCGCGACACTTACTAGAAAGTGTTAGCATTTTAGTAAATTTAATGACACTTTGATTGAAGTGTCATTATCTTAATAAAATTACCGACTTTTTTATAAGTGTCACGGTAATTATAGAATTTAATTACACTTTTTTATTTGTGTCCTTAAAATGACGCCGCTTAGAAAAAAACGTTATAAAATTGATGACACTTTTTAATTTACTTACGTATTTTTTATTTGTCGCCAAATTTTAAAAATTTACTTACACTTTTATTGTTTGTGTCATTAAAATAACGACACTTATTAAAAAGTGTCACAAAGTAAAAAGTTGGAATATCTATCCCACATCGAAAGATTGAAGTGTTGAGAGTGACTTTGAGAGTTAATAAATAGTGATTATGTGGTGTATAATTAACTAACAACAAATATATTCAAAATGAGTCAATAATTAAATATGAAGTTTAATTTTTTTTAAAAATAATAAATAATTGATCTTTAATAAATTTTACAAAAGCTAGAAATGTAAAATTCGTCAAAATTTTAATGACACTAATTTTCAAAAACGTCGCGACTTTAAAGACACTTAATAGCGCCCTATTTAACGACGATTTTAATGTAAGCTTTATTTAAAATATATTAAATCTTTATTAATTGTGACAAAAATAACGTCACCACATAAGGACGCATTTGATAAAAGCGTCGAAAAAGAAATTTACCTATGCATAGATGTTGCGGCACAATTATTTTCGTGACATCAAATTTAACAACGCAACTCATGACGCTTTCAAAAGCGTAGATAATATATCTTGTGACGCTAATAAGTGTCGCCAAGTGAAAATTTTAGCGTCACTAAACATAATTTTTTTGTGGTGATACGTTAGACATAGTTTATCCACAATTTGTTATTATTTATCTTCTATATATTTGATTTTTATACTATGAGAAATATTAGAGGGTAAAACACTAATTTAAAATAAAAAAACATATATGGGTGCGCTACAAGAAAATTATAGTTTACCAAATGCACTTTACCGAGAATGATTTTGTCACTAAATTCTACGATTACCTCTGAGAATACCTACAATAAAAATATTATTTTCCTCAAATTATACCGATAAATTACCGATAATTTTTTAATTTACCGACAATTTTTTTTGTAGATATTTACCAACAGTTTTAGACTATGTAGATAAATATTTTACCTACAATGATTTTACATACACTTCATAATTTTCTTAATATTTACCTACATATTTTTCTATAGGTAACTGGTTTTTTCTTGTAGTGACTCGTGATAATATATGTGGTTTTCATCAATATTTTAAAACCCAAACAACGCATCAAACCGGATTAATAACTGGATCATTAGGTCATTGGTTCAATCAGTTAAAGTGTTCCTAAAATTGGTTGGTCCGTAAATATACTCGCGACATGCACACACACACATGTACACACATGTAAAAGATAAATATATATAAGTACAAATGTAAGAAAACTAACAAGTATACATAAAAACAAAAACTACATTAATATATTATAATATCCAATTTACAAATATGAGGATGCACAAATTTAGTAAACATATTATTCTTTAATTTTTGTAATAAAACAAAGAAAATTAAGTTTATTCTCTAAAAAATATTTTTTCAAATCGGGTTAATTGTTTGACCTGACAATACTTTTATAGCCACCCAATTTTAATACATAATTGGACCAATCTTGTGACTAATTCTTGGTTAAACAAATCAAATCGGTAGGTTCACCATATTTCACAACATTAGTTTTCATCTTTCAAGTCACATACTCACCCTAGGTCGTGTCTTAAGTTGATTCTAAGGATAACTCGTAATTTCTATTTTCCTAATACAATTATCTTTTCTCAGGTACAATAGGAGAGGGAACACAAAGACTCATGGAATCGAACTCTAGCTAATTACCCTTACAACACAAACTTGTACCAATGAAGTACACCATTTATCTCCAACAATTACTATTATATCTTTCTTTATTATATATATATATATATATATGTGTGCATATATATACATATATCAATGTACAATAATAGCTAAAGTCAAATAAGCTCGCCCCGACGGCCCCTGGGTAAAGATCAAGTTATATTTTTAAAGGCTCGAAATTAACTATTTGGTCCTCATCATCTATTCGGCCGACTTTTTATGTCTATTTTTATGAGTTGAGTTCCAAAAATAGTGGTATGATGATTCATTTTGGTCCCAGGGAAAATTTATGTTACCTGCAGGGTGGGTAGGTACCCACCCATATTGTTGTGTATGTGTGTGATCCAAAAGTCACGACTCGCCGTGTGGATGGTAAGCCACTTGGATGACCGGTGCCATGTTGTCTCGACCCAGCCAATTTAACAACTTGAGTAATAACGGGACAAAAGGAAATAAAATATCTGAACTTTAAAATTCAAAGGAACAATTAAAAAACACCTAGTTCCCATGCACGAATAAAATATATAAATGTGGGCAGCTTTTTTATGAGGTTTATTCTGTGGGCCCGGCGGCTAATTACAGTTCGACAGAGCGCTGCTAAATTTCACGAATAAAATGTTTATTCTGTGGGCCCGGCGGCTAATTAGAGTTCCCATGCACGGGCCGGGCCTGTTTGGACTTAAGGAGTCATTTTCGGATATTTTATTTGCCCTATAAGGAAAACGTGTCATGTAAAATTGTAAATGGTGTTTTCAGAAAATATATTTTGATTCTCAAACTATTTTTTAATCATTGTTTTAAGTAATATTTTATTATAACCACCACTAACACTATTTCAATTAAACAGTATTGACAATACATTTATTGTAAAAAAAAATCTACCAAAAATAATCTTTATCACGATACAATAACAAAACACGAACCACACCCTAAGTTCTTGAAAGAATTCCAAACACGACAAACACGAATACATGACACGATGCTACCATTTTGTATTAAAATATACTTATAGTATATTTTTACTTAATTTTTATTTGTATGGAACATAATATGAAATTGACCCAAAATTTAATATGAATATGTACCGTTAACTCAAGTTTAATATGAACATCATCGACCTGCTTCTATTAGCTACTTTACCACCTACCAGTCAGCTTTTTAGACTTTAATTTATTTATTAGTATATTGATTGTTTTCAATCTTTAAAAATTGACTATAATAAAAATCTTATAATTGTTTAATTAACTATTATTAATAAACAAATATCTTTGTAAGTGAAACACGATCAGCTCAAAAGTGTTTAGACGACAAGAAAAGTGGTTAGGTACACAAATAATTAATTAATTGAGAATTAACGTGAATCAATAAACTAAAAAAAGCTCAATTGCTCAAAAAATAAATAAAACATAAACTAGCTAGAGCTCAAAGTCTATTACCTATCTGATTAGACGCAATCAATAAAAGTGGTTAGTTACACAAATAAAATTGAGAATTAACATTGAATTACTTGGCTGCTGCCGAATGTCATCCTTTTGCATCAAAACGAAGGGCTAGAATATTTTTAGCTTTGAATTTTCTTTTCCTTTTAGGAAATTACACTCGCGTCTTTTACACTTTACCGTATAAACTATTTTTTTGTTATATTTTACTATATGAAATGTAAATTTTTGCACTTAGCTTTGTCATATATGGATAATTTTGCCCCTAATTTTTTATTCTATAAATATTGGCAGTAGTTCATTAAGATCATCAAACCTATTATTTTATCGTATATAAAATTAATATTTTCTTAAATTCTTACATTGTTTCAACGAAATGTAGCTAGATATTCTTAGTCGATTTTGGGTTGCTCGTCACACGTACAAAAAAGCAAAAATTGCAAAGAAAAAAAACGCCGCTAACTCTAGACATTGTTAATCTTAAGTCACTACAACATAAATGATATTAGGTAACACCCAAAAATGTTATCTAAATTCTAATGACTATAAAATGTTACTTATGTAGACAATAGGTAACACTTTTATGGTCTTTGCACTGCCTCGTGCTACCTATAGTCTAAGGTGTCACTTTTATTAGCTTTTAATAACACTTTTTCTAAGTGTTACATTAAGCTTCTATTGGTAACACTTTGAAGCAATACTTCTAAAGTGTTACATATGAATCTTATTTAACACTTTTTATATTTGTAACACTTTAAAAAAATATTTACAAGTGTTACATATGAATATTATGTAACACTTTTTTGTAGTACTTCGTAGAAATACTTTGTTTTGTGCCACTAAGTAGATTTGAACCCATGACTGTTATATGTGGAAGTGATAATTTGTCATTATGCTAAGTTGATTCTTATTACAACTTTTGCTTTGTTTTATATATACACATTCACATATATATATATATATATATATATTAAAATTGTATAAAAATTATATTATATGTATATATATATTATATTTTGTATAATAAAAATTATATTGTATAATATACGTATTAAATTATATTATACACCGTATATATAAAATTTTATATTATATAGTATATAGTTTGAAAATCATATTATGTTATATATTAAAGGACACAAAAATTAAAAATATAAAAACTATATAAAATAAATTTATCGATTGATTAATATTCAATCGGTAAAAATAAAAATATATAAAAATATAAAATTAATTTATCTATAGATAAAAATGTTCTAACAAAAAAAAATAAATAATAAATAAATAATAAAAAATAATTTACCGACTAAAAATATTCCCTAGTAATTACTGACAACATCAATTTTCATTGGTAATTTTTTTATTAAAAGAAAAAAGGAACGATGAAATTGGTCCTCGCTAGTAAAATTAAAAATAAATAAATAATAATAAAATATATACATGCGCATTTATCGTCGATATTACGACGGAATTAATGAACCCCGCAAAAAATAAAAAATAAAGCAAAAATAAAATACTTTATAAAAAGAAAACAAAATTTTCAAGAAAAAACAGAGTACATGATGTCTACAATTTTTTAGGTTTGGTGATTTTTTTGTCTTCACCCATTTTGTGACATCAATTAATTAAATAAATCGTTGACATGATTTAATGATAGTTATAATTTTGTGTTACTAAAATATAGCCTAAAAGGTGTTACAATTAATAAAATAAAGTGTTGCCAAGAGTGCTTCTTAAATAAAGTGATACCTATTTGCGTTACAAAAAAATAACAAAGAAAAGTGATACTTAAAAAGTGTTACTTATTCAAAAGTGTTACATATAAGCGTTACATATTGATAAAGTCTTACAAAGTGTTACAAAAATATTGTAATGTAAAAAAGTTTTACAAACAAGTGTTACATATGTACCATATGTAAAAAGTGCTACAAAATTTATGTTATTTAATGTCATTTATGTTATAGTCAGTATTCGTCACTAACCAATTAAAAAAGGATAAAAAATATAATTTTAGTCAATTAACGATAAAATATTCGTCACTGACCAGGAATATTTACATTCTAGTCAAACAATGTATGATTTTAAGAGATATTAATTTTTTATACATGATGAGTTGGATATGATCGTAATGAAATATTTTTATTATTTTAATAAACATAAAAATTTAGGGGTAGAAATTTCCATACAGGGCGAATTGCAAAAAATTGCATAGTTCATATGGTAAAATATGGTAAAATGTAAAAACGTGAATAGTGCGGGAGGAGTCTCAAGACAATTTGAACCTTGTTGTAGTTAAATAATTGGAACTAAAAGTATATATTTATCTTATGGATACATATTGTAATTTAAGAAAACGAAATACAAAGTGGATTATAAATTGAAAAATAGAACGTAAATTGAATTCAAAAGTCCATCCCAAAAGTGTTTTCAAACAAGACAATAAATTGAATGGACCAAGTGCCAATATTGAGGAGGTCTCGAGATCCTTGAGCAATGGAGTAGTCGGAAATAAATGGGGGTGGGCCGATCACGAGATTGAGGTGTGCTAGATAAAAAAATTATAAAAAAACCATGTAAATATTAAATAAAAAAATTCTAAAAATATTTACCTATAATTTTTTTTTAAAAAAAATTGGGGGGAGGTATTGGGTTCAACTCGCTTGAACATATCTCAACCCATTGACCAATCAACATTAATTGTTGTCTTGCTTTCAATGGCATGGTGCCTTATTAGGAAGCTAAGGCTAATTTAGGCGCATCCCAAAGCCGCAAATATGAGAACATAAAAAGAAAAATTGGATGGAAGTCATAAAACCTAAATTTGAAGAATTGTGAAGTTACCAAATCAAGCATTTCCAGAACGTGACTAGCATGCATGAAGTAGGTCGTTTTGAATTTTATTATGTATCGTATTTTACTGATAAATGCCCAAATATATATAAGTCACAATATAATTGAGGGTTCATTTATAAAAATATTTTATACATTTACATAATCTATGATGCGAATTAAAAATTACAACGTCACTGTTGTGATCGATAAATTTAAAATAGATTGACATCTACATACCACACACGAGAAAATTGCACTTTGTCCCACCGATTATAAGAGTTGCACTTTTGGTCCCCACAATTTGCATTTTTGGTCCCAAACGATTTTTTAAGCACAATTAGTCCCATATGATTCAAAAGTTGCAATTTTAGTCCCAACACTAACGGAAAAGTTAACTGGCCGTTAACTCTATTCTTACGGGACCAAAAGTGCATTTTTCCGAAAATTAATTAAAAAAGAAAAAAATCTGAAAAATTATCAAACAATTTCAATAATTATAACAAAATTTTAAAATTATTTTCAATTTACTAAAAAGATATAAAAGGTCCAAAAAATTAAAATCTAAAAAATAAAATATATAAAATATGATGATTTGTTTAAAAAAACAAAAAAATAGTAAAAAAATGGAAATTATATTAAAATCCAAAAATTATAAAAATAAAATGTGGAAATTGTTGAAAATAAGTATAAATCTTTTTTTAAATTGACATTTACTTTATATTTTTTAAATATTTTAAATTCTAAAATTAAAAATCAAAACAATTTTTAAAACTTCAAAAATGTTTTAGAAAAATTTGGAAGTTTTTTAAAAACTAACAGATTTTAATATCCTAATTTTGAAATAATGTTAAGACTTTTGAACAAATTTTGGATTTTTAAAACAAAATTCAGTATTTTAGTTAATTGTTATATTTTTTAAATAATTTTAGTTTTGTAAAAAAATCAATGTTTTTACCCTTTTTGGAATTTTTAAAACAATTAGATTTTTTGGTTAATTTTTTCAAAATATTATAGTTTCCAGTTTTAATCTATTTTTCATTTTTTAGAAAATTTTCTAGATTTTTAATTTTATATTGAATTCATTTTTATTATTTGAAGTAATTGTCGGTTTTTTAACACAACTTTTAGTTCTTTAAACAAAATTTTAGATTTTGAAACATCATTTATTTTTAAAAGAAACTTTTGAAAATAATATTGAGTTTTTATTTTAGTTTAGAATTTTAAAATATTTTAAATAAATTTGAGATGTTTAAAACAGTGTATAGTTTTTTTTAAAACAATTTTCACATTTCTTGTTTTTGTAATTTTTGGGATTTGAAAATAATTTCAATTATTTTAAACAAATCATCATATTTTATATATTTTATTTTTTAGATTTTAATTTTTTGGACTTTTTATATCTTTTTTAATAAATTGAAAATAATTTTAAAATTTTTTGTTATAATTTTTAAAATTGTTTGATAATTTTTCAGATTTTTTATTTTTTAATTAATTTTCGAAAAAATGCACTTTTGGTCCCGTAATAATAGAGTTAACGGCCGCTTAATTTTTCCGCCGTTGTTGGACTAAAATTGCAACTTTTGAATCATATGGGACTAATTGCACTTAAAAAAATCGCTTTGGGACCAAAAATGCAACTATGGGACCAAAAGTGCAACTCATGTAATTTGGTGGGACTAAAAGTGCAATTTTCTCTACCACACACCATAAATTACTCGTTGAATGCATGAATGATTAACAAGTCTCCCATTTTTCATACATGACACTTAAGTATATTATCCACCCACATCATAAAAAGAACTATTCATATTGAAAAAAATAACTTAAATTTTAATCAAGGAAACCTAAAGCTAATAATATGATAAATGATTTACTTAATAAATGCAATTTTAATTTGCCCTCACAAACTATGCAAGTTTTTATACTTTGTCTACTTAACTTTGAATTGTTCTGCTTTACTTCCTCGACTTTGAAAATTGTTGCACTTAATTTATAAATTCTAAATTTACCCCTCATTGCTAGTGAATTGTATGTAACTACTATGGATCTATTTTTTCTCAGAATCTCTTCATCGTTAACCAATATACAAATAATTTTAATAATAGTAAATTTCATCAATAAATTTGGTTATAATACAGTTTTTAAAGATCACAAAATAAAATAACCATAAAGATTAAGGGGTATTGTGTAATTTATATGCTAAATGTAACAATTTGCAAAGTTCAGAAAGTAAAATAAAACAATTCAAAGTTAAGTAGATTAATATAAAAATTGGCCTAGCTTGTGGGCAAATTAAAGTTACCTCTACTTAATATGTAACTATTGAAACCACGTTTGTAGAAAGTGGTATGGCTTCATCCCTTATAAGGGTATTGACTAGGCTCAAACTCGATATCTTTCAATATTTTTGAAATTTATTCTTACATCCAACTAGTGCTCCTTATTAAATAAAATATGTAACTATTGTACACTTTTAAACAACTCATCGATTTACCACTAAACAGCATGGTTTCGTGGTATCATTTCCAACCTTTATAAGGATATTGATCGGGATTCGAATCCAATATATTTCGATTTATTTGAAATTTATCTCATCCCCTCCAACCAATAAATCAACTTATTAAAAAAAAAAAAAAAACTCACCCACTTCATGCAAAATAAACACAAAGTCGAATTGTCAAAATCAAGTTTGTCAATTACCACGACGAAAATAAAGCTTTTAAAACAAATTGCTAATGGCGTCTTCCACAACTTCTTGACTAGTCCACTTCAGAAAAAAACAGTCCAAAAACTAATCACATCACACAAATTCAAAGTTCCCAAACAGAAATTCTATAAAAACCCAATCACAGTTTCACACATTTCAGCATCCCCATCCCCAACCCCAAAAAAAAATCCAGAAAAAAAAAATGAAATTCACAAAAACCATCCCCCTTTTTCTCCTCCCTTTCCTCCTCCTCCAAACCCACGCAATCATCTTCAACATCCAAAACAATTGTCCCTACACCGTCTGGCCCGCCGCCGTCCCCGGAGGAGGCCGCCGCCTCGACCCCGGCCAGACCTGGACAATCGGCTTCCCCAACGGCCCCAAGCTCGCGAAAATCTGGGCGCGAACGAATTGCACCTTCGATTCGTCCGGCCGGGGCAGCTGCCTGACCGGAGACTGCGACGGGAAGATCCGATGTCGATCCTACGGCGCCCCGCCGCACACGCTCGCCGAGTACGGGCTCAATAGCTTCGGCCACAAGGACTACTACGACATCTCGGTCATGGAAGGGTTCAACGTTCCGATCGAGTTCACGCCGACCACGAACGGGTGTACCCGACCCATCAGATGCGCGGCGGATATCGCCGGAGAGTGCCCCGACGCGCTGAGAACGCCCGGGGGTTGCCATAACCCTTGCACGGTGTACAAAACGACGCAGTATTGCTGTCACTCTGGGCCGTGCCGGCCCACGGATCTGTCACGCTTTTTCAAAAGCAGGTGTAGAGACGCGTTTACGTTTCCCGAGGATGATCCGACTAGCACTTTTACCTGCCCGCCTGGTACTAGTTATAGAGTTGTCTTCTGTCCTTAGAATTGCTACTTTTTTTTCTAAATTCCTATTCTATTTCGAATGATATGAACGACATGAGAGGTGTATACAAGATGATATTTTATAAAAAATAAAAAAATAAGAGATTTTGTACATCATATATGTATAGTGATGTACAATTGATTGTTGTCTAGTAATTATTTTGTATCTGTGCTGGTGTTATCTATATTTGATTTTTAGAATTTGCACTATTTTAATTGGGAATCAGGTTCGTGTGTGTGAAATGTTTAACACTTATGGAAGATAGGTCCTACAAAAAACATCAATTTGGGAAATAACTTATTTAGTTATTGGTTAATTTACAGTAACAATTACTAGTACATATCGATGGCAGTAGAAATTGCCCTCAATGTACTTAAGACAATACAACACAATATATATTGGTTTTGATGGCCGCATGGAGCAGCATGCATTTTCAAGTGCCGACGACACGTGTCGTTGGGACCTTTAGTCCGTTATTCATCGAACGACCCTCAAATGCCCCACTTTCAAGTATGTAGGTAGCATGTGGAAAAGACGAAAAGTCTTACCCATCAAACTTAATTTTAAAATTTATCTATATATTTTAATGTTTTTGTCCCGTGCATTTGAGGAGATTGTGGAACGACAACAATTGGAAGATCAAAATTTTATTTTATATAACAATAAAATTAAGAATATAATTGTAAGGAAATATGTTTAGTATTGATGATGAAAATATAACAGATTAGCTATAGCTGTTTAAGTTGTAAAAGTACAACAATATGTTGGGAGCAACCAAGAGGTAGAAGCCAAAGATTCAGAGATGCAGTCAAGCTAGTCAAGAAGCAACCAAGCTATACGAAAATTTCTACGGTCCCATCTCTTCTTCTCGTCGGTGGACCTGATGGAAAGTCAGGAGTATTTCATCGGGGGAGGATGGGATGAGACCGTGTAAATTTCGTGTAGTTAAGGGCTTAATTAGAAGAAAAAAAATAGTTTTAGGGGTAATGTAAAATAAAGCACATAGTTTGACGAGCATATTAAACTTCCCCGAAGAAAATATTGTTAAGGCATTTCTCCTATAATGGTGGAAGGGAATTAAGGTTGTGATTGCTAGGGATCAAACAATTTCCAGAATTTTCATGTTTGATCGAAAAATTTGTAGGATGTGTGGTTGCTCGTGGAAAAATGAATAATTTTCTAAAGAAAATCTCAATTTTCTCCAAAAATAACTCACTTTTCTTTCTCTTTCACATTTTCCAAAGACTCCAATCATAATATTTATTTTTCTCGCCCCTTCTATTCATATAAAGAAATTCGGTAATTTCTTTAATTTGTTAACATTTTCATTATTTTTTTTTAATCTTGATAACAAAAAGTATAAAATGAGATCTATGAAGCCTATTTTTGGTTCAATTTTTTTATTTATTATTCAATTATTTTGCATTATATTTTATACTATTATTTTCACAAAAATTTTCACATAGAATCAACATCTCTAAACTATTCACCATCATATAAATACAAATTTTTTTTTCTACACATCCAACTTGTATTTCTTTTGAAAAAATATCACAACAATTCACATAATAAAAATGGACAAAATTAAAGGACAAACAATCACAACCTTAAATTTCCTAATTTTCTTTTTCCCCTATTACACCGCATTGGATTGAATAATACGTTTATGCATTAAAAGAATCAACAACGTATATTTATCATTATGCATGTGTCATTTACCCAACATCGTATAGTAGGAAATGTGAAATTGTTGCTTTGAGATATATTCAATTATCTATTTCATCTAATATTCCACTCATATAGATGGACGCACATATAAGATGATGTGCCATAATTGTACATACGACATCTATTTAATAAATTGGAACATCAAATGAAATAAAGAATAAAGAATGACTTAAAAAATGAAATAAATAATGAAGTTGAAGATTTGGAATGAAATTAATGGCATTATTAGATTTACTACTATGCCCATTGAATGATTTACCCTGAGCGATGTATGGAGATTATTTGTAATGTCAAATCTTATACTCAATCACAAGTGCGAAGATCATATTCGAGAAGAAGTCTTATTCTGACTTTGTAGGCAAAAAGAGTAGAATGAAATGCACGGTAAAAAATTATATTGTGGCAACCTTTTCAACAATATAAATTTATATTGTGGCTATCATCTTTTAATTTTTGCATTTATATCGCGATAATCTGCTTCACAATATAAATTATGCCGTGGTTGTTGGTAAAATATTTGTGAGGTTTTACAGGAAAATGGCTAAGAGTATAGTGTATAGGCTAAAGTCGAGGCCTGAATTAGATTCGGTCTCCGCAAGACGAAATATGCCCCGTATACAAAGTGCTTACGATTTCGGCGTTCGTCTCTAAGATACAACGACTTACGATTCGGTTTAGCGGCAAGACTTGCAAAACCGAATCACAACGAACAAGAAGTGTTTTTGATTTTCAAGCTTTTGAAGGAGGAAAAATGTCAATAATATGCTCGATTATGCAAATGACCTATTATTATCTTAAGATTTTCGTGTTAATATTCATCTGCAGGGCTTCTATAATATAGGCAAGCAAGTGCCCGCATGACGAAAATCGCGTCTTTTGGCTCGAAAAAGACACATTTTGCAGACCGACAGACGCACTGTTCGGGCGCACGACCACTGACGACGGCCGTGCGGCCGTCGCTCGGCACCGTGCTCCAACGTTCGGCTGCGCACGACCGACGCGACGGGCCGTGCGCCCGCCTATGCGTGTAGGCACAAAACTTGGCGGAGACGCACGACTGACGACGCCCGGTCCGAACGTTCTCAGTTGGAAAATCATTTAATTAATTACTAAAATTAATTAAATCCATTTATTAATAAAATATTTAATTTTAAAGGTTTTTGGTCCAAAAAGAATAAGGGCCTTGAAGCCCAAGCCCACGACCCGGGCCGGCCGGGGCACGCGTGTGCGTGTGTGCTTTGAACCAAACCCACAAGCATGTAGGTCCTCACTCCTTTAAAAACTTAATTGGGTGCCCCCAAGGGCCCAAACTCATTTGTCCAACTAGGGATGTATTAAGTGTGCAAACTTATCCTAATTTTCCTATGTGGGATGGAGCATCTCTCATTCCCCACATTTTCCATTTTCTATACCATTTATTTGTATTAAGTGGCTAACTTCTAGCATTAATTTCTCAATTCACCCGGAATCGATTTTGAGAAATTCTAAATGTTATTCTCGTCTACTCTCTTAGTAGAATTTTAACAAATAATTTAATTCCATTTTTAACTAATGGAAACCACTTAATTATTTGGTCAAAATTGATCAACACCCCATTTATCAAAGACCAAATTCCAACAAGAAGAACTTTGTTCCACGATATATATTTACATCGTGGCTATCATATTTCAATTATTTTCATGGCGATAAGGGCAAAAAGAGAAGAAAAAAATTATTGTTTGTAATGTTTAAAATAATGACAAAAAAATAATGGTAGTTTAGTAAAAAACACACAAAATGGGTAGAACTAGAAATTAGTGTACTTTATCTTAGGTGTCACAGAGGAGGGATGTGATCTATTCCACTTTTCCTATTCCACTCATATTCCATTGCATTGGATGAAATACATGTGTGCAAGATGATGTCACGTGATGTCACAATCGCGTGTCTTTTCATCCAATATATGGAATAGGGAGTGAAATAGGAAAAAAGTGGAAATAAAGAGATCTCAACCCGCACAAGGACAAGTTTGTCTATTCAAACAGGTCACTTTTAGATATTTCCACTAAAGAATAGTCATTGATATTAGTTCTAGGCTCATCTCCCAATTGGGTCAATTAGGCCCATGCCCAGGTTTTAAGTGGGCTGGGCCAACCTAGTTGAATAAAATTTTAAAACTATGGACCCAACTCGACCCACTAGTCCAATTCTAGTGGGTTGGTCCTAGGCCTGGGGCTAGGCGAGCTAGGCCAATGAGCTCTTTTCTTTGTTAAATGATTGACTTGTCTATATAGATGAGCGAATCTGATAATTCTTGAATTATAAAGGGGGCCATTGTCATGAACACAAAATTAAAGGAGCTCAAATGCAAAGCCCTGAGATCTTCATGAAACGACGCCGCCTTAAAGGCCCATATTATACTATTTATTATACAGCTCCAAACACTTTTGTTATTGTAATGCACTAGTATTCCACCCGTGCGATACACGGAGTGTGTACAAAGAAAAAACAATTTAAATTTTTAGAGATAATAAATAAAATTTAACTAAATATTAAAACATGAATTCAAATAAATATGGATTAAAGAATAGAACAATAAATCATAAGGGCATTAGGGGCACATCAAAATTAATTAGATAAAAGAAATACATACAGTAAGAAAAAAATTATATAAGAGAGGTAATATTTGAACATAAAATTAAAAAGGGTAAACAACATTGCAACCAAATTAAGAAAAAAATCATCTTAAATTTTAGTGATTGTTGAATGTCTTATTTCAATAAACAACTAAAAAATAAAATACGGATAAACAATAATTTGTATTGGTTATATTACGAAACAATTAATGATAAACAAACTCAATCGTTTCTGATATCATAAAAAGGAACAATTGTTGTCAATTGAAATGTGCTTTTTGTGGAACCTTGAAACTAAATCGTTGAGACAATCAGTTATGTAAATCATCATTTCTGCAGATTGCAGAATAAAATATGAACATTAACAAACTATTTTTAAAAAGGATTAAAAGATATCCCAAATGATTTTATTCACGATACTGTCATGACATTGTCCCATTTACGTTCCAAGTAACATAAATTAATATACCTCATTTCAATTAATCATGATAATTATGCTATATTAAATATAGTTGTTCATTTCAATTAAATGACGAATAGTTCTCATTCAACAATATACTAATTTGCCCCCCAAAAGAAAATACCACAATTTCAAATTGCCCACCACATATAGGCCATATGACTAAAAAACCATTTAAATTTCTAAATCTTATAAATCACTATTTGGCCCCCTTATAAAGCCCAATCTAAATAACCAATGGGCTGGTTATAAAGCCCAATCTAAATAAATACCGTCATTTCAAATTGGCCCACCACATATAGGCCATATCACTAAAAAAACCATTTAAATTTCTAAATCTTATAAATCACTGTTTGGGCCCCTTATAAAGCCCAATCTAAATAACCAATGGGCCGCTTATAAAGCCCAATCTAAATAAGCAAGTGACTTAAAAGAAAACTTATATCAGTGAATAGATGGTATGCACCGATATTAGGGATAGAGTTGACAAAATTTATTTTGAAGAAAACCCCTCTCTGGAAACTTCTGTTTCTCTCAAAATTAACATCAAGTACTCGTTTAAGTTATTATTTCCAAAATCCGATCCCCCGATCCAAAATTTTGTGTTAATTTTATCTGAATATTCAATCTTTTTTTTATGTTTTTATATATTTATTTTTGCTCTGTTATATCTTAAACTCAATGTTTGGTTAATATATGATTTTTTTTAATGGATTGAACTAACATTTTATTTCAGATCTGACTTTCTTTTGATTTTTTTTCCTCAGAGATTATTTTTCTTGATAGGAAGAGGAAGATATTTAGACTAAGAAATAAAAGAGAGCTTTGGTGAAATATTATTCTCAAACAAAATTGGCCTGTTACAAAATGAGCAAGGTACCCCTATTTATACTAAGATAACTTCATAACCAATGACTATGATGACTATGATTTATTTGATCTAAAGGCTATAACTTATCCACTAGAATTATCTTCTAAAATATCTAGCAACCTATAAACTTCTACGAGCTTTCTTCAACTAATATTTAATTAATATATTTCTATATGAATTCTAGAACTTAGGGCATTTGGGCTTGGACTCATATTTTATCTTTTAACTAAAAACTATATTTTCAATCCCAATAATATTTGGACTCAAATAAAGTTTATATTCCAAAAAAATCACAAGAATAAGTCAATATGATCATATTCATATAAACCATATATGGCGGAGCCGGGATGCTTTACCGGGGGTGGGCGATACACGAAAATGGGGTGGGTAGGATAGAAAATCCAAGAATAATTAATATAAATTATAACTAATTTTTTTTTAAAAACAAATCCTCACTAATTTTTTTTTAAAAAAAAAATGGGTCGGGTCGAGGGCCCGTATCGCCTGACTGCTCCGCCAAAGGCAATATGGCCAACAACAAAAATTCATATATGTTGACATGATCACGATTATATATGCCAACAAAAAAATCTCATATAAGTTTAATACAAAGACAACAAAATATCAATATACTTGCTTTTTAATTAGTGTATTGTTCTTTCATTGTCATTTTCTATTTGAGCTTTAGACTCTTTCATCATACATAAGTTATTAAGTCACAAATTTTAATTATTTATTATGATTGCAATGTACAAATTTATAATATGTTATCATTTATCCATTGGTATTACTAAACACAAAGTTATATTTAGATAATAATTATGTATAAATATAAAATACAAATTTATACAATTATAACACTTATGAGGATTTTGAAAAATTTATATAACTTATAAAATGATGCAAAATGATATTAGTAACAAAAATATAAAAAAAATAGCATTTATTTTCAACAAAACACGAGTAAATCACGGTTAATAGATGTTAATATCGAGTTTGAAAATTCATAATAAATTATACAAAAATCATATACATTGATTCGAGTTACAATAAAAACCTTAAGACGTTGGATTCCAAAGTAAATATAGTCATGATAATTTGATCACCAAAAATTGTTGAAGTTGCTCACAACAGTAACCATGACCAGTGAAAATATTTTGGAGAAGAAAAAATAAGATTTGATAAATCAATTGTGGATAACTCTAATATATATATATATATATATATATATATATATAGGGGGATGATCAAGTGAGACCATGTCTCTAGGTGAGACACAATGGACTAATCTCAACCATCCCCACTATTAATCAATGGGTATGATTTAATGGATAAAAATATATTAAAATATTAATTTAATCAATATAAGGGTAGTAGGGTAAAATAACATAACAAGTTAGTTACGAAATGGGATCAAATCTCTTTCTTTCTCATACATCTCCCAATTTCCCCAATCTCACGTCTCTCTCTCTCTCTCTCTCTCTCTCTCTCTCTCATTCTTCCATTAACACAAATAAAGAAAAACAGAAGAACTCGAAAATTACAGTTCATGAAATTACGAGAGAAAAAAAAAAAAAAAGAAAAATCGGTGCAATATTACAGAGAAATAACGAACAGGTGAGTTCGAAAACTAAATATGCATTATCCGAAAACTATCTATGCAAAAAAAAAAACTAATATGTAGTACATTATATCCAACTATGCAAGACGTCATAAACTATGCAACAAAATCAACTAACTATGTATTATCTAGAAACTATCTATGCATTGTGGAATAACTAAATATGCAAAGACATTATGTAACATCCCATTTTTATAATTTCCAAAAGCAACATCCCATTTTCATAACTAAATATACATTATATTCAACCTATTTATGCAAGGTGTAGTATAACTACATATGTAGTACGTTATATTCAATTATGTCTTGTTTTCGTAAAAAAACAATTGCCAACAAAATAACTAAATATGCATTATTTGATGTCTAATTATGCAATGAAGAACCATAACTATCTTTGTAAAATAAAAATATTTGAAAAAAAAAATGGTTCCTTAAATTCCGCCACAAAATCCTAATAGTGTCAATTTCACCCATAAAATCACATTGGGACCACTAATTTGAATTACAAAATTACAATCTTACCCTTAAAATCAGCGAAAATTAGGAAATAATTAAAAAAGTGAATTAATCACATCCCTTCATTTTTTAAGATCAATGGATAAGATGAATCCACACTGTCTCACCTAGGGAGGGTGGTCTCATTTGAACCAAATCCTATATATATTTATATATACATATATATATATATATATAATATAAGAGACTATTCTTAAAATAGTAATTCTTACTTTTCCCGCCAATTTTTCAGTGTCTAAAAATATTGTTTTTTGCTTTTTGGATTTAACTAATAAAATGAGATTTTATTATCTTTGGTGGTCAACTTTCTTTAAATAAATCACTTTTTAAAGTTATATAAAAGATATAGTTATATAAGCTTTCCAAATTCGTGTGTGTACTACATTAATTATTATATTTGTATTTTTCTTTTTATTTTAAACTTTAATAAATTTTTTCATTTTATATCCGTTTTTGACCTATAATATATCCAATTAATCATATTTTTACAGTCTTCAATTTGACCCCTTTATTGCATATATAAAATAAAAAAATAAACATAATAAATAAAAAAATATATGATACATTTACTTATATTTTATAACGGCCTTTAAAAATTATGCATTTGAGCTATTAGACATCAATTTGTATGTTCATGTATTTTGACCATCTGTAATACATGTATTGTATATATCTGAGCTTATGTCATTTCTTCATAATTATATAGAATTGTATGTAAGTTGATTAAATTCAATCAAGCAATATTTATTTTAATTGAAATATCTCAAAATATATATCCAAATATTATTTATATATATTATATAAATCCATACATAGCATTATAATTACATATATTAATGTAAGAAGAAACAAAAAATTTATTTAATACAAAATGATATTCATAATAATGTATATAGAAATTACTTCCTATATTTATTAACATACTTTTCATGTTAATGGATTTTTTTAATATTTATTAGTGTATTTTGATATTCAACTTTTAAAATTGTACATTTTGACTATCAGATATGAAGTTGTTTGTTTGATATTTTTTTGATATATGTACATATATAAAATAGAATAGTTTTTTTTAAATGTTTCTTTTCCCCCTAAAATTATGTTGCTAAATATGAATAATATTTTTTTTAATTCCTTTAATAAATTCTAATAATTGTTTAACTTTTTAAACCCTAAAAAATGTTTGAATTTGAAATGACTTTTATTTGTTGATTGTATTGAAAATATAATACATTAATATTTAGCATTGGAAAATTGTATTTTTTTTCAAATTGTTACTTTCTTATAGATAAACATGTTCAATAAATAGATACAATTCACATTCATAAAATTTACTATCAACCAAATTTATTGTCCATAAAGAGGGTTTTTAATATAATAATTTATTTTTATACTGTTTAACTGTGTGATTTATAATCAAATTAATTAAATTTCTATTTTAATTAATTATTGAAATTCTAAAAAATTTGCAATCACTAAAAAATATTTTTGTACAAATACAATTCACGCATCACCCCCATCCTGAAAAATACCAAATATGAGAACTCGAATAGAACATAATAAATAGAAAAATCCACAACTAAATCTCCACAACTAAAATTCAAATAAAAATTAAAAATTGACTTAATAACATGAATAAATAAAATACATGGTCAAATCGGCAAAAATAAAAAATATAAATAAATCTAATAAAAATAATAATGTGGTTAAAACTATATTTTGTTGACTATTATTTCATTAATTATTGTACTTAGTTCTTCTATTATCTTATATACACGTGTTAACTTTTCATTTATTTTACAATGAAATTTTTGCAAAAAGCTTTGCCACCAATTTATACATACAAACAACTTTGGAAAATTTTCATCTGAATTTACTATTATAACCTTGAAAAAAGTGTGACACTAATTTTCACACTTATTAAAAATCTAGACATGAATAAAACGAAATATGAGATGTATGCACGCTTGTGCGATTCTATGAAAAGTCATTTTTCGAAGATGGAACACACATACATAACTTTGAATGTATTATTTATAATTATGAAGATGATACTTTTTTTTTTCGTTTTTGACTTCATCAATAAAAAATATTACATAATATTTCACGTCTATTGTTTTATGATATATCAAAGTTATTATAATACATGAGATATAATTCGTAGAATTATTAGGAAAATGCACATGTCACAGTACAAAATGGAGGACTCACAATATACACCAGTGCATCGCACATGAAAAACACTAGTAATTTATAATCTGAATGTAATTTTTTGGTTTCATACCATTTATTTGATTTTGATTTTGATTTTGATTTATTATATACTAGTATTCCACCCGTGCGATGCATGAACAATATGTTAAAAAATTTACTGATTTTTGTATACTTTATTTCAACAAACAATTAAAAGATTAGGCCCAAGACAAAAACATGATCTTTTATTATTGATAAGGGTCTT
Source organism: Rehmannia glutinosa (assembly GCA_016081115.2). NCBI lineage: Eukaryota > Viridiplantae > Streptophyta > Magnoliopsida > Lamiales > Orobanchaceae > Rehmannia > Rehmannia glutinosa. Next base: position 1,001,793 of record JABTTQ020000835.1, on the reverse strand, counting down.
TTTATGCATGTTTTATGTGTATATTTGAGTATGATTTGAGTTATTTTATTGTTAGTTTCATAAATTTTTGATTGTACATAGTTCACATTACTCCGAGGTGCTTTTATTGGTATAGATTGATGATTTGGAGCTGTTTTTGGTGAATTTTGGGCCATGGTTTCATGTCAAAACATACCCGGGGTTTCGGATACAAAACACTCAAAATCCCAAGCTACACGCTGCGTCATTTTGGGGCCTTTTCAAATTCAAACACGGGCAGAGTGTGCTTTTCAAACACGGCCATGCTTTTTAGAAGTCAAAAACGAGCAATTTTTCGACACCGACGTATCAAACACGGCCAGGCCGTGCTTTTCAAGCACGGCCGTGTTGGGAAAATCCAAAAACATACGGCCCTTGCCCGTGCTTTAAAAGACGGGCGTGTTTTCGTCGATCTGGATGTTCTTTTGGCGGAAATTATGGAAGCTTTCCTTTTTGCTTTTTGACAACCTTTGAGCAACTTTTACATCTCATTTTGCTGCACTGCACTCTATTATTCCCTCAATTGTCACGTGGACACAATGATTCAACCAACTCAACCAATGGAAGTGGAGTATTGTCATGTGAATACAATGATTCAACCAACTCAACCATGAATGTGCACATAATGATTCAACCAACAACCATGGAAGTGGAGCATTTGTTAGCATTATTGATGTGTTCTTTCACAAAGATGGTGCCTATAAAAGCCAAGAGTTTGAGTTGGGAAAGAAAGAATTCATGTAGTATTCATTCATTCATAGAGAGATTCATTGTATATTCATTGTTCATTTTCTAAGTTCCAAAGCAAATTGTATTGAGAGGATAAAAGAGAGGTAGAGTTGGAAGTTGAAGAGCAATAGAGAAGAAGGCTTGGAGTTCAATATCATTGCAATCAACCAAGGAGGAAGTCTTGAATTGGTCCTGAATAAGAGTTAAGTACACAATGTTCATTTTATTCAAATCTTCTTGTATAGTTTACTCTTTTGTCAAAGCCATGTGTAGCTAAATTTCTAAGTGTTTGAATGTAATGAACTCTAGAATGAATTTGTGATTTTTGATCGAATGTTTTTAATAAAATTCTCATGTCTTGTGTGATTCACTTATATCATGCTTATTTCATTCGAGTTAATATTTCCGGGATATTATTTTGATTTCTATTCTTCATCGGGTAATCGAGAGATTTATGGTGAAAAAGAACTTGATAAGTGAAAAGAGTTGCATGCAATCCTAGATATATGACGACATAAATCTTCTGGATTAGGGTCAAACCTAATATGGGAATTCACAAATCGTTATAATGCAATCTTGGGGGTTTTAACTAGAAAGAGATTTCAGTTAATCAACTTGAGATTAAGAGTTTCTCACCTTGAGAAAGGGTTTAACTTAAATCGGGAATTTCTACGGTCCATATAACATGAGATTTTATTAAAAGAGGTTGGTTTTTGCTTAAGGGCTTATGGTTGTATTTTTATTTTATTGAATCACAAAAACATTCTAGAGGGATTTACATTCAAACACATTTCTAGCTCTTGATTTCTTAATCCTATAATCTACTTTTATTTGATTTATTGTAATTTGCAATTATTTTTAAATTCTTTATTTTTCATTTTTAAACCATCAAAACTCTGAAAATTGCTAGATTAGATAACAAAAAGATGGTAATTATTAGTACTTACAATCCTCGTGGGAATGACACTCGGTACTCAATAATCTATACTATAAAACGATAAGTGAACTTGCCTATGGTTTTCTAGAGTAGCTTTTGAGCCATCAATTATATTATGAGATAATCATGAGAATCTTCAACATTAGTCAAACCAATGACCGTAAAAACACTTGGGGTTATAACTAGATAAAAAAAAGTGGAAAACAATAATTCTCTGCAATACATAATGATGTGTTGTTATCTGAAAAAATAAAATATGTTTTTATCTAGGATTTTCACACACATACATATAAATTATAATGGTAGCGAGATTATAAATAAAAAATATAAACCCATTTGTGATATTAGATAGAGGAGAAACTGATGTCGGATACAATAGATTCGTCATAGAACTTTGACCCCTATGTTAGAAAAATATAAAGTATATTTATAGTACAGTTTGTATTACACAATGGAAAAATGAATTACAAATTACAGAACATCAACAAAAATTTGTAATAAACGAAATTACATAAGGACAATATAAAATTGGCCCGAATCGTGTGTTGAACACACTATCCTTAAAACAGATTCGTCCCCTATTCTGGATGTCTGTTTTCCAGGATAAGACGGAAAAATCGGATTACCTCAATTCCGCGAACTCAAGACTATGCTTGGAAATCACCACCAAAATGAAATTGGAAGCCAAAGAATACAAGAGCAATATGCAAGAACTTTTGTTATGCAAGTGTAGGAGTTGAGTTGTGTAGATTGTGAAAACCATGGACCTCCTTTTTATAGGCTTCAAGATCAAGCCACGTTAACTCCCCACTACCCCATGACTTGGGGCATTCACTTCCCACTCCTCCATGACTTGGGAGTTTCAAGTGCCATCACTCTCCCACTACTCCATGAGTTGGGAGTTTCAAGTGTCATCACTCTCCCACTACTCCATGAGTTGGGAGTTTTAGGTGTTACAAAATTAAACACCATGGAGTTAAAGAAAATTATGCCAAAAGCACAATTTCCGATCAAGTTTTCCAACAATCCCCCACATGAATGGAAATTCGAAGATACAAAGATTTGGTGATAAAATCCAGCAGTTGAACCCTGCATAGGATAGGTAGGTGTTACTCTTTGAACCTTCCCTTGTGAAAATATATTTACTTTACTAGTTGATCAGTAGACGCGATGTCTTTGAACTGTTCTGCCTTTTGTGTAAACGATGATATATCTCACACGGGATTCTTCCTAACATACTTCAGTTCTCATTGTTATGTTCATTCATGGCCCCGAACATATGCGTCTTTAACGCCCTGGTTTTCAAATTATATGAGAGAAACTTAATTTAATAAGAAATTATACTTAAAGGCGCACGAATAAGACACAACTCAAAAATAAAAGGAATCATTTTATTAATAAACCCAAAATAAATCCATCACACTTCCTCTGCGCCACTCTGATTTTATAAATGTAGTCTAATTATTAAAAACAAATCTGATGCGCCACATGTAATGACCAAAATACTAAAATCCAAGTAATTGGATAAAATGAAGCATTTTATAAAACATAGCCTAAAATTTAAAATATTGCAATCAAGTAAACAAAGTACATTATTTCGAAACCAAACATCAGTCATCCAAAAATATAATAGAATCTATTTTTTTTAACAAAATAAATACAATTACTGACTTCGCATCCACCGCTCCAATCTCCGCTCGGACTCCTCAACCTGAAAAGTGTTAATAAATATGGGGTGAGCTTTCAACTCGCTCCGGGGGACACGCTTGTTTGTCAAGATTAAATACAACAATATGCATAATCATAAATATTCAACATATAATTTACTCGTATTTTTACTCCGACCGCCGATTTTATAGTATCATGGGTACACCCCGAGGATACTTTTGATCCCGGACCTTCTTACGGCCCCTGACTAACATGATTTACTCTGTTCCACATTGCACATAAACGAAAACACATATACGAAGCATTTAATAAAGACAAACAATTCTTGAATAGAAAATATCCCCACCTCGAATAAAATATAGATATCTCAGTGCAATAATGTTAACAGACACGTAAATTCCTACTTCTTGTTATTCTCGTTGGCTACAATAAATTATAAGGTACAATTAATAATATAATAAAATATTAAACTAATATAAAATAAATAAATAAATTAACCGACTGATTAAGAAAGAAAAAGATTTGCTGAAAAGAAAAGTAAATTTTTTTTTGATGAACCAAATCTTAATCCTAACTTTGAAAAAGAGAAAAATTGTAAGTGGGTTTGTTTTATTAGAAATCCTATAAGCAATTTAATACCACAACCCCAATATTTGTATCTCTATCACACACACACTCTGACACACACAAAAGAAAAACACACAAACTCACGCACACACATATGTACATATAACATATGTTAACACTCAATTTCGGCATATACACACACACACACTAGCACCTATTACTCACGCACACACTGACACACACAAGGAAACACACACTGACACACATCACGCACACACACATATAAACACATCACACCCACACACTGACACACACAATTAAACACACACATTACACTTATGACTCACGCACACAATTACACACGCACACACACAATAAATTTTAGACTTGCTTACAGGTTTATCCTTTGGCAAAACAATTTCATACTCACCCAAGAAACCCAGTTGAGAGGAAGGACAACTTTGGACGGGAGCAGATTTTGTTTTTGGTAGTGGCTGGTAATAAAAATTCGTAGGAGAACGATATGTATTTATAGGGTGAAATTCTAGGGTTTGGGATAAGTAGGGTTTGTGAAAGAATTCTATTTGACTTGGACTTTTAAAGTTGGTGAAAGATTTTGGGCCCACAATGAATTTAAATCAACATTTTAAATTGGAGTCCGGATAAATATTGATACTAGGTTGTTATAAAAAAATAATAATAATAAAATAAAATTATTGAACTAATAATTATATAATTAATAGTAATAATAAAATAATAATACTAAACATTCTAAAAAAATCCGGATATTACATATGCCTAGTTCTCGCAAGAGGTTCTAAGAATTGAGCCTCACACAATTCTCTTCAAGCGGCCCACTTCTCTCTCACATAGGTGATTCTTCTTTAAGAGTAGCCCACACTGTTAGATAAATGTTTTTATCAAGATTTTGATGATTTTGTTTTAATAAGGTTTTATACCAAAACAATGTTTTTATATGTTGTCCAAATACTCCTAAATGATTTAAAATGTTTTTACTAATTTTTGGAGTATTTCTTAGAGTTTTTAATTTGATAAAAATTGGACAACACTTTTGATGGTTTTGTTTAAATTGGTTTTTACACCAAAACTATGTTTATAAATGTTGTCTAAATACTCCCATATGATTTAAAATGTTTTTACTAATTTTTTGGAGTATTTCTTGAAGTTTATTTTTGAAAAAATCGGACAACATTTCAAAGGGGAGAATCGACCAAGTGCCCAAAGTGGTCGACCGGTACCAAGATTAGAAACTCGAAACAGTAACTTACAGTCTTGAAAAAGAGGGAGGGGGGACCGGTCAAGGTGAGGTCAACCGTCGCACCCTAGGCTGGCGACCGCACCCCACCTCGACCGGCCGCACCCCCGCAACCCCTACCTGGATCGCACTATTTTTTAAAAACGGTCGAAATATTCAACAGGGCAACCGGTCGCCTCTATGTTATTTTTTGACAAAGAAAATTCCAACCGTTGTAACTGTGATGACAAGATTTGCTTTTCAATTTTGTACAATATTTCTACATCTTGTGATCTTCTTTTTGTAGACAAAAGTGAAGATAGAGGAGCCTATGTTGGGAGCCTATTTTGGTGAAGCTTCCTATAAATAGAGGATGAATTGAAGACACAAGATACAACACATACAAGCAAAATACACAACAAGAAATCGCAAATTGTTCAAGCTTTCATTTTTACATTCTTGTTGTAATAGCCTAAGTACTTTCACTTGCACATTTTTGAGGTCTAGGCTTTTTGATTCTTGATTACACCCGCACTCAATCTTTGTATTGGTTTCATAGAGTTGTAATCTTGAATTTTGTCCATCATTCAACACAAGACATCCTTGTGAGTATTCTTGTGGTAAGAATACACTTGGGTGATTTAGGTGATAGGTGTTTGAAGAGTGTGGTACTCTTCAAAGGTGGTAAAGGAAGATTGTGGTAATCTCCTTGAAGGTGTTGTAAGAGGATTGTGGTGATCCTCAAGGTGTTGTATTAATTGTGGTAATTAATAAAATCTTTTTCTTTTTGAAATCCATCCCTGAGATACTTGGGGTGGTAGAGGATTAGACCCTGGGTGGGTTGAACCTCTTTAAATCAACGAGTGTTGTTTAATTTCCGCATTTACATTCTTGTCATTTACTTGTTGATTCGAAAAAGAGGGTGATTTGCAAAAAATCGGCATAATCTATTCACCCCCCTCTAGATTATCGTAGCCACTTGGACTAACACACACTACCCAGTTCGGCTTACCAACGGACAAGAATCATTAAAAGCCAAATGCTTATCCTCTTCTTCCACGGGCTTCACTGTCAAGGAATGGACAAGGAAAAAATCCCCCACAGTGATCCTAGAGTCTTTTTACAATTAAGTTGTCCCATTGAACTTAGATCTTGGGATCTCCAGTCAACTAGGCTGGGTTACCATTGTATCAACTCATTTTTCCAGAGGCTTAAGTCCCATTCCTCTTGATGATTTCGCAACTAACTCTCAATTTAACCCTTTGGTTAACAGATCCGCTAAATGATCTTTTGACTTCACATAGTCAATAGAGATAACACCATTTGAGAGTAGTTGTTTAATGGTATTGTGTCTACGACGTATATGTCTAGACTTACCATTATACATATTGCTCTGTGCCCTGCCAATCGCTGATTGACTATCACAACGTATACAAATTGTTGGCACATGCTTTGGCCATTTTGGAATATCTTCTAAGAAGTTCCGGAGCCATTCAGCTTCTTCTCCACACTTGTCTAAAGCTATAAATTCAGACTTCATTGTGGATCTAGCTATAACCATCTGTTTAGAAGATTTCCACGATATGGTTGCACCTCCTAAAGTGAATACAAATTCACTTGTAGACTTATAGTCTTTAATATCAGATATCCAATTAGCATCGCTGTATCATTCAATAACATCAGTATATCTTGTATAGTGCAGTCCAAAATCACAAGTGTATCTTAAATACCTAAGTATTCTCAGTATACCTTTCCAGTGTTCATGCACTGGATTACTCGTGTATCTGCTTAATTTACTCACTGCATAAGCAATGTCTGGTCTTGTACAACTCATTAAGTACATCAGACTTTCTATGTCTCGTGAGTATTCCAATTGAGACACAACCTCACCTCTATTCTTCGATAGATGTTGACTCGTGTCTATAGGAGTTCTAGCTAAGACGTGTCATCCTTACTAAATTTTTCTAGAATCTTATCTACATAATGTGACTGATCAAGTGCCAGTCCATTTGAAGTCTAGAAATTTTTATTCCGAGGATCATGTCAGCTAAACCCATATCTTTCATGTCAAACCTCGAGTTCAACATATCTTTCGTGGATTTAATTATTTTATCATTACTTCCAATGATAAACATGTCATCTACATAAAGACACAAAATGACATAGCCATTTTCAGTGTCTTTAACATAAACACATTTATCACATTCATTGATCCACGCTCTTTCATGGCATTATCAAATTTTTCATGCCATTGTTTTGGTGCCTGTTTCAAGCCATATAATGACTTGACCAGTTTACAAACCTTGTTCTCTTGCCCAGGTGCAGAGAATCCTTCAGGTTGTTCTATGTAAATCTCCTCTTCTAAATCTCCATTTTAAAAAAGCAGTTTTTACACCCATTTGATGTACTTCAAGATTTTGCAAAGCGGCAATTGCAAGTACCAATCTAATGGAGGTTATTCTCGTAATTGGAGAATATGTATCAAAGTAATCAATGCCCTCTTTTTGTCTGTAACCTTTAATTACAAGTCTAGCCTTGTACTTATCAATTATTCCATCCGCTTTCATTTTCTTCTTGAAAATCCATTTATAACCTAGTGGTTTACTTCCCTCAGGAAGATCCACTAGTTCCCAGGTATGGTTTTGCAAGATGGAATCAATTTCACATGGTCTCTTTCCATAATGGTCCTTTAGAAGAAGTTATAGCTTCTCTGTAGCTTTGAGGTTCACTTTCCAGCATGTAGGTTAGAAAATCTGAACTAAAAGATTTTTCTATCCTAGCTCATTTGTTGCGTCTAAGTTCTACCTCTTCTTCTTTATTTCCTTGCTCTTGTTCTATTGAATCATGTATCTGTTTTGAAGAGCTTGCTTCTTCTCTCGATCTGCACGGAAATACATTTTCAAAGAACGAGGCATTTCTCGATTCAATTATCGTGTTCTTGTGTATATCTTCAACTTTAGATTCATGCACAAGAAACCGATAAGCAACATCATATGTGCATATCCAATAAATATGCAATCAACAGTTTTGGGACCTACCTTCACCTTATTTGGTGTAGGTATAACAACCTTAGCAAGACACCCACACACTCGTAAATATTTGTAGGATGGCATTCTTCCATGCCATAGCTCGTAAGGATTTTTATCTAATTTCTTACGGGTACCTTATTTAAAGGTAATTAGTCACAAGACATGACTTTCCCCACATGTTTTGAGGCAAGCCGTAACTTAATAACATGGCATTCATCATTTCTTTAAGTGTACGGTTTTTCCGTTCTGCAATGCCATTCTGTTGAGGTGAATAAGGTGTTGTTGTTTCGTGTCTAATTCCGTGTTGGGCACATAATTTAGCAAATGGTGATTCATATTCACCTCCACGATCACTTCTTAATACCTTAATTTTCTTATTGAGTTGATTCTCAACTTCATTTTTATAGAGAATAAATTTCTCTATAGCTTCATCTTTACTTTTAAGAAGATACACATAACAAAACTTTGTGTTATCATCTATAAAAGTAGTGAAGTACTTGTTGCCACCACATGTTTGTGTCGATTTTAAATCACATACATCGGTGTAAATTAAATCAAATGGTTCATTATTTCTTTCAATATTTTTAAATGATGTCCTTGTTAACTTTGCCTCAACACAAGTTTCACACTTGTGTTTGGAATCAATATGGAATGTTGGTATACAATTCAAGTTAATTAATTTACATAGAGCATCATAATTAACATGTCATAGTCTACCATGCCACAAATTGGAAGACTCAAGCAAGTAAACAGAAGTGTTATTCAGTTCATTGATTTTTGGTTTAACAACCATTACATTGAGCTTAAACAACCCATCAGAAGCATAACCATTGCCTACAAACATCCCATTTTTCATCAATGTTACAACCCCTGACTCAAAAACAATGCGAAAATCATGCTTCTCTAAAAGCAAACCAGACACCAGATTTTTTCGAATATCTGGCACATACAACACATTGTTCAGAGTCAGTTCCTTCCCGGACTTCATCTTCAGAACCATTTTTCCTTTCCCTTTGACCTCAGAGGTAGCTGAATTCTCTATATATAGCTTCTCGCTGTCTTCAGCTGGCTCAAAGGAATTAAACATTTCTTTGATAGAACACACGTGTCTAGTAGCACCAGAGTCAATCCACCACTGTTTGGGGTTTGAACCCACCAAGTTCACTTCAGAGACCACTGCAACCAGGTTCATATCTGACACCTCTTGGGAAATTTCCTCAACCATGTTAGCCTCTCTGTTCCTTTTTCGTTTCTTGCAGTCAGAAGCCTTGTGACCCTTCCCGCCACAATTAAAGTATTTTCCTTCGAACTTCTTCTTGGAAATGCCTCATTTGGGTCCCAACTTAACCATTTTTCCCGTTGGTCCAGATTTGTTCTTGCCTTTGGAACTTTGATCATGTTCAATAACATTGGCTTTAGCCACCTCAGGATTGAACCACTTCTTCTCAGAACTTTTGTTGTCTTCTTCAATGCGAAGTCTAACAACAAGTTCTTCGACGTTCATTTCCTTTCGCTTATGTTTCAAATAGTTCTTGAAGTCTCTCCAAGCTGGTGGCAATTTCTCAATGATTGCAGCCATTTGGAAAGTCTCACTAAGAACCATTCTCTCGGCATGAATATCATGTATGATCACCTGAAGCTCTTGTACTTGACTAATAACCGTTTTTGAGTCCACCATTTTATAATCCAAGAAGCGACCTACGATGAATTTTTTCGCACCCGCATCTTCGGTCTTATACTTATGGTCCAAAGACTCCCATAATTCCTTTGCAGTTTTCTTAGAGCTATACACGTTGTAAAGCGAATCTGCAAGGCCATTCATGACATAATTTCTACATAAGAAATCAACATGATTCCAAGCATCCAAAGCGTTAACCGCTTGTGCATCAGTCTCATCCTCACTAAGCTATGGAGGATCTTCTGCCAAGAACCGCGCCAAGTTCAAGGTGGTCAAGTAGAAGATCATCTTCTGCTGCCACCCGCTTAAAATTCAATCCGTTAAATTTTTCCGGTTTATCGCCATAATTAACGGGTACATTAAACGTGGGATTGGATACAAAAGTCGGAGTTGGTGCCACAGGGTTAGACCCACCATTGTTTGAATCAGATGTCATTTCTGAAACAAATAACAAAAGAAGTTTAATACTTCAATTTATCTGAATAAAACCGATAATGACAAATTTAATAAGAATTTGTTCAAATCCAAATGTTGAATCTCCTTTTTTCTCCAAATTGCACAGGTGTTATTACTTAGTCCAACTCAATCAAGACAACAACCAAAAGTTAGTATTAAAAAAAAAGAATTATAGATTGCAATCTGCAATTTTAGAGTACAGTTGACTGTCAATTTTTTTTTCAAAAGATTGAAATGATTATACAATGAATTCAGTAATCACATATGCATAACTAAACAGAACTGAATATATAAAAGGGTTATCATTCTCAAAAAAAATATATATAAAAGGGTTATTGATTTTTTAGTATCTGACCTATAAGAACTTTGCTGGTTTGGTACCTGACATTTCCGAGTTACTAATTTAGTACCCATACTTCACATTTTTTATAAATTGGTACCTATTCACTTTTAATAACGAAAATACCCCCAAGAAACATAAGTTATACTTAAAACAAATCTTTGAATATACTTATTTAAATTATAAAATTAATTAAAATTTAATTAATTTAATTAATAAAAAATAAAAAGAAGTTTCTAAAAATATTAAAGAATTTTTGAAAAAATAAATTTAATTACATTAAATTAGTAAAATAATAAACATAAATTAAAATTTAATTAATCAAAAAGAAAAAAGTTTTTGTCGTGGATCGACTCCCACGCCAACATGCTACTTGACGTTTAGGTAACGCGTTAGTTTAGTTAAGTAATTTCAATAATTAAAATAAAATTAAATAATTTAAAAATTAAAATTCAGATAGTAAATAAGAATATTATAGCAATTTTTTATTAATATATTAATTTTAATTAGTTTTTAATCAAATTAAAAAAAAATTAACTAATATATTTAATTTTTTACAATTAGGAATTTAATAATTTAATTTAAACAATAGTAAGTTATTTCTTAATAAATTTATTTTTAAAATTTAATAATTCTAATTAAAACACAACTTTTTAAGAAAAATAAAAAAAAAAAAAAAATCTTGGGGGCATTTTCGTCTTTAAAAGTTAATAGGTACCAATTTATAAAAAAATGTGAAGTATGAGTACTAAATTGGTAACTCCGAAATGTCAGGTACCAAACCAGTAAAGTGTCTATATTTCAGGTACTAAAAAATCAATAACCCTATATAAAATAACATTGCCAATATAAATACTACTAGGAATTTCAAACAACAACTGAATAGTGTCGATTTTTTCTTTCAAGTTGGTAATTGAGTGATTACAAGAATTCTGACTAAATTAAGGAAAAATGATTATTAAGCTAAGACAATATTTCAACAGAAATAGGTAATAGCTTAATGCTATGCAAAATTAGAAGTTTGTTATACTAGAAAAAGAATCTGTTTTAAGTTTTCTGGAAAAATATAAAGTATATTTCTAGTACAGTTTGCATTACACAATGGAAAAAGGAATTACAAATTACAGAACATCAACAAAAATTTGTAATAAACGAAATTACATAAGCACAATATAAAATTGGCCCGAATCGTGTGTTGAACACACTATCATTAAAACATATTCGTCCCATATTCTGGACGTCTGTTTCCCAGGATAAGAGGGAAAACCGAATTACCTTAATTCCGGCGAACTGAAGACTATGCTTGGAAATCACCACCAAAATGCAATTGGAAGCCAAAGAATACAAGAGCAATATGCAAACTTTTGTTATGCAAGTGTAGTAGTTGAGTTTGTGTGGATTGAAAACCATGGACATGTAAGTCCAAGCGCTACAATAATCTAGAGGGGGTGAATAGATTATCTCCATCTTTTCGATTTTACCCTCTTTTTCGAACCGAATGCTCAAAGACAATAATAAAGGTGCGGAATGTAAACAACACACGTCGATTTATAGAGGTTCAACCCACCTAGGGCCTAATCCTCTACCACCCAAGTATATCCGGGATGGATTTCAAAAAGAAAAAGAATTTTATTAATTACCAAAATTAATACAAACTCAACTTACAACACCTTGAAGAGCACCACACTCTTCTTCAACACCACCTTTGGAGATTACCACAACCTCCCTTTGAAGATTACCACAATCTTCCTTCAACGGCACCTTTGAAGATCACCACAATCTTCAATCTTGAAGAATACCAAATTCTTCAACACCTCAAGAGCACCACACTCTTGAAACACCTATCACCTAGACCACCCAAGTGTATTCTTACCACAAGAATACTCACAAGGATGTCTTGTGTTGAATGATGACCAAAAATCAAGATTACAACTCAATAATGAATATTACAATATGAGTGCAAAATGTAATAAAGAAAAGCCTAGACCTCAAGGATGTGAAAGTGATAAGCTAGGCAAAATTACAACAAGAATAATGACATTGAAGAACAAGTGTTTGCTTGAAGTGTGTAGGTCCCAAGGGGTGTAAGTGTAAGGTTTAGAAGGGGGGGTTGAATAAACCTTACCAAATTTTTGATTTAGTCCTTTTAAAGATTCGAGTTGATACTACACAGCCATGTCCTTGGTGGACAACCAATTTAGTTAATCGAAGAGAGTTAGTCTCTCAACGCACTCAACCGAGCCGTTGATGGAATAACTCACCAAGTTAAAAGTCTAAATTAACTCAACTGTGATTTGTTTTTCAATGGAAGACTTAACACCCTTAAGTTTGGTTAAGTAGAGATTTAGAGCTTGATTTAGTACTTAGAGATTATCTAATGGATAGCAAATATGTCACAGAATTAGACAAATATGATGCAAGAATTAAAGTCTTTGAAATGTAAATGACACAAAGAAGATTTTTATAGAGGTTCGAAGATGGGGTAATTCTTCTACTCCTCTCTTCTCCAACTCCCGGAGGAATCCACTGGTATTGATCAAGATACAAAGTGGTAACAATCCGTATACAAGTCTTGATCACACACCGATGACTTGATCCTTTGGGACTCGATCGAGACGCCTTGATCACTCGGTTGGCTTCTCGTGCGACTCGGCTTCTTCACAGGGCGGTTGCCTTGCTACTACATGTACCCACTTGCTCAAGCTCTTTGGATTTGATCACGAAGCCCTCCAAAAGCTCAAGACTTGGTTCGACCTTGAACCTTCCTACAATCCTTCGTGGAATGTAGACCCCTTGATTCTTGATTATTTCCTCTTCAACTCGATTGAAGTTATCTTTCCTTCACGGTGAGTGTTGGATTGATGTTCTTCGTAGTGTAGTTTGAGGATTAATCTTGAATGATTTGAGAATATTTTAGGTTACTGATTCAAATGTTTTTCTTGAAATATTCGTGGTTCGTAACCTTGGTAACATACTCTCGAGTCATTCCTCAGCCTTTTATAGTGATCTTTCAAAAATCTGCCCGTTGAAGAGATAGGCTTATTTTTGAAAGTCACTTGTGGTTGTTGGCTTGTCTTGTTGCGTCCTTGAATTGCCACTTCCTCGTATGAATTGTTCTCCGAGCTTTTCGAGTTCGACACGGTGTAGTGCTTCCCATCGTTTATTCCTTTTGCACGCTTCTCGATGAGCACTTCGAGAAAGGTAGCATGGAGGTATTACTTGTTTAAGTAATTCTCTTGATTTACGGCAACGGATCTTTTTCAGCTTATCTCGACTTGACCGCATTTCCTTGCTTTCCCCAGGTGACTTAGAGTTAGCTTCCAATCATTTGATGACTCTTCTCCGTCACTTCAACTCGAGACTTGGCTTTTCTTGAGTTGACTTGACCGATACTCCACTCACCGCATCTCACCGCTCCTTCAAGAGTTCTCGTCTTCTCTTCTTTGCCATACTCAACTGTCTCGCAATGAGTCTTCCTTCTAGTCTCCAGAAGACCTATTTATTACAATGCGCTTTACAATAATAATTGGGGTGCCAACTTCCTATTCTAAGTTTTACATGGCATTCATCAAAATCTAAACAATAAATTTCCCAACAAAGTGTATCTTGTTGTGTTGTATCTCAATTATTGTTTTGGTTGCTCCAAAACTTCCTCTATTTATAGGAGATGATTGATCAAGCATAGGCTCCTCTTGGGGATTGAAAATCTACAAAAATACAATTAAAATCATGAATATAGCTGTTAGAAATCAATCCCACATTTTAAGAAAATATTGTCTGCTGTCAAACGGTCAGATTTTTGCTGTCAAAAGATAGGGCGACCGGTCGCACAGAAATAGAGTTTGAAATAAACGTATCAACATTTTACACAGGGCGACGGCCGACGTAGGGTTCGACCGGTCGTCCCCTATGTTGGCTCGGCCGCACAAACACATTTTAGGAAGGCGCGTAAGTTCTGCTTTCAATACTTTGCTCCCGTGTGCACGGCCGCACCACTGGCGACGGGCCGACGCCAGTGGTGTCCTCGACCGACTGTCTATTTTCAGGTTCATCTCATTTTTGTCCCAAAATCATCTTCGTATGGGTTGCCCTATACTACGACCGGTTGACCTCGAGATGTAAATGTTGTCCAATTTTTGTCAAAAATAAAACTCAAGAAATACTCCAAAAATTTAGTAAAAATATTTTAAACCAATCGGGAGTATTTAGACAACATTTAGAACCTTGTTTTGAAGTAAAAACTTGTAAACATAAAATCATTAAAAGTGTTGTCCAATTTTATCCAAAATAAAACTAGAAGAAATACTCCAAAAAATATTAAAACTATTTTAAATCATTTAGGAGTATTTGGACAACAATTAAAAACATTGTTTTGGTGTAAGAATAAAATCATCAAAATTAAGATAAAAACATGTATCACACAATCTCCCCCTTTTTGATGATTACAAACCAAAACAATTTTTAGAAATATTGGGAGGACAATTTTAAAAACGATTTTTCGGTAAAAACATCTAACCGTTTAGAAGCAACCAAAATTTCCAAAAAGTACATAAGCAACCAAGTAAGGGAGTAAGTATATTCAATAATAAGCACAAGCTCCCCCTATCAACAATCACATCATGATTAATGTAAAAGCAATTAACCATAAGCTAAAAGCTTAGCTTTTACAAGTTGTTTAAGAGCTTATAAGCTCCCCCTGTCAACAAAACATCATTAGACAAGTATATAAGTCCATCAAGCAACAATTGGACTAAAAATAATTCACAACTTATGGCTTTTAAGAGCCATAGCTTATAGCTTTTATAACAAGCTTTTATTAGCTTCTTTGAGCTAATGAGCCATTTTCCTGTTTCTCCCCCTTTGGAATCATCAAAAAGAATGTTAGGATGATAAAAACATCATACAAGTTTATCAAAGTGCGCCAATAATACGATTTATCAACCATTGAAGAAATTAAGCTTAGAATCCAAAAAAATGGGAGAGATGTATCATAAGAAATCCATAAGCTCATTTTGTTAGCCAAAAACATGATCTCAATAAGATTTGAAAATAAGAGAATCATGTAGGTGATAAGTTTTTCATGAAAACATTTTATCGAACACTTGGCAAGGCCAAAATTTGAGGAAGATGTATATAACCCTTGTAAAAGAAATTAAGCCAAGTTTTTCATTTCATCACCAAAAGCAATATTCAACATATATCCAACGAATAATAGGCCTAAACAAAGTAAATTCTCAAGGGTTCGACCCAATTAAGATAATTTTAGTCAAAAAGATCAAGGCATTACAAATGCCATCAAGTAATACATGTCAAGCATCAAACAATGCATATTAGACATTACAAATGTCTCAAATTATCCATCTTAAACAAAACAATCAAGGCATCTCAAATGCATTTAAGCAAAAATTAAAAGAAGCACTTTTATCATCAAGTACTTCATACCAACTATCAAATAATGCCAAACTAGAGTATTTTTACCATCAAATACTCCATCAATATCATGATCATCCACAAGCCATTTTCAACTTAACCCTTTCAAGAAAACAAGCAAATCCATTAGTGAAATTTAGAGTTTTACAAGAAAGTTCATAGAAATACAAAACATCATGAATAAGAGAAAATGCTAAGATAATAAAGGGGTGGGGACATCATTCTTCGTCCGAAGAGAAGCAAGTTCTGGGAATAATATCTTTGATGAATTTCTTCAACTTGCCGATTGATTTTTGCATTTTGGAGATCTTTTGCTCCAAAGCCTCATACCTAGCTTCATCAAATGTTCGTAGATCATCATACTCGGCTTGGGTGTACCTCCTAAGGCGGTTGAGCATCGCATACCCTCCTGGATTGCTCTTCGCCTTCCTCCGCCAATCTCACGGCCTCGGCATCATCAAAGAAGTCGTTTGGATCTTGGGAATCTTGGCCTCTTCCTCTAGCCATCTTAGTTGGCCTGGATGTCCATATTTTTGTGCATAGTGACCATTTGGGAGATGTTATCAATGTCAAAGTCATTTTGAAATACCTCCGAATTACACTCCGAAGGTAGTCCCGATTGTATAAGAAGTTTACAAATCCAATTGCCCATAACAAACTTCTTATTTCCTTGAGTGATGGACTCAATTAGACATTGAATAAGTATGGCGCCAAAATTAAGCGGTTCCCTTCTAGCAATCTTATAAGTCAAAAAATAGTCCATGTTGCTAGGCATTTTACTCGCTTTTCCATAAATACAAGAGCGACAATAACATATATAATTCGATGCTCAAGTGTCATCGCCAACAAAGAATATTTTGGCCATACGCCCAAATAAGTCTTAACTTCTCTCATAGACACCCCCAACATCTCATCATTCCAAATAGCACAAGAGAAATAGTCCCAACCACCTTCTCTAACATGTAAAAGCCGACAAATTTCATTAGGAGTCCACCTAAAATGACGACCCCTTACAAACGAATTTACCGCAATAGGCTTTCTATATTCATTAGTAAATGAATTAAAACGACAAATTTTAGTCCGAGCAATCGATTTTCCACCCATTCCCAAATCTTCATAGTACCACTCCGCATATTTATTGATGAAATTTAGAACATTATTAGAATGGGGAGCTAAAGATATAAAAGATTTCTTACTTTTCGCCAACGACAATTTTTGAGCGAAATTATTCCATGCGGAGCTCGGCAATTTGGGCCCGAGAGAGTATGGGATTTTGAATGTCATCACGTTCTTGAGCCACGTTCCTTTGGGCACTCGAATATCCCTTTGTTCGGCCGTCTTGCCGATTTCTCGAAGAACCCTCTCTCGCCTTTTCTTCTCTGGAGGTGGGATTTTGACCGGTGGAATTTCTTGGAGGAGCCATATATGTAAGATTCTTGCAAAAATAAGTGGATTAGCAACAAGAATCATAAAGATTGATGAAGAAATGAAGATTATATGAGAAGGGGGTGATTTTCGCAGAAAAGATTTGGGGTGTTTTTTTGAGTCTGCTTTAAATGAAAGAGCAGGCTGTTTTATCTTGAAAATTGCCATAGCGACGGCCGACGCTCGTAGCACCACGGTTGCCCTCGCTTGACCGTCCAAAGGCAATTTTTTTTTATTCTCCAGGTTTTTCAAAAATTCGATTTTTCACCCCAAAAGTTTTAAAATATTGCAAAATATAATTTTGGACCAAGTCCAAGAAATACGGATTTCTAAAAACATATATACGAGAAAATTGAGATTTAACGAGTAGTGCCCTTTTAAGAAAATTTTACAAAATCATTTAGGGGTACATAAAGGGGTTGAAATGAGATAACTTGAAAGACGTGTGCATAATATCGAGTTCTAAGAAAAATACGAGTGAACATACCTCGATGATTTAAGAATCTCTAATAGACGATAGCCAATGAATAGGAGATATATAACCTACAATTCTTTTAGACAAATATTGCACAAGATATAATAGCACAAGTGTAGGCAAGTAATAAGAGATAACAAAAAAAATGCTTATGCTATAAAAATCCATAAGAGTTTAAAAGCAACATGTAAGGTCTCATTTTCAAGAGATTTTAAAAACACAAATATTTGTTGAGGACCTTAATTTTAAAATTATGAAAACTCATTTGCAATATAGGCACAAATAAAAACATGCATACTAACTAAATAAAATGCATATTT
This sequence comes from Rehmannia glutinosa, assembly GCA_016081115.2. NCBI lineage: Eukaryota > Viridiplantae > Streptophyta > Magnoliopsida > Lamiales > Orobanchaceae > Rehmannia > Rehmannia glutinosa. Next base: position 983,466 of record JABTTQ020000835.1, on the reverse strand, counting down.
AAATGGGGAGATACGGTTTACCAATTACGCCATTTTCATGGCTTGTGTCGTTCCCGTTGTTGATGATATCTTTGAAAATCATCTTGTTGATGATGGTTTTTCCAATTACTCCATTTCCAAGCATTGTGGCCTTCTCTTTGGAAATCATTTTGTTGATGATGTCTTTGTCATTTCCAAGATTGTGTTCTTCCCATTTTTGATTATATCCTCTTCTTGGAAATTGACTTTGTTTTCTCTTTCTTTGATCAAATGAGATGTTCGCTTGATGTTTCCTTACGGCATGAATTTTCTTTGATTATTAATCCACCGGTACCTAATATAACATTGTTTTGTGGTACCCTCAAGTGCTCGGGTCCTTTGGGATTAGTCTTGAGACTTTTAGGTCTCCAAAGATAATTTGAGCTATTTCTAGCTCGACAAGAATTTACCGTATGACCCTTTTACCACAATAGAAGCAAGTAATATTACTAACATGCATAGAAACTCGATTCTTTTTCATATGCTTGACAATATTAGGATCATGAACAAGTTCACTATTCAAGTTATCACAACCATTAACATTCACAATATTGGGCAATTTATTGGTACTCAATTTGGGTTTTGATAAATTATTTTTCATGCAATTAATATCCTCAACAAGAGTACTATTTTGTTTTTCAAGGTTTCTAACCTTATCAAGTGTGGTGGTGTGAGCATATGATAGTGATTCATAGGAAGTAAATAAACTATCCTTTTCATTTTTCAAAACATTGAATTCTTTTTTCAAATTTTTGTACTTAACAAGTAAACCTTGAATTCATTTTGAAGATCATCAAAATCATTTTGTAAATCACTATAATTATTTTGAATAACAATATCATAAGAAGTAGAGGTTTAAGACGCACCTCATTTTCTTCTTCGATTCCCATAAGACAATGTTCAACTTCTTCATAGTTGGTAGTTGTAAGAGGCTTGTTCCTTAGATTTGAACTTGTATCCCTTTGAGAAGTAGATGCTTTTGTTTGACTCCTTTCATTTGCGTATACTCCATAGATGGCTTCTAATTTTTGTCATACTTCATGTGCCGATCGAATTCCTACAATATGTTCATATTCCAAATTAGTAAATGAACAATACAAAATATTGAGAGATTTACCGTTTAAGGAGATGATTTTCTTCTCTTCATCATTTAGCTCTTTGAGGCCTTTGGAGGTGTGTGGTGTGTCTATCATCGGAATGGATTCTCCATTTATGACGGTGTTCCAAATATCAAACCCGCAACCTTGTAAATAACATTCCATTCTTTCTTTCCAAAGTATAAAATTTTTGGAATCAAACCGAGGTGGCTTGGTGGTGGAGGTGCTTGGAAAGATGAGCTTCGTTAAATCGACGATCGTTCCTCTTCACTCGCGATGTGAAACGAGCTTGCCAAAGAGTTTGGCTCGATACCACTTGTAAGTCCAAGCGCTACGATAATCTAGAGGAGGGGAGGTGAATAGATTATCTCCATCTTTTCGATTTTACCCTCTTTTTCGAACCGAATGCTCAAAGACAATAATAAAGGTGCGGAATGTAAACAACACACGCCGATTTATAGAGGTTCAACCCACCTAGGGCCTAATCCTCTACCACCCCAAAGATATCCTGGATGGATTTCAAAAAGAAAAGAATTTTATTAATTACCAAAATTAATACAAACTCAACTTACAACACCTCAAGAGCACCCACACTCTTCTTCAACACCACCTTTGGAGATTACCACAACCTCCCTTTGAAGATTACCACAATCTTCCTTCAACGACACCTTTGAAGATCACCACAATCTTCAATCTTGAAGAATACCAAATTCTTCAACACCTCAAGAGCACCACACTCTTGAAACACCTATCACCTAGATCACCCAAGTGTATTCTTACCACAAGAATACTCACAAGGATGTCTTGTGTTGAATGATGACCAAAAATCAAGATTACAACTCAATAATGAATATTACAATATGAAAGTGCAAAGTGTAATAAAGAAAAGCCTGACCTCAAGGATGTGAAAGTGATAAGCTAGGCAAAATTACAACAAGAATAATGACAATGAAGAACAAGTGTTTGCTTGAAGTGTATCTTGTTGTGTTGTATCTCAATTGTTATTTTAGTTGCTCCAAAACTTCCTCTATTTATAAGAGATGATTGATCAAGCATAAGCTCCTCTTTGGGATTGAAAATCTACAAAAATACAATTAAAATCAAGAATATAGCTGTTAAAATCAATCCCACATTTTAAGGAAATATTGTCTGTCAAACGGTCGATTTTTTTTCATTAAAAGATAGATGACACCGGCCGCACAAAAATAGAGTTTGAAATAAACGTATCAACATTTTACACACGGCGACGGCCGACGTAGGTTCGACCTGGCCCCCCTATGTTGGTCGGTCGCACAAACACATTTTAGGAAGCGCGTAAGTTCTGCTTCAATACTTTGCTCCTGTGTACCGGCCGCACTGGCACGGCCGACCGACCGGCCGACGCCCAGTATGCGGCCGGGCCGACCTGTCTATTTTTAGGTTCGTCTCATTTTTTGTCCCAAAATCATCTTTCGTCACGGGTTGCCCTATACGGAACCGGTTGACCTCGAGATGTAAATGTTGTCCAATTTTTGTCAAAAATAAAACTCAAGAAATACTCCAAAAATTTAGTAAAAACATTTTAAACCAATCGGGAGTATTTAGACAACATTTAGAACCTTGTTTTGAAGTAAAAACTTGTAAACATAAAATCATTAAAAGTGTTGTCCAATTTTATCCGAAATAAAACTAGAAGAAATACTCCTAAAATATTAAAATCATTTTAAATCATTTAGAAGTATTTGGACAACAATTAAAAACATTGTTTTGGTGTAAGAATAAAATCATCAAAATTAAGATAAAAACATGTATCAAACAGGACCTCCTTTTTATAGGCTTCAAGATCAAGCCACATTAACTCCCCACTACCCCATGACTTGAGGCATTCACTTTCAACTCCTCCATGACTTGAGAGTTTCAAGTGCCATCAGTGGGGCGGGTCAAAACCCGCCTCCGCATTGAACCCGTCCCGTCTGGGGCGGGTCTAAACCCGGTCAAACGTCCCGGGACGGGTTACAAACCCGTTTGGCTAAAACCTGCCGGGTCCGGGGCAGGTAATAGGTTTGGCCAAACCCGCCCCGGACCCGCCCCACATATATAAATATAGCTGTTTTTTTTACTAAGAATTAGTTATTACTTAATAGTTTAATTTTTATATTACATTGTTTTTCTGAAAGTCAATATCATATTTTGTTTTTAATTTAGAAATAGTTAAGAAAATAAATAAATCATTTTTTTAAATCATGTTTTACTTTTAATTTATATATAACTGAACACTGGCTGAAGGGATATGAATAGGAAGATAAACAAGTAGCTTTAAAAGTTACATAAATTAATGTCAGTACCATTTTTTAGTAACCCATTTCATTCACCTCTTATTTTCTTTTGCATATTATTATATTGATTTCAATGGTTTTCATTTTTCACAATAATTTCCAGTAATTCGTGTTAAGAACATGCATGTTTGGTCACTTTGGAGTGAACACTTACTGACATAATGACATTCAGGATTTTAAAATTTTCTGGCGGGTTGAACCCGCCGGTTACGGTCCATGCCGGGCGTAGCGGGCGAGGCGGGTTTTGCGGCGGGCGGGGCTGGTCCCGAGTCTGGATTTTCCCTGGTGGGCCGGGTTCGGGTTCGGGTTTAGGCAAACCCGTCCTGCACCCGCCCCGCTTCCCCTACCATCACTCTCCTACTACTCCACGAAAGTTGGGAGTTTGAAGTGTCATCACTTTCACACTACTCAACGATTTGAGAGTTTTAGGTGTTACAAAATTAAACACCATTGGAGTTAAATATTATCTAAGAAAATTATGCCAAAAACACAATTTCCATTCAAGTTTTCCAACACCTTACACGGTAGAAAATCAGTATTTCAATTTAAAAAACATATCAAAATAAAGAAAAAATAAATCTAACATCTTAACAATTGACAGACTTAAATTATTAGATTCGAGCCATTAAATAATTATATGGGATGACAAATCAATAAAAAACAGACAATATTTTTTTTTATTGTAAATAGATTATTATTATAAAAACTCAATTGATTACAGTACACCTTCATTTCTCAATTTTCCCCTAATCAGCACTATTCTCTCTCTCATTCTCGGTAAGCACGCACGCCCAAATACACGAAACATCCGAGTTTTTTTTTTTTTCTCTTGAAAATATATATTTTGACAAAATAAAACACATTCAAATCATTATTATCTTCTAGCTCAAAAAAAAAAAAAAAAATCATTATTATCTTCATTATTTCAATCGATCGGAAGACAGTCACCATTCAATAAAAAAAGGTTAGCCTCCGATCGAATAAAGTTTCGATTAGTTAAGTTTTTATCTTATTTGTACGATTTGAAACCCTGAATCTATTCTGAATTTCTGATCGAGTCTTTTGAAACCCTAAATCTATTCTGATCGGGTCTTTTGGTTGTGTATTTCGGTATTTATAGTATTTTGCTACCAATTAAATTCAGAACTATAATTTTTCTAACGGAGCTGGTTTTATTTTGATGTTTTAGGGCATTTTCTGGAAAAGAAATCGAATATATAATTTATCTAGTAGTTCTGTTTTTATTTTAATTTTAGGGCTTTTCTTGGATATAAATTCGGATACACACACATTTCTAACAGATCTGTTTTAGTTTGGTTTTTAGAGCATTTTCAAAAATGAAAATTTCTGATCTAGAGTTTTTTTTTCAATATTTTTATATGTTTGTGTAATTTTTATACTTTCTTTTTAACTCAATTGAGTTTAAAACCCACTCTAATTCAATATGTGCCCAGTATGATATACTTACAATATCTACTCAATCTTTTTAAATATGCGCATCGAACAGATACATATCTGAATTTATTCATTCAAAAGTAATGGTAGAGAAAATGTAGGAGATAGATTAATACAAAATTGTGATTTTTAATACTCATGAAATGAGTTGGCCCAATTTCGCCCGGGCGCCTTAGGCAGTAGCCTCATTGGCCTTGCATTCAATCATTTCAAGTTTGTGTGGTGTGGGGAGGGTGAGAGGTTGAGATTTGGAGTTGAATAATGTTGCCAATTTTCGTATCATTGAGCATACTACTTCTGTGATACGGCTTGCTTTCTTTCTGATTTCATCAGTTCTGCATATTTGTTGTCTTTAGATGGGGTCGCTTCACGAGAGTTTGCAAAAATTTAAGAAACAGCAAGAGAAATGCCAGTCAACACTTACCAGCGTCCGCAGCTAAAGCAGCATCGTCTAAAGCCAATTCTTCCAAGTCTATGTCCTCAAGCACATCATCTTTGGCCAATGCAAAGTCTCCTGCACCCCCAGTTAAATTCTCGAATGACACAGAACGGCTTCAACATATAAATAGCATAAGGAAAGCTCCTGTGGGAGCTCAAATCAAACGTGTCATTGATTTGCTCTTTGAGGTACTGTATCTCTGCCTTATTCCCGTAATCGTTTTTTTTTTGGAGTGCGTGCATACTTTTTGTTTTCCCTACTTTCCTGTCTTCTTGACAATGAGCATGATCGGCATGCTATGGTTTTGCGTTGTTTCTTGATGTAATTGGACGAAGTATATAACTAATTCAGTGGTGTTTAAGAGCTAAATGCATAACTTCTTGACCTGGATTAGAAATTTAGTAATGGTATCAATAGCTAGGGATTATAAGGGTCATTTCGCATATTCATAAATGCTGAGTGGATGGTGTTTTTGTTTAGATGCTAACCAAATAAGAAAATCACGTGAAGCATTCGTTTTAGATGGTTGTTAAAGAGGTTCTTACATGCTAGAAATCCTCTTGCTTTCCTTTATTTTCATTGTGTCTGCTCTCCGTTTTCATCTTTTTAATTGTTTCATCAAAAACCTGTCACATGAACAAAAACACCTTCTTGTTCGCTCTCACACGTGTATGCACAAAACGGGAAAACACAAACAATTCCCTTAGTTATTCTTCCACCTGCGTGATTGGGATACTACAAATGTTCCGTTAACTTTTCAATATAGATAGTTCATTCGGCTTAGTGGTAACACAACAGAATTTGATTTCTGTGCATTAACTGCTATGCACAAGACCCTGATTAGCTGACACGTGAAAAGGATTCATTTAGTTTGCTTATGTAACTAATGGGATAAAACTTACTTCAAATGTATTTCTGTTGAACTAAATTTGTTTTGTTCTGGCTGTTGATTGATATTTCATCATTTCATGCCACATACACGTCCTATCATGTCACATTTGTCATTTTGGTTCGATATCTTATGCAGCTTCCAGTCTACCTGCATCTATGTATTATAGGGGTCATTTTAGTTTATTTCTATTATGTGTGGTGGCAGTGGATAATAGCTGAAAATCGCCCAACTTATTGAACTTTCTCATCTCCAGACAAGGCAAGCTTTTACACCTGAGCAAATTAATGAAGCGTGCTATGTGGATATAAATGCAAACAAGTCCGTCTTTGACAGTTTAAGGAACAATCCAAAAGTGCGTTATGATGGGAAACGATTCTCCTACAAGGTAATTTTGGTTCTTGCATAAATCGCCAAACAGGACTATTAGGCTGTTAAATATTTATTTTATCTGGTGAAATCATACCTTGTCTTCTTTCTGCACTTTTTTCCTAGGATAACTTACCTTGTTTTATTATATGTTTGCAGTCCAAACATGATTTGAAAGATAAGAGCCAACTTCTTGTCTTAATTCGGAAGTTTCCTGAGGGTATTGCTGTTATTGATCTCAAGGACTCATACCCAACAGTCATGGAGGACCTACAGGTAACTCGTTTAATTTGTTATGCTAGAGAAATGTGTTGCTTTGAGTCGCATTGTTCAAGCCACTGGAAGGGTGAGGGACTTACCTCACCGGGATGTGGGGATGGGAAATGGCGAATAGGGAGTGGCAAGACCTTATTGTTTCACTCAAATTTATGTTTCTGGTTATTTCTAAGAGGACAATCAGTTTGACAAAATGAGATCTTTTCATATTCCTCTTTGTTCAAAATATTAAAACTATTCGTTCTCTCATACTCGTCCTTAAAGGATGATCTACTGATCAATAATATTTTATAGGCTTTGAAAGCTTCAGGCCAAATTTGGCTGTTGTCGAACTTTGATTCACAAGAGGACATAGCCTACCCAAATGATCCAAGAGCAGTTATTAAAGTTGATGATGACTTGAAACTGTTATTTCGGGGTATTGAACTCCCACGTGATATGCTCGACATTGAGAAGGATCTTCAGAAGAATGGAATGAAACCCGCTACAAACACCGCTAAGAGGAGAGCCATGGCACAGATTCATGGCATTCCTCCTAAGCCTAAGACCAAGAAGAAGAAGCATGAAATCAGCAAGAGGACCAAACTTACCAACGCTCATCTTCCGGAACTCTTCCAACATCTCAAGCCCAGTTCATCTTGAATTTCCAATCAGTATTTTACTATCCTCGTGATTAATCTGCCTGTTGGTATGAACTTTATTCTGCTGTTTCATCTGTAAATGTAATTTGTTTTTATTTGAAAGTATTTTGGTTTAACATGATCATTTAAAAAATCTGGATTTTTTCTGTATTTATTTGGGTTGCGATAAACTCAAAGAGTGTTTTTACACTGGCCAAAATGACCATATGAAATTTTGATATCGAAGAACTTTTCAGCAACGTCATAATGAAAATAATACATGTATATATTTACATTAGCAGGTTCATTTGATTGCGATGCATAATGTGTTCATTTATTTCATTAATGTACTGAATATAATTCTTTGAGTTTTTGTGCTTAGTACTATCTCTTGCCCCAACCTGTACAGTTTTTGTCTGTACAGTTTTTGTTGGAGGATAGTAGAGTTATCGTTGGATTTGTTGTCCCTCACCATGCTTGGGTTACCATTATATGTATATTAACTATATTTCCATATTCCATATTGAAGGTGTGTACATGCATCTTCATTAGCAGAATTATTTTTCTAGTTCATAGACACGCATCTCTACTTTATAGTGCAAACGCACAGGACAAAACTTTGGAACTTCTTATCTCTGTTTTGTAGGATACAATGGTGTAATAGTTGCCTTACATGCAGTTGTGTGGTTTGAAAGTACGTGTTCGGTGTTCCCTTCTATTTCTCTATCATTGAGCCCAAATATTTTAACAAAAATCAATACACATCTCTATTTTGTGTAGTAGAGTCCATATTTAGGTGATTTTGTGTGCTAAGATAATCTAGTTTTGCAGACATATGCAAATTATTGTGCGTGCACTGACTTGTTTCACCTAAAAGACGACGTGAAGAAGTGTCGTGGTTGGTGCAGTGCAACTGCCTCCATCAGCTACCACATCAGAAAGACGCTATCCCGCCGCTGTAATCCAGTATAGCAATTGAGTTGGGAATAGTACTCTTTGGTGAAGGAAATTTAATAGCATACTATATTTGTTATTTGTGCAATGGACAATACCGAATCTGCCTGACCTTGTACTGGAGCATTTTCTATAAACAAACGATTTGTGTGTGGTGGCACGAGTTTGACAAAATGTTCCTTGTTACTTTGCAATTTTTGATGGATGTACATACTTGTTCTCCATTCTTGTGTATAGAGTCCACTAGCAGTTTATGCAAGCATGTGTAATGGGTTTAAACTGTGCAGATGGCTTTTCTGCATTATTGAATTGGTTTTGTGAGCTCAGAGCTACTCCCATGTTTTAATCACCATCTACAATCCTCTATGCCCAAGTGGCCTATAGGATTATATAAATGCTACATATGTGGGTCAAGTATTCTAGTTACTAAAAAATAGGACACTTGAATGGTAGATGTTATAATAAGGAAGTGTTTGCAATCACTAAAAGAAAAGTGATTATTGACGAAAAAAGAGTGGTTTTTAGTGTTCGCAAATGTCTGCTTATTCTGATTCCGCTTGATTTAATCGAATCTAAAAATACTCTATTTTCAATCACGCTAATTTTTGATTTTCAACTATTTTTAGCTTCGCTACAATAAATCAATACTTCTTTTTTAAGCATGAGTTTTTGCAAACACTTCCAAAGTATATGTACATTAGTTGACAACTAATCGATATGGCCACCACCCCTACGGCCACCATCGAACTTACATCCGAATCCTCTCCGCTACGATTCCCGTTGTAATTGTAAATTCTTGCGAGAATGACACCAACATGACCACCACCACCCTTTTTCCATACTGAACCATTCTATCCCAATAAATACTGTAAAAAATCAATTATTCTGAGAAACTGAAAATGTTGTTTATTTCAACATTATTTATTGTTCATTTTTAATTGTTCTGACTAAAGTAGATCACTTTATTTCATATTAGTAACAAAATATACAAGCGTGGTTCTTATATGTACTGTAATGTACACCTGAATTTTCTCGCTTCAAATACAAAAACCTTGAACAATTTACCGTAGGCTGTTTACAAAAACTACTCGTGAGGCTTTTAGTTTTAAAAAAATTATCTTTCAAAATTACAAATAACACATTACGCGTAACAAATGCCCCATGTATTTCAAATATCCCTTGATGTTTATTTTTGTTTCACAAATACCACATTCATTAGGTGCAATTTGTGAAATAAAAATAAATGTCACCGAGATATTTGTAGTTGTTGATAGGTAACTTAGTGTAATTAGACTATATTTTAAATATAATTTTTGTAATTAACCATATATATGCAATACAAAATACTATAATACCAAAAGGAAAAGACGAAGAAAAGTTTAGGGATGACAATTCAGGTCATTAGGTCGATTTCGCATTTGGTTTCAGGTTGATTTTGAGTTATGCTTAAAATACATTAAAAATTAATTAAATAACACAAAATAATTACGTTTTAGATAGATTGGTAACATCACGCGTCAGACCCATGTTAGTTGTTTTTGTGTTCGATTTCTTGTGTTCACGTCAGTATTTTTTCAATAACTTCAGATCGAATTCGTGTCGCCACATGGGCGTAAGGTTTGCCACCCCGTAGGGCAAATTGGTAAAAGAATAAACATAATTAGGCGCCAACAGAAGCCGCTACCATTTAAAATGCCGTTTTACACAGTCCACCCATTCCACCTAGCAACTATCTGCGGTCTCCGATGCCCTCAAATTCCATCACAACACACACACACACACACACACACACACACACACACACACACACACACAGAGAGAGACTGAAAATAGAGAAGAAAAATTCAGCGAGAAGCTATAATGCAGATTCTGGCTCAGATTTTCAGTCCTTGTACTCTTCCTCTCAACCGCCATGGCACTCCCTCTAAAACCCTAGCATTTTCGAGAACAACTTTGACGTTAAAGACGAAGAAAAAGTGGAGCTACGGTGGTGAGAAATCATTATTTATACGCTTTTGTGAGTTTTGTTGTGTAGTTTCTTTCGCGTGGTGGATTCAATTTTAACATTACCTGTTTTAAAATTCTGTTACCAGTTTCCTTGTTTGTCTACTCGAGAGGAAATCTGTGTCATTGGGCGAAAAAGGTGAAGCCGGCTGTTGTTTCGCCATTGAGGAAAGAAACGTGGGTACTGATGCCCAAAGAAAGAGGTTATCAATTTACTGGATTTGATTCTTTCATTTCAGGGCAATTCTCGCAATTTTTTGTCATCAGATGAAAGTATTTTTGGCTTGACCTGTATTTATGCTTTATATTTTTGCATTGGTGTCTTTTAGAACCAACACAGGGGGAGATGAGGAGGAACTTTCGTTGAAATGTTTTCAGGTTTTCATTGGAGTAAACAAAGTTTATTTTGATGAAAATGAATTTACTTTAGCAGCTAAAATTGGGAAAGTTTGCATCACCATTGGTACTTTGGCATCAACCTCTCCCAATGTTTATATTTTGGGAAATACTTTCCTTCTAGTACTATTTGGTTAAAGGCTTTAATAAAGAGTGTAAAGGACTAAAAGACATGTAATCGAATACATGTCAAGGACAAAAATAGGAGTTAACTTTTAGACCATAGTATAATGGAAAAGTGAGAACGATTCTCCAATCTTTAGTTCATCATCATCAACTGCACCTTATCCCACTATGTAGGGTTGGTGGTGTGAAGTTTATAGTGCCAATTAATTGTCTAAAATTAGTAAACACTATAAATTCACACAAAAAGCTAAGTGGCAAAGTTTTAGGCCGGATGCCCTTCCTGACGCAACCTTCGTACGAAGGAGAAATGAGATGAAATTCCAAAAACCATTATCATCATAGGTTTTTCTCCTTGCATGAAAAATACGATGAGACGGCGATGTGTTAAGATAATTGCTCTAGTCATGTCCCATTACATGATTGATATTGTAAAATCAATATGCACATCATGGAACATGCACAATCTCCAATCTTTAATTGTATGTAGAAATTAGAAAGAGTATATACTAATTTAATATATGCAAATACAGTACATAAGGTTCATGAAAAGTAATGCATTTTGAAAAAAACTCCCAATTTTGATTTTATAAAGTTACTTATTCTTCTATTCTCATTTTGTTTATGAAAACATATATTGGTAAAGATGATCTTACAATTTAAACAGTTTAAAATTAGGTCCGTCACTTCATTTTGGAAATTATATATTTCAAAACCTTTATCATTTAATACTTTTCCGTACATCGAAATAAATCTTCGCTTTATATTGCTGAAGAGAGGCTCACATCTCTCTCTTTGCCTCCCGCCCGCCCGGCGTATAACTATGCATTTCAGAAAATAGCTTTTCCTTAATATAATGAAATGAGGCATTTGTTTCACATGTATAGCAATGGGGGTATTGCATTCTTTTACTTTGATCATAAATATTGGCCAAATGATAGAGCAGTCTTTCCAAAAATCCAAACCTTAAGGAGGTTGGTGGATGCAAAAGACTAATACCTCGTTGGTGGTTGGTTCAAAAATCGCCTCAAATGAGAAGTATGGTGAAGTGCACGTTCTTGGTGGTAAACCAAATGATAAAGGTCCCTTTGGGTAGTTCACATTTAATTTTTGATTGATACTAACTGCAACTCAACCATTGGATTCCATAAACATTATATCCAAGGAAATGCTGATGCCCACATTGTTTACTGCAGATCACTATTTTCGAACTTTAGTTTTTCTTTTTGAGAATGAATTATTTGTCTATCCTTGGTAAAGCACTTAGGCCTTTGTAACATAGTTGTTTGAAAACAGACTTATATACAATTCATGAGGGACCTGTGGGATTTCCTACATAATTCATGGCGAAACTATAGGATTTCTTAACCCATTCAAGTAGTGGTGTCCCTGAATTTTTAAATATTGCTAGAACTTGATGATTTATGCCCATTTTAAGTACTGGAAGTACCATGTAACTTAGTTATCATGAGGGCTATATTGTTCCCTGTTCCGATGAATATATATTTTCACCAAGTAAATATGACACATAATTGGCTTACCTCATACAGATTAACACGAGAACAAATTGTCATATCTGCCACAAATTCCCATTAATTTTTCTACCTTACTTTTCTATTACAAGAATGAATAACTTTATACTCCATAGTAATACAGCCTTATACCGTGTTTGCAGAAAAGTTGTTGAACATATATGCCTAGTCAAAGCAAAGGAAGATTTGTCTGAAGAAGAAGAGAAAGACATGCTGGATTATCTTTATACGATGCAATATCAGATGCGTGGCATCGTTTCCGTATCATTAGGTGATCTTTACAATGCTGAACACGAATCCTACTTTGTATGCAGCTTGATTAACTTTTCAACTCTGTTTGATGGTACCAATAATAAATCTTGTAAAAATTCAACTTTCTTACTGAGAATCTATTACATTGTTACCGACATGCTAAGAAATAAAAGTTGATACTATGACTCAAGATCACAATGATATATCTGTTATCCATTGTCACAATATTTATGATTTCAGGAGATTTCATTTATGATTAATTTCCTACATTTGTTATTCTTCACATGTGTAATCAGCCACTTGGAGACGTATCCAATCTTTGGTCCTCTTTTTGCTAGCTCTCCTCAACTTGTTTTTTTATTCTAATTCAAATTTTGTCATGACATTCGATGTTTTCATCTAATTGAATTTTCTATCTTCTTTCAAATGAAGTATGATTTGCTGAAAGTTATAACAGCTGTTTACTACCACATTGTTTTTGATGCCACATTTCTCTGCAGTGGTAAAAATAGATTCTTCCTGTACATCCTCCAGCTGTTAAATTGGTGTCTCTCAGTTAGTTCGCCGTATCTCTGCTCTCCGTGCAGTTTTTCAGTGTACAGACTGGATGATGTGTTGCTTAATCTGGTTTATTTCTGTGAAGTATCTATAAGGCGCTTTTTGACTCCTGTAGGACGTATTTCTGATGAAAACCCTGAACAATATACCCATGCCATCTTTATGCTTTCCAGACGAAAGAGGACCTAGCCAAATTCTATGAGAACCCTTCATATAAGGGAGTTCTTAAGAAACATGTGATGCCTTACTGCCATGTATGCTCTGACATGTAAACACCAATATCTCTAATCATTTGTTCCTTTGAAGTCCCGGCAGATAGATCTTGTCTATATGTTTCTTTAATTTCAGATATGTTTTGCTCACAGGGATTTATCAATTTTGACTATGAATCTGAAGTAGAAGATGATATGCTACCAATATTTCGGAAGGGAGAGGTTGGAAGCTGCAATTACACGCATATGTAAAAAGAAGAAAACAGAAAACAAAAATGTTGTGATTAAAGTGATGTGTTTTATGTTTCCGCTCCAACTAATTCGCATGATTTCATTTTAATCATGCATGGGTCTTCATATTTGTATAAACATTTAAAATCATCTTGAGCACATGGAATACTTTTAATTGCAGGAGTTCAACTATGGCGTCGAGCTCATGCTTCTTGTAGCATTCATTAGGAGTTCTCTGGGTCGGCCTGCAGAAGATGCGATGACTTCTCTGGCAAACCTGACAATGGAGTTTCCTTCTTTGATTGTTCAAGCTACTAAAGGTGTATTTTAAGGATCTATACGTCTCTATTAACTCATTAAGAACTAGTTAGAGAGTAAATATTCCAGCTTAGACAATATAACTCATTTAATTGCTCAATGGTATTGAACTTCCATGCGTCACTTTTTTCTGTATCATAGTATAGATTGCAGCTTCCTATAGGATAGTATTTTGCTGTGCCGGTTCTTTTTTAATCATGCTATGATTATGCTTTAATTGCAGGTCCAAGTTTGAATATGAGCAATATGGAATATACTCATGGGGTAGTAATACGATTTTGGTCATGTGAGTTACATGTCTTCTTCAGCATGTGCTGATTAGCAGATTTACGCAATGGTTGACTGACTTCTAACTGTTGTTGCTACTATTACCAGTGGAGGCCTTCAAGATATTCATGAGCAGTTCAGAATACAATACTGTAAGGAGCTATATCTATTGGCTTGTTAAGCCAGAGGCCTTTTGTTTGACATTTTCGTTCAGAACTTGACCGAATATTTCTACCTATATCACATCTGTTTTTTACCCTGCGCACATCTAGTACGCTTATACTTTTTAGGGATAATTACATAAAAACCCCTGAGGTTTGGGCTACTTACAAAAAAAAAAAGAAAACCCAGAGATTTTTGAAAATTACAAAAAAACCCTTAAGGTTTGATTCTGCTTACATCTTCCCCCTTCATAAGCAGAAAGCATTTCAAAAAACCACTCTTATATTTGTAGAAATATTCAATTAATCCCTTAAATTTAAAACAAAATCTATCCTGAGGGGCCTTTTTTTTTAATTTTGAAACATATCTGGATTTTTTGTAACTAGCCCAAACCTTGGGAGTGTTTTTGTAATTATCCCTATTTTACATGGTTCTTCAATGATTTAGACTCAACATAATATTTTGGGTAATATGATGGATAATGAGATTTTTTTTCCAAAGTTTCATACTTTATGGAGATGAACCAGGTTTATAACAGATTCCTAAGAATATTGGATTAATATAGTTTTTTTATGTAGGCTTGTCTATGTTGCTGCTAAGCTTTAGAGCAAAATTGACATGGAAATATAAATTAGGAGCATGAACCTTTCAGGATTTTGGAAAAGAAATAAAAATAAAATTTTGGACATCTCTGATGTTTATTTTTTCTTTTTACCAACTCTGTTAACTGCAACTACTTTTTCCATTTGCTACTTGAAAATTGTGAAAATGCAGGTGTGGAAGTGTAAGTTCCAGCCCATCATCCAAAAGGCTCTGTCTGTGTATTTCTCTGTAGATCCTATTGGCACAGAGCTTATGTAGCGAGGTTGGTTTACTTCATTATGCCCTTAAAATATTCTAAAATCGGTTTTCTGTTAAACAAATAGTTATTACGTTGTCATAATGTAATGCAGCGTCCGGTAGAAGTTGTCAATTCTGTGAGTCTTTTTTATTCAAGGAGAAAAGCAGGCTGCAGTCATGCCACCATCTAGGTCACATGTACTTGCTTGCTTTTTAATACTCTCATATATTTTATGAACATTTATTCATGCATTTTATTTTCAGTCATTTCAGGATTTATTTATGTCTCTGTATGAATAATCAGTTAGCAATATGAATAATCGAGTAACTACATGAAGAGTTCTTTACAGAATCAAGGTACTTTGCTGGATTAGATGGAAAGTGTCAATTTTCATGCTTTGATTGTTTGAACAGTCCACCTTATTTCATGCATCAAATTTGATAGAAGAAAGGGTTCATTGAACATACTTTTAAAAGACTTGAAGATGCATGCATGTGCAGATGATTACAATATCGACTACTTTGGTTTATTTTTGAATTTTGAAATTGAAGGAACAAATTATTTTTTCTACTATATATGTGTTTGGTGTATATCTCTGTCACATGTGAGCAAGAGGTATACCGATCGAAAACTATTTTTGGTACTTAAAATCCAAGTAAACTTATTTGTTCCCCAAGTATATTTTTGGGGTAAGAGAAAAAGATTACTACAAAGCTTGTAGGGATAATTGGGGAAAAAAATACCTGAGGTTTTGGGAATTTACGAAAAAGAAGAAGAGAGAAGTTTCAAAATTACCAGGTTTGGTTCCGTTTTTACATTATAAGGAGTTTTTGAAATGTGTTTTTGCTTATGAATAGGGTAAAATGTAAAACGAGACCAAACTTTAAGGTTGTCTCTGTAATTTCGAAAAGTTTCTGTTTTTTTTTTTTGTAAATACCCAAATCTCAGGGTGTTCTCTGTAATTATCCCAAACTTGTATGCTCATTAAGTGGCATCCTTCTTGCCATCTGCTGGAATCTACATCTTTGAATCCTCATAAAGCCACAGCATTTGACTTTCAGAGAAGAGACATTATTATATATAATGTCTTATTTCAATCAATTTCTTAATGACAGGAAGTGCTAAGGATATGGTCCGCTGTTTAGGCTGGTCCCATTAAAAATAAATATTCACAGAGGTACAATAATGCAGCATTATGCTACTGTTAATTATTTAATCTGTTTGTTTGACTTTGTTTAGATCAGCTTCAGTTCTCTAATTTGAAGTTAAGTCGGTTGGATAATACGATTTAATTGGTTGTTAATTAATTGTCCTTGGATGTATTAGTTTTGCTGCATCATATTTTATAACATTGTTCTTCCTATCCCCACTAACTTCTGGCCTTATTCTTATGCAGCATTATTTAAATATACAACCTCCATAGCTACAACAATCCACGGTATATGTTATGAATTCATGATCATACATTATATAGATATTTAATTAGTTTGACATTTGAATGTATAACTGGGATAATTCAAAAAGGCCCCTGAGGTTTGGGGCAATTACCAAAAAAAAAAAAAAAAAAACAGACATGTTTCAAAATTACAAAAAAAAAAAAATCATCAGGTTTGATTATGTTTTAAATTTAAGGGGTTTTGAAATGTTTTTTTCTTATAAAGAGGAAAATTTTAAGACGGAATCAAACCTTAAGGGATTTTAGTGATTTTCAAAAACCTGTGGATCTTTTTGTAATTAGTCCAAACCTCATGGAGGTTTTCTGTAATTATCCCTATATAAAATTGAGTAACAGGAATATAATTGATGAGTGATGTCTAGTCTCTAGATTCAAATTTATCAAATGTTTAGGTGGTTTTTGTCTGCAAATGCACAACATTCATTGTTAGGACGTTGAAACTTGAAATTGTCCGATGAAAATTGCTGAACATTCGAACCAAAATCAATATCAGAGGAGCAAGAATGCAAGATGAATCACTCGAAGTGGAATCTTAAATTGTGATGCCTGGATTATTAAAATAAAATAAAGGGATAATTACAAAAAGTACCCCTGAGGTTTGACTTAATTACAAAAAACCCAACTAACTTTAAAACTTACAAAAGTACTCATGAGGTTTGATTCAATGTTAAAATTAAGGGGTAATCTGCAATGATTTTACAAATATGAAGGGGATTTTGAAATATATTTCAAACCTTAGGTACTTTTTGTAAGTTTTAAAGTTAGCTGGGTTTTTTTGTAATTAGGTCAAACCTCAGTGGTACTTTTTGTAATTATCCCTAAAATAAATTGTGTAACTTCAAAATGCATTGAGATAAATTGTTCTTCCTATCGATATATGTTTATGTTATAAATGTGTTTGATAGTTCCCTTAAACTGGTGAACTTAATCCTACATTAAACTGTCTCTTTTATTATTATTATGTTTCCGGATTCAAATTATAATTAGGTACGGTAGAGACCAAAAGGTAGGATGATATGATAATAAAATTCAAATCACATAAAATTATTCTTATTATTTGTATGTGTTTGTTCAATTTATGAAATATTGACATTTCCTGACTTGCAAATAGTTGCTGAGTCATTCTTACGTGTGCAATCTTAGAACCAACACCATCAATTATGCAAAGACTATTTATTAAGACCCTTTTAGTCTTACACATGCGTAGAATTATTCCAGAGAGAACAAAGTTCTATTGACATCTGTATCACATTGAAGTCTGTCAATAATTTGAAAGCAACATAATATTATCAATCCTCATACCACGAATTTGTGGCTCAGTGATATTGTTCATTCTTTGTAAGGATGTTGACTACGGTTCAAACCCTACATATTTTAGTTTATATGAGATTTATCCCCCCCTTCAACCACTACTTATTAAAAATATGTCACCAGAAATTTCAGTGGTATTTTTCGCTCACTCTTAGTAAGGGTGTTAACAAGGATTCAAACCCTGTATCTTTTAAGTTTTTTTTTTAAATTTATCCCCTTTTCTCCTACCATTACTCTCAACTTATTTAAAAAAATTATCAATACTCACATACCAAAAAAATAGTAAAAAAAAAAAATACAAGAATATAATAATAATAATAAGAAGAAGAAGAAAGAAAAAATACAATCTTCATTTGTGTGATAAGAATGGTAACATAAACAATCAACTGTATCTTGTATACAATGCTATTCAATTAACACAATTTTATAGTAGGCTAAATGTATACAAACCATAACCTCAAAACAACTATAATATTATCAACATCATCAAGTATACATTTCTACATGAGCAAAAAAAAAATGAATACTAAATAACAATATAAACACACACACACACACACACTAAATACTAATGGCTGCAAAACTTTGTAAGAAAGAATTCAATTATGTAAAGGATTGGGACCTCCTGGTGTTTTTCGATTTGAGACTCTGTAATCTTCTTTCTTCCTTAATTCCTCTGGAGCTGGTGCATGAAAATTATTGTACCATGAAAATTGGGAACCAAATCTTGTTGCAGGCCCTTGAGGAGTAGTTGGATAATAATGTACTCTGTTTAAATGGCGACAATTTGATAATTGGCTGATAGTTAAAATGATCACCATGATCAGTAGAAATGGGATTTTTGGAGAATGGGTTCTCATAATCTATTGCAATTTTTTTTTTGTTGGTTTATGAAGACTCAAGAATACAAGAAGAAGAAGAAGAAGAAGAAGAAGGGGTTTTTCAAGAGTTGTTATGGCATCCAAGAATGTTAGTGGCAAGGAGAAATGAGCTAATATAAGTCATTTTGACTTTTTTCAAATGACAAAACTGCCCTTCCTCAAAAATTGTGTGTGAAATTGGTTCTTTGTTTAATAATGCACAAAAGACTATTTTGAGAGTTTGATGTGTAGCTAGCCATTACTGTTGACTATCTTATGCATTTGACTTTTCTTGTATAGGATAATCTCCTAAGGTTATGCCATGATTTTATAAAAGGTCTATATTGAAGGGTTAACATGGGTTGTTAACTATTTTTATTTTTTTTTAAGATGTGTTGTAAGATGTTAAGCTTAACTACTAAGTTTATAAGGTCAATATGAAATTTAAATGATTTATGCATGCTCCATCAAACATGGATAATACCATTTTTGGGTTAAAACTTTTAATTTTTCACCATTTTTAGGTACGAAATTAAATATAATAGATTTTTTCTTCTCGCACTCGACTTGATCATCGGAGGAATAATCAAGAATTAACCTCTACCCATTTGCTTATGTTGCGAGCAGGACTGTTAATTACTTATTTTCTGACAAGAACGAAAATCATGAGCATGTACATCTTGAGCATTTCTTTGATCACATCAATTAGATTATTAATGATAATTGTCTATACTAATTCTTGAGCATTTTGATTAATTTTAACAAAATAAGATGACCATTTCTCTTAAGTTACACAACTTTCTTACTTTTCATGAAATCAAGAATTGAAAATGTGCTCGTGGAACGTTGAACAAAAGTTAAAAAGGTTGGCTTCCAACTTTTTTTGTTGGTTACTTTTGGTAATTTAGCTAAATGTGAATGGCTGAAGTGACATTTCGTGGAAAATCAAGTGCCAAATATTGAATAAGACATTTTTTTGCTGGAATTTTGGGGTTGTTTGACTTGTATCAATGGGAATCATTCATTTATCTCCATTTTGATTCGATAAATAAAAATTCTATCTTTGTACAAACATACATAACAATTGATTGTTAATAGTGGGAAGTCTCATGTGCCGACAGAGTAGTTGTTGCACATGATTTAGAGATTGGTAATAATAATAATTATAATAATTTGTTATGGGCATTTAATGTGCAAATTTAATATGCAAGAACGTGTTTTCACAATAAATTTGATTGTTCCATATATATAAAATTTATTATTGACAGAATTTGGGTGTTGCTGATGTGCTACGGCATTGATTAGGAATTTAATACTTTGCCTTGAAATGGTCTTTTTTCATTTTCGCTTCAAAAATAAATGAATTATTATTATCGGTTTAAAGATTTGAATCTGAATCTGAATGCAAAATTTTGTAAAAAACATACTGGGTTAACTAATAAAGTTTAGTTTAAGTGGTAGAATTGTATTTATAATTTTGGGTTTGAAACACAGTGTAGACAAATTTCATGTAGTTTTATTGCTCATTAATATTTAATGATTTTTTTTTTTTGTATATGATTTTTTTAATACAAGAGTAAAATAATTCTAGTTGTGTTTTTATCTAATTAATTCTCTGAATTGGAATCTAAAATATTATTTAAAACTTATGGCCAGTTCCAATCTTGCCAACTCTAGCTATATTTCGATACAGTTTCACACAAATCCAAACCAAAAATTCTAATTTCGTTCATAATTAAATCCATATTATATTATTACATATTTTTTCTATTTTATCTTGTTCCAACATTAACATTACAATGTTAATAAAAAAATTATATTCACTAATTGATAATTTACTACTGCAGATAATATGCATCATTATACTGTATATATAGAGAAATATACAAATGTTAGTGCCATGGTTTAAAAGTTAATACTTCATACTTGGTCAATTGCACGAGTCAATATTAATGATAGCCAGTGGTAGAAATTCATGACCATAAATTCAAAAAATTAAAATCATTTTCATTAGTGTTGGAAAAGAATGGAAATCCATGCTGCGCAGCCACATTTTTTAGATTATTTTCACATGAAGGTCGGTTTCCACCTAACTATGCTGATTTTATTATTGTTTTGGAGTATGAATTTCAATGCAGTCTTCATTTCGATTTGACATTGTCTTTATTCTTTGTATATGCATATTTAATTTGCAGTACATGGTTGGGTGTAGGAGTAAATACTTGAGAGCAATGTCTTAAAAAATTGGTTTAATAATGGATCTGATGATTTAGTTTATAGTTAATTTGTCGTTCAACCATTCAGATCGGTTTAACCATCGGTCCAACCAGTTTAATAAAAACTAATTAATTTTCCTTTTGTATTATATAAAATAATAGTGTAGTATAACATAAATCCCATGTCGGGTGGCATTGCGGAGTAGGATGGTTTCTTGAGGCCCGAGATCTCAAGTTCAAATTTCCACTTTTGCACCACTTGGTCGAACTTGATGCACAGCCGCCCAAGGCTTGGCTTACTTAGTTGGCCTGATTTGCGAGGCTATTGGGTATTCATCCAAATACACTAAAGGGAAGTAAGGAAGTTATTCCACTTGGTCGAGCTTGAATGCTTGATGCACAGGCCACCCAAGGCTTGCCCAATCCGGAGGTTTGAGCTAATTAAAAAAGATCCGAGATTTTTGAAAATAACAAAAAACCCATTAATGTTTAATTTCGTTTTACGTTTTCCCCCTTTATAAGCAAAAACTATATCAAAAACCCCTTCTTATTTATAAAATACTACAGCTTCCCCCTTAAATTTAACACATAATCAAACCTCAGGATTTTTTGTAATTTTGAAACATCTCTGAGTTTTTTTGTAATTAGCCCAAACCTCTGGGCTGTTTTCGTAATTATCCCTAAAAATATCCAACATCATCCATAATCTAAAAATCATATAAATCTAATCATTCTTGATTAGCAGATTTGTAAGGATTCTAGTGCATGGATCATCCACGATTTATTTGAGGTGCAATATCCACTCATTCAAACCATGATTTCGGCCCCCATGAATCAGAATTATAAAAAGGAAGGAATGTATATGTGGCTTATTGAAGATACAACAATTCAGATCCTGGATATTCATATAACTCGATTATAATCGATCAAATTTTGAGACGACAAAACGAAAATACAACACCTTGAAAGCCATACACATCTCCGACTTGCCCTAGCCTCAAAGCATCCCCTAATCACCAGTGATGTTATAAATCTTATGCTCCACAAACATTCGTTCAATATGGGGACCAACGAAACTTCATGACCACCAGCAAACGGAACACAACGTAAAAATAAATTCTAAGGGATTTTCTTCCTATGGGAAATGCATAAGTTTGGACATTATATACAGGTTTGAACGATGAAAACAAAGTGCTATTTTCGTATTAGAATGCCAGGGATACCTTTTAATCCCATTTTTAGAGCAGTTTTTCGAACAGAGCAGGTGGCTTTTGTAAACCGATGGAAGCTGAGAATTGGTTGGCCAACTCAGCAAGTGTTGTTTTGTCCCTGCCAATTGCGCTGATTGAGTTATAATAACCGAGCCAGGCATGATAAGCTGCTTCTTTGATGCTAGTATCAATCTTCTCCATTGACTCGTCTATCTGCATTTGCATTAATAACGAATTAAATCTTTATATTGAAGTCAACAGAAAAATACAAGAAAGAAAATCAACAATTAAAGACAATACCACTTAAAAAAGAAACAAGAAAATAGGGATAATTACAAGGCGGAATTTGTAATGTTGAAAAATAACCGTGTTTCTTTGTAATAAGGCTAAAGCTGAAGTTTTTATAAGGGATAATCACAAAACCACCCCTAAGGTTCGGGCTAAGACAAAAGACCCAAATATTTTTGAAAATTTCAAAAAACCCCTTGAGGTTTGATCCATCTTACACTTTGCCCCTTTCAGAAGAAAAAAAACACTTCAAAAACCCCGCGACATTTATAAAAATATTTCAATTACCCCCCTTAAATTTAGAACATAATCAAACCTGAGGCGTTCTTTTTTGTAATTTTGTAACATCTCTAGGTTGTTTTGTAATTAGCCCAAACCTTGGGGGTGTTTTTGTAATTATCCTTTTTATAATTATCCCAATTATTATTTACTTGCCGTGGATGATGGTTTTGCTGGAATACTACAAGTTGCATTAAATGTGAACTAATTTGACCAATTTTGGAGAAGAGATTACATACCTCTGCTTTTACATTAGGATCTATATGCGGCGAAGGGCATTTTTCAAGAGGAAGATCTTTTATGTCATCCAGGAAATATTGTTCCCATGGTGCAAGCAATAGAAACCCTTCACCTTCTTTGCCTTGTCGCCCTGTTCTTCCAAGCCGATGAATATATTGCCCTCGATCCAAGGGGATGCCGACCTGACAGTACCAAAATTCTAGACTAAATTTCATGGTAATATGGTAATTATTTCAGAACATAATCTGGAAATTAAATACATGTACAGGCAAGAAACACTTCAGTGAAAGTGGGGACATTGCAAATAAATAACTAGAAATTCCTATGAAACAGAGTTAAAAAAAATGAAAAAGGGATAATTACAAAAATAAACCCTGAGGCTAATTACAAAAAATCCACAGATGTCAAAATTAAAAAAAGCCCCCCAGGTTTGATTATGTCTTTAATTTAAGGGGATAACTATAATATTTCTGTATAAATTAGGGAGGATTTTGAAATGTTTTTTTGCTTATTAAGGGGGAAAATGTAAGACGGAATCAAACGTCAAGGTTTTTTTGATGTAATTCTCAAAAACCTCTTTGTAATTAGCCCGAACCTCTAGTGTTTTTTTCTTTTTAATTGTCCCTAAAAAAGGATTATCAAATCATTTACCTGAATGACTAATGTAACATCAGGATAGTTAATCCCTCGAGCTGAAACATCAGAAGTAATCAGAATCAATCTTTTTGATTCCTTAAATTCATCAGAGATCCGAGTACGATAGAGTGGAGATTTTTTGGAATGGATCTCTCTAACATTCAATTTCATTTCCCGGAAAAGGGAACACATGAGCGATGTCATCATTGCCGTTGCACAGAAAACAATAACCTGAGAAATCAAGAAACGATCGTTAAGGAAGGGGACAAAAATTTCTGAATCATTTGTATACAAAACCTATAGCAACTAACCTTGTACTCGAGCACTTCCGATATATGGCTCTTTAACAGATGGTGCACTATTTGAAGATGCTGGTCATGGGGTGCGACAAGGTAAAATTGCTTAACCTGCTTGGCAAGTAAAAGATCACTATGCTTGCACTGGTAGATAACTTGCTTCAATCTTGAAAAAAAAAAAAAGTAAAAATAAAAAAAGAAATAGAAAAAATAGAAAGAAAATTTGATGTCTAGTGTGCAGTGCCCCAAAAAAGATTAACATTTCAGCCTATAAGCTTGGGAATTAATCATTATATCCCGAGATACTTGCATTTTGCCCGCCAAACTATCGTGTGCCTACTAAATTTTGGAAATTTCTCTTTTGCATGCCTAACTTTGAACATTTTGCACTTAACCTCCTGGGAGTTGATTTGGACCCATCATAAGTTGACACATGTCAACTTTTGGTTGGTTCAGAGGGTAAAGTGCAACAAATCATATAGTTCAGCGGGCAGCATGTGTATTTTCAATGTTTAGTGGGCAAAGTGCAAATTACGCTATAGTTTGGAGGACAAAGTGCAATTAACCCTTATATCCCAGACATAAATTAGAGCACCAATCACTAAAGTATACCTTCTCATTAGTTTCCAGACATCCAAATCCCACTGTATCTATATAGGCATGTTCCCTTTTCAGTACAAGTTCAGATATTCGACGGACCTGCAATTGAACAATATCAAGATTAAGACAAAGGAACTTGATAGGATCTATAACACCATAACATTTCTATAATACCGTCAAACAATAATTTAATTTATGTAAAAAAGGAATAAGGAACAAGCTCAAAGTTTTAACCTCCTTTGGAATTGTAGCTGAAAAGAGTAAAGACTGCCTCTTCCGAGGCAAACAATCAACGATTTTCTCCATATCCTTTCGAAACCCTAGGTCTAGCAGGTGGTCCGCTTCATCAAGTATAAGCATATGCAGTCCCATCAAGCGCACTGAGATGCCAGACTTGTTTTCGATGTGATCCAACAATCTACCAGGAGTCGCAACAAGTATCTGCAAAACATCACATCCTCATTACAAAGTATGATATCTACTAGTTGCGACGAGTTTTCCCCTCCTAAAAATCCAATATGTTACAATCAAAAGTATACCTGGCATGGTTCTGATTCTAGGCGTCTTTGATCGACTTTAAATCGTGTTCCTCCAGTTAATGTTTGCACGCCTATGCCGTTATGGTGCTTAAGGAGTACATTTGCTTCTGCAGATATTTGACTTGCAAGTTCTCTAGTGGGACATAGAATAAGGACATATATTGGTGGGACCTGCTGAACTTTGCTGTGACTTGATGCCTTCAGAACTGTTTCAATAGCAGGAAGCTGTTTGTGTTTAGCAGAAGAATGAGAAAAATAAATGAAAGGATGTTGAGAATAAAATAAAGAGATAATCACAAAAAAAAAAAAAAAAATGAGGTTTGGGAAAAAATCCAGATGTGTTTCAAATACAAAAAGCGTCATCATGTTTGATTATATCTTAAATTTAAGGGGATAAGTTTAACATAATTATAAATATCAGGGTGTTTTGAAATACTTTTTGCTTATGAAAGGAAAATGTAATATGAAATCAAACCTCAAGGAGTTTTTTGCAATTTTTAAAAATCTCTAGATTTTATTGTAACTAGCCCGAACCTCAATTTTTTGTTTTTGTAATTGACCCTAAAATAAAAACATAACTACACATGAAAAGTGTACGGATTTACCAAAAAAGCAACACTCTTGCCTGTGCCAGCCCTAGCTTTGACTAAAGCATCCTTCCCTGCTACAGAAGTAGTCATCAGAAACAAACAAGGAACAGAAAAGCTAAAGACTGAATAAGGTGTCTTATATTCTTTCCAAAGAAAACGAGTCGAAATGTGTTTATGAACTCTCACATATTATCTGAGAATCTAGGGTGAAGAGGAATAATTAAATAGAGCATCAAGGGAAGAAAGATTAGGCGTTTGCATCCTCCTCTCTATTAGAGATAAATTAGTTGGAACATAAACCGAAATCATTGGTCATCTGTCCAAAACTGCCAGGATTGAAAAATCCGACAAACCAAAATTATAATCTTGCACCAGAATGCTATCAAAGTGTAGCCTAGTCTCTAAAACAAAAACAACATCAATAACCACCAGAGAAATAGCACCAGGGAATTATGAGGTTATTGCTGCTTAAACTAAATAGCAATCCAAATTTTGGATCTACTTCTCTTTCTGGAGAGAGATCTTGATATTTTCAGACTAACAAATGGGCACACACACGTATGACAGAGGGAAAAAGAAATGAAATTCACGACTACCAGAATTTTGTCACTGAAATTTACCGATGCAGGATCTTATCCTAGAACACTCATTGCATTTGATATGATGTACAGTGATGCAAGCAGCCCTTATTGATGAAGACTATAACATCTTTTAAGGCAGATGAGATAACCCTCAGCGTCTGATCAAGAAACTATGCTCATCAAGTCATAAGGTATAAAAAATGCACATCCATTACCAAGTTCATCAGAGGGTTATTTCTAAATGGAAATATATTGGTGTCAACAAATTTACTAAGCAAGTTCATCAATTAGTAAAAAGTAATATCACGATAGTCACATGATCATACTTTAAGCAAAAATATACAGTGTAAATTTGCTGCAAGGACTACCTCAATCCCATTTTCTTCTGGCTTAATAATTTGTTGTCTTAAAATTCAGATCATTATCGCTCTAGATTTCACGATACCTTCAATCACTCAGACTAACGAAAGTCATACTATCTGAAATGCAATAACTGATGTAATAACTCCTTCCTATAAGAAGAAGCAAAAATCTTAACATGTATATATAATTTAGAGTTGACGAGCAAGCACCAGTTAACATGTTAACTGAGGAGCTATACAATTTCCTCATGGAATCAAAAGCAATTAGGAACCAAAATTGAAAGAAACAATAGAGATTATAAATGTAACTACAAACCATCGAGGGAGGCAGAAAGGGTCGCCTCTTGTACCCTGGTCATTTGCACATAACCAGCCTCAGCAAGTGCTTGGACTGTCAGTGAAGATACATCACACTCATCAAACCTGGAAAAAAAAAAACAAGTCACCCTCAACATTACCAATCAATTTTCAAGTTGATAGAAATTTACAGCCTTTCAAGTAAGAATATACCACATTTCACAAATGAAACGCCACCGACCTTTTTGTACTAAGAATTGATTCCTCTTCATCCTTTTCTTTTCCATCCTCCCGCATACCCTTCCCCGTGACTAAACTCCTTCCGAATCGCCTCAACCTGCTGAGATAAATCATCCTCATCTTCCAAAAATTTCAACGGCACTCGTTTCTTGGTCTTAGTATCATACTTTCCTAATGCCGCACTACTAATAAAATTCTTCTTGCTACTTTCCAATTCATCATCGCTATCATCATCATCAGATGAATCCATTTCACCTCCTCGAAACCTTGGCCACTTCGTCCTCCTCTTGCCATCAAGCCCCACTTTGGTTTTCGGGCCAGAATCAATTACCGAACTTTGGCCATTTTTTACAAAGTTCAATTTTTACCCATTATACTCGCAGCATCCACAGAATAGTAAGAATTTAAGTTCAACATACTACTTACACCCATTAGAGTCCCACGCCTATAACAACCCACTAAATTAAATCCATTACTCATGGTTCTTGAATACTCATTTCGAAAGTCACCCATCAATTTACCACCTTGCCAAGCATACGTAGAAAAACGCCTCGGTTTATCTAAACTACTACTCACATTGTTCGAAAACTCACTCTTATCAATCCTCTGACCACCACTAAAAGCCGATCTCTCCGCAATCAAGTTCTGCAAATCAATCGGCTCACCTGTAAATTGGCTTTTGCCCGGCTTATTTGTTGGACCTCCCGACGGGCCATCGTCCTCATTCCACAAATCCTCAGCTCCTTCCTTCATGAACCGATCAGCAAGAGCCTTGATATGGTCTTGGGGCGATATCGGGCCGTAATTGGGCTGGTTCTGATCGGGCTTTTCCACTCCGGGAAGGGGATTATCAGCCGCGGCGAGTTTGGACCTAATTTCTGACCGGATTCGGGCCTGATAGACTTGTTTTTCCTGGTCAAGGAGACGTTTCTCTTTCTCTCGGGCTTTTTTCTCGTGCATCCGTTTCCATTGCCACTTGTTGAGCCCGCCCGGGAAGGTTCGAGGGCCGCCGCCCATGCGGCGGAGGAAAGTGAGTCTGTTGTGAAGAGTCTTCGAAGGGCTGTGGAGAAAAATGGAGGAGAAATGCATGTTGCAAAAATGGTGGAAAGGATTCTTGAGGGTTTAGGGTTTAAGGCAGCACGGTGTGTTTGGTCGATATGGAACTAATTATTTTCTTGCTTCACATTTTTCCTTTTTTCCAAAATACACAAAAAAGTGAAAAAACAATGGTATACACAACATATTAAAGGGTTAGTCTCCTGTCAGACGGTGTAACGGATCTAATTCATTAGACGGATCCAAATATCCGACCCATCTGCTACTAATGCATTTTAGGAGAGTTGCTAATACATTTTAGGAGGACTACTAATACTTTTCGGATATAAAACTAATATTTTTATGAGTGCTAGTGCTACCAAATATTTTTCACTATTGGTAATTTTTTGGGGAGAACTAATACTTTTATGGGGAACTACTGATAATTTTTTATGAAGAAAAGTGTAACTTTTCAAGAAGAATACTATAATACATTTAATCAGAAAAAATAATATTTTTAAATAAGACTACTAATACGTTTTAGTAAGAATACTAATACTCTTGATGGAAAAAATAAATATTTTTCAAAAGGATTACTAAAAACACTGTTCAAGCAGATTACTAATACATTTCATCGTTACTACCAATACTTTTTTGAGGGACTGCTATTACTTCTTGGAAGAAAAAATTAATTACATTCAGGAGAATTACTAAAATACTATCCAGGTAACTACTAATACTTTTTCGAGGAACTACTGATACTTTTCGTATGCATTATCCCGAATATTACAAACATACCAATGGTGCATGAAATTACGAAAAAAACCCGGGTCAGGTTGGACCCTTCTAACGAAAAAAACCGTTAGACGGTCTGACATGAGTTCAGGGTCGTTCCTATAATTTAAGGGGTCTGGTGCGAAACGAAAAAGAGGGCCATTTATATTCATATAAAAAGTTAAAAAAAAATAATAAAAATAAAATAATGCGAATTATATTTCCATTTTGACTTTCTACTTAAAAAAAATACTTTGATATCATTACATCATAAATTTAAAGGGGGAAATTATCAATACATATGTCACGCCCAAACGTGACGCGACGACGATCAATCACTTAAACAAATAAACCCAACATTCTAGAAAACGATGCAACAATCCCAAATGAAACAAGGTCTAAAGCGTGAAAACTACAAGTACAACAAGATTACAATTACATCCCAACAACTTAATAGCTTACAAATCGAACTAGGAATAAAGTACACATCATATCACAAACCTTAAGTGTCAAATGGGTCCTACGCCCTTCAATTACAAATCCAGAATTTCAAAGGAAATAAAAGAGTCCAACATCGAAAAATAAAAGAAAATAGTCCAAAGAACATAGATAACGATAGGAAATGAGTTCAACGGGCGAGCTCGAGAGTTCAATCCAAGGCAGGTTCAAATTTTCTTCGACAAAGTCATCTTCTAAGGTTAGAAAACGGGGAGGGGTGAGACAAATCTCGCTGGATGGGGTGATCGTGTGCAAGTGTGGCGATATATATAGTTAATGCGAGAAATTTAGTTGTATGAAAAACGCGTGAGAGATGATGCATGAATTCACACACATTCCACAAGGTTATGAAAAATATATTTATGTAATATACTTATACATTTAAGAAAACGATTCATGGTCACGCATGCATTATGGTTCAAGCAACAGAGGATTGCATACGGATTTGTAACGCCAATCCTATGTAAGACAAGTAGCGGTTGCGTCTCGGATTTGTAGCGCCAACCTATGCAATACAAGTAGCGGTTGCGTTAATTTGTAACGCCAACCAAATGGGTCCGATTAACTCCTAATCGTGTGGATCGATCACGATTCCTTCGTTCTTCCTTGTAACTCCCGAGTAAGATGGTCCAAGACTGTCACCTTATCGCTCCGTAGGCAAAGACAAAATCCACAAAGGAGCTAGCAAGGCTCGGATCGTCATAATCATGATTATACCTCAAGTACTACGACCCGCTTCCCGGAGAAACTCCGTCCCTCGCCTATGGGATTAGGGCGATGGGGCCGGAAGAGTGGAATAGCAATGAGTCGCCTTCCCATCCTCGACGTATCCATTTCGATCGTGAGCTCGACACACCAAGTTGACTCAAACAAGAAATTAAATACACGTTCGTAGTCAACCAGGCAATGAGTATATTGATTCGGGAAACATTCATAAAAAGTTTCAAAATTTGCGTAAGGTAATTATGGCGTTGGTGGAGTTATTTGGATGAAGATGATTATCGGGAGGATAAGCAATCTTCGATATCTTGAAAGATTAGGTGGAACATAAGTCCCGTTATAGATTCAAATCGCAAGACGAGGAAGTCGCCCGCGATCGGGTATTAATCGGTCAAGGCGGTCCGATAAGTCAAGGGGTTTTTGAGAAAATAAAATATTTTAATTAAGAATTGAAGTCAGAGGGTCCAGGGCTGTTTTAGTAAAAGGAAAATAATTTGAGTTAGGTCCTTGATAAAAAGAAAATTTACAATTTAGCCCCGTTTTGTAAAAACCAATACTTTTGGGGTTAAAAATTGAATAAATAAATATCCCGACCTTGAAAAATTATGAGGTCAGTTCCTAAATCCTCCAAATTATTCATAGATTCAGGTTTTTGAAGTTTTGAGGTCGAGTTTTTATAAAATTCTCATATTGGCCCCAAATTTGTTAAAATTGCCATTTCGGGCTCTAAGTTTAAAATAATTGGAACTCACAAACCGGAAGGGCTTTTAATGTGATTCCAGTTGGAAAATATCACTATGGTTAGTGGGATATTGGGACAAAAGCACTTTTTAAAATAAATAAGTTTAGGTCCTTTAACTTTTGAAAGTTTCATTTTTGTCCCATTTTGAAATAATTGCCTTTAGGGCTTTTAGGGGTCCAATTGTTATGAAATTTGAACCTTGGGTCCAAGGTATAATTATGTTATAGTGAAAAATTAGTATTTCCAGGTGCATGGACTGCATAAGTCCTGGAAATTGTATTTTGGTCCTCAAGTTTAATCTTTTACAATTTGGTCCCTCAATTTTATAAAATTACTTTCCAAGCTCTAAACACTTAGATTTTTGGAATACACTTAAAATATGTTATTTCCAGTCCCTTAAGAGTTAAAATTTCAAATTTTAAAATTAGGGTCTGGTACAGTTTCGAAATTTACAAAATAGCCCTTAAACTTCTCAAATTTTACAATCTAGTCATTGGGATTTTAAGGGTTGATTTTATTTATCTAAAAACTCTTAAAACTTTAATAAAATGTCAAAACAAAATTTTTGAACCTGAGTTCAGTCCCAAAAATCGAAAATTACAGAGGGGTCCCTTAAGTTTTATTTTCTTGTAATTAAGTCCACCAACTTTCCATTTTTGCATTTTAAGTCCAAAAATTGAAATTTAATCAATTATGCTCGACTTGTCCAGGTTATAAATCATTCAAAACATAGATTTCAAGAGTCATACACATACATATCCTTCTCATACAAAATTTCATCAAGTATAACAATAAAATGTGCATGTATGCCCTATTTTTTGATAAATCACATTTTTGAGCAACACTTGAGAATTTTTCCAACTTGATACAAGAAAATAGCATGCAATACATCATATATATCTCAAGTGCTCAATAACAAAATACTACATGCATATTTTCAAATTAAAACACCTAGAAGTTGAAAGGAGTTTTCCACCCACCTTAAAGATCGGTTTGTTGGTGAAAATGGGATAAATCTCTCTGGATGAAGGAGTGACTTAGGTCAGCCCCTAAGTCAAGGAATATCAAAAATATAGGAGTTATAAGAATGTGGTTAAAAATTTAGGGAAAAGAAGAAGATGGGAGAAAATTGGAAATACTACACTTATCTTGTGTAGTGAGTAAAATGTGACTAGTAATGACTTCCAAGTATAAGGTTTTGGTCACCCTTAATGTCAACCTCCAAGGTCAGCCCCTAAAACTCCAAAAATAAAAATGGAGTGTCAAAATTTGGAAAATAGAAGAGAAGAATAAAGTGTACTAAAAATTCCATTTCTTACCTTATAGTCCAACTTCTTCACAATTTTTCTTCAAGATGACTAGTCTCTTAACTTCTTCAAAGGTCTTCTAGGTATACCTCAAATTCAAAAATCAAACTTAAATTAGAAGGTGAAAGAGGTGAGCTAAAAGGTATAAGAATAGATTGAAGAAGAAAATTTCTTACCTTGTGTAGTGTATATGGTTCGAATTTTTGAAGAAAATGGGAGATGAATTCTTGAAGTATTGGTTAAATATTAGTGAAGAAGATGAAGAATAGGTAGAGAGATGTAGGAGGATTTTTAGAGAGAGGTAAGAGGAATTACAAGACTTAGAAGAAATTTGGTGTTGGTGAAATGAAATGAGAAGAATAAAAATTTTGTTTTGTTTTGATTAAATGATAAGTTAGAGTAATAATTGAGGTAAATAGGGAAGAAAGTAATATTTAGGCAACTTTATTAGGGACAATTAGCCAAAATGCTAATGTTAGGGGGGAATTTTTAAATTGGTCTTGTTTGACCAATTGGATGATTGAAATGATGGGATTAATTTAAGATGTAGGTTTGAATTAATGGTATAAAAATACACAAGGTGTACATGTACAAGTGTTGGGAGATATTTCTACACCAAAAAAATATACCAATGCCGTCCCCCTAAGGGTATTTTGGTAATTCCACATATTTTTTTTTGTCCCAAAATTGATGATAATAGATGAATAAATATCAATCTCCAAAATAATTAGTGATTTCCTTGATCACTTATAAGTCTCATGATCCCTTAATCTAAATCGAATTCTTAATTCTATAAATTATAAATCCCTAAAATAAATAGTCTCTTAAAATTCTAAGGTAACTAATAAATACACCGATAATAATAATGATGATCAACCAAGTGATCATAAATGCGAACTAAAATTAATAAATGATTATGATCACAAATAGAATTTAAAAGAATTAAATGCAAAATATATTTATCATTAATATCTACCACAAAGTGACGCGTAAATAGTCAAAATAATACAAAGACGATACGAAACAAGTACATGATCGAATAAAAATCGGGGCTTCACATTCATATCTCCTTAATTTTGAAACAGATTTTGCCCCTGCTTAGGCAAAAAAATAATCAAAAAAGAAAATAAATTTTGTATCTATGGAGAATCGAACATGCACCTCAATTATGCAAGAGAGAGCACAAACCAGTGCGCCTAAGAGTTCTATTATGATAAATAGTATTATTTATTTTACTTTACATTTTAATCCGTCCTGCCTAGATAAAAAATAATAAAACAAACTCTGTATTTTTAAAGGCTCGAACACGAGACCTCAAGCATGAAAAAGAGGACAAAAACCGTTGTGCCCACGAGTTGTTTAGTTAAAATTTATAATCTTTATCTTACATATACATACATATCAAACCATTAAATTAATTGGAAAAAAATTGGGGCTCGGGGGCCTTGCCTGAGGGGGGCCTGTGCGGCGGCGCCGCCTTGGCCATCCCTAGGACGGCTCTGCATGAGTTTTTGTGCATATTAAAAAATACACAAAAGAAAAATAACTAGAGGTACCGAGTTATGTGTCCCGATACTGAGTTACATAACTTGGTACCAAGTCATGTAACTCGATACTGAATTATGTATCGGCTCCCATAAATGAAAAAATATTGTAAAGTGGACATTTAAACTCAAAATTAGTTAAAAAATATGTTTATGAAAAACATAGCTAATAAAAAAAGTTTTTCAAAATATGACTAAAAACTATTTTTGCTATTAAGAAAATGTCAAAAATCCGACGAATTCTTTGACAAGTATAAGTGCAACTAAATATCAACAATCTAATTTATCTCCTTCGTCTCATCAAATTATACAATCACCATAAAATAGTAGAATCAACGTAATAAATTAAAAACATCATCCATAATCTTGTGTATACAAGTTTAAAAATTGCACATTTTTCACACACAAATTTAGACATAAACAAAGTAACAATAATAATGTTCCCTCAAAAAAAAATAATAATGTCAAAGATCATTCTAATTTCATGGTATCCTCACCCGATTGGTCAAATCTTTGAAATTAATTCTTGTGATCAATATTATATTATTTGGGTCCTTGGTTGAGATATGATGAAACTTACCTACTAATTAAAACACCTATATATATCTTGTTCAAAGAAAGCATAAACCAAAAAAAAAAAAAAAAAAAATCATCCCAAAATTAGTTAAGGCCCTTTTTTGTTGTCAATGGAAGGAGGAATTAAAATGCATTTGCTGGTTTTTCTTGTTTTTGCAGTGTTCATGATCATGGTAATCAAATGTCCACAAGTAGTTGAAGGTGCTATTGGTATAGAGCTCAATCCATGTACTGTCCCAGCCTGTATAGAAGCATGTAAGAAAATCTTGAATGATAAGTTCAAAGATGCTTCTTGCTATGGTGGAAACAAGTTTTGCTTGTGTTTAGGATGATTTTCATAGTTATGTAAGAGTCTGTTTCTGGGGTCGGGTCAGGTCAGGTCGATACATAAATAAAACTGATGTGCAAATAATATTGGCATATGTATATTATGTCACTTCCAAATATTTTTTCGTGCGGTACTATATATGTTGAACACCTTTGTAATCTGGAGTAATGAATTTAGTTTCAAGAAGCAAAAGAGAACATAAATTCAAATTTGTGAAAAAGTTGCCTAATAATTTTATTTAGTATTGTTTATTTCTCAAAATCAAATAAAACAAGTTTGAGGAGGTGATGTAGGGTTAATAACCAGATTTTCTCAAATTAAGTCATGCATCTGGAAAATTAGACATTATTTTCCTGGTTTGTGGTTTACCTTTAATTTGAGTTTTGTTGATTATACATTATTTTCCTGAAGGAATATCAAATCCCGCCCTTTGATTGGATATCAATCCAACCAACAATCATGAAATTTAAAATTCGTATTGGGCGGCTCCATGTTATTATATGGGCTTTGCTAAAGAAATTGGGTTGGAATGAATAATGAATCTAGGCTAATCTTAGGGCCCAATTCAATAAGGAATGATAAAAGCATCCACAATGGTGGTTGCGAGTTGAGAGGATTTTTGTGGGCCTCTAACGCCACATCCACAAAATATGAACTTGAATAAACTCTCTCCTACTATCCACAATGGTAAGTTAAAGTTCAAGGTTCTAAATGGACCCCGCTGTCTAATCATATTTATAATATGTATTTTTTGGTTGTTTTGTGTATAATTTTAAATAAAAACATTAATGTGATTATTTTTAATTTATTTATTTTTTATAATTATATTAGACTTATAAAACAAATTAAGTCTAATAAAAAATTTATTAAAATAAAAAGATACAACAACATAATGTTTTAAAAGCATTTAATCAAGAAGGACAAATAATGAAAGCATCACAATAATAATAAAAAACACATGATTAATAAATTAATTTTGCACTCATTAGATCCATAGCGTTCCCAAAGGTGCTCAACCAAGTCGTGTTGAAGTTGATGATGCATTTCACGATCACGTAGTTCACATCTTCTCCTTATGTACTCATCGGTGCAGTCGGCAGCATTCCATATGCCAATCGACGGATAGTGCGGTGCATTTCTCGCGGCGATAAACCTCTTTTTCCGTTGTATTGACCCTCCATTTGAAGTAGTCCGAATGATTTTCCAATGCACCGACTATTCGAACAAATAACTCTATTTGCATTCGGAATCGTCGCGAAATATATCATTAGGATATACCGCTCATCGTAGAAAGTAATCTTTTACAAGACGATCATGTCCGACTTCACGATTTCGATTGATATACATTCTAGTATGTGTTCGGTAGAATCACATTCAACGAATTGGACGAGCATTTTTGTTGTTGAATTATGATTTGCATTATGTGCTCATCTATTTCGTGGTTATCACCAATTAGTTCATCTATAATATCATCGAGGCTACTATCGGAGCTAGAATCACTAGGATTTTCATCCATTGTGATAATAGGTGCAATATTTTTTTCTAGAAGAATTTCAACAATTTTGGTAATCAATAATCTGTAGAGAAAGAAAGAATTGGGATGAAAAATGAGAAGTTAAATGATATATTTATAGATGAAAAGTGTTATATATATATATATATATGTCAAATGGTCCAAAAATGACAGTTTGTTGCTGCAAATTTTTTAACCATTTTTCTGCCAAAGATTAGCCGTTAAAATCAAGCAATTGAAAAAAACTGTAAAAAAGAGTAAAATACGGATTTGTGAATAATCACCAAACTACAATTTAAGAGTTAAACAAATAGAAAAATATGTCATTTGCATTGAAAAAGACATATGTCATATTCAATTAACAATTGGCTCACTTTTGTCCATTGTCTAACTCACTTTTGAGGTGCGTGCAAGCAACACGCCCATTCTCTTTCTGATGTGAGATACACGCCCCAACCAACAAACTTTGGATAGTTTTTTTAAGTATAGATGTTGAACTTGGTTCAACAATTCGAACTCAAATATTGAACTTAAAATTATGAACCCCTCACAGTGGTAACATCAAAGTTCAAAGTTCAAAATTTTGAACTTGAACCACCCACTGCGGGTGCTCTAATGAATCAATGATTATGCAATTGTTGAAGGTTATATATCCAAAATGGGGTCCTAAGCCATCGCCCTTGAGACTATCTTCAGGACCAGTCCTGATTGAGAGGCATTTATAACCTAAGACATAAATTATCAGTAATCCATTTGCATATATACATATTCAAGGGATAATGACACAAGTACTCTACTTTTTCCTAAAAATCTTTGAAGATACGCTTTCATCTTCCTTTCTTTACATCAAATACGCCTCCCTCCCTTTCTCCACAGCATATACGCCCCTTTTCTCTTTCTCACAACAGATATACTCCCTCCCTTCTCCACAATGATACATTCCCTTATTTTCTCCACAACATATATGATCATTTGCTTTCTTCACAAGACACCCTCGGTCTTATCGAACTTCAACATAGATCTCAAAAAACATGAACATCAAAATAGAAAAATACAGAATAAGAAGAAGAAAATAAATCCATCAACAATCATAAGAAAAATAAAAAGAAGAAGAAGAAGAAGAACAAAGCAATATCACAATAAGAAGAAGAAGAAGAAGAAATACAAATAATAATAATAATAATAATAATAATAATAATAATAATAATAATAATAATAATAATAATATGATGATGATGATGATGAAGAAGAAGAAAAACAAACTAATTGTAGAAAATCACAACAAAAACCAGAAAAACAAAAACATTCAAAGTAAGCAACAACTTTTGTTTCATAATTGTTTCTTACCCATAAAGATTGTTTCATAATTGTTTCTTACTCATTTTAGCACTATTATACATGTTTTTTTTTAAACCTTCGTATTGAATTAGTGAATATTATATTGAGTTATTGATTTTTTTAAATCTGACCTATACGCACTTTGCTGGTTTGGTACCTGACATTTCCGAGTTATCAATTTAGTACACATGCTTCACATTTTTTTATAAATTGGTATATATTCATTTTTTAAGGACAAAAATGCCCCCAAGTTTTTTTAAATTTTTGTTAAAAAGTTAAGTTTTTATTAGAATTATTAAATTTAAAAATAAATTTAATTAAGAAATAACTTATTATTATTTAATTTAAATTATTAATCTCTTATTGTATATAATAAAATAAATTAATTAATTACTTTTTAAATTTGATTAAAAAACTAATTAAAAATTAATATATTAATAAAAAAATTGCTATAGTTTTCTTATTTACTATCTTAATGTTTATTTTTAAATTATTTAATTTCATTTTAATTTTTAAAATTGGTTAACCAAACTAATTTTTTTATTAATTTAAATTTTAATTTCTGTTTATTAATTTATGAATTTAATGTAATTAATTTTATTTTTTTCTAAAAATTCATTAATATTTTTAGAAACTTCTTTTTATTTTTTATTAAATAAATTAATTAAAACTTTATTTGATTTTATAATTTAAATAAATATACTCAAAAATTTATTTGAGTATACTTATGTTTTCTTGAGCGCATTTTCGTCCTTAAAAGTGAATAAGTATCAATTTATAAAAAAAAAATGTGAAGTATGGGTACTAAATTGGTAGCTCAAAAATGTGAGGTATCAAACCATCAAAGTGCCTATAGATTCATGTACTAAAATATCGATAACCCTATTATATTTCGTTTATGTTTCTCATACTTCATTTGCTATTAAATCCTATATAATTAATTACTAAACCACAAACATCATATTTCTAAATTCACAATATTATAATTATATCTGAACTTCTTCCTCAAATAATAAAATGAAACAAATATCAATATGTTGGAAAAGAAGAAAAAATTAGTAAGAACACATAAGCAAGAATGGAAAAACAATCAAGTAGATCAAATTCTAAATTCACAACACTATATCTATGTCCATACTTGAACTTCTTCAAATAATAAAGCAAAACATCAATACACTACAAAAGAAAAAAAACAATAAGAACACATAAACAAGAATGGAAAAATAAGGTTGTGATTGGATATGGAATGATTTCCATTTTCGTTCCACTGGAGATTTTTTTTAACCAAATATACAATTGTTTATGAAAATTTTCAGAAAATACACTATTCTCTCACTTTCACTTTTTCTAATTTTTTCTCTTACCAATTACATCTACACATTTTTTTCACAAAAAAACTAATCATTATTACAAATTTTCCCACAAATTTCACTAGTCACTCACTCACACATTTCTAGCTACCAATTATATCCAGTCTTTATTTTACTATTTTTAAATCAAATCAACTTTCATCATTACTTTTTCATCTTACATCCAATCACACTCTCAAAATTCATCTTTTTTCTTCCAATTTTTTTTTACCACTATTCTCTAGCAAAAGGAAAAATTTCAAAATGAAAACATATCTAATCGCATTCTAACATACTTAAAAAAAAGGACTCAAAGAAGAAGCCAAAAACTCACCAAGACAGTGTAGGAGTGAAAACAAAATTGGACTAAAAAAATATTATAAAAAGCAAGCACACAAATAAATTATAAATTAAAATAACACACACACACACATATATATATATATATATATATATATATTATTTCACAACTGTTTCTAGCTTGTTCATAATTGTGTTCTAGGGTTAGTCTCCAGTCACACCATCTAACAGATCTTATTCGTTAGATGGATCCAAATACCCGGCCTGCGGTCAATCCGTCTATCGACCCGCACAACCACTAACACAACAACAACATCCACGTCAGCCTAACACTTTTTAGGAGGGCTATTAGGAGGAGGGCTACTAATACTTTTTGGGAGGACTGTTAATAGTTTTCACGAGAAATACGAAAATACCTTTAATCGGAAAACCTAATACTTTTCAAAAAGATTATTAATACATTTTAAAGAAACACTAGTACTTTTGCGGTGAAATCAATACTTTTAATAAGGACAACTAAAAAAGTTGCTCAAGGGTTACAAATACCTTATGGTTTTCTAATACTTTTCGAGAAGAAAAACTAATACTTTTGAGGGTTATCTAATATTAACGTCATTGTCTAATATTTTTCAAGGGTCAATTAATACATTTTAGGTGGATTACTAATACTTATAAGAAAAAAATCAATATTTTTTATGAGGGCTACCAAAAATATTATCAAGAAGATTACTAATATTTTTCAGATGTATTAGGTACTAATACTTTTCAGGGGAAAAACTAATACTTTTAGCGGCCCCTAATATTACAAAAATGCCACTAGTCTGGAGATCTTATGACATCGACCCAAAATATTACAAAAA
The DNA here is from genome assembly GCA_016081115.2 of Rehmannia glutinosa. NCBI lineage: Eukaryota > Viridiplantae > Streptophyta > Magnoliopsida > Lamiales > Orobanchaceae > Rehmannia > Rehmannia glutinosa. The sequence continues at coordinate 943,252 of JABTTQ020000835.1, read as the reverse complement.
TACCACTGATGCATGAAATTACATAAAAACTCGGACTGAGTTGAATCCGTCTAACAAAAAAAATGGTCTATCAAAAGTTTTTGTCTTTTCTCTAATTGTTCCATAAAGAGAAAAAGACAGAGCTCGAATCATAGGCTCGAAAACAAAGTATGCTTTCAACAAAAGGCTTTGTAAGAGAAGAGAAGTTGACCCAAGTTTTGTGTGCTTGAGAGAAGACGGAAGAGGAACTTTCTCGAATCGACCAAGGCGAGCTTTCCCAAGGCGTATTTTCTTACGTGTGATCGGGCGGAGTGAAACAAGGGATCAAAGCGTCAAGTGCGAAGTCTTTAGGATCGGATGCCATTCTCAAGCCGTGATACGATGATCGTCCATCTTTCCGGTAGGCCTGGCATCCTTTAGTCTATTTTATGAAATCAAAGAAGCGTCATCGAAATGCACTCAAAAGTCATTTTTCCCAAAAAGTGAATATTTTTTTTTTTTTTAAAAAATCGATCCTCCCATTAGTCAAAACGGGCTAGCGGAAGAGGAGCTAGCACGCGGACCGAAAAAGCCCGCCAATTAGCGGGGCGGGATGACCCGCCGTTATGACAGGCCAGAAATATGATGGCCCCATCCATCCTACCGCGGGCCATGAGGCTAGGCGGGCCGGCCAACCAAAAAATTAAAAATATTTTTTATGCATATTATTAATCTTAATGAATTAAATATAATAGCAGTGGACAAATATATATTTTAATAAATATTATATACACTTTTATAAGAGATTAAATAAAATATAAAATATCAATTATACTATTTTTTTTCTATTTCATTTTATTTCTTCTTCATTTTTTTCTTTTTTGGGTTGTGCGCCCCGCTCTCCAAGCCCGCGACCCGCAGTTGGCTAGCCCGTTTAAGCCCCCCTCTTGGCGGGCCATTAAACACTTAAATCACCTCCTACCTTAAACTGGGCGGGATGGATCAGGCCCATCGCCTAACAGATCTGACCTATTTTGACAGCTCTACTTTCCATTACATAAATTCGAACCCAAGCTTATTCACTGAAAAATAATACCCACCACTCCACTAACCCCAACGGTTACAATTGAATCGCCTTTACATCGCTAATCTCAAGAACCTAAACAAGCGGTCACCATTTTCTCAATAAAATAACATGATCCCATCCGTTCAAAGGAGCGGGAAACCTACAAATGAATGAACCAGATCAGACTGAACCCAAAAGCCGACCATGAAAAAAAAAATAGAAAGAAAGAAGGTGGACTGTCATAAAACTGGTCACTGCCAATCCTCACACCACACAGTGTACCAAACACAGCAAAGCAAAAAAAAAAAAAAAATGGCACCAAAAAGGAAATCAACAAACGCCAATGGCTCCGCCGCCGCCGTCGCCACCACCAGGGTTACTCGAGCTCCGCCCGCGGAGCTAACGTCACCGTGACTCCGCCTGCTGAACCACCAAAGATAAAGAAGGCCAAAACCACCACTTTCTCCTCCTCCGCCGCCGCCCCACCGTCTCCGGCGCAGAAAAAACCGGAGACTCTCGATGGTTCGAAGACTATTATCATCGAGCACTGCAAACAATGCAACCAATTTAAGACAAGGGCTATTAAAGTGAAGAATGGGTTGGAGAAGGGTGTTTTGGGGGTCAACGTTCTGGTCAACCCTGAGAAGCCAAGGAGGGGCTGTTTCGAGATTCGCGAAGAAGGCGGGGGTATTTTCGTCAGTTTGCTGGATATGAAGAGGCCCTTTACACCAATGAAGGACTTGGACATGGATAAGGTCATTTCTGACATTGTTGAGAAACTTAGTTGATGATGATGGGGTTTGGGTTTTATTGGGTTTTGAAGGTTTATTAGAGTGGGCACTCATTTTGGTCAAGCTGGTTAAGGGTTTTCAATCTTGATAAATCTTTTCAGCTTTTAGTTATCTTTCCATTTTGTTGTAGTAAAAATGTGGTATGCTATGTTTTGCAGTGCCTGCATCTTTCTTAAATGGAGTAATTTTATTAATTTGCAAGGGATTTTTGCATAGTTTATTTGTTCCTTAATCTACTATAATACAATGCTGCTCTTTTGTGCTTTGATATTTTGCTTTGCTCTTTGGAAGAATTTGGGTATTGCAATCTAGAATTGATTTTCATTCATGTTGCGTTTGAATGGAAGGATTTGAGTTTGAATTTGACGAGAGAATTTGTAAAAAAGATTTCAAATGACTCCGTATAAGATGAATTTAAAATCCACCACAATTACTAAAAGATAGCTCAAAATAGGAGCTAAGGATTTGATATCCAATGAATTATGAGATTATCCAAACAAACTTGGTGGATTTGTTATTATAAGTTTGGAATTTTTAGCTTCAAATTCTTCCATCCAAATGCAATCTTGAATGATTGCTTTCTGAAATCTGATTCGACTCCTCCAAGCTCTTCCTTTCTGATGAACTAGGTGTTCAGTAGGGGTGACAGTTCATGTCATTGTGTTTGAGTTAGAGTGTTGCATTATCATGTTTTCGTGTTATCTATCTTATTTGATCATAATTATGACAATAAGTGTAATTTGAACTAGATTTACAATTTCGTGCTTCTGTGTGGTGTGTGTGTCTTTTTGTGTCATTTCTCTTTATATTTCGTGTTTATAATTGTGTGTGTGTCACCCATTGCCACTTATAGTGTCTAGTGAAGTTCTTGTAACATGTTCTAGGGATGGATTGGAATATGCAAAATAGTGCCTTTCGTATCTTGAATTTGGAGTAATATCCTCTGTTTGCAATTGAATGAATCAAAATTGGTTTGTAGAGAAGGATTTGTCGCATAGTGTAAGATCAATATCAGGTTGAGACGTGTGTTGAAAGGGCGAATGATCCTAGTTCGATCCCATATGAGTGTCCCTTCCCCAAATTCCCCAAGTGTACTCAAAAAATAAAAAATATCAAGTTGGATGAACCCTCTTACGAGTTAATATTGATGTGCTTTATGCTTTGCGCTTTCCTTGTTTTTTGAAGAGGAAATCTCCTTATTGGTTCCATGTTAAATTGCAAATTTCGTCATGTAGTTACAGGGGTATGCAGTAATGACCCAACATAAATCACGAGCGGCAAAGAGTTAATATCTCACTTATTAGAAGAGATAAGTAAGAAATAAATACTAGTAATTAAAATTTAAATGAGAAATATAGAAAGTGTTGTTTTTAATGTTGGACCACGTTTGGCCCAAGTTCCAAATGTATACCTCCATTTCTTTTTTTTTTCATTATTCTTTTTTTTCCGAAACGATGAACTTTTATACATTAACAAAACAAAACTTACACTGGCAAAATGGCCACCTTGAACATACATACATTGATACATGTCAAGGGAGAACTCCGTCGAGAGGTAAAACCACCGTAAATCGAGGGAGCAAAACAAAAACAACTAAAAAAAAAAACTACAAAGCAAAAGAAAACTAAACCACCTCCGAAAGGAGGACTAAGGCACTCCTCAGGGAGACTACCCAACTCGAACAAATCCGGGCACAAGCTACTTCACGCCGCAAGACAAAATAATTGACCGCCTCACGAGTTTCGCAAATCAACCGGTAAAAATAAAGACTCAAAAAAAAAAAAAAAAAAGAAAGAAAAAAAAAAAAGCAAAAAATCGAAAAAAAAAATGAAAAATGCCTCTCCCTCCCCCAATCTTCAACCGCAACCCATCACCTACACTGGCTCCAACTCTCCTCTTTGTAGCTCAGACCTCACTTGCCTCCACTCTCGATCGGAGAATCGATCACCTCCGGATAACACAAAAGATATGCCTTCATTGGCCTCCATGTGAAATATGGTTGGGGAGGAGGGGATAAGGGGAGGAGGAGGAGGAAGAGGAGGGGAGGAGGGGAGGGAGAAGGGGGCGGCCCACCGGGATGGGGAGGGAGGGGAGGGGTTTAAAGTTTTAGGGTTTGGTTTTTTTTTAGAGAGTGGGAGGAAAAAAGAGTAGAGAGAGGAATTTTGTATCTCTTTTGCTTTTTTATTTTCATTATTCATTCATACTCTTTCTTGTCACTATGATGATAGATTCATGGAATACTATATCTAGTATGTGGACCTTGAATATGTTTCCATTCTTCATCCAAACTAGGTGTAGATCATGCAAAATTGGCCCAACCCATATAGTGTCAATGAGAATCTTGAGATGGGCTTCATTTTTAGAGGACTAAAAAGAACCATGTATATTTTGCCCCACCCAAACGCCCAAAGCCCCAGGCAGACCGAACAATGGGACCAAAAATTATGTGTTGAGTTGAGTTGGGCCCAAGAAATGCGATCGATGAAATTTCAAGCAACCAACCAACCCAACCCAACCCACGTTTATGACTTGGGTCGTTGGGCTCGAGTTAGTCGGGCCAACACATTGCGAACTCTAACTAGGTGGCGAGAAAATGTAGACACATGGATTTTTATGTCAAAATTTTTAATTTTCGTGAACAAATGATTGAAACCGAAAATTTATGACAATTAAGAGACTTTTTTCTCTTGCAAATCATGACTTTGACATGATCATTATTGCCCAACTTCCTATAGCTAAGGAATAAAACTTGCATTTTAGTCATTGGCATCATATCCCAAACATGTGAACATGTAAAACTAGTGTTGTAAAAATGGGCTTAAGCAGCCTGTACCGCCGAGGCCATTATGTTCAATAAATTGAATCGGCCAATAACCAAGCATTGACGGTCAAAAATCAAGCGTATCTACGACCAAAAAAATCAGCCAAAAGTAAATTAAATAAAAAATAGAAAAAAATATTATTGTTCCTAAGTGCTAGTTGTAGACTTAAATGGCGTCTATTGATTTACACTTGAGTAGGTTGTAGACTCAATTACTTTTTCAAAATTTTCAAATTTCCACCAACAGAGGATTGAAATTGAGAGTTTTTGAAAATTATGAGATTTATTTTGCAAATCGTAATTTACGATGGAGCATTATTGCCAAATCTTTGTAGCTACATGACTAAAATTCCAATTTGGCCATTGGTACCATATTCCAAACATGTGGAGAGGTAAATCCAATATTGTGAAAATCGGCCTGACGGCCATCAATCTGGACTAGGCGCTTGCTTATGAGGCCAAAATTGATCAAAAATAAATTAAAATAAAGACATAAAAAATAGTATTATAACTAGGCACCTATTAGCGCTAACAATTTACGGTAAAACTTTAATTAGTCTAAACTGCATAATGTACTTTGAAATGGGCCTTCGTAACCAAGTATTAGTGAACAAGTAAATTAAAAACAAATGGTTTTATGTATATAATTCTTAAAACACCAATTTGTTGCTTTAGAATATGGGCAAAATTCCGAAAATACTCACTTTTTTTGCGAAAAATGACTTTCGTACACTCAATGGACTTCTATACGCTTTTTTTGACTTTTGTACGCTAGGGGTAATTTTTTTGACTTTTAACGTTTTACTATTTTCTCTCTCCATTTTTCTTCTGAGAACTATTAAAAATAATTATAAAACAAGCTAGAAACAATTGTGAAACAATATATATACATTATTTTAATTTATAATTTATTTGTGATTTTGCTTTTTTATAATAATTTTTGAATCCAATTTTGTTTTCACACCCTATACTATCTTGATGAGTTATTGGCTTCTTTTTGAGTCTTTTTTTTTTTTAGTATGTTGTTTTTCCTTTCGTGTTTATGTGTTCTTATTGTTTTTTTTTTTTCTTTTTGCGGTATATTGATGTTTTGACTTATTATTTGAGGAAGAAGTTCAAGTATGGACATACATAGTGGTGTGCGTTTAGAATTTGATGTATTTGGTTGTTTTTTCATTCTTGATTATGTGTTCTTACTATTTTTGTCTTCCTTTTGCAGCATATTGATGTTTTATTTTATTTTAGTATTTGATGAAAAAGTTCAATATAATTATAATATTGTGAATTTAGAAATATGATGTGTGTAGTTCACTAATTAATTATATAGGTTTAGAAAAACAAAAAAGTATGAGAAACATAAAAGAAATATAAGATTCACTAATTCAATACTATGATTAAAAAAACATGTGTAATAGTCTTTGAAATGAGTAAGAAACAATTATGAAACAATTTTGAAACATGTTTGAATCATGTTCAAAACATATTTAAAACAACTTTAAAAATCAATAAAAAAAGTTACAAAATTGTATGAGTAAAACATGTTTGAAACATGTTCGAATTAACTCAAACAATCAGTTGAAGAAACTAACAAAAATGACCGGATTTTAGTTGTAACCATCAATTTTAATGCTTCTCGGATCAAAAGTTGTTGTTTACTTTGAATAATTTTGTTTTTCTGTTTCTACTTTGATTTTCTACACTAGTTGTTTTTCTTCTTCTTCTTCTTCTTTTTCGTCTTGCGATTTTGCTTTGTTCTTATTCATCATTGTATTTTTCTTATGATTGTTGTTGGATTTGTTTTCTTCTTCTTATTCAATATTTTTTTGTTTTGTTGTTCATGTTTTTTGAGATCTATGTTGAAGTGATAAGATGAAGAGTGTCTCATTTGTGAAAAAACAGAGGAGCATATATTATTATGGAGAAAACAGGGGATGGTATCTCATTGTGAAGAAGGAGGGAACATATTTTATGTGAGAAAGAGAAAATGGGCGTATTTGTTGTGAAGAAAGAGAGATAAAGTGTATTTGTTGTGAAGAAAGGAAGATGAGAGCGTATGGATTTTTAGGAAAAGTAGGGTAATTGTTAGGGGTGCACACATCCCGGGTTAACCGACCGCATCAACCGAAACCGACCATTCGGTTTGGATCAAATCGAACCGAAAAGTTCGGTTCGGTGTTCGGTTTAAGTTTGGTCAAGTTCGGTTTCGGTTTCGGTTTTGGTTTGGATGAGGAGGACCAGGTTGACCGAACCAAGGCCGAAAAACCGAACTTTATATATATATATATATATATGTTTAAAAAACATAAATAAAACTCACCTAGGGTTTGGGGGCGGCTTTCTGGGATGCTTTAGTTTAAAAAAGTGCTTTTTTTTTTCTTTCACAAAAGTGTTTTTTTCCAACCCCAAAAAAGTGATTTTTTCCCTTTCACAAAAGTGCTTTTTTTTAAGTAGCAAACACAAAAACAGATCAAATTCAAGAATATTAAAAAGAGTTAAATTTTTTCTAAGTTATTTCCTTCCCCTCTTATACGCGACTCAAGTCTCAAGCAACTCTCACGTTGAAATTAAAAAAGGTTGAAATTTTTACTTATTTTGGCTTTGCTTTGCACTTTGTTTTCAATTATTTGATATTTTGATGACAGGTGGACTAGCAGGTTGTATTGGTCTAGTGGACAAACAATTCTTTTTTTTTTTTTAAATTTTCATTAAATTTCGGTCTGTTTGAAATTGAATAGGGTCGAATCGAACAAACTTGATCGAAAATCGAATCAACCGAGAATTTCGGTTCTTTTTTGATTTGCTATTTTGGGCAATTTCGGTGTTCGGTTAACAAAAGTTCGGTCGGTTCGATTCCCACCGAATGTCCACCCCTAGTAGTTGTGTCATTATCACATAAGAATATTCATTCGACTTATATATTATGCGGGGTGGTCTCTTGTGAGTCGAGTCTCACGGTTAAATCCATGTAACGAAGCTCCACGTGGTCCCCTTCTCTCTCCTAGTCGCCTTCCTCCCTCTCCTCTCGGTAGAGATGTTAAAAGGTCGCGGCCCGTTGGCCCGGACCGTTTAAACCGGAAAAAAAGAGGATTAAGGCCGAATTATTTTGGCCCGTTTAAATCAGGGCCTTTTTGGCCCGGACCGTTTAAACCGAAGCCCGTTAGGGCTAGCCCGAAGGTTAACCGAGCTAGCCCGCTTTTTTTATTTTTTAAAAATAAATATAATTTTAATATCTTATATCTACTTTTATGACCTATTACTAGTAAATTTATTTCTCAAATTCACATCTCCTCATCTTTAAGTTTAAATTTATTAAACAAGCTATATTTGTTGACAAACTTATTTTTTATTTATTTTATTTATTACTTAATTTAGTTTTTCGATTTTTATTCTAAATAAGAAAATGTCACGTAGTTTTATTAGATTATTTAGAATATAAATTATATTTCTAAATTGTGCTAAATCTAATTTTATAATTTTGTTAATGCAATTTAATTATAAACTATGCATGACTTTGTTTTTTTGTAATGAATAGATTAACTTTAAATGTTAAAATTAAATGTTATATGATAAGGGTGTTTTTATGCATGTTTTATGTGTGTATTTGAGTATGATTTGAGTTATTTTATTGTTAGTTTCATAAATTTTTGATTGTACATAGTTCACATTACTCCGAGGTGCTTTTATTGATGTAGATTGATGATTTGAAGCTGTTTTGGTGAATTTTGGGCCATGGTTTCATGTCAAAACATACCCGGGGTTTTGGATGCAAAAACACTCAAAATCCCAAGCTAAACGCGTCATTTCGGGCCTTTTCGGCAAAAACACGGGCGGGGTGTGTTTTTAAGCACGACCGTGCTTTTGAGAGCCAAAACCGAGCAAATTTTCGCAAAAACGTACCAAACACGGCCAGGCCATGCTTTTGAAGCATGGCCGTGTTGAAAATCCGCGAACACGGCTGGCGTGCTTTGAAAGCACGGGCGTGCTTTTAAATCCGGGCTTGTTTTTTTTTTTTGGCGGAAATTATGGAGACTTTCCTTTCTCGCTTTTTGACAACCTTTGAGCAACTTTTACACCTCATTTTGATGCACCAAACTCTATAATTCCCTCAATTGTCATGTGGACACAATGATTCAACCAACTCAACCATGAATGTGCACACAATGATTCAACCAACAACCATGGAAGTGGAGCATTTGTTAGCATTATTTATGTGTTCTTTCACAAAGATGGTGCCTATAAAAGCCAAGAGTTTGAGTTGGGAAAGATATAATTCATGTAGTATTCATTGATAGAGAGATTCATTGTATATTCATTGTATATTCTAAGTTTCAAGCAAAATACATTGAGAGGATAAAAGAGAGGTAGAGTTGGAAGTTGAAGAGCAATAGAGGAGAAGGCTTGGAGCTCAACATCATTGCAATCAACCAAGGAGGAAGTCTTATATTGGTCTTGAATAAGAGCTAAGTACACCATGTTCATTTTATTCATATCTTCTTGTGTAGTATACTCTTTTGACAAAGCCATGTGTAGCTAAATTTCTAGTGTTTGAATGTAATGAACTCTAGAATGAATTTGTGATTAAGGTTTGTATGTTTTTAATAAAATCTTCATGTTTTGTGTGATTCACTTATATTATGCTTCATTCATTCAAATTGGTATATGCGCAATATTGATTTGAAGTTTATTTTTCATCCAGAAATCGAGAGATTCATGGTGAAATAGAACTATATAAGTGAAAAGAGTTGCATGCAATCCTAGATATAGGGCGACATAAATCTTCCGGATTAGGGTCAAACCTAACATGGGAATTCACAAATCGTTATAATCTTTGTCTTGGGGTTTTAACTAGAAAGAGATTTGATTAATCAACTTGAGATTAGAAGTTATTCGCACTTTCGATAGAGGTTTAACTTAAATCGGGAATTTCTACGGTCGATGAAATATGAGATTTTACTAAAAGAGGTTGGTTTTTGCTTAAGGGATTATGGTTGTATTTTTATCTTGTTAAATCGCAAAAACATTCTAGAGGATTTACATTCAAACACATTTCTAGCTCTTGATTTCTTAATTCTACAATCTATTTTTATTTGATCTTTTGTAAGTTGCAATTATTTTAAAATTCTCTATTTTTCATTTTCATTAAACAAACAAAACTCACGAAAATTGCTAGATTAAATAACAAAAAGACGGTAATTATTAGTACTTACAATCCTCGTGGGAATGACACTCGGTACTCAATAATCTATACTACAAAACGATAGGTGCACTTGCCTATGGTTTTCTAGAGTAGCTTTTGAGCCATCAAGTTTTTGCGCCGTTCTCGGATTGTAATATTAAGAACTCTTTATTTTTGTTAATTTAATCATTTTTTTTTTTTTTTTATATTACCATTATCTTTCTTTTATCTATCTTTGTAAGTCTTGGTTTATACTTATCCTCTTTGTTTACCGCATGTATGCCTGCCTACTGCCGAATTTGGAAGCGCGACACCGCCCGTGTAACACGGAGAAAGTACTAACACGTAATTACGAAGAGGATACTAACGAAAGTAAAGATTTCGTCATGGCGGATGAACAAAGAACTATGTATGATTATGCCAAACCATCCATGGATGGCACGTCATCTAGCATCGTAAGGCCCGCCATTATTGCGACCAATAATTTTGAAATCAAACCAAATGTCATTCAAATGGTGCAACAATTTGTTCAATTTGACTACTACAGGCGAAGATCCGAACAATCATATCGCAAATTTCCTTGAAATTTGTGATACCTTCAAAATAAATGGAGTCTTTGACGATGCCATCCGTTGCGCCTATTCCCATTTACTCTTCGGGGACGGGCTAAACAATGGCTAAACACTTTACCAAGGGAACAATCACAACATGGAGCATTATGGCGGAAAAATTCCTTCTAAAGTATTTCCCACCCGCTAAAACCGCACGATTGAGGAATGAGATCTCTTCATTCACTCAAGAGACGATGAAACCTTGCGACACTTGGGAGAGATTCAAAGAATTGCTGCGAAAATGCCCACATCATGGTCTTCCCATTTGGATGCAAGTCCAAACATTTTACAATGGGTTGCTCTCATCGACAAGGCGAGATGATTGATGCGGCGGCGGGGGACATTGAACAATAAAACACCGAAAGCCGCCCAAGATCTCATAGAAGGGATGGCCATGAATGGCTATCAATGGCAATCCGTCACGAGGTAAACCTAACGAGCAGTGGGTGTTTATAATGCGGATGCGGTGGTTACACTAGTCATGCACAAGTCGAAGCTTTGACCCAAAAGATCGACGATCTAGCGCTCCTAAACCACCACCACCGCATGTTTTATCTTGTGAAACTTGCGGAGGATTGCATAATCATCGGGGCCGCCCACACACAATACCTCACACCGAACATGCTAATTACGTTGGGAATCAAGGCGAAATTACCCAAGTAATCCTTACAACAACTCATACAATCCTGGGTGGCGACAACATCCTAATTTCGGTTGGGGAAACCAAGGCCAACCACGACCTAATCCCAATCCTGATCTACACACGTCTCCGGTTTCACCAAATCAAGGTAAGCTTAACTTGGAAGATCTTATAACAAAGTTTGTGCAATCAACGGATACCCGATTCGGGCGGTGGAAACATCCTTGAGAAATCAAGAGGCATCTATCCATAATCTGGAAAACCAAATAGATGGCCAGTTGCAAAAATGATTTCGAAAGGCCACAAGGAAGTTTGCCAGGTAACACCGAAACAAACCTAGGGAGCACGTAAAGGCAATCACCATCGATTTTCCACATGATCATGATTATGCCAACGCCACCATGCGAAATATGTGGAGGACGACAAACACGAAGAAAAGCCCATGAAAAAGGTGGTCGCCGAATACAAGCCCCAAGATCCTTACCGAGTCTAACCGAGAAGAAGATAGAAGGGAGGACAAATTTGGTAAGTACCTTGAGTCATTCAAGCAACTACATACTAATATTCCATTTGTTCAACCTCTTTCAAAGCATGCTAAGGATCTAAATGACATCATTTCTAATGAAAATAAGCAAACGAACTATCAAATGTGCAATTGAATGATAAATGTTCTTCCAATAATCTACCACAAAAATGTAATGATCCGGGGAAGTTTTATTATCCCTTGTACAATTGATGGTTTACCTGTTGATAGAGCACTAGCCGACTTAGGAGCTAGTATCAATGTGATGTCTTATGAAACATTCAAGCATATGGGATTAAGTGAATCAAAACCTATTAGGATGGACATACACTTAGCCGATAAATCGATTAAACATCCTAGAGGTATTATTAATGATGTGTTAGTCAAGATCGATAAATTCATATTCCCGATTGATTTTGTTATTCTTGACATGCATGATGATATTGAGGTTCCTCTAATTCTTGGGCGTTCTTTCTTGCTACGGCAAAATCAATCATTGATGTGCATGAGGGAAAATTAACTTTGAGGGTGGGGGATGAACAAGTAATTTTTAAAATTCATATTGATATTGAAAAGGATACTACTTGTTCTTTTGCCGATTCAATTTCGTTGCACGATGAGAAATCTAAAAATCTCTTGGAGAAAAGTGTTGTTCAAAGTCCATGTTGGAAGCTTATGCCCGAAAAGGGGACCGAAAAGTTCAAAGAGCACATTTTGAAGCATAAAGTTGGAGGTAATACTACTAAATACCTAAGGGATTTTCATAAGTCCAAAGCTCCACCTGACTAATCTCCACATTTGGGTAAACGGTCCAGCTATACGACTTTAAAGAAGCGCTAACCGGGAGGCAACCCGGCATTTTGTGTGCATTTTCTTTTACTTAAAAAGCACGGTCCGCCGTGCTTAAAAGCGGCCGTGTTCGTCACTCAATTCGCGAACACACCTGGCCGTGTTTAAAAAAATCCAGGTTTTGTAGGAAAAATTCGCATCAACACGCCCGGGCCGTCTTTTCAAGACGGGCCGTGTTTTTCAAAAAAAAAAAAAAAAAAAAAATTCAAAAAAAAAAAAAAAAAAATTTTTATCGAAAAATTAATCGAACACGCCCGGCCGTGCTTAAAAAGCACGGCCGTGTTTTTATTAAAAAAAAATTTTTTTCAAAAAAAAAAACTCAAAAAAAAAAAATTATATATATATATATATATATTTGATGATTTCACGGTATTCGAGTTGTGTATCCTTGATTAGGTATGAAGATGCCGATGAAGGTCTCGTCTAAACAACCCAATGGTCGCTCAATACCGATTTCACTCTTCTAGTAAGGTCGTATTTTTCTTTTCCACCTCTTTTATTTTCTTCTAGTATGGTTGATTTTTGAGTGTTTTGTTTGTGTTCGTTCATCTTTTTCTTTCACATTGAGGACAATGTGAACCTTTAAAGTTGGAGGTGGGTGCAATTACATTCTTAGTCTGTGTGTGCTTGCTTTTATTTTTAGGTTGTCGACAAGAGGTATTTTTTTTGACAAATTGAGTGTTTGCTAGTCAATAACTTAGCCCAATCACACCAAAATTAACTTTTTGATTTATGTTTTCAATGCGAAGCAATTGATTGTCTAGAATAGATTGATGTAGATGTGTGCTAAATTTTGACGAGATTTCCAACTCCATATTACTTGATTTGTTAAGGCATTTACGACAAAGCTTAGTGTTATGAACGTTTGAGAATTCATGATTTAGTGGTGGTTAACTAGTTGTTATACCAAGCTTGTGAAAAAAACAAATGAAAAAAAGAAGAAAAAAAAGGAATCCAATCGAGGTTATACTCCTCTATTTGTTGTTGCTTAATAACTAGGAGCATTCATGAGCCCCATGTTTGTCTTTTTTACGTAAAACGGCGACACAAATATGAGTATGGGAAACCACCCTAGGAGTGTTTGAACGAAAATTCAAAATATAAACCTAGTGGAAGAATGCCTCGAAAGGACCTACCAAAAAAAAAAAAAAAATCGAAAGGGAGAATGTATATTCCTTGAATTCTCATTCCAATAAAAGTTCAAGAAGCTTGGTTATATGACTAGTAGGCTAACTACAATGATCTATTGAATTCTTGTATTTTCATGACATTATTGAATTGAAGTTATTCATAACTATCAATATTTGTGGAGTGATGATTTCAAGTTTGAATAATGCCTGCTGATGTTTCAGTCTTTCTTGACAATCGATCGCTTTGCAAAAACTGTGTTTTTTACTGAATGGTTAATTCGGGTTGAGAAGGCTAAGAACTTGACTGCTTGTGTTCAATGTGTTGAAAAAAAAAAAAAAAAAATCCTTGTGTGTTGTAATTTATTGAACCATTCTTATTGATTTAATGTTTTGCTTGAGGACAAGCAAAGTTCAAAGTTGGAGGTGGTTTGATAAGGGTGTTTTTATGCATGTTTTATGTGTGTATTTGAGTATGATTTGAGTTATTTTATTGTTAGTTTCATAAATTTTTGATTGTACATAGTTCACATTACTCCGAGGTGCTTTTATTGATGTAGATTGATGATTTAGAGCTGTTTTTGGTGAATTTTGGGCCATGGTTTCATGTCAAAACATACCCGGGGTTTTTTGGATGCAAAAACACTCAAAATCCCAAGCTAAACGCGTCATTTCGGGCCTTTTCAGTCAAACACGGGCGGGGTGTGTTTTAAGCACGGCCGTGCTTTTGAGGAGCCAAAACCGAGCAAATTTTTCGGCAAAAACGTACCAAACACGGCCAGGCCGTGCTTTTGAAGCACGGCCGTGTTCGGAAAATCCGCGAACACGGCTGCCGTGCTTTGAAAGCACGGCGTGCTTTTCGTCCGGATGGTTTTTTTCTTTGGCGGAAATTATGGAGACTTTCCCTTTCTCGCTTTTTGACAACCTTTGAGCAACTTTTACACCTCATTTTGATGCACCAAACTCTATAATTCCCTCAATTGTCATGTGGACACAATGATTCAACCAACTCAACCATGAATGTGCACACAATGATTCAACCAACAACCATGGAAGTGGAGCATTTGTTAGCATTATTTATGTGTTCTTTCACAAAGATGGTGCCTATAAAAGCCAAGAGTTTGAGTTGGGAAAGATATAATTCATGTAGTATTCATTGATAGAGAGATTCATTGTATATTCATTGTATATTCTAAGTTTCAAAGCAAAATACATTGAGAGGATAAAAGAGAGGTAGAGTTGGAAGTTGAAGAGCAATAGATGAGAAGGCTTGGAGCTCAACATCATTGCAATCAACCAAGGAGGAAGTCTTATATTGGTCTTGAATAAGAGCTAAGTACACCATGTTCATTTTATTCATATCTTCTTGTGTAGTATACTCTTTTGACAAAGCCATGTGTAGCTAAATTTCTAGTGTTTGAATGTAATGAACTCTAGAATGAATTTGTGATTAAGGTTTGTATGTTTTTAATAAAATCTTCATGTTTTGTGTGATTCACTTATATTATGCTTCATTCATTCAAATTGGTATATGCGCAATATTGATTTGAAGTTTATTTTTCATCCGGAAATCGAGAGATTCATGGTGAAATAGAACCTATATAAGTGAAAAGAGTTGCATGCAATCCTAGATATAGGACGACATAAATCTTCTGGATTAGGGTCAAACCTAATATGGGAATTCACAAATCGTTATAATGTTGTCTTGGGGTTTTAGCTAGAAAGAGATTTGATTAATCAACTTGAGATTAGAAGTTATTCGCTCGATAGAGGTTTAACTTAAATCGGGAATTTCTACGGTCGATGAAACATGAGATTTTACTAAAAGAGGTTGGTTTTGCTAAGGGATTATGGTTGTATTTTTATCTTGTTAAATCGCAAAAACATTCTAGAGGGATTTACATTCAAACACATTTCTAGCTCTTGATTTCTTAATTCTACAATCTATTTTTATTTGATCTTTTGTAAGTTGCAATTATTTTAAAATTCTCTATTTTTCATTTTCATTAAACAAACAAAACTCTGAAAATTGCTAGATTAAATAACAAAAAGACGGTAATTATTAGTACTTACAATCCTCGTGGGAATGACACTCGGTACTCAATAATCTATACTACAAAACGATAGGTGCACTTGCCTGGTTTTCTAGAGTAGCTTTTGAGCCATCATTATATATGCTCAAGTTTAAAATTTTATATTTAGATATGTAATTTTTAAATTTTAACTTATAGTCATATGAGTAATTACGAAAAAATGTGCTAATCTACGTAGCTTTAATTATTATTATTTTGTTTTCAAAATTTAGATCATAAAATATTTAATTTTATATGTTTGTTAATGCAATGTAATTAGAAACTTTACATGCATTTTATTTATGATAAATAGGTTAATCGAAAATGTTAAACTTAGATGTTATATATATTCGAGTTTAAAATTTTAGATTTAAATATAAAATTTTAATTTTTGACTTATAGCCCGATAGTGACCCATTTAGCCCGAAACCCGCTAGGGTT
Source organism: Rehmannia glutinosa (assembly GCA_016081115.2). NCBI lineage: Eukaryota > Viridiplantae > Streptophyta > Magnoliopsida > Lamiales > Orobanchaceae > Rehmannia > Rehmannia glutinosa. Next base: position 927,177 of record JABTTQ020000835.1, on the reverse strand, counting down.
AGGATTAGGTTCCATATTGCTAGCCCGTTTAAATTAGGCCCGTTTAGCCCGTAGCCAGCTAGGGCTGGCCTATAGGGCGAGGGCCAGCTGGATTTAACATCTCTACCTCTCGGTGGTCCCCCCCACTCTCTCCTCATTTCCTCGAGATAGTTCTCATGGTTCTCCATTTCTCTTTACACGCAAGTTTTACATATAAAAATCTCACGAAATACAATATTTTTCATAAAAATTTATACTTTTTTAGAATATAATTTATATTTTTTAATAAAAAGTAATATTTATTTTAATAAGAAGTGGCACTTTTTGACAAGTGATACTTTTTCCATAAAAAGTTATATCTTTTTAAAAAAGAAAAGAAAGTGATACTTTCTTCATAAGAAGTGATTTTTCGAGTCTACACGTGATACTTTTTCACAAGAAGTGATACTTTATTTTCTTCATCTTTTTTTCTTGTTTCATGCGTGTAGAGAGAGATGAGGGATGTTTGGGAGAGAGAGAGAGAGAGAGAGAGAGAGAGAGAGAGAGAGAGAGAGAGAGAGAGAGAGAGAGAGAGAGAGAGAGAGAGAGAGACCACCAAATTAGTAAGATGTGAGGAGAGAGATAGAGAGACCATGAGAAATTTGAAGGTGCCGATGGTGAAGAGAGAGAGGAGGAGAGAAGAAGAGAGAGAGAAGGAGAACCGAAGAGAGAAAGATGAGGGACCGTGTGCGGCTCCATCTCACTGGTTTAGATCCCTAAGACAATCTTACACAAGTTTTTGTGATATTATGCGAGATACAAATTTGAATATCATTATATCCAATTCAAGTATTAAGAAAAATCAAATAATCTTATATATATATATATTTATAATCATACAAATCATTCATATATAATCTTTATAATATAAGTATATATTTATTTATGTAAATCTTTAATATCTAATAAAAATATTGGAAATAAATTTGATTTGATTCAAATAATATAAAGTTTTACGATTATTTTTTAATAGAAAATTAAAAATAGTTCATTAAATATTATAGCCCAATAAGCTTAATTTCTAGAGAACGTCTCTAGAAGTTCTCTCGATATGTCATTTTTTTACGTCAAAAATAGAGTTTTATTATATAGATAAATCCTCAACCAACAATTGTTTAATATAAGGAGGTGGACTCGTCCACACGGATGGACTAACAAACGAAAAAGATCTATTTGCTAGTACATGAGCAACTTTATTCCCTTCCCCTCGGACAAACAACACCGAGAGATCTGGTTCACCTTGAAGCAACAGACAACATTCTTGTAGAATTGCATCAAAATCGACTCCCCTGCAGCTGCATATGCTAATCCATCGACCACACCCTTCGCGTCTATTTCTACGATAACCTTTTTCATCCTAGTCTCTTAATCCAAGACAAAGCTTTTTAACTCCTATTGCCTCACTTTTTTTATCGATAAGTGCCCTGGATCTTGATACATCTTCTTCACAAACTCCCCAAATCATTTCGATTACCATACCAATCCCCGTAGATTTTGATGCATTACAAATCAACGCATCACCATTACATTTCAAGAAGGTGGCATCGTTTCTTCCATCCACTGGCTTTTAGAGCACTATCATGATCAACCCTTCCATCTCCAAATCTAGTCTGCACCACTCTTTTAAATGACAGATTGCAGAGACAATAATATTTCCAACATTTGCATGCTTGCCCTCCCACAACTCCAAATTTCTTTGTTTCCAAATGTTCCACATAACCATAAAAATATGATTAATCGATTTGAGTTTGACAACAACATAACTCTCTTCACAAAGTCATTAATCGACTCAAATTTGCACTAACACGGACCTCTATCTCTCTCTTTGCCTTGAGTGCCTCCCAACACTTGACAACAAAATCACATAATGTAAAAATATGCCAAGAGGTCTCCAACTCTTGCTTACATAACACACACCTCCGATCCACCCAAATATTTTTCTTTGTAAGGTTGCATCTAGTAGGAAGTATATCTTTCATAACCCTCCATACAAAGTGTTTGATTTTTGGTGGCATTTTAAACCTCCACAATTTCTTCCAATCATCACTCTCCATCCCTGTTCAAGTCCGAGCATAAGTCCATAGCAATTCTATACCCACTCTTCATCGAATATTTCCCTTTTTATCAAAGTGCCAAACTTTCAAATCTTCACAATTAATATCAAGAAGAGGTATATTAGAGATACTCTCTACATGTCTCGCAAAAGAGTTCCTCCAATAAACCCCTATCCCATTCCCTCAAACCAGGGATAAACAACTCACTCACCTTCGGACCTTGCACCGCAAATTTATAGGAGTTTCAAGCCAAAAATTTGTCTCCTCTAGCCATGGTTCATTCCAAACGCTGATTTTTCTCCACTACCAACTCTCCATCTAGTCCGCTGCGAACTATTTGAGATTGCCAAATGCTTCTCCAAGTGAAACTAGGATTGTTACCTAGTTTAGCACTTAAAAATCCCCTTTGGAAAATATTTAGCTTTGAAAATTCTTGTCACCAAAGCATTTGGTTCCTTAAGGAACTTCCCTTGCTTCCCTAATAGTGCCACGCTAAAACAAGATAGATTACGAAAACCCAATCCTCCACACTCATTTCTTGCGCATTATTCCGTCCCAACTCATCAAGTTTATTCCTTGTGTGTTATCCTTCTTCGAACCCCACCAAAAAGAATTCATCATTTTTGCAATTCATTCAACAGAGAAGACGGCAACATGAAAACGCTCATGCAATATGTAGGGATAGATTGCGCCACAACCTTTAACATTATTTCCTTCCCACTTTGGATAAACTTTGACTTTTCCAATTTTGAATGCACTTCCATAATCTATCTTTAATATGTTGAAAGGTAGCTCTCTTATTTCTACCAATAAGAGATGGAAGTCCCAAGTAACGACATGTATTAAGTCGCTCCCAAACTCCCAACGCATTACAAATCTCATCTTTCATCCGTTGAGTTACATTATTCCTTATAAGTACTGACTTCCCAAAATTAACATTTTGACCAGGCCCACCCGTATTTTTCAAGAATATCCTTCACTTGTTCACATTCTTCAATTGTGGCCTTAAAAATAGCAAGCTATCATCAACAAAAAGTAAATGAGATAATCGAAGGTGCTCGTCTACAAATTTTATTTCCATGAATCGTGCCATGCACTCGCATCTCTGAACAACATAGATAATGCCTCCGCACAAATAATAAATAAGTACGGCGATAGTGGATCCCCTTGTCCTAAACCTCTATGAGGATAAATCGGTCCCATCGGAATATTATTAACCCCAATCGAATATTTAACGGTGGTAACACACAACGTAATCCAATTTATCCATTTATTATCAAAACCCATTCTTCTCATCATCTCTTTTAGAAAGTCCCAATTAATGCTATCGTGACGCCTTACTAGTATCAATCTTGGAGCGCCACATCTCCTTCTTTTCTTTTTCGAATTTTTCTTCATACCATGAATGGCTTCAAAAGCAATTAACACATTATCCATAATTGATCTACCCGGACAAAAGCATTGACTATTCGATATAATAGAGGCGAATCACTCTCAAACGATTAGCCAAAACCTTTGCAAGGATTTTATAAATGACATTGCTTAAAGAAACATGCCTCTAATCTTTTAAAGATTCAAGATGTTCTTTCTTGGGAATTAAAACAACATTTGTATCATTCACACCATCGGGGAACATACCTTGATCCAACCACTTGACACACGCCTTAAAGACATCATTCTCACCAAAGGCGAATTTACGAAAAATGCCGGTTAAAACCATCCTGGTCTGGCGCTTTATCCGGATGCATTTGTTTGATCGCTTTAGTAAACTCCGAAATCGAAATTGTCTCGCAAGCACTGATTATGCATCTCCCGAAACACACGGTGTTATAACTCGAGAACAGGATCCATATTATTTTCAATCGAATCAAAAGCTTTGTGTAATACTCATACACCACTCTACAAATACCATTCGACTCTACCCGACATACACCATTTGAATCTGAAGCTTATCAATTATGTTATTACTTTTGCGATTCGAGGTGACTTGTGAAAAACGCGTATTGATATCCCCTTCTTTTTAACCAAAGGTACTTTAGCCCTTTCTTTCCAATAAACTTCCTCAAAGGCGATTCGATCTGTCTTACCATCTTTATCTCTCGTTTTCAAGGATTTTATTGCAAGATTGGATCTCACCAAAACCCTTGCTTGGTTCCTCCCCACCCTTCCAACTTTTGCACAGAACAATAGCCTTTGAGAAATGTCCACCCTTATAGTTGATAACCAACTCCATTCCACCATATGTCTTGAAAAAATATATAGATACTTTGGAGGAAAAAAATTGTAGATGATTCTAGAGTATTTGATATTTTGTTTGACTATTATATGAATGAATTGTAACCATTAGATTAATAAATTTTAGATATTGGTTAGATATATCTCTTAGTATAAATAGGGGTTTATCATTTTGTTGAAGCGAAAAATTGAGAATAGTCAAGAAAACATGTTCTTAGCAAAATGTCACGGACTTGTTCCCTCAACAACGATCGTGCGGCCTTAGCTCCTTCATCGCCCCTTGCGATTAGCTAAGTCACCTCACCCACGTGTTTATATGTGAAGAAGTGTAAGAAGATGGCTAAGTAATAAGCACACAAGAAAGTTTGGAAAGGAACACTTATATTCACTCACACTTGCTTACAATGCTTGGTTGATTACAAATGAGGTTCTACTCCTATTTATACTACTCCACCTCCTTAATGGACGGTGGTGATTGATTTAATCCAATGGTTAGGATATGTTCTCTAGAACTCTCCGGATAATTCCTACATATTCTACAATTATTCTATAATCCACTAGTCTCTTCTACAACCTTCTCTACATAGTTCTATACTACTCTATAACATTCTAGACTATTCTAGAATGTTCTACATTATTCTACCACATTCTAGACTATTCTAGAATATTCCGGACTCTTCTACAATGTTCTAGACTCTTCTAGAACATTCTAGATTCTTCTGACTATTCTACAACATTCTAGGTTCTTCTAGACCATTCTAGAATTATGATAGGTGATTCTAGATGATGGACTACGTATGGTGGTGAGCCTCTTTGTTCCGGCATATGGCGAAAAATCGATCGTAAAGGCCAAGCCAATCGCGTGACATTCTCCCCACCCAACGGCGACCCGTCGCCGTACTCATATCACGTGTTGACTTCTTTCTCTTCCGACGATGAACCTTTTTCATGTTGGCTTCAATCAACCTCATGGCTGAAAATAATTTGGTTTCTTTGTATCTTGATATTCACCAATAGTGGTAGCGGGTATTATACAAGGTAAATGCTTGTCAAGAATCCACACACTATTGAGGAAAGGTACCGGAATAGCACACACCTTACGCCAAAAATCCATCCCAAGCACCACCATGTAGTCATCCATCGGCACTATTGAAAAGTTTGCTTGTCCCTTCCAAGCACCAAGGCAGAGATCAACACCTTGAGACGTACTTTTTAATAGGTATGGGTTCCGTATTGGCGAGCCTTCATCCATCCGTCTCCTTTTTTCCACTGTAGGCCTAATCTCTTAGCCTCATTAACATCCATAAAGTTGTTTGAAGCTCCCGTGTCTACCATCACTTTGGTAGGCTTCCCATTGATACGCGCCTCCACATACATCAGCTCCTTGCTTGATGTAGCAGATATATCTCCGGTATTAAGAGCATTGAGAAGTTGTAATGCCCCAATCCTACTTGGTTCTTCATGTGTTATTTCCTCAACACCATGTTCCTCCACCATGGCATGCAAAGTTCCTAACTTAGCATAATCACGTATGGGATGCGGTCCTTTGCAAATGTAGCATCCTCCTTTAGGCGTAAAGTGGTCTTTTTGGCCTTATACTCTTTCCTAATAGATGCTTATCTCTTTTGTGGAGGAACCTTATAATGCCCATGTCTCTCTTCTTCGTCATCCGAAGAGTCCTTCTTTTTGTCATCACTTGTAGAAGCTCCAAGCTTTTGATAATCGATGAGAGACTAGGGCAATCGCGATAGCTTCATCCACTGTACTAACGTTTCGACGTTGTACTTCCTGTCTGGCCCAGTGTTGAAGTCCATCGACAAAGTAGAAGAGAAGGTCCTCGTCCGACATGTTAGGGATTTGAAGCATAAGGGTTGTGAACTCTTTCACGTAATCTTGAATATCTCCCCTATGTTTCAACTCTCGCATTTTCTTTCGAGCAACATAAACGACATTTTCTGGGTAGAAGTGTCGTTTAAGCTCTCTCTTAAATTCTTCCCAAGTATCAATTCGACAAGCACCTCGTTCTATGTCGGCATGTTTTCTACGCCACCACAAAGTAGCAGTATCTGTAAGATAAAGAGTAGCAGTTCTTACCTTTGATGCTTCATCGGTAAGGTCGAGCCCCTCGAAGTATCGCTCCATTTGCCAAAAGAAGTTTTCCACAGCTTTAGCGTCCCTTACGCCATTAAACCCCGTCGGCTTGGGGTAGTCCACCCTTGGACTAGCTGTGGTGATGCTAGCTCCCCCGCTAGCAACGACCTTTTTGCACAAGGCAAGATCTTCTCGCATCCCCTCGATGCTTGCTTGTAAGGCCTGAATAGCATCCATCATCCTTGCCTCCAACTTGGCAAGACGTTCCTCATGTGTGGTGTTGACATCAAGACAAGTTTGGATATTTTCCTTGAGGGAATCTATCTGCTCGAGAACATGGCCCTCCAATGTCTCGACAGTATGTTCGACCCGCTCAAGTCGTTCCCCCATCTCTACTACAACGTGTTCCAAAGACGTCCCCTCTCGTACTTTGCTTTGGTCACGTTTCTTTCTGTCTCGTGTCTGCACTGGTTCCCTCCCGCGGTTCTCAGTCACACCTGACACAATGTCTTCACCTGCCATCGCGTACTACTTCACAACACTTCGCCCAAACCGGGCTCTGATACCACCTGTCACGGACTTGTTCCCTCAACAACGACCGTGCGGCCTTAGCTCCTTCAATCGCCCCTTGCGATTAGCTAAGTCAGCCTCACCCACGTGTTTGTATGTGAAGAAGTGTAAGAAGATGGCTAAGTAATAAGCACACAAGAAAGTTTGGAAAGGAACACTTATATTCACTCACACTTGCTTACAATGCTTGGTTGATTACAAATGAGGTCCTACTCCTATTTATACTACTCCACCTCCTTAATGGACGGTGGTGATTGATTTAATCCAACGGTTAGGATATGTTCTCTAGAACTCTCCAGATAATTCCTACATATTCTACAATTATTCTATAATCCACTAGTCTCTTCTACAACCTTCTACATAGTTCTATACTACTCTATAACATTCTAGACTATTCTAGAATGTTCTACATTATTCTACCATATTCTGACTATTCTAGAATATTCCGGACTCTTCTACAATGTTCTGCACTCTTCTAGAACATTCTAGATTCTTCTAGACTCTTCTACAACATTCTAGGTTCTTCTAGACCATTCTAGAATTATGATAGGTGATTCTGATGATGGACTACGTATGGTGGTGAGCCTCTTTGTTCCTAAAGATATGGCGAAAAATCACCCGTAAAGGCCAATCGTGACAAAAACTCTCTTTTAAATAGTCTAGTCTTAAGTAAATCTATGGTCCAATAAATAATATCTTTTATATTCAAATTATTGTTGCAATATAATCATGTATTCTCAAAAGAAAAAAAGAAAATAGATTATAATTTTAAATATGAATATTTAAATTGATGCATTTATATTTTTGATTATATCTTCACATGTGAATAATAATCAATTTTTATATTCAAATATTAAAAGAAATTGACTAAAGATATTCTTGGGCCAGATTCATTTAGGCCCCTACTTGATATGATTGAATAATGAATGGGTTCATGAAAGACATACTTTAGTTTTATTTGGGAAAATATTTATATAAAACGATTTGCTCAAATCATCTTATAAAAATTTAAAGAATGTTCATAATTTATGTTACCAATATTTGAGCGGATAGGATCATGTCATTAATTTAAAAATATTAAAATAATGATCGCTTGTTTTAGACTACTCAATTTAATTAAAAACATTTTGAGAAATTATTTTGAAAAAAATAGGTTCTTGTTTGAATGTTTTCTAAATGTAGTTGGATGAATGAAATTGAAATAAAGTATTTCAAATCCATAATAATAAATTTCTTGAGTTTGTTTTGATACAATGATATTCAAATCCTTAGGCTCCTATATATTTTGAACAATTTTTCCAATAATTATGGTGGATTTTATATGCATCTTATAAAGTATCATTTGAAATCCCTCGGTCAAATTTTCTACTCAAATCCAAATATAATTGTAAGCTTCAAGATTTTATATTAGTATTATATTATTTATATTTATCAAAAGCGGGCTTATGTTGATATATTGAATGTGAGAAAATGATGGTGTGTGAATGTGTGGGAAGAACTCAATATTCATCCCCAACAATCCACTCTATATTTTACTCACTCTATATTTTACTCAAAAATGGAATGTTTCACTTTGGTTCTTTGTTATACTAAATCAATATTTACTTGACGTGGAAAATTGCTATACATTGACGAATGATTACAAATTTACAATGCATATTTATTCTAATTACTTTTGATTTTACTAAACGTAACTTAATCGAACTTCTTTCACCTATATTATTGATTTTGTTCTTAAATACACTAGCACTGGAATGTCAAAGATTAGAATAGTTGGAGATTGTTGATGAATATGTACTCTAATTGTTAATTTTCGTAATTGTTAGCCAATAAAGTACTATATATTTCGTGTTTCAAGTCAAACAAACTAAATATTTAGCACAAACTCTAAAATATTGTAGCTATATATAATGTTATTCTTCTCTTTCTGTGCAAATTCTTTTACAAAGAGATCCAAGAAATCCAAGTAATATTATGCTAATAATGGAAGAAATTACATTATAAGATAGAGATTGTGTACATATATATGGCCACTTGTATTTTATTACATAATAATATATCAAAGAAAATTTTGATAGAATTATCAAAATCTTCAAAGTATATTTTGGCTTTCATGATATCCTATCACAACTATATATATAACGAGAATTATAGCTAGAGACATAACCAAATCTTTCAGTTGTGTGTATTTTATTTATATAATACACATATATGGCTATACGATGTCTAAGTTTTTTCTTTTTCCTAGTCTTGGTCTCGGCAATAGGTAAATTATTTTGGAAGTATAGTACTTTATTTAATGCATTATGTACATCGAATATCAAAATGATGTACATTGCTTTTTTTTCTCGGCATAAGTATATTTAATGCATTATGTACATTGTTTTTTTTTCTCTAAATTGATACGGTGGAACAATTAATTTTTCAAATAGATTTCAACTATTTAGTAAAAAAAAATGATTATTATTCATTTTAAATGTTTTTTCAAAAAATAATCTTAACCAAACCTGGCATGCATTAAATATGTGGGTTGTTGAATGCTCCATGTACGTAAAAACTCATTCCACATAATTAACCACGAGTTCTTGACCAACACCATGTCAAATTCGTCCAAAAGAAAGGCCCATACGTTATACCAAAAATTTTATTACAAAATTTTATTTAATTCTCGCTTCTTTGTCTGGTCACTTTAATTTATTTATTTAATTTATCAAAAAGATGCACATATAAGTAAAATTCGATATCACGATACAAATTTTCGTTTTGAAGAGATATAATAATAAGATTTATAAAAGAGGCTAACTAAAAAAATTAGACTTAAAAGGTGCTTGAATTTTGAAATCACCAATTGTCTAGACATTAGCATAGGTACAATTAATTCTAATTCTTATGTGGTTACTCAAAATGTTTGATCAAATTCATGTTGATTTAAAATTTGCTAATTATTTATCAAACATAAGTTTTTCATTCTAAATTATAATTACCAAAAAACCTTGATGTTCGAGCAAATTACAAAAAACTCGAGATTTTCAAAAGCTGAAAAAACCCTATATATTTGATATGGCTTACATTATATTTCTCCCATCATATGAAAAAAACGTTTCAAAAGCTCCTTACATTAATCAAAATATTACAGTTAGTCCCCTTAAATTTAAGACACGATCAAACCTCAAGGAATTTTATGTAATTTTCAAAAACCTCTTGGATTTTTTTATAATTAGCCCAAACTTAGGGGTCTTTCTCGCAATAATCCTAAATTATTTTTTATCGTAATTATGCAGCAACAATGTTCCGCAAAAAGTAAAGAATGTTGGAAGACCTCTCCAACGTATACATGCGTTAGTATTTTGGGCGCTGTGGTGTGACTCTCACCGAAGCTCGATGTGTACAATTGTGCAATAATTACTATGGTGGCCTTCATCCATATCCACATTGTGACCAATATCCTGGAAGTGATTATGTACTTTGCTATTGTGAACATGATTGTCTAGCTAATTCTCCAAAATAAAATATTATGAAAGCAATGTATTGCAATATATGTACATTCACAAATGCATAATGAATGTAGCAATAAAGATATATACATCTTTGTCAATTTTATTATTGTAATATTTGTTGTGTTGCACAATTATCTACATATGTCTTTCTTTTTCGAACAATTTACATCGATTTTTTTCTTTTTCTCAACCTCGTAAACAAGATTTAAGAATAAGATTAATTAATCGAAGAAGATGAGATAAATTAAAGGATTAGAAAACAATAATTTCGAACAATAGTCATTGAAACCACCACACAAGATATTTGAGATGTAGTTAGTTATATTAGTTAACTTCCACATCCAGTTGTATATTGTAATCTTTCCACAAATTGTTTATTATTAGTTAGATTAGTCTTTCATATTGCAATCTACTCCTATATATAGTCGATTGTTGTTGGCATCTCCTTTGTCTTCTATGGCTAAAGTTTATCCCCTTCTTTTTTGTGTTAATTGGCCCATTGTTTACTTGGCCCCCCTTCCGCAAGCCCAAGGCCATGGCGGCAAATCGAGCCCGCCCCATAATCTCGATGCCCGGTCGCTGTTCGGGTTGTGGTACCCGCTTTATATGTCCGCGGATCTTGTGCTTGTTTCTTATCCATTGATGTGATCCGGTAATATTGGCCATCCGTTTTACATATATAAAGCCCCCACACCGAACCCTAGCCTCATTCTCGTATGTCTCACTTCTCTCTAAACTCTCACCTCTCTCTCTCGAACCTTCGTGTTCATCTCTCTTTCTCTCTTCGATCCAAATCTCGGTCGCATCCTTTCTCTCGTGAAATTGTGAGTTTGAGCGAGTTACTGTGTGTTTCACCCTCTCCACACTCTCTGTGTAGATTTCTCTATATCTTGAGTGATTTAGGGATTGGGTGGTTTTGGGTTGAACTAGGGTTTGTTCGAGATCCGCTTCTTGGGTCATGCGATTCTTGAGGGCCTGGCTTTGTGGCAAGGCAACAGGTTCGTTGTTCCTCTATGGTTCTCTGGTGATTCTTGGTGACTACTTTGTGTGGGAAGTTACGGTCCCGAGCCATATTATTAAATATCCGGTTCGTGGTTTTATCCTCATACATTAGTTATTATTTTTCGTGTATTGTTGCCTTGAGTTGTATTTTAATTTTCTGAAAGAGTCTAGAGAACTTTGTTGTATAATAGGTTCTAGAGTCTATAATTTTGATTTCTAGTACTAAGTGTTGGGTATCTATTTGAGGCGGATAGATACACAATAAAGGGTATCGAGCACCTATCCCTCTTGGTGGGTTGGTGCTTCCGTTCGTGTTGGATCTTGGTGATTCTTGGCTCCCGGGCTTCAAGCCTCTTGACCTGTGCCACGAGCGCAGTGTAATCCCGAGGTGCAAGGATCCACCCTAGGGCCTTACTATTTCACCGGACTCTGTGTGGTCCTTTTATTGCTTTCTTTTGACTCAGGTCCTTGTTGTTCTCTGTTGGACTCGGTGGTCCCGAATTGCCTGTTGTCCATTTTATTGTTGCATTTGCTTGGACTCGTGTGGTCCACCTACATTGCTTCTCTGGCGATTCTGCTTCCTTGTGATTTCTTGGTGTACTTTTTTGTACTCTGTGAATTACCCGTGTCTTATCCGTGATATATTCTTGATTATATCCGTGATAATGACCGTGTTTAAGCTATCATTTGGAACCCTTCAATGGAAAAACTGATTTTTCTATTTGGCAACAAAAGATGAAGGGCATTTTGATTCACCAAAAATATTTTAAAGTCATGTTGAACAAAAATATACCGATAAAGATATCACGATATTAAACCTGAACTTGATGAGTTTGCTTATTCATCCATCATCCTAAACCTTTATGATTCTGTTTAAGAAAAGTTGGCAAGTTGTCAAGTGCCAAGGAATTGTGGAACAAGTTGGAAGAACTCTTTCAAAAACCTCACTACCTTCCAAACTCGTTTTACTTGAAAAGTTTTTTAGATTTAAATTTGACTTGACAAAGGATATGGATGAAAATCTTGATGTTTTTACAAAACTGATTCAAGATATAAAACTGATCGTGATAAAAATATTGATGATTATACCCCTATTGTGTTGCTAAATGCCATCCCCGATTCTTATCTTGATGTGAAATCATTAAGTATGGTAAAGACTCTATTACCCTTGATATCTGTGATTAATGGCCTTAAGAGTAAGGAATCGATCTCAAAATATCAAAGGGAATGAACAGGGTCGAGGAAGGTTATGCATGTCGGGGGTAGACCTCGAAACATGAAAAATGGGAATAACAATAACAATAAATCGGAAGAAAGAGAAGCAAAAGCGGTAGGTCTAATTCTAGACCTAGGAATAACATGAAATGCTATAATTGTGGTGAGCATGGTCATTACATCAAAGAGTGCAATAAACCCGAATAACCGAACAATAACCGAACAATAACCGGAACAATAACCAAAACAATAACCGAACAATAAAAACCAAACCAATGACTCTGTGAACTTGGCTACTTCTAATGATCATATGGGTGATGTGTTTATGGTGCATGAGCTTTGGTTCTCAGAATTCTGCCTTCAAATGCTTTCGATGATTATGAATGGCTAATTGACTCAAAGATGCACATTCCATATGACACCTTTTAAACATATGTTTAATACTTATGCTTCAAAAAAATGGATCTGCTTTCCATGGCTAATGATAAAAAGTGTCAAGTGATTGGTGTTGGTACTGTGTTTGAAACTTGATAATCGGTTATGTTTTGACACTCAATGATGTAAGACATGTTCCCGATTTATCCAATAATTTGATATCCTGTGATATGCTTGAACATGATGGCTATGAGGGAAGATGGGGAAGGGTGTTATGAAACTCATAAGGGGTTCTATGATTATTGCAAAAGCTGAAAAGAACATAAATCTTTATGTCTTACATGCTAAACATGATTCTTATGTGCCAAATTGCGGAACGCAGTTTGCTAATCCCGTGTCAAATGATTTGACCGATTTGTGGCATAAAAGACTTGGTCACATTGGCTCTATAGGTCTTGACATTCTTCGAGAATAAGGGATGTTTTGGTAAAAACAAACTTGATGCTTTGTCTTTCTCGTGAATCATGTGTGTATGGTAAACATCAAAGAGTCAAGTTCCTCCCCAACTAATCCTAAACAATCGCCTAATCTTGAATTGCTTGAATACTTGCATGCTTGATGTTTGGGGTCCCTCTTCTCGTTTACTCATGGAGGAAATAGATATTTCCCGCCCATAATTGATGATTATTCTAGGAAAGTTTGGGTGTTTTTAATGAAGAACAAATCGATGTTTTGATAAGTTTAAAACTTCAAAACTCTTATTGAAAACCAAACTGCAAAAGGATTAAAGTTTTGAGAATTGACAATGGCCTGGAATTTTGTAATCAATTAATGGACAATCTGTGTGATGAATTTGGTATAAAAAGGCACAAGTTTGTGCCCTATTCACCTCAAAGAAAATGGTGTTCTTTGAAAGGATGAATAGAACACTTTTAGAAAGAGTGAGGAGCATGCTTGCAACCTCTGGACTTTCTAAAAGGTTTTGGGAGAGGCTGTTGTAACAGCCACCTATTTAATCAATAGGTCCCCCTCGGTCCCCTTGGAAGGAAAATACCCTCAAGAGGTGTGGACGGGAAAGTCATGATTTCTCTAATTTGAAAATCTTTGGATGTGCTGCATTTGTGCATCAAAAGAATGACAAATTAGATCCAAGGTCTATAAAATGTGTTTTTCTTGGCTACCCTGAAGGGGTTAAAGGCTATAGACTTTGGAATAGAGGAGAACCTGGTTTTAAAACTATAATTAGTAGGGATGTGTTATTCAATGAACTTGAATTCCCTTGCTTTGTGCATCCTTCTCCTCAAACCTGTCTCTCGAAAATGATACTACTCCAAATGAGGTGGAGCTTTCTAATGTGTCTCCTAATATTGTTGTTCCTACCGATTCTCATATCAATGATGCTTTACCTGTCAATGTGAATGATAATAATGTGCATATTGAAGATGATACTCAACATGATAATGTGCATGACATGCATAATGAATTTCCCCGATGTTAACACCGAAAATGAACTCGTTGCGATAATCATGATGAATTGAATGATTATGTGTTAACTAGGGATAGAACTAGAGGCATGTTAGAATCCCAAACAAATTTGCTGATTTTCACATGGCATCTTATGTGTTTTCTACGTGTTTGAATCTATTGATGGTTCTCGAGCCTAAAACCTTCTCAAGCTATGAATTCTGCTGAATCTACTAAATGGCTAAGTGTTACGCAGATGAAATGACTTCTCCGCATGTTAATAACACATGGATTCTTGTTGCTAAACCCCTAATCTGCTTTATAGTTGATTGTAAATGGCTTTACAAGGTTAAACAAGAATCAAGGTGTTAGGTTTAAAGCTAGATTAGTTGCTTTAAGGGTTTTACTCGAGAAGGAAGGATTGATTACACAAGAGATCTTTGCACCGTTGTTAAATTTGTTCTTGAGAATTATGCTTGCTCTTGTTGCTCAATTTAATCGGGAATTGAAACAGTTGGATGTTAAAACCGCTTTCCTTCATGGTGACTTGGATGAAAAAATTATGAAACAACCTGAGGGTTTGAGGACAAATCCAAGCCCAATTATGTCCGCTTACTCCAAAAATCTTTGTATGGTCTAAAACAGTCCCAAGACAATGGAATAAAAAGTTTGATCAATGTATGCTTGATTTAAAGTTTTGTAGAAGCCAATTTGATCATTGTCTTTACTTCAAACTTGATCTCAAACCCCCGTGTTCTTGCTATTATATGTTGATGATATGTTACTTGGGACCTTGCATCAAATCTATTGATCATGTTAGAAATTGTCTTAGTGCGAAATTTGACATGAAATACTTGGGTGATGCTAAAAGATTTTGGGAATGAACATTGATAGGGACATGTCTAAATCATCATTTACTTGCATCACTCCTCTTATATAGAAAAGATTTTACAAAAAATTCTATGTCCAATGCTAAATGCTGAATGTGCCTCTTGCCTCTCATTTTCTTCACGTTAAGTAAGGAACATTCTCCCAAGATCGAACTCGAAATATGTGCTATGCAAAACATTCCTTATGCTAATGCTATTGGATCTGTTATGTACTTAATGGTGAGCACTAGGCCTGATATAGCCTATGTTGTTTCTTGTTTGAGTAGATATATGTCCAACCCTGGTATGGTGCACTGGAATGCTGTTAAGTGGTTCTTTGAGATATCTGAGGCATTCTTCTGATTATAGTTTGTGTTTTTCAAAATGTGATTCTGGTATAATTTTGAAAGGATATGTTGATTCTAATTATGCTAATGATAAAGACAACAGAAAATCAACAACTTCTTATGTTTTTACACTTTGTGGCTCATGTATAAGTTGGAAATCCCAACCGCAACATATTGTGGCCCCGTCTACAACAGAGTCGAATATGTTCTCACATCGAGGCTTTAAAAGAAGCTTTGTGGCTTAAAGGTCTTGTTTAAATTGGTTTTCTAAAACAAAATGTTGTTGTATTTTCGACTCTCAACTGGTATTCAACTTTGCAAAACCCAGTTTTTCATGATAGAACCAAACACATTGATGTTCGTTTTCATTTCATAAGATGTTAGGAATTTTATTGTTTAGAATTTGATGAATGCCATGTAAAACTTAGAATAGAAAGTTGGCTCCCCAATTCTTGCTGTAAAATGTATTGTAACAATTAGAGCTGGCCAAGCCGAGTTAAGTCGCTACGCCCCAACATGCAAGAAGACAATCAAGACTTGAAGGAAAACTCACGAGAGACAAATGAGTACGCAAAGAAGAAAGCAGACAGAACTCGATCAAGAAGCAAATCGAGATGCAAATGAGTGGAACATCACCAAGTCAACTCAAGAGAAGCTGAAGTCTCAAGTCAAGCGACAAGAGTCATCCAATGATTGAAAGTGACTCTAAGTCACCTGGGAAAGCAAGGAAATGCAGATCAAGTCGAGATAATCGTAAAAGAACCGTTGCATGTAAATCAAGAGATTTACTTAAACAAGTACTATCTCCATACCACCTTTCTTGGAGTGCTCGACCCCGAAGCGTGCAAAAGGAATGAACCAATGGGAAGCACTACACCGTGTCGAACTCGAAAAGGTGATAAAACAATTCATACGAGGAAATGGCAATTCCAAGAACTCGCAAGCCAACGACTCGCAAAGTGACTTTAAAAAATGAGCCTATCTCTTCAACGGGCAAATTTTTTGAAAGTTCACTATAAAAGGCCGAGGAGTTTGTTTGAGAAGGATGATGAATGACACACACGTGAGATATACAAGCTTATAAAAATCGAAACATTCTCAATCCTCAAGCCTACATCTCAAGTACATCAATCCAACACTTACCCGTGAAGGAAAGAGAACTTCAATCAGTTGAAGAGGAAAATACTAAAAACAAGGGGTCTACATTCTAGGAAGGATTGTAGAAAGGTTCAAGGCTGAACTAAGTCTTAAGCTTTTGGAGGGCTTCGTGATCAAATCCAAAGTGCTTGAGCAAGTGAGTCAGTAGTAGCAAAGCACGCCTGGAAGAAGAAGGCCGAGTCGTGCGAGAAGCCACCGAGTGATCAAGGCGCCTCAGGCCCGAGTCCCAAAGGATCAAGTCGGGCCGTTGTGATCAAGACTTGTATCTCGACTGCTTACCACTTTGTAAACCGATCATTACCTAGTGGATTCCTCCGGAGTTGGAGAAGAGAGGAGTAGAAGAATTACCCCATCTTCGAACCTCTATAAAAACTTTATCAGTGTCATTTACATTTCAAAGATTTAAATTCCCGCACTTTTAATCGCTTATATCTCACGATAAATTTGCTATCCATTTGATAATTTATAAGTACTAAATCAAGCTATAAAAACTTGCTTAATCAAACTTAAGGGTGTTAAGTCTTCCAATAAAAACAAAACCACAGTTGAGTCAAATTATAGCCAAAAATGAGTTACTTCTATTAATAAATCAAGTTGAGTCATTGAGAGATTAACTCTCTTGAGTGACTAATTCGATCGTCCATCAAGACATAGTCAGTGTAGAACTCAGAGATTTAAAAGGACTAAATCGAAAATTTGGTAAGGTTTATTCAACCCCCTTCTAAACCTTACACTTACACCCCCGGGACCTACAAGTGGTATCGAGCGGTTAGTTCATTGAACCCTCCGCACCGGTTATCGAACTAGATCTCCAAACTTTTCAAAGTCCGCTTTCGTGCTTGAGTTTTCAAAACTCTTTTCTATCATTAAAAGTTATTATCATGGAAGCAAATCTAACACGCATTCCTATGTTCACTATTGAAGAATTTGATGATTGGAAAATTCAGATGCAGCTCATCTATCAAAGATTACATGATGAGATGTGGATAGTGATAGAAGATGGGCCTCCGCAAATATTAAAGGTGAACACAAATTGCATTTAAGAGTTGCAAATCAAGGTGAAGGAGAAGAAAGTGTCGCTCCCGGCACTACCATGGTTGAAAACCAAGAACCGAGTGGACAAATGATGACAAAAAAGATACAACCTGACAATGTAGCCAAGGACATTCTTTACAAAACCTTGGACAAAGCCATGTTCAATAAAGTGAAATCTTGCAAAACGGCTAAGGAAATCTGGGATGTGACATTGATTTGTGAAGGCTCGTGAGCAAATCAAAGAAAACAAACTATCGCTGGGTCAGACAAAAATTTGAGAACTTCAAAATGATCTCGGGAGAAAACCTGGATCAACCGGATGCTCGTTCACAAAAATCACAAATGAGCTATCTCGCACTTGGAAAAGAATATACACAAGAAATGTGTATGAAAATCCTAAAAAGCCTTCCAAATTTGAATGGGAAATGAAGGTCATGGCACTCGAGACATTCCATGGACCTATCAAAGACATCCAACCATGAGTTATTCTCGACCTCAAAGCCTATGAGTTTGAGCCGAGAAGAAAAGACCAGAAGAGACAGATGTACCCAAAACAAATTTGCTCTAATTGTTAAAGATGGGAAGAGAGCCGAGGTCAAAGTTATTGACCCGGAAGAAATAAATACGATGGTTAAAAGGTTCAACAAGTTCTTTAATAAGAACTACAAGAGAGGAAAGGTGAATCTTCCGAAGACACTCAGCTCCCTCAAAATCAAGGGAAGACAGGCCAACCAAGAGAACAAATCATCAAAAAGTCGAATATCAAAGGGTCGACAACTCAAGGATGGAAAGAGTCGATCAAAAGGTCAATATCTATGTTGAATCAGAGACAACCAGGTCACTATGCCATTGATCGCTCATATCCTCGTAGTCGCAAAGTACATAGATGAAGAAAGAAAGAAAGGTCTTCGAGAAAGAAGACAAGAAAAGAAAAAGGCAATGATGGCTCAGAGATCACCGAGACAAATGTCGTGAGGATACCGACTCGAGAGCAAAGAAGTCGACTACTCAAGTGACTCACGAAGAAGAAGCCTTGATCCGCTTGATGGCCAAAGAACAAGATCAAGAAGATGAGGTACAATCTAACTCAACAAACTCGTGCACTAGTGATAGCGATCATGACACACACACTTCATCACCCACGATCTTTATGATTCATTAGGCAAAATGATGAAAGATTTTGAGCACATTAAATCCTCACACACACTATTGAATGAGGAAAACAGCCTTACTCAAAAGTCAAAACTCAAAGCCGACTAAGGAGCCGAGTACTCTAAGTCAAATAGGCGATGAGAATAAAAGTTTAAAGCGCTGAAAATGCTAAATTAATAGCGTAAATTGCCGCTATAGAAAAGAGGAGAATGACCTCAAGAATGTTATTGCCTCATTCACTAAGGCATCTAAATCATTGGATGATCTTATTATGAGTCAAAAAGAATGTGGAGACAAGACAAAGCTAGATTCAATTCCTCTATGCTATGTCAAACCTCAAGAGTAATTTTGGAAAAAGGATCTTCAAGTCATGAAGAATCTGAAGATCCAAAACTCTAAATGTTGCACACACATTCGCTCCAAAGCACAATAATAAGCAAACTGCCTTGGTTATAAAGGAAAAGGAAAACAGCCCGATTGAGTGTGCTAAAAGGACAATGAGAAGAGATTCACCGAGTCCTCACAGACTCCAAACAAAAAATACTCAGAAAGAAGAAGCGAGCTACCTAAAATCCCGTAAAACCCATAAAAGAAATAGATATGATGGGAATGGTAGAAAATATCCAAGCCAAGCTGATTGAATAATGTGAATCACAAGACAGACTTATGGAATATAAGCCCAGATGGCAAAGGCCTAGAACTCAAAGAAAGGCCATTCCAAAGGTATAAGAGCTTTCATCAAAGACACATATGCACCTAGGCACTACACTCAAAGACACCACAATTACCCAAGAAAGGCAATTGCTAAAACACATATGCAGGCATACGAACAAAAGAGACAAATCGTATGAACCTGGACTCCCCAAGCAATTTGCCAGGATTAATTATGATTATGGCACGATAGATGGCAACCTCTTAGAGTCAAATCATTTGGCTATAGGTTGGTTGGATCATCTAATAATTCTAACCCCTCGACCTGCATAAGCATGGGTACCTAAAACTTAATTTCCTTGATTGCGTTCAAGAATAAAGAGTGCCAAGGAACCTGGTATACATGGATAGTGGTCGCTTCCGCATATGACAGAAAATAAGAGAAATCACAAAATTCAAGGAAGTCAAAGGAGCAAAAGTCATATTTGGAGGAAATGAAGCTCCTGGTGAAATAAGAGGCATTGATCCATCAAGAGGAATGGTTTAGAAATCACGATGTTGCATACGTTGAAGGACTCAACTTCAACTTATCGAGCATCACCTCGGCTCGGACAAGGGCTACAATGTTGGATTCAACATGGGCATATGTCAAATCAAAGATATTGAATCAAATGAAGTGGTCTTTGCAAGGATGTAGATTTAAAAATATGTATGTAGTGGATTGGTCAATCGCAACACCCAAAGACTGTCTTAGCAAAAAGCACAAAATGAATCAAGTTGGTGGGCACAAAAAGCCAGTCACCCGAATTTCAAAACGATCAACAAACCGGCAAGAAGTCATCTTGTGGAAGGACTTCCGACTCGTGATACAAGAAGGAGAGTATATGTGATGCATGTCAAAAGGAAAACAAATCAAGTCGTCATTCAAAGAAAAGACATGCCCATCCTCAACAAGAATATTGCATCTACTTCATATGGATCTATTTGGCCCATGGAACCTCGCCAAAGATAAGTGGAAAGAAATACACCTTGGTGGTAGTAGATGACTACTCAAGATATACATGGACAATTTTCATGTGTAAGAAGAAAGAAACTCTACAAAAACTACCACAAATGATGAAGAGGATTCAAAACGAGAAAAGTCAAACCATTATCAAAATAAGATCGTAGGAACCGAGTTTGTCAATGGAATAATAACTCAAGATTGTATTGAAAATGGTATTGGTCATGAACTATCACAGCAAGGACTCCACAAACAGAATGGAGTTGCAGAAAGAAGAAATAGAACCCTCAAAGAAGCAGCTAGGACCATGTTAGTGAAGCAGAGTTACCAAAAAGATTTTGGGTCAAGCAATCAACACACCGCTACACTCAAAACAGATGTATGATAAATAAACAAATGACAAAGACACCCTATGAGATCCGGGACGGAAGAAAAAACCAAATGTTTCATATTTCGAATATTTGATGTAAATGCTTCATTCACAACAATGGCAAAGACAATCTAAAGGCTTTTGATGCTAAAGTCGATGAAGGTATCTTCTTAGATACTCACCGAAAGCAAAGCCTACTGAGTATACTCAACAAAAGAACTATGGTTGCGTAAGAATCCATTCATGTGGTATTTGATGAGCCAAATATAAATGGAGAAGATATTGAAGAGTCACCGATAAGTCAATTATCCAACCGCATGTAAGAGTCCCTTTGCCGTCAAGCCAAGCGGGATTATCAATTCGAAGAAGATGAGATAGTCGAATCCTCAAAAGCACTGAAAATCTGCACTGAGTGACCACGAGAGAGCGACCACAAAGAACACACCGCAAGTCGATCAATCCACCTAACTTACTCCAACCTCGACGTAAGATGGGCCGAGAGACCATCCACCGAACTTGTCATTGGAGATATAAGAGAAGGTGTCAAGACAAGATCCGAACTCAACAAGAAGCAATGTTCACATGCTTCATTTTGCAAATAGAGCCCAAAGATGTGTCACAAGCATTGACGACACACATTGATTCAAGCTATGCAAGAAGAGTCAATCATTTGAGAGAAATAAAGTATGGGAATTAGTGCAAAGACCCATACATCAAAATGTTATTGGAACCAAATGGGTATTCGTAAATAAGATGAACGAGGAAGGTTCGTGGGTAAGAAACAAAGCAAGATCGGTAGCCAAAGGATATTGCCAAGAAGAAGGGATAGATTTTGATGAAACATTTGCCCTCGTAGCAAGATTGGAAGCTATAAGGATGTTTCTTGCCTATGCAGACTCACAAGAATTTCATTGTATATCAAATGGATGTAAAAAGTGCATTCCTAAATGGTTTATTGGAAGAAGAAGTGTATGTTGAACAACCTCCAGGATTTGAGCGTAAGACTCTTGGAGACAAGGTATACAAACTCAAGAAAGCCTTGTATGGATTGAAACAGGCACCCGTGAGCATGGTATGATACCCGTCACAATTCCCGACTCGAAAATGGATTAACAAAAGGAAAAGTAGATAGAACACTTTTCGTAATTCAAGACAAAGAAAGATATCGCTTGTTCAAATATATGTGGATGACATCATTTTTGGATCCACTAACAAAGAGTCGTGTGAAAAATTCTCAAACCTCATGCAAAGTAAATTTGAAATGAGCATGATGGGAGAGCCGACATTCTTCCTTGACTTCAAGTGAAACAAAACAACAAGGATGGAACCTTCATAAGTCAAACAAAATACACCGAGATTTAATGAAGAAATTTGGTATGGAGGAGAAGTCTTCTCAGAAAAGTACCAATGAACACATCACCAAAATGGACATGGATGCAGGATGGCAAGCCTCGTAGATCAAACAAGATACTGAGCACTTATTGGATCATCGCTTTATCTCACAAAGAAAGGCCATACATCACCTTTCTTTGTAGGTGTATGTGCAAGATTTCAATCTGCTCCAAAAGAGAGCCATATGCCGCCAGCTAAGAGAATATTGAGATACTTGAAAGGAAGCCAAGAAGTAGGCCTATGGTATCCAAAGGAAGGTGGATTCAAGCTAATTGGCTATTCGATTCTGACTATCTTTGGATGCAGAGTGGACAGGAAGAGCACTTCAGGCACATGTCAAATGATAGGAAACAGACTAATTTCCTGGTTTAGCAAGAAAAACTCAATAGCCACCTCTCTACAAATGAGGCAGAATACATAGCATGGGCAAATGTTGTGCCCAAGTCCTATGGATGAGACAAAGAAGCTGAGAGATTATGAAGTTGAAGAAAAAGAAATTCCAATCATGTGTGATAACACAAGTGCAATTGCAATCACTCAAAATCCTGTGTTGCACTCAAGAACAAAACATATTGATGTCGAGATATCACTTCATAAGAGATCATGTTGAAAAGAAGGACATCATCCTGGAATATATCTCAACCGATAAACAACTAGCCGACATCTTCACAAAACCACTATATGAGTCAAGATTTGAAGAACTCAAGCATGAGTTGGGACTAATTGATTGAGCCGAGACACGAAGAATCAAAGAAAAGAAATGGAATAGAAAAGGAAGTGAAAAAGAGTGAAAACAAAAATCACCAAGAAATTAGTCAGACGGAAAGTCACTACACCAAGTCACCGAGATAGTGAGTCACTAAGAGAATCGTGAGAAGTAGAGTTAAATCACTAAGGGATAAGTTTGAATAACTTATAAGCAATGGGATAAAAACGCAAATCGTCTTGGGATCGAGCGGAATGTTTTAAGGAACACGCCAAAGATAATGATGATGTGTACATAAAAAGCCCGCACACCAAGCCTATGATTGGATATAAATGTTGCCGCATTAAATACGAGACATGAATCGCTCAATATGCGTCGCGAAATCCAAGCCGTTGATTTCGATCACAATTCAAAAACCGTCTGCACGCCCTTTCATAAACCATATTTAAACCATTTTCGCCTCGCTTTCTCTCACACTTAGAAAAACTGCTCATCTCATTCTCTCAAAAGCAAAGGCAAAATACTCTCGAAACCCTATCGATCTCCAAATCATTTTCTCGAGTTTTTCCTTGAAATTATTCTCGAGAAATGGCACCAACTTATGACTTTACCAAGTTGGGAAAACAAATCCACACCCGCTCACCGTGGATTTCGACGGAATGGTGAAGCGAGGTCCGACGACACCCTGGTGAAGAAAATCGCCGAGAAGTTGGAAACGACCAGACTAAAACCGTTTCTAACGGAATATCCTATGACCTATGTGGAGGAGGTCGCACATTCTACGTGAATGCCGAGATTCACGATGAAGGAATCAAGTCATCTGCTCACGGAAGCGGTGACTATCAATGCCAAGGATTTGGTGAATATTGCTCACTACCGTGCAGAAGCAGCAAATCGAGATTAAGGAAGTTCGATGTCAACTTGGGTGACGCGATGGAAAGAGATAGCCAAGTCCGACTTTGCGATAAAATTATATACACAAAGCAAACAAAAGATCTGCTAAAGGAGAATTATCACAAATTGTTGGACATAGTTGCCAAATGTATCGACATCAAATTTGGCGCTTTGACCAATCAATCAAAGGCAAAGCCGATTGTGATGGCTACAATCATCGAAGAAAAGAAGATAAACTCGGCCGAGTTTATCTACAAATGCATCTGCCAGAACGCAACAAGTCCTTCAAAGAAGATCGACACATTTGGAGGATCCCTCGGATATGGCCTGGTGATTGGCCGCTATCGGAGGTGAAAGGAGTCCTCTTAGACATGGGAAGGCTTTCCATGTTAACAAGAGGATGTTCGAGCTAACCTCTCCGTGCTCATAAGTCGAGCTTACGCCAAGAGAGCGACACCAAAGGGGGGAATCACCGACCCCGAAGATACAAACCGCTTCCTCTCCACCAAGAAGAAAAGTCGCCCTGCAATGCTAAGAAGACTTCTCGCCCGCAGAAAGAAAACCAAACATGCTCCCGCCCCGCAGCAGAGTCACCGCCCCAGCAGCTCGTGTCACCCGCCCTGCAGCAGCGGTCGAGAAGGACTCACAAATACCTTCTCCGATCGTCAAAAGGAGGAGAACTCGATAAGCCAAGACGGCCAGCTCCTCGAAACAAACACCGCACGCCCCACTACCAAGACTGGAGGACACCGCCTCGAACTTAAATTCCCCGGTGCAAACTAGAGACGGAAGACTCTCAAAGCATCCAACAGAGAAACCAAATGAGCCGGTTACTCGGCTAGCACATATACTCCGAGACTACCGGAGAAGTAGAGTCTCCGGATGTAATTGATGAAACAACCAAGTCTCAAGGTGATCACAGAGGCAACTCGAAGACACAACAGCTCACACAAACAAGCACAAGAAGAACCAAATTTGCCAAGCAGATAGTGATGTTATGATCCTATCTCCACCTTACCCGCACATCCAAAATCGTCTGCGTGAGTGGAGAAAATGGAAGTTGAGCAAGTCAAGGGAACAGTTCCAACGGCCCGAGTTCATAGAAGAAGAGAATCGCTAAATTTCCTCGATTAACTATCGTGTTCCCTGGATGAAGACAACTCGCATCGACATTCTCAGATCTACAAGGACAAAGAGAGAGAAAAACGAGTCAAGAAGCCGAAGCACGTGAGGAGGCAAGCATCCGCCTCTATCTCCCGCACTACGTAACATACACATCCTCTTCTTGATGTCTTCTCCGATGACGAACTGCAGAATGTCGCCGCCACGGAAGAGTTGCAACGCAGCAAGCATTGCACGAATCAAGAATCCTTCACGAGCAACGATTAATGGAGGGACCAGGAGAGTCCTCCGTAACACACCGAAATCGATCCAATGGGAGTGGTTCAAATAAATAGCCACTGTTGTTGTTCGCTACCACTTCCTCACCACTCGAAGAAGCACAAGGAGCCGGCGATGAAACTTGGATAGTGGGACCCCAAATGAGCCAACCCCTATTGAAGGTGTCTTTACCACCGCCCCAACTAACAACCATCAATCGAAACAAATGAGTTTGGAGACGAGTGACCCCATTCCAAGTCACTCACCGAGCGCCCGAGGGGGAAACTCCTCCACCGCAGCAAAGGTCGGAGGATGTTGCGATGACTCCACAAAGAATGCAGGAGGCGAAGTAGGGACAATTCAAACGCAAAGAAGAACAAAGAAGTTGCCATCAATGAAGCTCGATAGCTTGAGACTATCTCACCGAGGTGCCAACCGCTCCGAAGGCTAATGACGCTAACGATGCAATGAGGCACGGGCGAATGTACCCGGGAGTTAACACTCTAGGCGAAGAAAGTGCAATCCACGGGGTTGAGACTCCAATGGATGCCATTGTAGAAGACCCTAAGACAAAATGACACTCGTCGAAAGGGAGGACTAAGGCCTCGCAAAGAGTAGAGACTATTTGGAGGAAATGAAGGCCCACGGAGGTTGAGACTTCCTGGTAAAACAAATGGTAGAGAACATCCTCCTGGTATCATTGACCCATCCGAAAAGGAGATCGCGCACTTCATGATTCCCAGGACAACCCCGATGTCACTTTTCCGGGATCGGAAGGTGAAGAAGAAGTTCGAGTCATCCCCATAACAAATCCAAAAGACTCACCATGCGGATGTTCCAAGCACGAGCAAGTCGATCCCAAGACTACTCGTCAAACCTTTAATTTTGATGATGAGCCACCTATGGAAATCTCATCATCGTCCGATGACGCTCGATAAGGCCGAGGACCGCCATCAAATGGAGAAATCACCGAGACCAACGTTGTTAAGACAGCTTGAGGCTCAATGAATGTCCACCGCACAATGTAACCCAAATGAACAAGAGACCACCGCCGAGCTCCTCAAGTCAGCAGCAGATCGATTCCTAAAAAAGAACATCACGCGCACCGCTCATCATCGAACGATCCCGGTTGGCGGTGATGATTCTTTTGTAGAATCTTTCCTTTTTCGCCGGAGATACCGTAACTCCACGAAGAATCGAAACGAACAGCACGCTATCACGCATCAAAACTCCTTTCTTCCATCGTGACACCATTGTTCCACCAATTATGACTTCGATGTCAGATGGCCATCACCGCAATGTAAGAATCGCCAAGCTCGAGAGGTCTTCAAGGCACTCTTTGCCGAGATTGAAAGGATGGAGAGGCATCAGCCTCTTTGGACATGCGATTGGACAACAGAGATGCCACCCTTGGTACCTGATTTAAGAGGCATAACATTAATAAGGGAATGGTGGCAACAAAGAAGAAACAATGCGTGTGAACAAAGTGAGATACTTCGACAATTGTTCAATAAGTCTGGTGTGGAGAGCTGAAAATATTGATGCAAAGACAAAGCCGAGAGAACACATTGAGCATATGCATGAAGCTCACACGCCGAGATCAAGCTCTGCGTGAACAACATACACATGATCTACAGCGTTTGGAAGAACACATGACAAGAAAATTCAGCCTTCTCATGGCTGAGATGAAGCCGATTTCAGCAGAATCCAACGCCACTAGATCTGAATTCGTGCCGCATACAACGCAGCAGACTTGAAGCAGAACTCAACCATCGAAGACTGACTTCATGCTTGCCAGATGTTCCTGGGGTTCCTCTATCCTTTGATGATGCCAAAAAGGGGGAAGAGAATACCTTAAAGCAAAGAAAATCTGCCGAAAGAAAGAAAGGAGCAAAATGAGTCGGGAAAATCACCATGAGAAGTCCTAAAACAAGAAGAAAGGAAAACTTGTTGAGGGGGAAGGATCAAAGATGTAACATTGATGATTGCACAAACTCCCCAACAAGGTCCTCACAAATGACATTTTAAGCGAAGAAACTCCTGACTCGCCACTCCAATACTCAGATCTATGGCTCGGAAGAGAAAATCAATTGAAGCGGATGAAGGAAGTGGAAGGAAGAATGGATGCCAGGGTGATGAACATCTTGAAAGAACATGGAGGCATTCCAAATTGGCAGAGACACCTATGCCATCTCGGATGTCGGACAGAGCCACGTCATCGATGAATTCAAAACGCTCGAACTGGAGGGATACTTTGCAAATATGTCCATGGCTCAAGCTTGGGACCTCAGATCGGGAAAAGGGTCTCACATTATGTGAAGAAGGCGACAGCAAAGAGACAACCGGCAAATACCTCTGCTGGTCACTCCACTGGCACTCACCGAAAGAAGACTCAAGACAAGATACGCCCGAGGTAGAGGAAGAAACAAAGAAGGAAGAAGCTTGCACCTAGGCCTCCGCCCAAGAACATTGAATACGTAGATCCGGGGAAGAAATGAGGGATCTATCTTGGGCTTGACCAAGACCAAGTGGCAAATTTGAAAGTGGCAAAACTAACGCCGAGTATGCAAAATGAATAGAAGAAGAAACAAAAGACAAACTCAGCTATGGGAGGAGAGACAGAAAGATTAAGAAGAGATGAAGCCCAGGAAGGCATATGAGAAGAAAAAGAAGGCAGTTGATGACGAGAAGAAGAGAAGAAGAGAAGAAGATGCCGATCAAGATGAAAGAAGAGACAAAAGGAGATGAAGTGTTGTTGTCATCCAACCCTTCGTGTATTTTATCTTGTAAATACATACAATGTAAGTCTTCTCGTAATAAAGCTATAAATTTTCTATTTTTTGTGAAGACAATTATATACTCGATACACCTTGTAAACAACATTGTGTTAAGTACAAGAATGATATGATCAATAAAAAGATTGATTCTCACAAGATACATTCTATGTCAATACACTATCCAGTATGTATCTTTGTTATTTGCATCTTTGTATGATTTAAGTTTTGGCATCATCAAAAAGGGGAAATTGTTAGGAATTTTATTGTTTAGATTTTGATGAATGCCATGTAAAACTTAGAATAGAAAGTTGGCTCCCCAATTCTTGTTTGAAAATGTATTGTAACAATTAGAGCCGCCAAGCCGAGTCAAGTCGCCTACGCCCTAACATGCAAGAAGACAATCAAGACTTGAAGGAAAACTCTGTGAGAGATAGCCGAGTACGGCAAAGAAGAGCAGACAGAACTCGATCAAGAAAGCACTGAGATGCAAGTGGAACATCATCAAGTCAACTCAAGAGGCCAAGTTTCAAGTCAAGTGACAAGAGTCATCCATGATTGAAAGTCGACTCTAAGTCACCTGTGGAAAGCAAGGAAATGCAAATCAGTCGAGATAATCGAAAAGAACCGCTGCCGTAAATCAAGAGATTTACTTAAACAAGTACTATCTCCATACCACCTTTCTTGGAGTGCTCGACCCCGAGCGCGTGCAAAAGGAATGAACCAATGGGAAGCACTACACCGTGTCGAACTCGAAAAGGTGATAAAACAATTCATACGAGGAAATGGCAATTCCAAGAATCGCAAGCCAACGACGCAAAGTGACTTTCAAAAATGAGCCTATCTCTTCAACGGGCAAATTTTTTGAAAGTTCACTATAAAAGGCCGAGGAGTTTGTTTGAGAAGGATGATGAATGACACACACGTGAGATATACAAGCTTATCAAAATCAAAACATTCTCAATCCTCAAGCCTACATCTCAAGTACATCAATCCAACACTTACCCGTGAAGGAAAGAGAACTTCAATCGCTTGAAGAGGAAAATACTAAAAAAAGGGGTCTACATTCCGGAAGGATTGTAGAAAGGTTCAAGGTTGAACCAAGTCTTAAGCTTTTGGAGGGCTTCGTGATCAAATCCAAAGTGCTTGAGCAAGTGAGTCAGTAGTAGCAAGCGCAAATTACCTGTGAAGAAGGCGAGTCGCACGAGCCACCGAGTGATCAAGGCGTCTCCGATCGTCCCCAAAGGATCAAGTCGGCCGTTGTGATTAAGACTTTGATCCGGACTGCTTACCACTTTGTAAACCGATCATTACCTAGTGGATTCCTCCAGGAGTTGGAGAAGAGAGGAGTAGAAGAATTACCCCATCTTCAACCTCTATAAAAACTTTATCATGTGTCATTTACATTTCAAAGATTTAAATTCCCCGCACTTTTAACTCGCTATATCTCACGATAAATTTGCTATCCATTTGATAATTTATAAGTACTAAATCAAGTCAAAAAACTTGCTTAATCAAACTTAAGGGTGTTAAGTCTTCCTCAAAAAACAAAACCACGCTTGAGTCAAATTATAGCCAACAATGAAGTTACTCTATTAATGTACTCACCGAAGTCTGTTGAGAGATTAACTCTCTTGAGTGACTTAATTCGATCGTCCATCAAGGACATAGCTCAGTAGAACTCAGAGATTTAAAAGGACTAAATCGAAAATTTGGTAAGGTTTATTCAACCCCCTTCTAAACCTTACACTTACACCCCTTGGGACCTACATAAGAGATATTGTTTCAAAAGGTTTGGTTAATCTTGAAAAAGTGGCCTCAACTTAATCCTCGCGATATGGGTACTAAGTGTCTACCCTTATCGGTTCAAAACTTGTTTAAAAATCCTAAATTTTGACACTGGTGATTAGTTACCCTTAGTTACCCTCTATGTTGGGTTTAAACAGCTACTCCAAAAAATCGTTGAATTGATATTTGCTTAGTGCTTATGTTAATTCAATGGGGAACTTGACTTGTTTGTGTGCTTGTTGAGATCCTTTCTTAGTTACGCTGATTTAACTTGCTTCAGAACATAAGTCCTTCCCCCCTGGCTTAAGTGCTTGGAAGGCAAATAAGCGATGATGATGACCGTAAGTATTCCCAAGTTTGTCTAATTGAATCACAATGAGCCAAAGGTGGAGATTGTTGTGTTAATTGGCCCATTGTTTACTTGGCCCACTCCTTCCTCGCAAGCCCAAGGCCATGGCAACCGAGCCCATCCCATAATCTCGATGCCGGTCTCCCGTTGCGGGTTATGGTACCCGGTTTATATGTCCGCAGATCTTGTGCTTGTTTCTTATCCGTTGATGTGATCCAGGTAATCTTGGCCATCCGTTTTACATATATAAAGCCCCCACCCGAACCCCTAGCCTCATTCTCAGTATGTCTCACTTCTCTCTCTAAACTCTCACCTCTCTCTCGAACCTTCTCGTGTTCATCTCTCTCTCTCTCTCTCTCTCTCTCTTCGATCCAGTCTCCGGCCGCATCATTTCTCCGTGAAATTGTGAGTTTGAGCGAGAGTTCTCAGGTGTGTTTTTCACCCTCTCCACACTCTTTGTGTAGATTTCTCTATATCTTGAGTGATTTAGGGTTTGGGTGGTTTTGGGTTGAACTAGGGTTTATTCGAGATCCGTTCTTGGGTTGCGGTTCTTGAGGGCCTGGCTTTGTGGCAAGGCATTGTGGTTCGTTGTTCCTCTTTGGTTCTCTCGGTGATTCTTGGTGACTACTTTATGTGGGAAGTTCTGTTCGAGCCATATTATAAATATCTGCTTTGTGGTTTTATCCCTCATACATTAGTTATTATTTTTCGTGTATTGTTGCCTTGAGTTGTATTTTAATTTTCTGCAAGAGTCTAGAGTACTTTGTTGTATAATAGGTTCTAGAGTCTGTAATTTTGATTTCGGTACTAAGTGTATCGATCTATTTGAGGCGATAGATACCCAACATTCTTTAAGAAGAAGCTCAAATGAATTTGAATAATAATCATGATCTTTGCTATTCCCACGAGAATATGGCTATGCTTGCTAAACAAACTTTTACTTGAAGGGTGGTTTCAATAAAGACAAAAAGAAGCTTAAGCGTGCTCATTGTGGTTTTACAGGCCATACTATTGATAAGAATTTTCAGTTGATTGGTTATCCTCGGGTTGGAAAGGTCCAAAAAATCCAAGAAGCATTAAAGACTCCATCGCTAATGCCGTTGTGATTTCTCCTACCAAGATCATGGTGGTTGACAAGCCTTTATTGTCCCAAGAAATGTTGCGAAAGAATTCCTTACATTTGATAAGAATGTCCAAGCCGAGCAAACTCCTACGAAGTTTCTCACTCCGCTACAACCGTGGTGTGCATTTCATTCTTGTCTTATGGTCGTTGGTTCTCACTTATCTCATAGGTGAATTCTTGACACGGTGCCACATATCATATGGTCTCGTGATCATTCTTTATATACCTCTCGCTATACAAGATGTCTCAATTCTTACTCACTTACCAAATGGTCATTCCACTATAGCCTCTAAAATTGATGATTTATCTTACAATTTAATTATGAAACAAGTTTTATATGTTCCTTCTTTCACATACAACTTAATTTTAGTATCTCAATTAGTTAGATATTCGAATATGTTCTACATTTCTGTATTCACAATGCATTTTGCAGATTTGAAAATCACAAAGATGATTGTTTCTACCATCAAAGAGATAGTCTTTATCACTTCACTTTTCCTTATGTGGCTTCAACATCTTCTCGCCAATTCTCTGCTTTCGTTTTTAGATTAGGACATATGTCTTCAAAAAGATTGTCTTTGCTATCCGATTTAGTTTATTCTCCTCAAATTTCATTCTTGTGATGTATGCCATTTAGCAAAACAAAAGAGATTATCTTTTGATAATAGAACACATGTATCTACTTCTCTATTTGATCGTGACTTATAGGTCCCTTTTTTACTATTTTTCATAATGGTTTTAAGTATTTTCCTACCATTGTTGATGATTATTAAAGATGTACTTGGATTTATATGTTTGAAAAATAAATCGACACGCCATTCACTAGAAGTTTTTTACAATATGTCGCTTACTCAATTTAATAAAAAGATTAAAGTTCTAAGACCGATAATGGCACCGAGTTCATTCTCGCCTACTTTTATGCTTTTAAGGGAATATTACATCAAACTAGTTGCATAGAGCCTCTACAATGAATGGTGTGGTTGAAAGAAAACATCAACATCCGCTTCAAGTGACTAGAGCTTTGATGTCACATGTTCATTTGTCTTTTTGGGATGATCGTATTCTTACCGTTGCTCATCTTATAAATATGACTCCCACCCCTTTACTTAATAATCAAACTCATTTTCAAAAAGGTTTCAATAAAATACCCGATTATAATCATCTTAGAGTTTTTGGTTGCCTTTTTACATATGCTTCTATATTGACAAAGCCAAGGCATAAGTTTCACCTAGCTTCCAAATGTGTGTTCATAGGTTATTCATTGCTACAAAAGGTTATAAATTGTATAATTTGTCAACTAAGCAAATTTTCATATCTAGAAATATTCGCTTTGTAAAGATGTATTTCCTTTTCATTCTGCTTCGATCCCGGTCTTCTAATTAATCATTTATTTCATGACATGACTCATATTTTTTATACTCAAGTGATTGTTACTTCTTTTAATAATTCCCATAATAATCCTGGTTCATAAACCATAGCTCATTTTGATAATGGATCTCATAATTCCGAGGTTGTTTCGACTCCCGTTGTTAATACGTAACCTCTTAGAAGATCTTCCAAACATACAAATGCTCCTCATTATCTCCAAATTTATGATTATGCTTTGCCCATTTCTTTATATAAGAATGCATGTCCTTCTTCTCGCACAAACAATTGTCTCGCATAAACAATATGATATCTCCACTTTTTTTGTCTCTTCAAGCTTTCACCATCGACAAACATAGAGCATTTACAACTTCTATATCTCAGCTTATTCAACCAATATACTCAAGCTAGCAAAACATTCTCAATGGAGAAAGCTATGCAAAAGAAGATTGATGCTCTAGAAAAGAACAATACATAGACTTTGGTTCCACTACCATCCAATAAGCATCACATTAGATGTAAATGGGTGTACGAATCAAGTACAAGTAAGATTGTTCTATACAGAGATATAAAGTAAAGTAAGGCTTGTGGCCAAAGGTTATACCCAAGAAGAATGGTTGGATTACTTTAACATATTTTCTCCTATTACTAAACTCACTACTTGTATCAAGTTAATAATAGCAATGGATGCAACAAATGGTTGGTTTCTCCATCGCTTAGATGTGAACAATGATTTCTTGCATGGTGATCTACATGAGGAAATTTACATGAAACCTTATCTTGGTTTTCATGTTTCCAGATTCGATTTAGTTTATAAGTTAAATAAAAACTTGTATGGTCTAAAGCAATTAAGCTTCAAGACAAATGGTTCCAAAAGCTTATCTCTTGTTTACTTTCTTATGGATTCAATCACCCAGTGCCCCGATTCTTCTTTTTACTAAATCGATGCAATCTCTATGACATTCTTCCGTGTCTATGTAGATGACATCATATCACCGGTAACAATCTCTCTCGAAATTCACAAAATTAAACATCATCTTGATGACACTTTCATTATTAAAGATCTTGGTATCTTGAAATATATGCTTGGAATTGAGGTAGCTAGAACTTCAAAAGGAATCATTATATGTCAAAGAAAATACACATTTGACATTCTAATCGAAACATGATATATTGGTTGTAAACCAAGTTCCACTATGGATTCCAAATTAGATTTTATTATTCAAATACTACTCTTCTCCCCGCATCCTTCTTTATACGTAAGACTAGTTGTTAGATTGTTATACTTAATGATCACATGCCCTGGATTATCTAATAGTATACAAGCATTAAGCCAATTTATGTTTAATCCTAATTCTTCTCACCTTGCACTACACACGTGATCCTCGGCATCTCAAGTCTACCCCAGGTAAAGGTCTCTTTTATGCATCTTCATCATCTATTCACATTCATGCTTTCACTTATGCGATTAGGCCGGATGTCCTAACACCGGAAAAACATCGGTGGATGTGTTATTTTTCTAGAAATTCTCTCATTTCTTAGAAGCCCAAGAAGCAGCCCAATTGTAAGCGCTCTTCTAGAGTCGAATACGAGCCATAACATTGGCCACCGTGAAGTTTAGTGGATAAGCTATCTCGTTCTCGACTTACAATCTCCTTTAACTAAGCCAACTACTCTATATACTCATAGCAAGTCTACTTTTGCCATTTCTCAAAATTCTTGCCATCACGAACGTACCAAACATATACAAATTGATTGTCATTTCGTAAGGGAAAAATTAAGGACTCATCAAGATTATATACATTCCTCACCAACAGATTGCGATATAATGGCAAAACCTTTATCTCCTCATTTGTTTCATCATTTTACCCTCAAGTTGGGCATAATTGATATTCA
This sequence comes from Rehmannia glutinosa, assembly GCA_016081115.2. NCBI lineage: Eukaryota > Viridiplantae > Streptophyta > Magnoliopsida > Lamiales > Orobanchaceae > Rehmannia > Rehmannia glutinosa. Next base: position 892,404 of record JABTTQ020000835.1, on the reverse strand, counting down.
TGCTCCACCAGCGGGGATGTCAAGATTCAGTTCAAATCACCACACAAGATATTCAAAATATAGTTAGTTAGTTATATTAGTTAACTTCCACATCCAGTTGCATATTGCAATCTTTCCCACATATTGTTTATCATCCGTTAGATTAGTCTTTCATATTCTAATATGCTCCTATATATAGATAGCGGAAGCATTGTAAACGTTCATTCAATTATATACAAAAGTTCATCATCATCATATTCTTTTTCAAGAATGTGTTCTCTACATCAACTCTATAGATTTCTACAACAATCGATCTACAAATATCTTTCTTTTTCTCAATCTCATGAACAAGATCAAAGAATAAGATTAGTTAATTGAACAAGAGGAGAATATAACGATTAGATAAAAGTAATTTCGTTGAACGGGTGATACTCTTTTGCAAGAAAATGGCTAAGTATATATAAAAATGAAAACGGGATAGGGATATGTTTAAGTCGAGGCTAGTATTTGATACTATCTCTCGCAAGATGAAAATGCCATGTTCTAATTGCTCACGGTTCCCCGACAATCATCTCTAAGATATAATCGACTTACGGTCATGACTTAGCAAAGACTTGCAAAAGTCGGACCTACAACGAACAAGGCGAGTGTACATATTTTTCATCCTTTTGAAGGATATAATCAATATGCAAAAATGCGTAATGATTATATTGTTATCGATTATTTTTCGTATATTTTTTCAATCGCATGAGAAGCTTTAAATTGGCATCTAGGTACTTCATGGAAAAGACATGTCTTTTAGTTCAAAAGACATGTTTTATCGACCAAAATAACACATGTTAGCCCGAACAGCGCGTCCACTCATTCAAATGCGCGATCGGGGCATAACTTGCTATGAAAAATATAAAGGTCTTGAAGCCCGGGCCGAGCGGTGGCACACGTGTGTGTGTTTTTGAACCAAACCCACAAACATGTAGGTCCTCCCTCCTTTAAAAATTTTGGTGCCCCAAAGGGCCAAACTCATTACTCCCACTGGGGCTATATTAATTGAACTAAACTTGGCTTTCTATTCTATGTGGGCTGAGATTCACTCCACCCCCACATTTTCCAATTTCCAATTTTAAGTGGCCGATTTGTAGTATTAATTTATCATTCACCCTGCGTTGATTTTGAGAAATTCCAAATGCTAATTTCATCTACTCACTTAGTAGAATTTTATTATTAATTTTATTTCCGTTTTCTATGAATGGAAACTACTTAAATATTTGGTCCAATATGGATCAACACCCATTTTGTATAAAACCAAATTCCAACAATTTCGAGCAATTTAGAAAAAAATCTCAATCTCACGAACAAGATTTTGAGTAATTAATCAAATATAACAGCTTCATGAGAGAGGGCGTCGCTTGTTGCCTTTTAAATTTTTAATTACTATTTGGGAAAGCTTACTATGTAGACATTATGCATGCATGTTTTGTTGGTGATAAGCTTCCATAAAAGGACAATTATCTCCCCTATATAATATTTATTCCAATTTGATACTTCTATTTTGGCCAACTTTGTTTATATTAAGAAATGCAGGCATATTTTGTTGGTCAATAAAGAAATATGGTAAAACCTTGCACATTTTGCTAAGTGTAGTGCAGCTTATGGATTGAATTTTGACTAATTTGAATTCATAGTATAACGAATTAACAATATAATTTCCACTTGCCATTTGCATTCATATATCTATCCGTTAAGACTGATTAGTTTATATTAACATAATATCATGGCACAAAATAACAAGAATTTAATTTTTCATTCAGAATCTAAAATAGAATCCAATTAGAATATAATTGAGAAATAATGCCAAGGTCAGCTATAAATAATTGTTCACTCTTACAAGTCCACAACCAAGGAATTAATTACACAAACATTTTTGTAATTATCAATTATGATGGCCATTGTTTCCCAAGATTTTGCATTATCTTTCTGCTCATTTTGGCGGCAGGTACAACTTTAATCAACATAGTCTTTTTCCATCTTTACAATAGGAAAAAAAAAAAAAAAAAAAGAACTCGTTTTTTTTAATTTTTAAAAAATTACCACTGAGATTTAGCCTAATACAGAAAATTCTAGTTCTCTTTCAAAATTACAAATATCCCAACGATGTTTCTTTGTAAAATAAAAAGAAATATCAAGGGAGTATTTTCAGTTTTATAAAATAACTTGTTTATTTTTGTAATTAAGCTAAAGTGCACTGCAATTTTTATTAACCCCTTTTTCGTGGGTGGCATAAACTTGTTACTTTTGATCAAATTTTTGTGTCTATGTGAGTTACAACATTTGAAGTTTGTGTATTTATGGAACTTTAGTTTTTTATGCTTGAAACATTATTTTTTAATTGTCGTGAGTTCGTATATGTTTTTATTAATATAAAAATATATGATCTTTTATGTATATATACGTATTCATATCTTCAAAATTTCAAAACATGCATGAATATTCTTACCCGTATCATATCATACATGTCTCATGTACTCATATCAGTGCTTCATAAATGTATGTCCATATGTACAAAATATTTCAAAAATTAATATGCATGATTTTTGTTTTCAATGAAATCGTTGGTACAATATAATTCAAAAACAAATGCAATTAATATTGTAGCAAGCCCATAAAAGTAAGGTGCGTCGGATGAATTTCTTTTTGGAAAAAAATCATATAATTAAGCTATAAATTAACTTTTTTATATTTTTATTTCTTAATAAAAATAAGTTGAATAATTTAAAGGGGGTCGGGTCACCGGCCAGGTTGGCCCCTATCTCGACATTAAACGAAAAACATGCTGAAAATATCAACAATAGAATAAGTACTATCTCTTTCTAAATGTATATTTATAAGAGTTCCTATGAACGTGGCTAATTTTTTTTTATTTCAAATTGTCTTGGCCATACTAAAGTACCAATGAGTATCCATAAAACTCATTTATCCGATTCGAATATGTCATACTAATGAAGCGTCGTGTTTCATAGGTACATATGCCGATAATGTCGCACCTTCTCCTTCAATAAATAACAACAATGATGTGGCACGTCCTCCTCCAAGGTATACATGTGTTAGTATTATTGGCATATGTGGTAAGACTGTCACTGAGGCTCGATGTTTTCAATTGTGCGACTCTTACTTTAGTGGTGCTAATCCCGTTCCACATTGTGACCAATATTTTGGTTCTAGTGAGACATTTTGCTATTGCGAGCATGATTGTTTATAAATCTAAATGAGAATTTCTTCATGTAAGCTTTTTATATTAATTTAGTATATGTTTTTATGGCCGACAAACTTCGTGTGGTCCGATGGTATCGTAGTTAGTTAGGCTTTTATAAATCCCTTGGTGAAGGGTTTGATTTCCCGCCCTACATTCCCTTTTGTAATATAAATGAAAAATGAAAAATATGTCTTATGAAATGGTAATAAGTCTCCATTTATTTATGCTTTTTATATTCTAACTTTTCTAGTTGGACTTTATAAGTACTTATTTTCTTGTGTGAATGAATTTATTTAGACCATTAGACTTGAGATTTGTACTTTACATTTGCTTGGAAAATAATATTCCACATGATTTATAAAATAATTTTCTATACAACAACATTTTAATCAAAGGGACGGTATCATACATATAACTCGAATATTTAAATGGTACAAAAATTGACTTTTAAAAATTAAAAACTTGAAGTTAATCAAGTATTTAATTTGAGCTTCATACTTCTCAATTAAGTAATGCACAAGCTTGATGGTAGACATAATTTTTGTGAATCAAGTTGCAAATTTATATAGTGGTTAAAGTTATGTATATATAAGAATTCCATAACAATACGGACCGCAACTAAGGTATAAAAACAAAAAAGAATAAGACGAATTTAAAAAAAATACGGTGATTGTCCCCATACTACAAATAGGGTCTTATATATGCGATTGAATTATATTTATTATTGTCGCTAATAAGGCTCTAAGCGGCGATTTGTCATCATTACAAATTGTCGTGAATAATTAGTACCATGTCGGCCAAGGCGGAGCCAGGTCGAATTAGTAGGGTGGGCCGATACACGAAAATGGGGTGGGCGGGATAAAAAATCCAAGAAAAAACAATACAAATTATAACTAATTTTTTTTTTTCAAAAATTTCTAACTAAAAATTTTTTTTTAAAGAAAAAGGGTTGGGCCGGGGCCCAGGTTGGCCCACCACTATCTACGCCCTTGATGTCAAGACAATAACAAAAAATTGAGCAAAACTCCTAATATTGACGACCCTAGCGAGTCGGACACCCTAATAGTAGGTCGGTACACGAAAATATGGTGGACCAAACAAAAACCCTAGAAAAATCATATAAATTAGCATTAAAAATATTTTTTTTTAAGAAAAAATCTCACTAACTTTTTTCAATAGAGGGTGGGACTATAGTCATTATTGTTGACTCTTATCAAGTTAAATTTATAAATAACAGATTTTAAGACTTCAATCATCACTGCACAAGAATTTCGAGAAATGAATTATGATGAACTGATTTTAACTATCAAAACTCTACAATTTCTAATATTAAATCTAATAATGTGACCATGGAACAATACACATAGTAAACTTACCAACATATTACTTCCCAATTTAATATGAATTTATTTCTTGAATCTTGACCAAGGTTATTTGCTTAATTTGTCCATCATTATCGTGTCTAGTTGTGTAATTGGGACAATCTTGACAAGTCCTCTTACAACGTCTAATTTCAAATCCAATTCAATTCTTGTTTTCCATAACGTATTATAAGTTATGTTAGTTGTGTGAGGTAAATTTATCAGGTTGACAAGATTTTAATACTTGTGTCCAATTTCAAAATTTCAAGATTTAAATTATGTTCTTTAAAGACATATATATTATAAGTTACGTTAATTAGGACTTCCATGAGGAGGCCCCTCCCATCTGGGGTCTTAGCTGGAAGGGGTCATCCCACCCGGGATCTTAGTCGGGTGAGGCAATCCCCTCCGGGTTCTTAACCGGATGAGGTAAATTACTAGGATCTCTTATGAGGAAGCCCCTCCACTCGAGGTGTTATCCGGAAGGGATCAATATCCCACCCTGGACTTAGCCGGGTGAGGCCATCCCCTCCAGGGTCTTAGCTGGAGGAGGTTATTTATGAGGAGCCCCGTGAGGAGGTCCCTCCCATCCGGGACCATAGCTGGAAATATGGGGTTAGTTGAGGACAACCTCTAACTGGTCATTGACACTGGCCATACGTGGCCATTAATTTTGCCCTAGTCAAGCGTGATCATTAACTGCACTCATCACATCAAAGTAGAAAATGTGAAAGAACTTTTATTCATTAACGAAAATCTTGACCCCCACAGCGTAAAACATGAATGAAATATAAATAAATGTTTAACGTCTCATGGGCGAAAACAAACTAAAAATGACAAAATAAAGTAAAATATACTAATGCCTTCGGAAGGCTGATGATTTGGTGTAGGCGGAAACTAAGGAGAATTCACTTCATGTTCAATGTTGTCAGTCAATGTCTCCGGATAGTCACTTTGTCCCCAATAATGTCGCCTATCTTGGTCTTCTTGTTGAGTTCTGGCAATAGGGAAAGTGTTGGTGAGGCGATCTGAAGCCAACCCGGTAGGTGTTCTCTGGAGCTCGTGCCGTGGGGGCAGAGTATTTTGAGAGTGATGAGTCGGATTGTCCTCCCCTGTGATGTAGAGCGTCCCCAATTGTTGTCTTCCCGAGTCTGATGATATCCGAGTAATCCATGTATTCTTGTAGATGGCCTCTCATAATCAACTTTTCGATATAGGCTCTCAACTGGATACAAACCTCAGTGGTGTGTCATTTGTCATGATGGAAGAAACATAAATGTTTGGACTTCTCGTCCGTAGTCGTCTCTCATCTCCGGGCCAGAGGTGCTATGATTTTCTGTCTCCGAGCAAAGGCTAGTATTTCCAACAAATGTGCGTTCAATGGAATTATTATCTCGCCCCGATTTCTTCAAGCGACTTCTAGCCGACTCGAGATCTTCTTCTACCTTGCGCTTACTCCTCCATGGTGGTTTTAATGCTTCATCTCCCTCGCCATGTGCTCTTTCGGAACGAGCGTCTCTTTCTAGAGTGGGAAGATCTCATTCCCTTAACATGGCCTGAGCACATTCTCGGAGGGCGCTATGTTGTTGCATCTTTGTCAATATCTTTTGTTGGACGTTGGATACTTCATTTACATCCTCCACGAGTTGTCCCATGAGATTGTGTAACGACCGTCCCACCTCATCTTTGGACTAGGTTAAATGATGGTCTCGTGGTTCTTTATGTTGGTAGAAAATTGTTGTATGAAAGCCTCCATGCGAACTGGTGCATCATGGTAATAGAGTTCTCCGGAGTTGATCGAACCAAGTCCGGGCTTGTTTGGTCAAGTACTTAGAAAGGCTTTGTAGTAAGCGGCATTTATCATCTCATAAAGGTTTGCCTCTGCATAGAACTTGTTCAAATGCTCCCGAAGATCTCCTGGTTCCATCGTACTACGGGAGGTTAGATGTCTTAACCGATGGGGGTAGGTGTTCCGCCAAGATAACAGGGCTCAATGGACTCTCGTTCTCTCGAAGCGGTAGTTTGTGGATGAGTATGACCGAAGGTGTTGCTTGAGTTCTCTTTACCGCTTCACTTCTTGGTTTTTGTTGCGTCCTTCATCTCATTTTCGTTGTCCTTCTCGGGTCAAGGTCTTCATTGGTCAAGGAGTTTGGGATAGCGCTCCTTGGCTCCAATCACAACTTGATGCCTCAAGGCGTTCCCGTGCAACTTCTTCTAATAGTGTTCAAGAGTTTCCTTGGTTAGACAGATTTCTTCACCGCGGAGCACCTCCGGGGATAAGGCGGCCCTTCTTTCTTGCGGAGTGGCGGCGCCCTCCTAGGTGGAATGGTTGCTTCTTTGGCCTCGTCGTCTTGATGGTCTTCCTTCATGCTAGTCTCCTGGCACCATGGCCTGGCAGCGGAGGTCTACTTTTCCGGGGTCGGCGATTGAGTTCGCATCTTCGTGTACTTTAGTTGTTCCATAGATGGTGCCAAAATGATGTTGTTTTATAGAGCGGATCACCCAAGTCAATTGAGTTGAGCAAAATCATCTTCTCAAGAAGGAAGTCTTCATGCTAGTCCTCTTCCGGAGGGGGAAATCTTCTCGTCTTCTGCTCCCTAAACTGATAATTCCTTCAATTGGGAACTTGCCTGCACACAAGTGCAAATGTTAGAGGGCCTCGGGGATTATCCTAGGGAGGCCCCTCCGACGCTCAAGTCAGCATGGTGAACGAGAGAACATAAACATAAACAATAATCGAAATAATCCATTAATGATGAGTTATTACTCACAGATAACAGAATGGGCCTTTTTATACCTGAGAGATGGGCCACATGGGCCGTGTAGGGGAATTTGGCCTATGGCCACTCCACGTAGGAGAAAAACGACCGCTTGGGCCAAACCCGAACTCTTTTGGACCGGTTTAATTATTAAAAGTCCATTGGACAATTAATATTTAATAAATATACAAATATAAACCAAATTATATTTAAATTATGAAATACTATTTTTGTCCCCAACAATTATAAATTTTATTTCTATTCCCATGAATGGAAACCACTTAAATATGGTCCAATATGGGTCAACACCTATTTTGTATGAAACCAAATTCCAACAATTTCAAGCAATTTAGAAAAAAAATTCTCAATCTCACGAACAAGATTTAAAATACGATTAGATAAATCAAATATAACAGCTTCATGAATCATGAGACAGGGCGTCGCTTGTTGCCTTTTAAATTTTTAATTACTATGTAAACATTATGCTAGAACCAATATTGAACTACATCCATGGCGATAAGCTTATTCCATAAAAGGACAATAATCTCCCCTATATAATATTTATTCCACAAATTTTATTTGGCCAACTTTCTTTATATTAAGACATGCATGCATGCATATTTTGTTGGTCAATAAAGAAATATGGTACGTAAAAATTTGAATCTTTTGCTAAGGTACCTTATGGATTGAATTTTGACTAATTCATAGTTTAACGGATTAACAATATGATTTCCACTTGCCATTTGCATTCAAAATAACAAAGAATTTAACTTTTCATTCAGTATCTAACATAGAATCCAATTGGAAATTTGGAATATAATTGAGAAATATAGAATCCAATTGGAATATAATTGAGAAATAATGCCAAGGTCAGCTATAAATAATTGTTCACTCTCACAAGTCACAACCAAGGAATTTTAACACAAACGACATTTGTATTATCAATTATATATGATGGCCATTGTTTTCACAAGATTTTGCATTATCTTTCTGCTGATTTTGGCATCAGGTACAACTTTAATCAACGTCTTTTTCCATCTTTACAATGGAAAAAAAAAAAAAACTTAGCATTTTTTCTTTTGTAATTTTGTTTCATGATTACAAAAATTAACCCCTTTTTCGTGGCTTGTATAAACTTATTACTTTTGATCAAATTGTATTCAATGGCAGAGATAAGGGGGAAACCTGAGCCCTGAACCCTCCTTAACTTATTTAGCTTATTTTTATTAAAAAATAAAAAATAAAAAATTTAAGTTATAACTTATATGATTTAAAAAAAATCATCCGACGCACCCTACTTTCATGGGTTAGCGACGAAATTGATTGCATTTGTTTTGATTTATATTGTACCAAAGATTTAATTGAAAATAAAAATCATACATATTAATTTGAAATATTTTGTATCATATGCATATATATATCTATGAAGCACTGATATGGGTACATGACACATGTATGATATGACACGGGTACAAGAATATATACATCATCATGTTTTGAAATTTTGAATATACGATATGGTATATATGCATATAAAATTATATATTTTTATACTATTAAAAATATAGACACACTACTAACAACTGAAAAACAATGTTTCAAGCATAAAAAACTAACATAAATACACAAACTTGAAATGTGATAACTCACATAAACACACACAGAAGGCATGCTGAAAACATGTTTATTTCAAATTGTCTCGGATACTAAAATGTCCATGTGTATCGGTAAAAGTCGTATTCAGTTCAAATATATCATACTAACAGAAGAGTCCGTGTTTCATAGGTACATATGCCGATAATGTCGCGCCTTCTCCTTCAATAAATGACAACAATGGTGTGGCACGTCCTCCTCCAAGGTATAGATGTGTTGGTGTTCTTGGCGTATGTGGTAAAACTTTCAGTGCCGCTCGTTGTTTTCAATTGTGCTACGATTACTTTAATGACGTTAACCCCGAACCACATTGTGACCAATATCCTGGTTCTAATTATCCATATTGCTATTGTGATCATGATTGTTATTAAATCTAAATTAGAATTTCTTCTCAAAATGAATAAATATTAGTGTTGAGGAATGTAAGCTTTTATATAATTTAGTATATGTCTTTATGACAAACAAATTAAACCTCGTGTGGTCCGATGGTATCGTAGTTAGTTAGGTTCTTATAAAACCCTTGGTGAAGGGTTCGATCTCCCGCCCCTACATTCCCTTTTGTAATATTATAAAAGAAAAATGAAAAATATGTCTTGTGAAATGGTAATATATATGTCTCCATTTATTTATGCTTTTTATATTCTAACTTTTCTAGTTGGACTTTATAAGTATTTATTTTCTTGTGTGAATGAATTTATTTAGACAATACCATTAGACTTGAGATTTATACTTTCTTTACATTTGCTTGGAAGATAATAATATTCCACATGATTTATTAAATAATTTTCTATACAACAACATTTTAGATTTATAACATTTAAATTTGATCTTAATCAAGGGGACGGTATCATGCATATAATTTGAATATTTAAATGGTACAAAAATTGAATTTTAATAAATTAAAAACTTGAAGTTAATCAAGTATTTAATTTGAGCTTCATACTTCTCAAGTAATGCACATGCTTGATTATAGACACAATTTTGGTAAATCAAGTGGCAAATTTATATAGTGGTTAAAGTTGTATATATATAAGAATTCCAGAACTCTGCGGACAGCAGCTAGGGAGTGTCGATGCTATCCACTTGAGTAGCTACCTAAATAGATTCTACACCATTGGATCAACACACACCCATGTGAATATGTATGTGTATTAGTATGTGTTGATCCAACGATATAGAACTCACTTGGGCAGCGGGAATGTCGATGCTAGCTAAGGGATAAAAGGGGAAAAGAAGAAGAAGACGAATTTTAAAAAATACAGTGATTGTCCCCATACTACAAATAGGGTCTTTTCTGATCAATTATATATTGTTGTTGCTAATAAGGCTCTAAGTGACGATTTGTCATCATTACGAATTGTCATGAATAATTAGTACCGTGTCGACAACTTCCTAAAATTGAGCTAAATTCGTAAATATTGACGTCTTGGTGGAGCCGAACACCCGATGGTGACACACACAAAAATAGGGTAAGTCGGAATGAAACCCAAGAAAAAAATTCACCGATTTTTTTTTAGAAAGAAGAGTAGGTCGGGGCCCGGGTTGGCCACCCCGATCCGCCGGTTTGACGACTATAGTCATTATTACTTAAGCGAGAACGTCATGATATGGTCCGCAAAACTCGTAATACTGACCACTATAGATCAATTTGTGTGGGTACAATTAGTTTTAAAGTGCATTGATAATTTTTCTTCAATATTTGTTTTTTTGGTTTTGTTTTGTATTATGGTTTGATTCATATAGTAATAATTTAAAAATATGAGTACTAAATCATTTGACATAAATTTAAATATCTTAACTGAATTAAGGGGATCATTGTTGATTCTTATCAGGTCATAATTATAAATAACAGATTTTAATTAAAACTACAATCATCACTGCACAAGAATTTCGAGAAATGAATTATGATGAACTGATTTTAATTAACTATCAAAACTCTACATTTTCTAATATTCAAATCTAATAATGTAAACATGGTGTTACACACATATATAATAAACTTACCAACGTATTACTTCCTAATTTAATATAAATTTATTTCTTGAATCTTGACCAAGGGTATTTACTTAATTTGTCCATCATTATCGTGTCTAGTTGTGTAATTGGGACAATCTTGACAAGTTCTCTTACAAATTAGTCTAATCTCAAATCCAATTCAATTCTTACTTTCAGTAACGTATTATAAGTTACGTTAATTGTATGAGGTAAATTTATCACGTTGACAAGATTTTAATACTCGTGTCTAATTTCAAATTTCAAGATTTAATTATGTTCTTTAAAGACATATATAGTATATAGTATATAGTATAAGTTACTTTAACTATTGAGATGGTTTATCAAGTGACGACTCGAGGGTGTTTGCGTAAGCTTATAAACTTATCAAAATATCTTATAAGATGTTTAAAAACTTATAGGTTGTCCAAATTTATTTGGTAAACTTTTTAAAATTAAAAAAAGATTTTATAAGCTCCTAAAATAAAATGTTAGGAGCTTATAAGTTATTTTCAGAAAAGTTGGGGAGTCCTAACTTATTTTCAAAATAAGATCTTATTTCAACAGTCTCCTTTAATTTTGACTATTTTAATTACACAATTTCATTGCTAACATCTTAAAAGCTATGACATCTTTTTTTTATCCAAACACTTAATCACTTATTCTTAAATAAGATCTAACATCTTTTTTCTTTCCTGAGATCTAACATCTTACAAGCTCTAAAAGCATCTTAAAAACGTGTAGGAACTTATAAGATGTTTTAAATAAGATTAGCCAAACACCCTCATGAAATTTGGGGTAATTACATAAAACACACAGAGAAGTTTCAGCTTTCAAAAAAAAAAAAAAACAGAGAAGTTTCAACAATATTACAAAAACTTCAATAAGATTTAATTATGTCTTGCGTTTTACTCCGATCGTAGTTGGTCTGACTACATGTGTTGACGCTGTCAAATATGTTACAATTACATCGTCAACTTTTCTGAATGTTATAATTAGCCCCAACTTTCTATTTGGCTACTTGTAAGATTTAGAAAAATGGAGGAATTTAATTGCAAGATGAAAAGTTTGGGGTATCTATAAAAACTGAATGATGTAAATTTGAAATATTTGTAGTCAATAAATTACGCAAGTTCAACAAATGACTGAAAAATGTAAAATGGAATCAAACCCACAAAGGGATTTCTGTAGTTTTAAAACTTCTTTGGATTTTAATGTAATTAACCCAAACCTGAGGATAGTTTTTATAATTATCCCAATAACTTATTTATATGAATGACAAGTAGAGGTGGCAATTAGGCTCGGTCAGACCAATGATGGCCCATCACTGGCCCGACCTGAAATTCATTTGGACCAATATTTTCATAATGAGGCCTAACCCATGTAGTCCATTTTGCTTGGGGCTGGCCGGGCTGATTGGGTCATTGGGCCCGTTAAGCAAAAGCCATATAGGCCAAGTCATTTTTGGCCTATAAGTTCATGGCTCAATCTAGCTTTATAGCTTTATAGGATATATAAAGAAGCAACAACATTAAAGTGTAACTTCAAGGAAACAGAACAACCAAACAAGAACCTATTTTAGAACAAGGCAAAATTTGTAACTTTACAACAGGCGTAAAAATGAAGTGTTCGGCTAAAACTACCAGCATATCGAAAAGCTACGATCATATATATTTTCGTCCTGCTCATCCAAATATATTCTCAGCAACGGCAGAATGTAACATTTCTTACCATAATTGTAATGTGACCCAAGATGCGAATCTTTAAACTTATTTCATGGAGAAACCATCCAATAAGCAGAAGCTGAAACAGAGGGACCAGATAATGTTCACTCCACCCTATTGGTGCAGGTCATAATAGCAGATTTCAGCTCTTCCTTGCCCAGGGAAGTTTCAACAATAACCTGTGCAAGTCGTGCATGCAAGTTAATTTTTCAGATTGTTACGAAATTATAGCAACATGAAACAAAGGATTAATTACAAACACTATCATCAAGGTTTTTTTAACTCCGCCTGCACCATATAGACAGGACAACCTGCCTATATGTTGCCGGTCCCAAGCCCGGACAAAGAAGGAGGGTTGCGTTAGGTTGATAGCCAGCATAAAACTCTTGTCTTGTATCATTGAGGTTTTTTCTAATTACAAAAAAAAAAACCATTCATCATTCAAAATTACAAAAATCCACTTGACATTTACTTCTATTTTACAAAATTGCGCCGGCTGGAAGGGGGTATTTGTAATTTTGAAAGATAACTGGATTGTTTTCATAATTATACAAAATCTCAGGGGGAGTTTTGTAATTTATCCTAAACCAAATAACAAGAAACATTGTGACAAATATCAAGAAGTATTTCTCCTTGGTATACTAAATAAAGTTTCATTGATCTAGTTATACTGAAACTGAATTGGAGTATGAAGGTGTAACCTCCTGTACTCTATTTCCAGCTCGAGCAAGCAACTTGTACTGATTCTCGAACATAGAGGCCATATAAACCTGCAAAAGCCCACTGATTAACATTCTATTCCAACAGAAACAGCCAAGGTTTTAGAACATACAAAACCACAACCACATTTAAGTTTCATTATTTTCCCGATTTGTCAATCCTTTAACAGTATGGAAGTTCTATGTTAGAAAGCAGAAAAATTTAGAGATAATTACAAAAACCCTGTCTGAGGTTTGGACTAATTACAAGAAAACTCACAGATGTTTCAAAATTATAAAAGGGGGTAAATATAATATTTCTATAAATATTAGGGGAGTTTTGAAATGTTTTTTTCTTATGAGGGGGAAAATGTTAGACAGAATCAAGCCTCAAGGGAGTTTGGTAATTTTAAAAACCTGTGGGTTTTTTTGTAATTAGCCCGAACCTCAGGGTTTACTTTGTAATTATCCCTAATATTTACTAATTTCGATTCTATATGAATGAGATAATCAGTCTTATAGCTGCTTTTCCATCAGCTGTCAACTTGATTAACTTCACCTGAAATGTTGGCGCCAAACCGGGCTCAGAAAATAGCGTCCTTTCGACACAGATTGGATTCCGTCAAACTGCTGTAATTCTTTGATGAGCGATTCCACATCAGCCCACTACACGGTTTTATAGCAAAAATTGTCAAGATTACCCATGTTTCTGACCAAAGAAATCAAAGTTGCAACAGCCAACGGAAATATGAAAAATGCATGTAATGTAAATATTTGAATATAACCTCCGTATCTGCCTGAGCTGCTTCAAGTGTACCATCCAAGGGATCATGATCCCCAACGACAGCTTCAAGGGCTCCTATCAGTGGATCAGGCTGTCATGGGAAAAGATAAAAACATTTTTATTCATTATAACTTTCTTCTTTAACAGCGTTATGCCATTAGCCATGAATAAGAATTACCGTTATTTCCTTCAAAGACAAAAATATACGCTCAAGCGAAAAATCTAATTGGTGAACTTTCACCTCAACAATCTGCAACCAATAACACTTTCTCGGGTAAAATATGTGCATAAAAAATGAAAATACAATAGAATGCATAGCCATGGCTTCAATACTTAAGAGTGTTTGATGAATAAGTTGTAAAGATGCTTTTATATATTCAAAATGAAACCAGAAGAAGAATCAGAAATCTAAAACATCTTTGTCCATGCTTTTAGATTATAAGCAGAAGTTGACATTTAAAAACACTAAAAACTACTTTTTTCAGCCAAATGCTGACAACCACTTTTTTTAAGTGTTTGCAAACACTTCTTTAATCAACCAGAATTGAAATACCTGGCCAACTTTAAAGTACGATTCAGGATCCAAAGTGGCATCCCAGGAGACTTCTGTCTGATGAATTAGTGCAGGTACCCCTTCAATCTAGATGCAGAGACTTTGTCAAGTATAATACCAATATAACGAGTCATGGAGAAAAACATGTGACGGAGTTTTCAGTAATTTCAGCAGCTAACCATTTTAAAGCTCCAATACTCAAGATTACATAGTCGAGGCTCAAACCATAATATAAAATTTTATGGTCGAAGAAATTACATCATGGGTGTCATATACAGTTTTGATTTACCTCAACAAAGACACCAAAGTATGTAATCTTTTTAATGCAACACTTGACTACATCTCCAACAGTCAGTCGTGCCTGCAAAACAGAATCACAGAGAAGCTCAAGAAATCGAATTAGCTATTGAATAAAGCAGGCCTAGAAACATTTGATAGGGACTTAAATTTCAATATATGGGACCTTAAGGCACACTTAATGCAATCATCGTGCCGTGTTTTCCAGCAAAGTTTTGTGCTTATCAAACACTTCTCGCAGTTTGGTCCACCACAAAAATAGCGAGGAGGCATGTTATTTAAGTTACTTAGGACACGGAGGATTCCATTTGAAAAAAAAAAATTTCAGAATTCACCATAAAGTGGAGTAGGAGTCTTCAAATTGCCGAGTTAAATTGAAGCTCGGGGGTCCAGAAAAATATTATCATAGGCATATCTATCTTGCTAAAAATAAAACATAACGTCCACAAAAAACTCAAATTTACAAAATCAGAAAAAAGGACAGACTTTATAGAAAGAAGAATTCAAAAACTTAGATGGATGTTTACGAAATTCATAGCCGCAGAATTTTTGGTTTCCGAAAAATTGGCAATTTGAATCATAAAAGCACGCAATAAGCTGGAGCACACCAGATCTGGTGTGTCAACTCTGCCAACTCCATGTTAGTCACTACACTTTCCTTGTATAAGCAATTAAGTAAAGGTTATTACGAACAAGACTGAACCAGCAAGGAGTTTGTCTAGAGATGTTGTCTTACTATATATTCATTTTGCAAGTGATGACTGATGATCATAATGCATTGGTCAAATACATAAGCTTTACATCAGCCCTCTTTAGTTCAACACGAAATAGCCATAATAGGCAGTGTTTAACAGAATAGACGATGAACAGATAAAGAGATGTATTAAGAAACTAATACACAATGGACAATTTGAATGACAGAGAGAGAACATTAAGCTTTTGCATTACATTAATAAATAGGGCTATGCCAATAGGAGCATCGATTGTAATAACAAAAAATAATTCTAAATTCAAATTGTTTCTCTGTATATATCTTTTTTTCCAAATAATAAATATTACTTATGCAACAAAAGATGAAAGATTTGAAGATAAGCCTCCATAGAAGGAAAAATGAAGGGGACCTTTGAAACTTGTTTCAACTGGTTTCAAATTGAAACTAATTTTGTCAAACTCGTTTATAGGAATATAATTGGTAACTACTGCCCTTCTGCCTCAACCATGATTATTCATTGTCTGAGATAATTGAACTTAAAAGCAATGCACATAATTCATCTTTAATGAAATAACTTCTGCTGGAAAACCTTCAAATCTGACTCAATATACATAAGATTAACTAAAAGTAACTACGACTAGCTTGAACAAGAATTTCTTACCATGAGACTTCTCTTCTTTTCAACCATTTCTTCCTTCTCTTTTGGTTTTATGGAAAGAATTAGCCTCCGAGAATTTCTGTCAGCTAATACTACACCCACTTTGATTTTCTGCAAGCAAAGGGAGACTAGGTAAGTATAATAAAAGTTAACGTAAAGGTTTTTACTTCAAAAACTGGTCATCCAAACCTGACCAACAAAGGATGATAAGAATTTGAGTTTCTCTTGATCATAGATCATGAGAAGATCCTCAAGTTTCGTATCTGATGTTATCGCCCCGTCAATCTTACTACCAATTTGTGGATCTACTACTGACTCAGCGGCATCGGGCATGCTAGTAGCTTCGTATTTTCCAATTATGCCCAGATTTTGCCTGTAGATGGATGGGTCTAAACCTTTTCTTCTCAACCATGACTCAAAAGCTAAAAACTTCCACCGAGCAGCAAGATTGCGATAAGGCAGAAATCCTATCAAGGAACCAAATGATACCTGAAAATAAAAAAATAAAAAAAAATAAAAAAAACAAACAAAACAAAAAAAGATGTTAAAATAGTGATGTTGACACTAAAAATATCAATCAGACAACAGTATCAAGTTAACTCACAACAAATCCTCTAGTACTGGAGCTAATCAATTCA
This sequence comes from Rehmannia glutinosa, assembly GCA_016081115.2. NCBI lineage: Eukaryota > Viridiplantae > Streptophyta > Magnoliopsida > Lamiales > Orobanchaceae > Rehmannia > Rehmannia glutinosa. Next base: position 875,346 of record JABTTQ020000835.1, on the reverse strand, counting down.
ACTTCTTCTCTTTCTCCTGTCTTAACCAGCTTTTCAGCTCTAGCCCAGTCATCATCCTCCCGCTCCTAGACAAGTAGGCAACAATCAAAGTCCACCACAAAAAACCTTCTCATATGAGTAATGGACTAAAGATGATAGCCAACCTTAATGGGTGAAATTGTAAGGAAGTTCTCAAGCTCTGAGGGATTTCCAAAGCTTTCAGGATTCGTTGGAACCACGTCCTCTCTAATTTTCTGGTCTGTTGCTTTACTAGAGCGATCTAATCTAAAACACAGTATCATAGTCATAAAAGAGCAACTATAGACATGTAACACGCGAACACACACACACATACTACACTACCTTTTTGGTTTTCCTATAAGCACAGTATCCATAGAAATTGTATTGGTACTTCTAGAAGATCCATCAGAAACAAATGTTTTCTCTCCAGACCACATATCCGCCTGCAATTCTTGAAAAAGAACCAAGATATTTATTAAAAATGAAGTTTAATCCTGCAATAGCCAGACAGCATATTTTCTGTTATAACATAAATACCCTTAACCACAAACTAATCAAACTACCTGTTGCAGATCCCTTATCCAGTCCAGAGTCTTTTTGCCCAGCTTCCTGGAATTGGTTCACGTTGCTGCTTGACGCGGTCACCAGTTGATTGTCCGAGCTGGAAATATCAAAATTATCCTCAGCGACAACATTATTGAAATTAGACTCAGTAAGCTCATTCGTTGATTCTTGCTCTCCTTCTCTACTGAAGTTGTGGTTCATCATCTCTGGTTTTTCTGAAAGTGTGACAGCATCATTCAGATCCTTATCTCCAATTTCAGACTGACTATTCTCTTCTGTGCTAATTGTCATTGGTTCGGGTTTTTCAACAATGTAATATCACTAAACCTCTCCTTTTGTGGCTCTTTCCCCATTTTCAGTGTTAAATTCGGCTTCATTCCGAATCTTGAAGATTTTCCATTCGCACCATCATCCTCATTAAACAAACTCGGTTTACGCAAGATAACATTGGGTACGCTGCTTTTAGTCTCTTTTGTAGCCTTTTTCACTGGTTGGCTAGCGTTCTTAGCATCTGCTTCAACTGGTTTATTAGTTACCTCAAACTTGGTTCCTTTCTTCGGAACAGGACGAACCAAATTTAATCCTTGTATAGATATCGTTGACTTCTTTTCATCAGGCAAATCAAATGGGATATCCTCTATTTCTTCACTCAATGCTTTGCCCTTATTTTTATCTAATAGCTTCTCAATTTCCAAATAAGACAAATCCGGATTCGACTTCCTACCCATTATCTGCAAAATTCAAATAAATAAAAGTATATATTGTAACAACCTAGAGAATACATTTTTATCAAGGCAATGCAGCACAGTAAATATAGGTTTAAGATAATAAAGGAAACTTCTGAGATATGATGAGGGAAAAACATAATAGTCCTGTTCTTTAGCAGATTGTACAATGATGAGAAATATATTCTCATCTCCGAAACATAGTTCAATGAAGCAACCTACGGTTAGTTAAATGCAATGTATACGCAAAAACATGTGATTCACTCTCTATGCACATAAATTAGTCTCCTCATATTAAAGCATTTCTTATCACTTTCTCTCACAAGCAAATTATTTGACAGAAAATTTCCGAAATCAGCGTAATACTATATTTGTCCATTCATTATCTATGGAAGCAGCATGGACTTGTACTACAAGCACTACAACCTAATAAGTCATATAATCTCATAATCAATTGAATTTTCAATAGAAATTTCATTCATAACTCAGCATCAACATATAGGTTAATCTTTTATTTCCAAATTCCACGATTTCGACATTCTAAAGACAAATAACGAAGCAGAAAACACTGAAATCGGTGCTTGTGTGAGGAGATAAGAGAAGGGACCTTAGCTAAGGTGACTTTGGGGTCTTCCCCAATCATTCTACCAAACTTAAGCTCCATTTGATCCCACTCGTCGAGCTTTGATTCATCTTTTGACGCAAAAACCAAAATATTTCTGGATTTTCGATAAGGAAAAGTCAGAATTCTTGGGTTCTTGGTTTGGAGAAAGGGTGAAAAGAACTGAATTGCGGATAAGCTTTTGCAGTGGTAGAAGTGCTGAGAGCGAGACTGTCCATTCTTGAGAAATGGAGGAAAAGTTCATCAGCTAAGACTGATAAACATCGAGATAATTTATGGATTTTTGTTCTTATTTCTCTGAAACTTTACACTCCCTATTAAGGGAAGTGAAGAGTGGTGAAGAGGAACGAAATGAAGAAAAAGAAGGGAGTTCTATCCTTAAGAAGGACGGGCACGTGATTGACACGTGAAATGAATATTCAGATTTTTATTTTTTTTTAGTATGTATAATGGGTGTAATAGGGAGGAACAGATATCTCGCATCGATCGAACTAAGCTCAATCATCCTCGCCACTACAAACTTCTACCATTGAAGCCTCGTAAGTTTCCACATATTCCTTTTTAATTTTATTATACAATAAATAATAGTCGTATGCAAAATAATGTCTTTTTTCAATTAAATGATGAGCTATGGTAGATTAATAAATGAGTGGTACGTTGTTCACACCTCATTCTCATCTGAATATACTATCCTCTGTATAACTACATAAATGTCATGAATTTATGATTGTAATGCTCTTGCTACATATTGATTGGTAAGATGGTGCCACAATATTAACACATTGACTAACAAGATCGTGCCACAATAAAATGACACAAACAATCAAGAACTCCAACATTTTGGCCCAACATTAGGGGTGTATCCTAGTAGAATTTACCCTCCCCAAAAAAAAATTCAAAAACTACATTATTCTACATATATTTCATTTTACATTAATTTTGGGTACTAAAATATTTATTTTTTATTGATTTAGCTCCCCCAAAATTAATCAGCTCCTCCAACCCCCAAGTCAAAAAAAAGGGTTAAATGTCTAGCTCTGCCCTGCCTAACATTTCCACCCCCCATTATTGCGCGATTCAATCCAGCAACAAGAACCTTACAATCGATGCCAAGTACCGATGCCTCTTTCATCGTCGTCATCGTGTCTCGTGGTGCCACCACCATTTCATTCTCTGATAGGTCATCATTGCACGAGTGTTTATTTGTTTATACAGAGTACATGAGAGCAAGAATCACACGATTGTATGTTTGTGTGTTGCACGATTGCGGGTGTTTTTGGGTGAAAAATTGTGAGATAACAAATAATCCTTATCTTTTAGATTATACATGAAATATATAAGGAGGATATCCCTTGTGAGACCATAGCTTTTTAGGTGAGAACGTAATAAAAATAATATAAGGCTAAGATCTACGAAATTTTTGTAGCATCAAAAAATAGGGGAAAACCGTCCAGGTATAATTGGAATCAAATTATTAGACCAAAATAATCACTAATTTTAAGAGAGAACTCGATTTTTGATCCATATCCTAAACTCACGCGATCACCACCTCCTTCTCCCTCCCTTCACACCATAAACCTACAAAAATAGAGAATCAATTTAACATTGGTACAAATCTTCATTTCTACCAAGAAAAAGCATCGAAATTGAATCTGTAGATATCGAAGAACAATCCATATATCAAACAATATGATAGGCGGATCGCCGTCATATATTTCAACAATGAATTTGCATAATTACAATTCATATATTGTATACTTAGAGTAATTATTCAAGATAAATTGTTCTCGGATATCGATAATCAAATATTTTAGTGGTATGTTTATTTAGTATACGAATATTGCATATATAGTTTTGTTAATGTGTATACATAGAACAAAATATTGGAAATTATGAAAAATATTATACAACGGTCCTTGTAATTTATACCATGCATACTACATATTAACTTATGCATGTATAGTGTTCCGTATTTGTATATTTAGTATGTAAAAGTATATGGCATTAAGAGACGCTGTAAAAAGAGTATGTACATATAAAATATATGTATACTAAATATACATAATATGTTACTAAACAATGCACAATTTATGATTAAATATTCGAATTACAAGACTAAATATACATAATATATAACTAAAAATAAACATGACATATAACAAACTACAATACATTATAATAAAAGGTAAGATGTACAACATGTATACATTAAATATACATAACATATAACTAAAATAAATGTGAGGCTCAAATTTTAACAACATGAGATACGGTGTTATGTAGTGATTATATATTCGGCTATGTATCACAAACCTATTATTAATGAAACGCGACTCTACTTTTTTGTTTATTTCTTCCAAAGTCAATTAAGCATTTCGCATTTTTGGAGCTTAGCAATTTTATATTATCCTCTAGTACTAATGCTTGATCGAATGACTACGACTTTAGAAATATTAGACCCTTGAAAATTTAGGAGTACATTTCGATCCTTATCCAAATATTTCATTTTATTCTATAATTCATCCCAACCAACTTCCAATTTATTTTTCGATTACACATTTCTTATTTCACATCTTTATTTTAAATTTCTAAATATTTAATTATGAATATTTATACATATTATTTTTTTCCTCAATTTTATAAAGAAAATAAACCAAATAATTTTTTTATTTTTTCCTAATTTTTGAAATTACCACTTTAAATGGGGAAAATAACTCAATTTTTCTTCTATCAAGATTTTTATCATTTTGTATCTCCCAACTAAATTATTATTGGACAAAAAAATAAATAAAATTTTGATAATTTCATTCTATTTTATTTTATGTCTTCCAAGCCTACAACTAAAAATCTTCCTACAAATCCCACTAACTCATAGTCAAACAAATGAATTTTAAATTTCCCTCTAAACCCTAGCTTTGGCTTCATGTCCCTAATAAAGAAAACTAGTTATTTTTTTTACCCTAAACCCCTAATTATTCCCATTAACTATCATTAATCTCCCAAACAAAAAATCATCTCCCTTCTTTCTAAACATTCTCCTACTTCTCTCTACAAATTTCTTCATATCTTCAAACACACCTCCCTCATACTTCAAACACTTTTTCATATCTTCAAATACACTTTCTTCATATCTTCAGGAATAATTTCTTCATATCCTCAAACACTTTCATCTTTCTACAAACACTTAACAAAAACACAAGAACTCTTCTTACTTCTTTATTTTCGAAACTATCACTACTACAATGTAAGGAATTTTCTTCTTCAATCCATTTTGATATTTCTAGCTCATCCTCTTCACTTCTTAACCTAAGTTTGATTTTTGGTTTGAGGTACACTTAGAAGACAACTTGAAGATAATAGAGACTTGGAACCATCTTGACTAGACCTCAAGAAATTGTGAAGGAATTTGGACTAGAAAGGTAAGAAATGAGATTTTTAGTACATTTTCTTTTCTTCTCTTTTTTCCAAAATTTTGATACTCCATTTTCATTTTTGGACTTTTAGGGGCTGGCCTTAAGAGTTGTTTAAGAGTGAGCAAAGAGACCCATTTTGAGACATCTACTAGTCTCATTTCATCTACTACACAAGTAAGTGTAGTTTTTACCAATATTCTTCACCTCTTTCTTCGTAAATCTTAAATTTTTAACCTTATTTCCTAACTCCTACATTTTTTGATATTCCTTGACTTAGGGGTTGACCTAAGTCACTTCTTCATCAAGAATGATTTAGTCCATTTTTCACCAACAAATCAATCTTTAAGGTGGGTGGAAAAATCCTTTCAACTTCTGGTGTTTTACTTAAAAATACATGTAGTATTTTGATTTTGAGCACTTGAGATATATATTATTTATTTCATGCTATTTTCTTGTATCAAGTTGGAAAAATTCTCAAGTGTTGCTCAGAAATGCGATTTATCGGAAAATAGGGCATACATGTACACTTTATTGTTATACTTGATGAAATTTTGTATGAGAAGGATATGTATGTGTATGACTCTTGAAATCTATGTTTTGAATGATTTATAACCTGGACAAGTCTAGCATAATTGATTAAATTTCAACTTTTGGACTTAAAATGCAAAAATAGAAAGTTGGTGGACTTCATTGCAAGAAAATAAAACTTAAGGGACCCCTCTGTAATTTTCGATTTTTGGGACTGAACTCAGGTTCAAAAATTATGTTTTGACATTTTAATAAAGTTTTAAGAGTTTTTAGATAAATAAAATCAACCCTTAATAGCCCAAGGATTAGATTGTAAAATTTTAGAAGTTTAAGGGCTATTTTGCAATTTTTGAAAGTGTACTAGACCCTAATTTTAAAATTTGAAATTTTAACTCTTAATGGACTGGAAATAACATATTTTAAGTGTATTCCAAAAATCAAAGTGTTTAGAGCTTGGAAAGTAATTTTATAAAACTTGAGGGACCAAATTGTAAAAGATTAAAATGGAGGACCAAAATGCAGTTTCTAGGACTTATGCAGTCCATGCACCTGTAAATACTAATTTAGCTATAACTTAATGATATTTGGACCCAAAGTTCAAATTTCATAAGAATCGGACACCTAAAAGTCTTAAAGGCAATTGTTTCAAAATAGGACAAAAATGAGATTTTCAAAAGTTAAGGGGCCTATACTTATTTCTTTTTAAAAATGTTTTTGTCCCAATATCCCACTGACCTTAGTGACATTTTCCAACTGGAATCACATTAAAAGCCCTTCCGGGTTGTGAGTTCCAATTATTTTAAACGTAGGAACCGAAATGACAATTTTAACAAATTTGGGGCTAATGTGAGAATTTTATAAAAATCGACATCAAAACTTTAAAACCTGAATCTCTAAACAATTTACAGAATTTAGGAACTGACCTCATTATTTTTCAAGGTCGGGATATTTATTTATTTAATTTTTAACCCCAAAAGAATTGGTTTTTACAAGGGGCAAATTGTAAATTTTCTTTTTACAAGAACCTAACTCAAATTATTTTTATTTTAAAGAAACAACGCTGGACCCTCTGACTTTAATTATTGATTAAAATATTTTATTTTCTCAAAAATCTCTTGAATTATCGGATCATCTTGACCGATTAATACGCGATCGTGGGGGCGACTTCCTCGTCTTGCAATTTCGAATCTATAACGGACCTATGTTCCACCTAATCTTTCAAGATATCGAAGATTGCTTATCCTCCCAATAATCATCTTCATACAAATAACTCCACCAACGCCATAATTGCCTTTGCGCAAATTTTCGAAAACTTTCCTAAAATGCTTCCCCAATCAATAATACTCAACGCCCCTGTTGACTGACTACCCGCGATGTACTTACTTTCCGCCTGCCTCGAGTCAACTTGTGCGCCGAGCTCACGAATCGGAATGGATACGTCGGGGATGGAACCGGCAGCTTCGGCGCTATTCCACTCTCTGGTCCCATCGTCCCTAATCCCACAATTGATGGACGGAGTTTGTCCAAGGGAAGCGGGTCGTAGTATTTGAGGTATAATCATGATTATGACGAATCCGTCTTGCAAGCTCTAATGTGGATTTTGAGTATAATGGTAGGTCATTATTACTATAGTCATTATTACTTAAGCGAGAACGTCATGATATGGTCGCAAAAATTGTAATACTAATTTTTCTTCAATATTTGTTTGTTTGGTTTTGTTTTGTTTTATGGTTTGATTTATAGTAATAATTTCAAAATATGAGTACTAAATCATTTGACATAAATTTAAACATCTTAACTGAATTAAGGGGATTAATTATTGTTGATTCTTATCAAGTCAAATTTATAAATTAAACAGATTTTAAGTCTTCAATCATCACTGCACAAGAATTTCGAGAAATGAATTATGATGAACTGATTTTAACTATCAAAACTCTACATTTGATTTTCTAATATTCAAATCTTAATATAAACATGGTGTTATACACATATATAATAAACTTACCAACGCATTACTTCCTAATTTAATATAAATTTATTTCTTGAATCTTGACCAAGGGTATTTACTTAATTTGTCCATCATTATCGTGTCTAGTTGTGTAATTGGGACAATCTTGACAAGTTCTCTTACAAATTAGTCTAATCTCAAATCCAATTCAATTCTTACTTTCAGTAACGTATTATAAGTTACGTTAATTGTATGAGGTAAATTTATCACGTTGACAAGATTTTAATACTCGTGTCTAATTTCAAATTTCAAGATTTAATTATGTTCTTTAAAGACATATATAGTATATAGTATATAGTATAAGTTACTTTAACTATTGAGATGGTTTATCAAGTGACGACTCGAGGGTGTTTGCGTAAGCTTATAAACTTATCAAAATATCTTATAAGATGTTTAAAAACTTATAGGTTGTCCAAATTTATTTGGTAAACTTTTAAAATTAAAAAAGATTTTATAAGCTCCTAAAATAAAATGTTAGGAGCTTATAAGTTATTTTCAGAAAAGTTGGGGAGTCCTAACTTATTTTCAAAATAAGATCTTATTTCAACAGTCTCCTTTAATTTTGACTATTTTAATTACACAATTTCATTGCTAACATCTTAAAAGCTATGACATCTTTTTTTTATCCAAACACTTAATCACTTATTCTTAAATAAGATCTAACATCTTTTTTCTTTCCTGAGATCTAACATCTTACAAGCTCTAAAAACATCTTAAAAACGTGTAGGAACTTATAAGATGTTTTAAATAAGATTAGCCAAACACCCTCATGAAATTTGGGGTAATTACATAAAACACACAGAGAAGTTTCAGCTTTCAAAAAAAAAAAAAAAACAGAGAAGTTTCAACAATATTACAAAAACTTCAATAAGATTTAATTATGTCTTGCGTTTTACTCCGATCGTAGTTGGTCCGACTACATGTGTTGACGCTGTCAAATATGTTACAATTACATCGTCAACTTTTTCTCGAATGTTATAATTAGCCCCAACTTTCTATTTGGCTACTTGTAAGATTTAGAAAAATGGAGGAATTTAATTGCAAGATGAAAAGTTTGGGGTATCTATAAAAACTGAATGATGTAAATTTGAAATATTTGTAGTCAATAAATTACGCAAGTTCAACAAATGACTGAAAAATGTAAAATGGAATCAAACCCACAAAGGGATTTCTGTAGTTTTAAAACTTCTTTGGATTTTAATGTAATTAACCCAAACCTGAGGATAGTTTTTATAATTATCCCAATAACTTATTTATATGAATGACAAGTAGAGGTGGCAATTAGGCTCGGTCAGACCAATGATGGCCCATCACCGCCCGACCTGAAATTCATTTGGACCAATATTTTCATAATGAGGCCTAACCCATGTAGTCCATTTTGCTTGGGGCTGGCCGGGCTGATTGGGTCATTGGGCCCGTTAAGCAAAGCCATATAGGCCAAGTCATTTTTTGGCCTATAAGTTCATGGCTCAATCTAGCTTTATAGCTTTATAGGATATATAAAGAAGCAACAACATTAAAGTGTAACTTCAAGGAAACAGAACAACCAAACAAGAACCTATTTTAGAACAAGGCAAAATTTGTAACTTTACAACAGGCGTAAAAATGAAGTGTTCGGCTAAAACTACCAGCATATCGAAAAGCTACGATCATATATATTTTCGTCCTGCTCATCCAAATATATTCTCAGCAACGGCAGAATGTAACATTTCTTACCATAATTGTAATGTGACCCAAGATGCGAATCTTTAAACTTATTTCATGGAGAAACCATCCAATAAGCAGAAGCTGAAACAGAGGGACCAGATAATGTTCACTCCACCCTATTGGTGCAGGTCATAATAGCAGATTTCAGCTCTTCCTTGCCCAGGAAGTTTCAACAATAACCTGTGCAAGTCGTGCATGCAAGTTAATTTTTCAGATTGTTACGAAATTATAGCAACATGAAACAAAGGATTAATTACAAACACTATCATCAAGGTTTTTTTAACTCCGCCTGCACCATATAGACAGGACAACCTGCCTATATGTTGCCGGTCCCAAGCCCGGACAAAGAAGGAGGGTTGCGTTAGGTTGATAGCCAGCATAAAACTCTTGTCTTGTATCATTGAGGTTTTTTCTAATTACAAAAAAAAAAACCATTCATCATTCAAAATTACAAAAATCCACTTGACATTTACTTCTATTTTACAAAATTGCACCGGCTGGAAGGGGGTATTTGTAATTTTGAAAGATAACTGGATTGTTTTCATAATTATACAAAATCTCAGGGGAGTTTTGTAATTTATCCTAAACCAAATAACAAGAAACATTGTGACAAATATCAAGAAGTATTTCTCCTTGGGTATACTAAATAAAGTTTCATTGATCTAGTTATACTGAAACTGAATTGGGGTATGAGGGTGTAACCTCCTGTACTCTATTTCCAGCTCGAGCAAGCAACTTGTACTGATTCTCGAACATAGAGGCCATATAAACCTGCAAAAGCCCACTGATTAACATTCTATTCCAACAGAAACAGCCAAGGTTTTAGAACATACAAAACCACAACCACATTTAAGTTTCATTATTTTCCCCGATTTGTCAATCCTTTAACAGTATAGAAGTTCTATGTTAGAAAGCAGAAAAATTTAGAGATAATTACAAAAACCCTGTCTGAGGTTTGGACTAATTACAAGAAAACTCACAGATGTTTCAAAATTATAAAAGGGGGTAAATATAATATTTCTACAAATATTAGGGGGAGTTTTGAAATGTTTTTTTCTTATGAGGGGGGAAAATGTTAGACAGAATCAAGCCTCAAGGGAGTTTGGTAATTTTAAAAAACCTGTGGGTTTTTTTGTAATTAGCCCGAACCTCAGGGTTTACTTTGTAATTATCCCTAATATTTACTAATTTCCGATTCTATATGAATGAGATAATCAGTCTTATAGCTGCTTTTCCATCAGCTGTCAACTTGATTAACTTCACCTGAAATGTTGGCGCCAAACCCGGGCTCAGAAAATAGCGTCCTTTCGACACAGATTGGATTCCGTCAAACTGCTGTAATTCTTTGATGAGCGATTCCACATCAGCCCACTACACGGTTTTATAGCAAAAAATTGTCAAGATTACCCATGTTTCTGACCAAAGAAATCAAAGTTGCAACAGCCAACGGAAATATGAAAAATGCATGTAATGTAAATATTTGAATATAACCTCCGTATCTGCCTGAGCTGCTTCAAGTGTACCATCCAAGGGATCATGATCCCCAACGACAGCTTCAAGGGCTCCTATCAGTGGATCAGGCTGTCATGGGAAAAGATAAAAACATTTTTATTCATTATAACTTTCTTCTTTAACAGCGTTATGCCATTAGCCATGAATAAGAATTACCGTTATTTCCTTCAAAGACAAAAATATACGCTCAAGCGAAAAATCTAATTGGTGAACTTTCGCCTCAACAATCTGCAACCAATAACACTTTCTCGGGTAAAATATGTGCATAAAAATGAAAATACAATAGAATGCATAGCCATGGCTTCAATACTTAAGAGTGTTTGGTGAATAAGTTGTAAAGATGCTTTTATATATTCAAAATGAAACCAGAAGAAGAATCAGAAATCTAAAACATCTTTGTCCATGCTTTTAGATTATAAGCAGAAGTTGACATTTAAAAACACTAAAAACTACTTTTTTTCAGCCAAATGCTGACAACCACTTTTCTTAAGTGTTTGCAAACACTCCCTTAATCAACCATAATTGAAATACCTGGCCAACTTTAAAGTACGATTCAGGATCCAAAGTGGCATCCCAGGAGACTTCTGTCTGATGAATTAGTGCAGGTACCCCTTCAACCTAGATGCAGAGAATTTGTCAAGTATAAATACCAATATAACGAGTCATGGAGATAAACATGTGACGGAGTTTTCAGTAATTTCAGCAGCTAACAATTTTAAAGCTCCAATACTCACGATTACATGGTCAAGGCTCAAACCGTAATATATAAAAAATTTATGGTCGAAGAAATTACATCATGGGTGTCATAGACAATTTTGATTTACCTCAACAAAGACACCAAAGTATGTAATCTTTTAATGCAACACTTGACTACATCTCCAACAGTCAGTCGTGCCTGCAAAACAGAATCGCAGAGAAGCTCAAGAAATCGAATTAGCTATTGAATAAAGCAGGCCTAGAAACATTTGATAGGGACTTAAATTTCAATATTTGGGACCTTAAGGCACACTTAATGCACTCATCGTGCTGTGTTTTCCAGCACAGTTTTGTGCTTATCAAACACTTCTCGCAGTTTGGTCCACCACAAAAATAGCGAGGAGGCATGTTATTTAAGTTACTTAGGACACGGAGGATTCCATTTGAAAAAACAATTTCAGAATTCACCATAAAGTGGAGTAGGAGTCTTCAAATTGCCGAGTTAAATTGAAGCTCGGGGTCCAGAAAAATATTATCATAGGCATATCTATCTTGCTAAAAATAAAACATAACGTCCACAAAAACTCAAATTTACAAAATCAGAAAAAGGACAGACTTTATAGAAAGAAGAATTCAAAAACTTAGATGGATGTTTACGAAATTCATAGCCGCAGAATTTTTGGTTTCCAAAAATTGGCAATTTGAATCATAAAAGCACGCAATAAGCTGGAGCACACCAGATCTGGTGTGTCAACTCTGCCAACTCCATGTTAGTCACTACACTTTCCTTGTATAAGCAATTAAGTAAAGGTTATTACGAACAAGACTGAACCAGCAAGGAGTTTGTCTAGAGATGTTGTCTTACTATATATTCATTTTGCAAGTGATGACTGATGATCATAATGCATTGGTCAAATACATAAGCTTTACATCAGCCCTCTTTTAGTTCAACACGAAATAGCCATAATAGGCAGTGTTTAACAGAATAGACGATGAACAGATAAAGAGATGTATTAAGAAACTAATACACAATGGACAATTTGAATGACAGAGAGAGAACATTAAGCTTTTGCATTACATTAATAAATAGGGCTATGCCAATAGGAGCATCGATTGTAATAACAAAAATAATTCTAAATTCAAATTGTTTCTCTGTATATATCTTTTTTTCCAAATAATAAATATTACTTATGCAACAAAAGATGAAAGATTTGAAGATAAGCCTCCATAGAAGGAAAAATGAAGGGGACCTTTGAAACTTGTTTCAACTGGTTTCAAATTGAAACTAATTTTGTCAAACTCGTTTATAGGAATATAATTGGTAACTACTGCCCTTCTGCCTCAACCATGATTATTCATTGTCTGAGATAATTGAACTTAAAAGCAATGCACATAATTCATCTTTAATGAAATAACTTCTGCTGGAAAACCTTCAAATCTGACTCAATATACATAAGATTAACTAAAAGTAACTACGACTAGCTTGAACAAGAATTTCTTACCATGAGACTTCTCTTCTTTTCAACCATTTCTTCCTTCTCTTTTGGTTTTATGGAAAGAATTAGCCTCCGAGAATTTCTGTCAGCTAATACTACACCCACTTTGATTTTCTGCAAGCAAAGGGAGACTAGGTAAGTATAATAAAAGTTAACGTAAAAGGTTTTTTACTTCAAAAACTGGTCATCCAAACCTGACCAACAAAGGATGATAAGAATTTGAGTTTCTCTTGATCATAGATCATGAGAAGATCCTCAAGTTTCGTATCTGATGTTATCGCCCCGTCAATCTTACTACCAATTTGTGGATCTACTACTGACTCAGCGGCATCGGGCATGCTAGTAGCTTCGTATTTTCCAATTATGCCCAGATTTTGCCTGTAGATGGATGGGTCTAAACCTTTTCTTCTCAACCATGACTCAAAAGCTAAAAACTTCCACCGAGCAGCAAGATTGCGATAAGGCAGAAATCCTATCAAGGAACCAAATGATACCTGTAAAAAAAAAAAAAAAAAAACAAACAAACAAAACAAAAGAAGATGTTAAAATAGCGATGTTGACACTAAAAATATCAATCAGACAACAGTATCAAGTTAACTCACAACAAATCCTCTAGTACTGGAGCTAATCAATTCAACTTCTTCTCTTTCTCCTGTCTTAACCAGCTTTTCAGCTCTAGCCCAGTCATCATCCTCCCGCTCCTAGACAAGTAGGCAACAATCAAAGTCCACCACAAAAAACCTTCTCATATGAGTAATGGACTAAAGATGATAGCCAACCTTAATGGGTGAAATTGTAAGGAAGTTCTCAAGCTCTGAGGGATTTCCAAAGCTTTCAGGATTCGTTGGAACCACGTCCTCTCTAATTTTCTGGTCTGTTGCTTTACTAGAGCGATCTAATCTAAAACACAGTATCATAGTCATAAAAGAGCAACTATAGACATGTAACACGCGAACACACACACACATACTACACTACCTTTTTGGTTTTCCTATAAGCACAGTATCCATAGAAATTGTATTGGTACTTCTAGAAGATCCATCAGAAACAAATGTTTTCTCTCCAGACCACATATCCGCCTGCAATTCTTGAAAAAGAACCAAGATATTTATTAAAAATGAAGTTTAATCCTGCAATAGCCAGACAGCATATTTTCTGTTATAACATAAATACCCTTAACCACAAACTAATCAAACTACCTGTTGCAGATCCCTTATCCAGTCCAGAGTCTTTTGCCCAGCTTCCTGGAATTGGTTCACGTTGCTGCTTGACGCGTCACCAGTTGATTGTCCGAGCTGGAAATATCAAAATTATCCTCAGCGACAACATTATTGAAATTAGACTCAGTAAGCTCATTCGTTGATTCTTGCTCTCCTTCTCTACTGAAGTTGTGGTTCATCATCTCTGGTTTTTCTGAAAGTGTGACAGCATCATTCAGATCCTTATCTCCAATTTCAGACTGACTATTCTCTTCTGTGCTAATTGTCATTGGTTCGGGTTTTTCAACAATGTAATATCACTAAACCTCTCCTTTTGTGGCTCTTTCCCCATTTTCAGTGTTAAATTCGCTTCATTCCGAATCTTGAAGATTTTCCATTCGCACCATCATCCTCATTAAACAAACTCGGTTTACGCAAGATAACATTGGGTACGCTGCTTTTAGTCTCTTTTGTAGCCTTTTTCACTGGTTGGCTAGCGTTCTTAGCATCTGCTTCAACTGGTTTATTAGTTACCTCAAACTTGGTTCCTTTCTTCGAACAGACGAACCAAATTTAATCCTTGTATAGATATCGTTGACTTCTTTTCATCAGGC
The DNA here is from genome assembly GCA_016081115.2 of Rehmannia glutinosa. NCBI lineage: Eukaryota > Viridiplantae > Streptophyta > Magnoliopsida > Lamiales > Orobanchaceae > Rehmannia > Rehmannia glutinosa. The sequence continues at coordinate 860,262 of JABTTQ020000835.1, read as the reverse complement.
AAATCAAATGGGATATCCTCTATTTCTTCACTCAATGCTTTGCCCTTATTTTTATCTAATAGCTTCTCGATTTCCAAATAAGACAAATCCGGATTCGACTTCCTACCCATTATCTGAAAAATTCAAATAAATAGAAGTATATATTGTAACAACCTAGAGAATACATTTTTATCAAGGCAATGCAGCACAGTAAATATAGGTTTAAGATAATAAAGGAAAGCTCGGAGATATGATGAGATAAAACATAATAGTCCTGTTCTTTAGCAGATTGCACAATGATGAGAAATATATTCTCATCTCCGAAACATAGTTCAATGAAGCAACCTACGGTTAGTTAGATGCAATGTATACATAAAAACATGTGATTCACTCTCTATGCACATAAATTAGTCTCCTCATATTAAAGCATTTCTTATCACTTTCTCTCACAAGCAAATTATTTGACAGAAAATTTCCGAAATCAGCGTAATACTATATTTGTCCATTCATTATCTATGGAAGCAGCATGGACTTGTACTACAAGCACTACAACCTAATAAGTCATATAATCTCATAATCAATTGAATTTTCAATAGAAATTTCATTCATAACTCAGCATCAACATATAGGTTTATCTTTTATTTCCAAATTCCACGATTTCGACATTCTAAAGACAAATAACGAAGCAAAAAACACTGAAATCGGTGCTTGTGTGAGGAGATAAGAGAAGGGACCTTAGCTAAGGTGACTTTGGGGTCTTCCCAATCATTCTACCAAACTTAAGCTCCATTTGATCCCACTCGTCGAGCTTTGATTCATCTTTTGACGCAAAAACCAAAATATTTCTGGATTTTCGATAAGGAAAAGTCAGAATTCTTGGGTTCTTGGTTTGGAGAAAGGGTGAAAAGAACTGAATTGCGGATAAGCTTTTTGCAGTGGTAGAAGTGCTGAGAGCGAGACTGTCCATTCTTGAGAAATGGAGGAAAAGTTCATCAGCTAAGACTGATAAACATCGAGATAATTTATGGATTTTTGTTCTTATTTCTCTGAAACTTTACACTCCCTATTAAGGGAAGTGAAGAGTGGTGAAGAGGAACGAAATGAAGAAAAAGAAGGGAGTTCTATCCTTAAGAAGGACGGGCACGTGATTGACACGTGAAATGAATATTCAGATTTTTTATTTTTTTTAGTATAATGGGTGTAATAGGGGAGGAAACAGATACTCGCATCGATCGAACTAAGCTCAATCATCCTGCCACTACAAACTTCTACCATTGAAGCCCAGAAGTTTCCACATATTCCTTTTTAATTTTATTATACAATAAATAATAGTCGTATGCAAAATAATGTCTTTTTTCAATTAAATGATGAGCTATGGTAGATTAATAAATGAGTGGTACGTTGTTCACACCTCATTCTCATCTGAATATACTATCCTCTGTATAACTACATAAATGTCATGAATTTATGATTGTAATGCTCTTGCTACATATTGATTGGTAAGATGGTGCCACAATATTAACACATTGACTAACAAGATCGTGCCACAATAAAATGACACAAACAATCAAGAACTCCAACATTTTGGCCCAACATTAGGGGTGTATCCTAGTAGAATTTACCCTCCCCAAAAAAAAAATTCAAAAACTACATTATTCTACATATATTTCATTTTACATTAATTTTGGGTACTAAAATATTTATTTTTTATTGATTTAGCTCCCCAAAATTAATCAGCTCCTCCAACCCCCAAGTCAAAAAAAGGGTTAAATGTCTAGCTCGCCTGCTAACATTTCCACGATGGGATCTTATTCCAAAATCGTGTTTCATCTCCTATTCCAATCGTGTGGATGATGATTGACGTGTATTATACTTACCATATTAGAACCCTATAATTGTTGCTTGATTTATGCTTGAAAATTAACATGGTAAGTGTAATACACGTGTCAATCATCCACATGGTTGGAATAGAGATGAAACACGATTTTGGAATAGAAGATCCCATCCGCATTTCCACCCCCCATTATTGCGCGATTCAATCCAGCAACAAGAACCTTACAATCGATGCCAAGTACCGATGCCTCTTTCATCGTCGTCATCGTGTCTCGTGGTGCCACCACCATTTCATTCTCTGATAGGTCATCATTGCACGAGTGTTTATTTGTTTATACAGAGTACATGAGAGCAAGAATCACACGATTGTATGTTTGTGTGTTGCACGATTGCGGGTGTGTTTTGGGTGAAAAATTGTGAGATAACAAATAATCCTTATCTTTTAGATTATACATGAAATATATAAGGAGGATATCCTGTGAGACCATAGCTTTAGGTGAGAACGTAATAAAAATAATATAAGGCTAAGATCTACGAAATTTTTGTAGCATCAAAAAAATAGGGGGGAAAACCGTCCAGGGTATAATTGGAATCAAATTATTAGACCAAAATAACTGCCAGCTAATTTTAAGAGGAGAACTCTGATTTTTGATCCATATCCTAAACTCACGCGATCACCACCTCCTTCTCCCTCCCTTCACACCATAAACCTACAAAAATAGAGAATCAATTTAACATTGGTACAAATCTTCATTTCTACCAGTAAAAGCATCAGAATTGAATCCGTAGATATCGAAGAACAATCCATATATCAAACAATATGATAGGCGGAATCGTCATATATTTTCAACAATGAATTTGCATAATTACAATTCATATATTGTATACTTAGAGTAATTATTCAAAGTATAAATTGTTCTCAGATATCGATAATCAAATATTTTAGTGGTATGTTTATTTAGTATACGGATATTGCATATATAGTTTTGTTAATGTGTATACATAGAACAAAATATTGGAAATTATGAAAAATATTATACAACGGTCCTTGTAATTTATACCATGCATACTACATATTAACTTATGCATGTATAGTGTTCCGTATTTGTATATTTAGTATGTAAAAAGTATATGGCATTAAGAGACGCCCGTAAAAGTATGTACATATAAAATATATGTATACTAAATATACATAATATGTTACTAAACAATGCACAATTTATGATTAAATATTCAGAATTACAAGACTAAATATACATAATATATAACTAAAAAATAAACATGACATATAACAAACTACAATACATTATAATAAAAGGTAAGATGTACAACATTTATACATTAAATATACATAACATATAACTAAAATAAATGTGAGGCTCCGAATTTTAACAACATGAGATACGGTGTTATGTAGTGATTATATATTCGGCTATGTATCACAAACCTATTATTAATGAAACGCGACTCTACTTTTTTGTTTATTTCTTCCAAAGTCAATTAAGCATTTCGCATTTTTGGAGCTTAGCAATTTTATATTATCCTCTAGTACCAATGCTTGATCGAATGACTACGACTTTAGAAATATTAGACCATGAAAATTTAGGAGTACATTTCGATCCTTATCCAAATATTTCATTTTATTCTATAATTCATCCCAACCAACTTCCAATTTATTTTTCGATTACACATTTCTTATTTCACATCTTTATTTTAAATTTCTAAATATTTAATTATGAATATTTATACATATTATTTTTTTCCTCAATTTTATAAAGAAAATAAACCAAATAATTTTTTTTTTTTTCTAATTTTTGAAATTACCACTTTAAATGGGAAAATAACTCAATTTTTCTTCTATCGATTTTTATCATTTTGTATCTCCCAACTAAATTATTATTGGACAAAAAAAATAAATAAAATTTTGATAATTTCAGTTCTATTTTATTTTATGTCTTCCAAGCCTACAACTAAAAATCTTCCTACAAATCCCACTAACCCATAGTCAAACAAATGAATTTTAAATTTCCCTCTAAAACCTAGCTTTGGCTTCATATCCCTAATAAAGAAAACTAGTTATTTTTTTTTACCCTAAACCCCTAATTATTCCCATTAACTATCATTAATCTCCCAAACAAAAAATCATCTCCCTTCTTTCTAAACATTCTCCTACTTCTCTCTACAAATTTCTTCATATCTTCAAACACACCTCCTCATACTTCAAACACTTTTTCATATCTTCAAATACACTTTTTTCATATCTTCGAATAATTTCTTCATATCCTCAAACACTTTCATCTTTCTACAAACACTTAACAAAAACACAAGAACTCTTCTTACTTTTTATTTTCGAAACTATCACTACTACAATGTAAGGAATTTTCTTCTTCAATCCATTTTGATATTTCTAGCTCATCCTCTTCACTTCTTAACCTAAGTTTGATTTTTGGTTTGAGGTACACTTAGAAGACAACTTGAAGATAATAGAGACTTGGAACCATCTTGACTAGACCTCAAGAAATTGTGAAGGAATTTGGACTAGAAGGTAATGTAAGTCCAAGCGGCTACGATAATCTAGAGGGGGTGAATAGATTATCTCCATCTTTTCAATTTCGCCCTCTTTAACAATCGAATGCTCAAACAAAATAATAAAGGTGCGGAATGTAAACAACACACGTCGATTTAAAGAGGTTCAACCCACCTAGGGCCTAATCCTCTACCACCCCAAAGATATCCGGGATGGATTTCGAAAGAGAAAAGATTTTATTAATAATTACCAAAATTATTACAACAAAATCTTACACCAACACCTTGAAGAGCACCACACTCTTCTTCAACACCACCTTTGAGATTACCACAATCTCACTTGAAGATTACCACAATCTCCAACGCACCTTGTGAAGATTACCACAATCTTCACCCTCAAGAGCACCACACTCTTCAACACCTCAACAAGAAGATTACCACAATCTTCTTACACCTAACACCTAGTTCACCCAAGTGTGTTCTTACCACAGAACACTCACAAGGATATCTTGTGTTTGAATGACGACCACAAAATTCAAGATTACAACTCGATAATTGATAATACAATAGAGTGCAAGTGTAATCAAGAATAGCCTAGACCTCAAAGATGTGAAAGTGATAAGCTAGGCAATTTTACAACAAGAATAATGACTATGAAAGAACAAATGTATTCTTGAGTGTATCTTGTTGTGTTGTAGTTTTCTCTCTTATTGTTGTGCTTCAAAACTTCCTCTATTTATAGGAGATGATTGATACTTGATAGGCTCCTCTTGGAATCTGATTTCTACAAAAATTGCAATTAAAATCAAGATTATAGTCATGTTAGAAATCAATCCCACAATTTAGGGGAAAAGTCGTCACGCCGCACAACGGTTAAGAATTTTCTTTGTCAAAGCATAGATGCGACCGGTCGCACAAATAGAAGTTTGAAAATGAGAATACACATTTACACAGCGACCGGTCGGCCGACGTAGGGTTCGACCGGTCGTTCGACTTCAACCGGTCGCATTTCAAAAACGAAGGGCAAATGTTCTGCTTCAATTTTTGCTCCCAGTGCACGGCCGCCTGGGGGTCGACGGCCGACGCCACCGGTTGCCCTATAGGGCGACCAGGTTGCCTCGACCATTTTCTCGCAAACATGAAGTTTTCTCGTTTTCTCAACTTTCGTGCACGGGTTGCTCTATAGGGCGACCGATTGGCCTCAAAACAAAAGTATTGTCCAATTTTATATCGAAAATAGACTTCAAGAAATACTCCAAAAATAGTGAAAACATTTTAGACGATCGGGAGTATTAGGACAACATTTAGAAAACATTGTTTTGGTGTAAAAATACATTAACGTAAAATCATTAAAAGTGTTGTCCAATTTTGTCGAAAATAAAACTTGAAGAAATACTCCTAAAATATTAAAACCATTTGAATCATTTAGGAGTATTTGGACAACCTTTAAAACCATTGTTTTGGTGTAAAATCAAAATCATCAAAATCATGATAAAACCATTTATCAAACAATCTCCCCTTTTTGATGATTACAAACCAAAACAATTTTAACGAGGTCGATTTTGAAAACAAAACAATTTTACTCTAAGTAAAGAGAACTATCCGCGTTGTGAGCGACAAAATTCCATGCAATAACAACGCAAGGATGGGAGTAGAGATATTCAAATACATATTACAAATGCTCCCCTATCAACATGCACAACAAGAGTTATAAAGAAGAACTTAAACATAAGCTAAAATATTAGCTTTTCGATATCGAGCTTAAGTATCAATAACTTAAAAGCTCCCCCGTCAAAGATACATCATTAGAACCGTATATAAGTCCATACTACAACCAATGAACCATGATTCATACATAACCATAATGCACCAAGTGGACTAAATATGATCCACAACTTACGGCTTTATGAAGCCATAGCTTATAGCTTCTTTTTTTTCGTTAAGCTTATCTTAGCTTTGATGAGCTAATGAGCTTATAACCTGTTTCTCCCCCTTTGGAATCATCAAAAAGAATGTTAGCACGATAAATACATCATATATTCTTATCAAAGTGCGCAAGTAAACCGATGTATCGAGCTATTTGAGCATTGAAGCTTATAAACCAAATAGAGGGAAAAGTCGAATCATACGACTTGTAGAGGTTTATGAAAACTCATTTGATAAGCAAAACATGATCTCTATAAGTGTATAAGACTTTTGAAATCGAGAGAATCATGTAGGTGATGAATTTTTCATTGAAACGCTTTATCGAACACTTGGCGGGCGTAAAAAATTGAGAAAGATATATATAGCCCTTGTAAATGAAATCAAGCCAAGTTTTTCATCACCAAATGCAATTTAACAAATATCATTCATCAACAATCAATAAGCTCATCACAAACATATATGAATTACATCAAGAAAAATACATATAAGCCACAAACTCAAGGGTTCAACCCAATTGAGCTAAAGATAGTGAAATTCTTACCATTCAATCGGTAAAGACGAGCAATGATGATGATAGTCGAGCTAGATAATCCCCAAAATATATAATTCATGCATCAAAACTCATTTGAAGTGAATTGTGTGTGAAATTTGCAAAGGGGACGAAAAATGGCCAAAAGAAGTTAAACTTGCGAATGCTGAAGACAGAACCATTTTAATCCAAGATTTTGCTTAGGGCGACCGGTCGTGGTTGAGGGCGACCGGTCGAGGTTGAGGGCGACCGGTTGCCCTCAACCCTTTCAGCCCACTGTCTCTCAGTTTTTCCAAAATCCGAATTTTCAACCAAAAATCCAATTTTTCGCCCCTAAGTTTTAAAAACGTGCAAAATGCAAACATAGACCTCATTCAATATACATTATGTCATGATCAAGCTCAAAATGAGGTAAAATACTCGGCGGTTAACGATCAAAAAGTCCGCGAGTTATCCTTGAGACGGAATTAAACACATCTCAAGTTTTTGTTAAAAATCACAATCCCTTAAAAAATATATCGAATCTCAATATGTTTAGTTCGATTATGACGAACCAAATTTTGAATACGAATAACCGTATAATAGATACCAAACTTGTTATCCCGAAAAAAAAAAAAAAATAAGAACGTTTTAAATCTTTGGATACAACAAGTCATAAGAAGAAGTGCCTTTCAAATATTTGAAAATTTCTTTTAATAGCACTTTAATGAGATTCGTTGGGATAGTTTTTTGAAGTCGAGCATATAGACATAAGGCATATGGAATGTCGAGTCTATAGGAATAATACAAGAAAACATACCTCGAATTTGTTTGTCGGCCGATATGCCTTTCTCAACCTTTGTCAATCTTTAGCCATAGAGGTTGAGATGGTTCTTCTTCCTTCAATGCTTAACTCCTTCAAGAGTTCTTATATAACCATCTTCTTGGCATTGAATAATTTGTAGTCCAAGCAAGAAATTGAGCTTCCCATCATTCTCATCTCAAGCTCACCTAGTATCAACTTAGAAAAACATATCTTGCACAAATATTCATTAGTAGCACCATAAATATTATCAACAAAAATTTGCACAAGTAAACAACCTTGCCCTTTTTCAAAACAAGAAGTGTAGTATCAACTTTACCTTTTGTAAAATCATTTTGCAAAAAAAAAGCTAAGTCTATCAATTGTACAAGGCCTTTTATAAAAATCATTTGCCTAAAATTTTAGACTCCGATAGACTTATATTTGAATAAAACCATTTAGAAAGTTGGATTTAACATCCATTTGGTAAAGCTTGAAATTTTCTTTAAAACAAGAATGGGCAAGTAAAATGCAAATAGCTACTAAATGTGCTATGAGTGCAAATGTTACAACAAAACTAATTACCTTCTTCTTGAAAATACCTTCGAGCTACTAACCTCGCCTTAGTTCGACCAATGTTGCCTTGGTCATCGAGTTTGTTCCTAAATACCCTTTTTGTCTTCTTCATCGCTATCATCATAGGCCATCCAATTGATCTAAGGTGTTCATAATAGAACATTTACATCCAAATATTTTGAGGTAACTAATATTTGGAGTACTTCATTTCTCATCTACACAACTTAACAAACTCATTACCGCATCGCTTATATAAGCAAGAAAAAATAGTCCAAGTGTAAAAACATGCCTCAATCATCAATCACAAAAATATCTTGCATAAGAGCATAGTAGAAATAGACACTATATATATAGACCATGAAGCAATAAACACATACTATGCATTTAGAAGATCATCAAGAGTCTAATAAATCATGCAAGTTCAAATAAGCTTAAGAAAGCTACAAAAGGTCTCTTTTGAAATTTGAAAATCCGAAAGCATATAGTTGAGACCTTATTTAAAAGAAGTATTTGAACAAGAGTTGATACGGCAAATATGTGCAATCAAATATCGAATAGTGCCTTTCAAAAAATCTAAAAATCCTCTTAATGGCACTTGTATGAAATACTATGAAAAACAAGCACATAGGCACATGGCAATACATATATCGAGTCTATAAGAGTAAGAATAACACAAGTAAACGTACCTCGATAATTTATGCCTTTCTTGACAAATAATGACGTAAATGGCCATTAGTGAAAATATGTAAATCCTACACAATTCTTAAAACATATCTAGCACAAATCATAATGATAAAAGTGTAGGCTAAGAAATATCACAAGTAAGCTCATGCCATAAAGATCCATAAAAGATGATAACACACTTTAGTCTACAAAAATGCACAAGAGTTTTAAAAACATCATATAAGGTCTTCTTTTTCAAAAATATTTTAAAAGCACAAGTATATATTGAAGACCTTAATTAAAAAATAAATATTTGAAAACTCATTTTGCAATTAAGACACAAATAAAAGCATGCATAATAACAAAATAAAATGCATATTTAAATAGGGAGATACGGGTTACCAATTACGCCATTTCCATGGGTTGTGTCGTTCCCATTGTTGATGATATCTTCCCTCGAGAAGTCACTTTGTTGATGATGACTTCTTTGATTACTCCATTTCCAAGGTTTGTTGCCTTCCCATTGTTGAAAGTCTATTCTTCTTTGAAAATCATCTTGTTGATGATGTCTTTGCCATTTCCAAGGATTGTGTTCTTCAAATTTTTTATTATATCCTCTTCTTGGAAATTGGCTTCGTTGAAAATAGTTTCTCCTTCTTTGATCAAATGAAACGATCATTTGATGTCTTCTTGCGTATAAATTTTTTTCGATCATTATTTCACGGTACCTAATATGACATTGTTTTGTGGTACCTCATGTGTTTGGGTCCTTTGGGATTAGTCTTGAGACTTTTAGGTCTCCAACAATAATTAGAGCTATTTCTAGCCCGACAAGTATTTACCTTATGACCCTTTTACCGCAATAAAAGCATGTAATAATTCTAGGAGCATAATGACCAACGTGCTTAAAGACTTGATTCTTTTTCATGTGATTGACACCCTTAGGCTTATGATCAAGTTCTAGTTTCGAATTATCACAACAATCAACAATATTGGTTATTCTATCGATACTCAAGTTGATTTCGATAAATCATTTTTCAAGCAATTTATATCCTCAACAAGAGTACTATTTTCTTTCTCAAGGTTTCTAACCTTGTCAAGAGTGGTGGTGTGAGCACATGATAGTGATTCATAGGAAGTAAATAAACTATCCTTATCATTTTTCAAAACAATGAATTCCTTTTTCAAATTTTTGTATTTAACAAGTAAGTTTTGGAATTCATCTTGTAGCTCATCATAATCATTTTGCAAATCACTATATTCATTTTGCAATTCATTGTCATAAGAAGTAGAGGGTTTAGAACTTACCTCGTTTTCTTCTTTGATGCCCATGAGGCATTGTTCAACTTGTTCATCATGGGAGGTTGTAGAAGGCTTATCCCATGTTGTTGGATTTGATGTTGTATCCATTTGTGAAGTAGATGCTTTTGAGTTGCTCCTTTCATTTGCATATACTCCATAGATGGCTTCTAATTTTTGCCATACTTCATGTGCCGATCGGATACCTACAACATGTTCATATTCCAAATTAGTAAATGAACGATACAAAATATTTAGAGCTTTACCGTTTAAGGAGATGATTCTCTTCTTTTCATCATTGAGCTCTTTGTGTGGTGTATTCTTCATTGGAATGGATTCTCCATTTATGACGGTGTTCCAAATGTCGAACCCGCAACCTTGTAGATAGCATTCCATTCTTTCTTTCCAAAAATTAAAATTCTTGGAATCAAATAGTGGTGGCTTGGTGGTGGAGGTGCCGGATAGATGAGCTTCGTTCAGTAGCCGATCGTTTCTCTTCACTCGCGATGTGAAACGAGCTTGCCAAAAGAGTTTGGCTCGATACCACTTGTAAGTCCAAGCGGCTACGATAATCTGAGGGGGTGAATAGATTATCTCCATCTTTTCAATTTCGCCCTCTTTTAACAATCGAATGCTCAAACAAAATAATAAAGGTGCGGAATGTAAACAACACACGCCGATTTAAAGAGGTTCAACCCACCTAGGGCCTAATCCTCTACCACCCCAAGATATCCTGGGATGGATTTCGAAAAGAGAAAAAGATTTTATTAATAATTACCAAAATTATTACAACAAAATCTTACACCAACACCTTGGAAGAGCACCACACTCTTCTTCAACACCACCTTTGAGATTACCACAATCTCACTTGAAGATTACCACAATCTCCAACGGCACCTTGTGAAGATTACCACAATCTTCACCCTTGAAGAGCACCACACTCTTCAACACCTCAACAAGAAGATTACCACAATCTTCTTACACCTAACACCTAGTTCACCCAAGTGTGTTCTTACCACAAGAACACTCACAAGGATATCTTGTGTTTGAATGACGACCACAAATTCAAGATTACAACTCGATAATTGATAATACAATAGAGTGCAAGTGTAATCAAGAATAGCCTAGACCTCAAAGATGTGAAAGTGATAAGCTAGGCAATTTTACAACAAGAATAATGACTATGAAAGAACAAATGTATTCTTGAGTGTATCTTGTTGTGTTGTAGTTTTCTCTCTTATTGTTGTGCTTCAAAACTTCCTCTATTTATAGGAGATGATTGATACTTGATAGGCTCCTCTTGGAATCGATTTCTACAAAAATTGCAATTAAAATCAAGATTATAGTCATTAGAAATCAATCCCACAATTTAGGGAAAAGTCGTCACCAACGCACAAATCTAGAATTTTCTTTGTCAAAGCATAGATGACCGGTCCGCACGAAATAGAAGTTTGAAAATGAGAATACACATTTACACGTAGGCGACCATCCGACGTAGGTTCGACCGGTCGTTCGACTTCAACCTGTCGCATGACCCAAAAACGAAGGGCAAATGTTCTGTTTCAATTTTTGCTCCCAGTGTACGGCCGCCCAGGGGTCGACCGGTCGACGCCCACCGTTTGCCCTATAGGGCGACCGGTTGCCACCTGACCATTTTCTCGCAAACATGAAGTTTTCTGTTTTTCTCAACTTTCGTGCGGGTTGCTCTATAGGGCGACTGATTGGCCTCAAAACAAAAGTATTGTCCAATTTTATATCGAAAATAGACTTCAAGAAATACTCCGAAAAATAGTGAAAACATTTTAGACCGATCGGGAGTATTAGGACAACATTTAGAAAACATTGTTTTGGTGTAAAAATACATTAACGTAAAAATCATTAAAAGTGTTGTCCAATTTTGTTTAAAATAAAACTTGAAGAAATACTCCGGAAAATATTAAAACCATTTGAATCATTTAGGAGTATTTGGACAACCTTTAAAACCATTGTTTTGGTGTAAAATCAAAATCATCAAAATCATGATAAAACCATTTATCAAACAAAAAGAAATGAGATTTTTAGTACATTTTCTTCTTCTCTTCTATTTTCCAAACTTTTGATACTCCATTTTCATTTTTGGACTTTTAGGGGCTGGCCTTAAGAGTTATTTAAGAGTGAGCAAAGAGACCCATTTTGAGACATCTACTAGTCTCATTTCATCTACTACACAAGGTAAGTGTAGTTTTACCAATATTCTTCACCTCTTTCTTCGTAACTTAAATTTTTAACCTTATTTCCTAACTCCTACATTTTTTTGATATTCCTTGACTTAGGGGTTGACCTAAGTCACTTCTTCATCAAGAATGATTTAGTCCATTTTTCACCAACAAATCAATCTTTAAGGTGGGTGGAAAAATCCTTTCAACTTCTAGGTGTTTTACTTAAAAATACATGTAGTATTTTGATTTTGAGCACTTGAGATATATATTATTTATTTCATGCTATTTTCTTGTATCAAGTTGGAAAAATTCTCAAGTGTTGCTCAGAAATGCGATTTATCGGAAAATAGGGCATACATGTACACTTTATTGTTATACTTGATGAAATTTTGTATGAGAAGGATATGTATGTGTATGACTCTTGAAATCTATGTTTTGAATGATTTATAACCTGGACAAGTCTAGCATAATTGATTAAATTTCAACTTTTGGACTTAAAATGCAAAAATAGAAAGTTGGTGGACTTCATTGCAAGAAAATAAAACTTAAGGGACCCCTCTGTAATTTTCGATTTTTGGGACTGAACTCAGGTTCAAAAATTATGTTTTGACATTTTAATAAAGTTTTAAGAGTTTTTAGATAAATAAAATCAACCCTTAATAGCCCAAGGATTAGATTGTAAAATTTTAGAAGTTTAAGGGCTATTTTGCAATTTTTGAAAGTGTACTAGACCCTAATTTTAAAATTTGAAATTTTAACTCTTAATGGACTGGAAATAACATATTTTAAGTGTATTCCAAAAATCAAAGTGTTTAGAGCTTGGAAAGTAATTTTATAAAACTTGAGGGACCAAATTGTAAAAGATTAAAATGGAGGACCAAAATGCAGTTTTCAGGACTTATGCAGTCCATGCACCTGTAAATACTAATTTAGCTATAACTTAATGATATTTGGACCCAAAGTTCAAATTTCATAAGAATCGGACACCTAAAAGTCTTAAAGGCAATTGTTTCAAAATAGGACAAAAATGAGATTTTCAAAAGTTAAGGGGCCTATACTTATTTCTTTTTAAAAATGTTTTTGTCCCAATATCCCACTGACCTTAGTGACATTTTCCAACTGGAATCACATTAAAAGCCCTTCCGGGTTGTGAGTTCCAATTATTTTAAACGTAGGAACCGAAATGACAATTTTAACAAATTTGGGGCTAATGTGAGAATTTTATAAAAACTCGACATCAAAACTTTAAAAACCTGAATCTCTAAACAATTTACAGAATTTAGGAACTGACCTCATTATTTTTCAAGGTCGGGACATTTATTTATTTAATTTTTAACCCCAAAAGAATTGGTTTTTACAAGGGGCAAATTGTAAATTTTCTTTTTACAAGAACCTAACTCAAATTATTTTTATTTTAAAGAAACAACGCTGGACCCTCTTACTTTAATTATTGATTAAAATATTTTATTTTCTCAAAAATCCCTTGAATTATCGGATCATCTTGACCGATTAATACGCGATCGTGGGGCGACTTCCTCGTCTTGCGATTTCGAATCTATAACGGACCTATGTTCCACCTAATCTTTCAAGATATCGAAGATTGCTTATCCTCCCAATAATCATCTTCATACAAATAACTCCACCAACGCCATAATCGCTTTGCGCAAATTTTCGAAAACTTTCCTAAAATGCTTCCCCGAATCAATAATACTCAATGCGGTTGACTACCCAACGATGTACTTACTTTCCTGCCTGGAGTCAACTTGGTGCGTCGAGCTCACAAAATCGGAATGGATACGCCGGATGGAACCGGCAGCTCGGCCGCTATTCCACTCTCTGTCCCATCGCCCTAATCCCACAATTGATGGACGGAGTTTGTCCAAGGGAAGCGGGTCGTAGTACTTGAGGTATAATCATGATTATGACGAATCCGAGTCTTGCAAGCTCTAATGTGGATTTTGTCTTTGCCTATGGAGCGATAAGGTGACAGGTCTTGGATCATCTTTAATGGGGAGTTACAAGAAAGAACGAAGGAATCGTTGTCTGATCCACATGATTCAGAGTTAAACGGACCCGATTGGTCGGCGCTACAAATCCGTACGCAACTGCTACTTGTATTGCATTGGTTGGTGCTACAAATTTGTACGCAACCGCTACTCGCTTTGCATAGGATTGCCGTGCATTACATTCGCAAATCCTACCGTCTTGCCTGAATCATTGTGCTTGTGTGACCACGAACTATTTCTTAAACGGTATAAGTATATTACTTTATAAATATTTATCACGACGCTTGTGGACTATGTATGAAAACATGCATCATACCTCACGCGTTTTCATACAACCATTTTCTCGCATTAACTATATACATCGCCACACTCTCACACGATCACCGCATCCACTGAGATTTCTGTCTCATCCTCTCCTGTTTTCTAACCTTTAGATGAGGAGTACGTTGAAGACGTCGAACCTACCACAGACTGAATCCCGTGCTCCGCATGTCGTACTAGTTCATGTAATCAATTATGTCGAGCGACATTTTCTTTTGCTTTTGTTATTGTTGAACTCATTTGTTCTGTTTTAGTTTAGACTGTAAGTTTAAATTCGGATATTTTGATGGATTGTATTCGGATATTGTCGGACCTTAAGATGTAATTCGTACTTGTGTGTATTTTATTCCGCTGCATTAGACTCTATTTCACATGGAGTTTGGTATCCTTGGTTTAGACTGTTGAATTATTTCTGTTTATGTGATTGTTCGTCGTCGCGTCGCGTTTGTGGCGTGACAGTTATGGTATCAGAGCTCGGCTAGTAAAATGGAACTTACACCGAGCTGACCCAGGATAGGTTCCTCTGACCTTGGATTGGGTACCGCTACTAGATGACCTAAGTTAAATCTTGGATGAATATTTGAACTCTTTTGGGCTGTTATAGTGTTAAGATATCCGGATATTCCTCTATTTGGACGTTAGGTGATTTAGAAAATCCGTGATTTAGAGATTATAATGCCTGATATGGTGAGACTCGAAGAATATGATGATATCTCTTGATAAGTATATGATTTGGATGTGATATATTATGGGATCTAGACACATAATGATATTACTTTGGGGAAAATGATAGTAGGGAAATCACTAAGTATATTGATCAATGATAATACCCTTGTGTTATTAATTCTCAAGTACTTGCACAAGCTTAAGTAAGGGAATTTGACTTGTAGTTTAGGTGTCATGGATAAGATAAATTAAGGATGTGGCTATTCTACGATCTCGACTGGATGTTACCACTAAATATCCCCTCCAGAGGATAGATGAACTATTTGATCAACTTCAAGGAGCGACGGTGTACTCGAAGTTTGATTTACAACAAGGATATTATCAATTGAAGATCCGTGAAGAAGACGTTTCCAAAACGACATTTCAAACAAGATATGGACACTACGAGTTTGTAGTGATGTCTTTCGGTCTGACGAACGAACCAAAGAAATTTATGGATCGATGCATCGGGTCTTTCAACCTTATTTGGATCAATTCGTAGTGATATTCATTGATGACATACTCGTATACTCTAAGTCTAGAAAAGAGCATGAACGCTCATCCAAAATTATTTTGGAGATACTACGAGAGCACAGTTGTATGCCAAATTCAGCAAGTGCGGATTTTGGCTTAGTGAAGTCGCATTCTTGGGACACTTAGTATCCGGCACTGGGATCACCGTAGACCCTTCGAAGGTATAAACAGTGGTTGAATGGAAATAACCTGGTGCCTCCAGAATAGTAGATCGGAAGGATCTTAGGACAAGCCGGATATTATCGAAGATTTATTCAGATTTCCCAAGATAGCCGGACCACTCACTCGACTAACCTGCAAGCAAGTCAAGTTTGTGTGAAATGACAAGTGTGAGGCTAGTTTCCAAGAGTCAAGAAACGACTCACTACAACTCGGTCTTAGCCCTTCCAAAGGGAACAAAAACTTTGTCATCTACAAATCATACATCAAAGGAAGGACTAGGAGCAGGTGCTCATGCGGGAAGGAAAGGTCATCGCTTATGCATCACGAAAGCTCAAGCCGTATGAGTCCATTACCCAACACATGACTTGGAATTTGCAAATGACAATATTCGCGTTAAAGAAATGGAGGCACTATCTCCACGGAGCAACATTCACAATTTCCACATATCACAAGAGCATGAAGTATCTATTCTCTCATAAAGACCTCAACTGAGGCAACGGAGATGGATGAAGTTAATTGAGGACTATCACTTTGATATTCAATACCATCCCTGAAAGCTAACATAGTAGCCGACGCCTTGAGCGAAAGACAAGTTTAGCCGGACTAATGATTCGAGAGTAGAAATCATTAGAAGAGCCGAGCACTTGGAATCGGCGAGAACCAATACTCATATTTCATGTGCTAATATTTTGGTTAAACCCGATCTGCAACGAGATCAAGGAAGACAGAAATGATGTGCATCTTCAAAAACTTAAAGAAAAGATACTTAAAGGAGAGAGTTCGAATTTCGGTACATGAAGATGGAATTATTAGATTCCAAAAAATCGAGTTTGTGTATCGAGTGACGAGTAGATTAGGAATAGAATCCTCGCAGAGGCACACCGTTCGAAATACACTATACATCCTGGAGGAAACAAGATGTATAAGGACTTGAAACGGAATTATTGGTGAGTAAACATGAAGAACCAGGTAGCGGAGTTTGTTGCGAGATGTTTGACTTGTCAACGAGTAAAAACATAACACCAACGACCATCTGGTTTATTACAACCGTTGAAAATTCCCGAGTGGAAATGGGAACACATAACGATGGACTTCGTGACGGGTCTACCAAGGACCAGAGGAGGCCATGATGTTATATGGGTAGTCGTAGACCGACTCACGAAATCTGCACACTTCTTACCCATGAAAAAACCGACAGCTTGCAGAAACTCGCGTAGATTTATATCCGAGAGATCATTCGACTACATGGAGTGCTAGTCAACATTGTGTCAGACAGAAACCCGAGGTTTGTCTCCAGATTCTGGAAGTGTTTGCATGAGGAATTGGGTACCTCGCTAAGTTTCAGCACAACAGCACATCCACAAACTGATGGCCATTCTGAGTGAACGATTCAAACCCTGGAAGATATGCTGCGAGCCTGCACGTTGGATTTCCAAGAAAGTTGGGATTCACACGTACCATTGGCCAAGTTTGCCAATAATAACATCTATCAGGCCACAATCGGGATGGCACCCTACGAAGCCTTGTACGGGCGAAAGTGTAGATTTCCACTACACTGGGAGATTGATGACCAATGGACTCCAAAAGAGAAACGAAAGTCGTCCTTGTTTCCAAAGGTCGACTTAGTTCAGGAGACCATGGAGAAGGTCAAGCTGATCAAGGAACGGATCCGCACAGCTTAGAGCCGCCAAAAGAGTTACGCAAACAAGAGGAGAAAGGACTTGGAATTTGAAGCCGGAGATAAAGTATTTCTCAGACTCTCTCCACATAAAGGATTGATCAATCCGAAGAAAAGAGGCAAGTTGAGCCCGAGATATGTTGGACCTTACAAATTTTGCAGAGGATCGGGAAGTTAGCCTACCGACTCGAGTTACTAGCACAGTATACGAGAATGCACGATGTATTCCACGTATCGAGGTTAAAGAAGTTCACCCTAGATACTCTTCCTATGATGGAAAATTTATCCTACATCGAAAAACCAATCTGCATCATTGACCAACAGATACGTCAGTTGCGTAATAGAGAGATTTTGATGGTTAAAGTGGTATGGGGAAACCATAACCGAGACGAAGACGCAACGTGGAAGATGAAAGAATACATGAGGAATCAATATCCAGAGTTGTTCTGAAGAGAATTTGGGGACCAAATTCTTTTAAGGAGGGGTGAATGTGAGGCCCCGAATTTTAACAACGTGAGATACAGTGTTATGTAGTGATTATTTATTTGGCTATGTATCACAAACCTATTATTAATGAAAAGCGACTCTACTTTTATTTATTTCTTCCAATGTCAATTACGCATTTCGCATTTTTGGAGCTTAGCAATTTTATATTCTCCTCTAGTATTAATGCTTGATCGAATGACTACGACTTTAGAAATATTAGACCCTCAAAAATTTAGGAGTACATTTCGATCCTTATCCAAATATTTCATCTTATTCTATAATTCATCCCAACCAACTTCCAATTTATTTTTCGATTACACATTTCTTATTTCACATCTTTATTTTAAATTTATAAATATTTAATTATGAATATTTATACATTTTATTTTTTTCCTCAATTTTATAAAGAAAAGAAACCAATTTGTTTTTCTTTTTTCCCTAATTTTCGAAATTACGACTTTAAATGGGGAAAATAACTCAATTTTTCTTCTATCACTATTTTATCATTTTGTATCTCCCAACTAAATTATTATTGGACAAAAAAATAAATAAAATTTTGATAATTTCATTTCTATTTTATTTTATGTCTTCCAAGCCTACAACTAAAAATCTTCCTACAAATCACACTAACCCCTTAGTCAAACAAATGAATTTTAAATTTCCCTCTAAAACCTAGCTTTTGGCTTCATGTCCCTAATAAAGAAAGCTAGTTATTTTTTTACCCTAAATCCCTAATTATTCCCATTAATTATCATTAATCTCCCAAGCAAAAAATTATCTCTCTTCTTTCTAAACATTCTCCTACTTCTCTCTACAAATTTCTTCATATCTTCAAACACACCTCCCTTATACTTCAAACACTTCTTCATATCTTCAAACACACTTTCTTCATATCTTCAAGAATAATTTCTTCATATCCTCAAACACTTTCTTCTTTCTTCAAACACTTAACAAAAACACATGAACTCTTCTTACTTCTTTATTTTCGAAACTATCACTATTACAATGTAAGGAATTTTCTTCTTCAATCCATTTTGATATTTCTAGCTCATCATCTTCACTTCTTAATCTAAGTTTGATTTTTGGTTTGAGGTACACTTAGAAGACAACTTGAAGATAATAGAGACTTGGAACCATCTTGACTAGACCTCAAGAAATTGTGAAGGAATTTGGACTAGAAGGTAAGAAATGAGATTTTTAGTACATTTTCTTCTTCTCTTCTATTTTCCAAAATTTTGATACTCCATTTTCATTTTTGGACTTTTAGGGGCTGACCTTAAGAGTTGTTTAAGAGTGAGCAAAGAGACCCATTTTGAGACATCTACTAGTCTCATTTCATCTACTACACAAGGTAAGTGTAGTTTTACCAATATTCTTCACCTCTTTCTTCGTAACTTAAATTTTTAACCTCATTTCCTAACTCCTACATCTTTTTTGATATTCCTTGACTTAGGGGCTGACCTAAGTCACTTCTTCATCAAGAGTGATTTAGTCCATTTTTCACCAACAAATCAATCTTTAAGGTGGGTGGAAAAATCCTTTCAACTTCTAGGTGTTTTACTTAAAAATACATGTAGTATTTTGATTTTGAGCACTTGAGATATATATTATTTATTTCATGCTATTTTCTTGTATCAAGTTGGAAAAATTCTCAAGTGTTGCTCAGAAATGCGATTTATCAAAAAATAGGGCATACATGTACACTTTATTGTTATACTTGATGAAATTTTGTATGAGAAGGATATGTATGTGTATGACTCTTGAAATCTATGTTTTGAATGATTTATAACCTGGAAAAGTCGAGCATAATTGATTAAATTTCAACTTTTGGACTTAAAATGCAAAAATGGAAAGTTGGTGGACTTAATTGCAAGAAAATAAAACTTAAAGGACCCCTCTATAATTTTCGATTTTTGGGACTGAACTCAGGTTCAAAAATTATGTTTTGACATTTTAATAAAGTTTTAAGAGTTTTTAGATAAATAAAATCAACCCTTAAAACCCAAGGACTAGATTGTAAAATTGTAGAAGTTTAAGGGCTATTTTGCAATTTTCGAAACTATACCAGACCATAATTTTAAAATTTGAAACTTTAAATCTTAAGGGACTGGAAATAACATATTTTAAGTGTATTCCAAAAATCCAAGTGTTTAGAGCTTGGAAAGTAATTTTATAAAACTTGAGGGACCAAATTATAAAAGATTAAAATGGAGGACTAAAATGCAATTTTCAGGACTAATGGAGTCCATTCACCTGGAAATACTAATTTAACTATAACATAATAATATTTTGGACCCAAGGTTCAAATTTCATAACAATCAGACCCCTAAAAGTCTTAAAGGCAATTATTTCAAAATGGGACAAAAATGAGATTTTTAAAAGTTAAGGGGCCTATACTTATATCTTTTTAAAACTGTTTTTGTCCCAATATTCCACTGACCTTAGTGACATTTTCCAACTGGAATCACATTAAAAGCCCTTCCGGGTTGTGAGTTCCAATTATTTTAAACTTAGGGACCGAAATGACAATTTCAACAAATTTGGGGCTAATGTGAGAATTTTATAAAAACCCGACCTCAAAACTTTAAAGACCTGAATCTATGAAAATTTTAAAGAATTTAGGAACTGACCTCATAATATTTCAAGGTTGGGATATTTATTTATTCAATTTTTAACCCCAAAAGAATTGGTTTTTACAAAACGGGGCAAATTGTAAATTTTCTTTTTACAAGAACCTAATTTATATTTTAAAGAAACGACGCTGGACCCTCTGACTTTAATTATTGATTAAAATATTTTATTTTCTCAAAAATCCCCTGAATTATCGGATTGTCTTGACCGATTAATACGCGATCGTGGGGCAACTTCCTCGTCTTGCGATTTCGAATTTATAACGGACCTATGTTCCACCTAATCTTTCAAGATATCGAAGATTGCTTATCCTCCCAATAATCATCTTCATCCAAATAACTCCACCAACGCCATAATTGCCTTGCGCAAATTTTCGAAAACTTTCCTAAAATGCTTCCCTAAATCAATAATACTGATTTGCTGATTGACTACCCGAACGTGTACTTACTTTCCTATCCGAGTCAACTTGTGCGTCGATCTCACAATGAATGGATACGCCGTGATGGAACCGGCAGCTGGGCCGCTATTCCACTCTCCCCCCATCGCCCTAATCCCGTAACTAAGGGATGGAGTTTGTCTTAGGGAAGCGTCGAAGATTTGAGGTATAATCATGATTATGACGAATCCGAGCCTTGCAAGCTCCAATGTGGATTTTGTCTTTGCCTATGGAGCGATAAGGTGACAGTCTTGACCATCTTAAACGGGAGTTACAAGGAAGAACGAATGAATCGCTTGTCCGATCCACACGATTCGGGAGTTATATGGACCCGATTGGTTGGCGCTACAAACTGCGTGCGCAACTTCTACTTGTATTGCATTGGTTGGCGCTACAAATCTGCACGCAACCGCTACTCGTTTGCATATGATTGCCGTTACATTCATTCATCACGCAATCCTACCTCTTTGAATCATAGTGCTTGTGTGACCACGAACTATTTCTTAAACGGTATAAGTATATTACTTTATAAATATTTATCACGACACTTGTGGACTATGTGTGAAAACATGCATCATACCTCACGCGCGTTTTCATACAACCGTTTTCTCGCATTAACTATATACATCGCAACACTCTCACACGATTACCCCATCCACTGAGATTTATGTCTCATCCCCTCATGTTTTCTAACCTTTAGATGAGGAGTACGTTGAAGACGTCGAACTTACCACGATCAACCCGTGCTCCGCATGTCGTACTAGTTCCTATAATCATTGATGTCGAGCGATATTTTCTTTTGCTTTTATTATTGTTGAACTCCTTCGTTCCGTTTTAGTTTGGACTGTATGTTTAAATTCAGATATTTTGATGGATTGTATTCGGATATTGTCGGACCTTGAGATGTAATTCGTACTTGTATGTATTTTATTCCGCTGCATTAGACTCTATTTCACTTGGAGTTTTGTATCCTTGGTTTAGACTTTCAATTTATTTCTGTTTAAGTGATTGATCGTCGTTATCGCGTTTGGGGCGTGACAATAAACATGACATATAACACAATCTTATCCTGGTATATTAGACGAAAAATACCTTAATGTCCCTAAAAGAGACGCGTGTGCTTAAAATTAGGCTAATAATCTGAACCATTAATTATTAAATCCAATGGTCTTGATGTGGTCTAACGGTCTTACCTAAAGGGTTTGGTCTCATTTGAATCAATCTCTATATATATGGTTGCCCACAACAATATGAAGCCACCACGTGTAATTGAGAGAATAAAGGGATTGCCACATGTCTCAAAAAACAAAGGTGGCGATGACATGTGTCATGTTTGTTTATTATTTTAGTATAAAGAATTGATTTACAAATAAATTTTCCAGAATTTGATGTTAACGATTTGTATGATACTCTTGTAAATTTTGATTTTTTTTTATTTCTAATTAGTATTGGATCTCCTATAACTATAATAAAACATTTGCGACACCAAAATTTTATCTTTTAACAAAACCACTCGTGTGTTATGTAACAGACGAGTATTGTTCTAGTTTATTGTGGAGTAGTATTTTCTTATGTGACTTGGACAAAGCTTACAAGGACCTCTTATTTCCACTGGTTACCAATTACCATTTCCTCATTTTGTGGTTAATTCTTTACTCTCCATTGAAAACCATTTTTGTATTATTACTATTTTCTTTTGTTGTTGTTTCAAATGTCAACAAATATAGCTCTTCCACCCCATCTCCTTAATTTCAGGTTGCCCCCCTACTTTGTCCACTTCAATTTTCAGCCTATAAACTTGCCATTTTCAATTGCAAGAATTGCTCATAATCTAAAACGAACAAAGACCAAATTTCATTTTATTTGGTCTTGTGAAAATATTAGAAACTCAATTTCATCCAAATAATATTAATCATAATCGTGTTTTTGAAAAGATGGCGCAATTTGGCACGACGCAGAAATGCAATGCTTGTGATAAAGTGGTTCATTTTGTGGAGATGATGTCTGCTGATGGAATTCCATATCACAAGAACTGCTTCAAATGCTGCCATTGTAATGGACGTCTTGCGGTACGATTTATATTTTTCTGCATTTTTTTATTGGTTTTTATTTTTCAAATTTTGAGGAATGTTTTCTAAATATGTTTTTTTTTTTTGAAAAAGAAAAATAAAAAATTTGAGGCTAAAATGATTTCATTGTAAGAAATTTACAATAGTATCAAGTCATTAGATGCATATATTATTTTGAATAATCATTGTATCATTTGGTTTTACCAAATGATAAATGTAGATTCAATAAGTTATAATCCAGGACAAATATATGTAACATGTTCTTAGCGTAAGAGGATCATTATAAATTTGAGATATTTGTGGGAGTATTTACAATCACAGGAAAAGAAAAGAAAAAGGAATTCTCAAGCCGCGATTGGATGTGAGTGAAATTCCATTTTAGTTCCTATTGGAATATTTTTTTTTTGACGAAACATGCTATTGTTTATGAAAATTTTCAGAAAATATACTATTCTTTCACTTTCACTTTTTCTCATTTTTTCTCTTATCAATCATATCTACACATTTTTTCACAAAAAAACTAATCATTATTACACATTCTCCCACAAATTTCACTATTCACTCACTCACAAATTTCTAACTATCAATCATATTCAATCATTATTTTACTATTTTTAAATCAAATCAACTTTAATTATTACTTTTTCATCTCACATCCAATCACACACTCAAAATTCATATTTTTCTTCAAAGTTTTTTCACCACTATTCTCTAGCAAAATGAAAATTTTCAAAATGAAAGATATCCAATCGCGCCCTTTTTTGCTAAAAAGGAAAGAGTAGTTTTTTTTTAATCGGTAAGAAGAAGTAGTTTTTAGTGTTTCAAGTGACAACTTCTGCTTATAATTCTGTTTGATTTAATTAGAATCTAACAACATGAAGGGAGAGGTGATTTAGATTTCTTCTTGTTTTATTTTTACAAACACTATTATACCAACTTCTAATTCCCAACTACTTTTAGCTTATTCTACAATAAACCATTTCTTCTAAAAGCAAGTCACTATATATTTTTGGGGTAATTATAAAACAATCCTCGAGGTTTGAGCTAGTTACAAAAAAACCTTGAGATGTTTTAATATTACAAAAACCCTCAAATTTGATTATGTCGTAAATTTAAGGGATAATTGTAATATTTCTATAAAATGAGTGGGGTATTCAAATATTTTTGCTTATAAAAATTAAAAATAGAAACGTAGATGAAATCAAATCTCAATGAATTTTTGCAATTTTAAAAATATCTAAGTTTTTTTCTGTAATTGGCCCCAACCTCAATTTTTTTATTTTTGGTAATTATCCCCATATTTTATGTTGATTTTTCACTCTTTTTATCCTTGCCACGATTTCCAATTAAAATATCATAATACTTTGTGCTATCTGGAATTGTATCCATATTCATCGAGTTTTTCATGGAAAATTAAAATAATCTCTACCGTTCGTTCTTTTTTAATTTATTTTTTTTATTTCTCACTTTATTTTCATTTATCAAATTCATCATAACTAGGATGTGAATTGGCTAATATTCACAAAATTAAATTGACATCAATTATATTATTTTACATTACAGATGAGCAATTACTCTGCTGTGGATGGGAAATTATACTGCAAGCCTCACTTTGAACAACTCTTTAAGGAAACAGGCAGCTTCACTACAAAGAAATTCACACCATGTGAATTTTCAAACCTTATTTTAAACATAAATATTTCTTTTTAATATATATGTTATGCTCACATAATGTTTTTTTTTTTCTTTATCAGCTGGGAAGCAAGGAGAACTGGTAAAAAGACAAATAAACCCATCCAGTTTATATTTTAATTAATTTCCTATGTTTCATGGAATTTCATTTTAATTTTTTTTTGCTGTGTTTGTTTATATGTAATTACAGAATAGAACTCCTAGTAAAGTCTCCACCCTTTTCTCTGGCACCCAAGAGAAATGTGCAGTTTGCAAAAAGACAGTCTACCCTCTTGAAAAGGTATGTTTTATTGTTCCATGTAACCTTACTATCAAGTGTAACCTTACTATCAAGTGTAATTAGAAAGGAAAAGATGAAAAAGAAGTTGCAATTTTGCACTTTGCCACCTCAATTATACGCTTATAACAGTTTATCTCCTCGAATAATTAGGAAAGTGCATATTACCATAATAGTTCCGAATAAAAAATTATATATGTCTAGTATATCTTTCGTTTCAAAGTTAAATTGACATTTTTTTTAAATAAGTGGGGAATATTGGTTGGAATGGAGGAGATAAATTTCAAAGAATCAAAGATATAGGGTTCAACCCTGGTTAACATCCTTATAAAGAGTTAGTGATACCATTTGAGCTATAAGCTAGTGGTGAGTTAAATTTTGCATTAATCATCCACTACAACATAAATGACATTAGGTAACACTCAAAAAATGTTACCTAATGGCCATAAAATGTTACTATAGACAATAGGTAACACTTTTATGGCGTTGCGCTTTACCGTCTTCTACCTATAGTCAAAGGTATCACTTTTATTAGCTTTTAGTAACACTTTTTCTAAGTGTTACATTAAGTTTTCTATTGGTAACACTTTGAAGAAATATTTCTAAAGTGTTACATATAAATCTTATGTAACAATTTTTTGTAACACTTTTTATATTTGTAACACTTTAAAAAAAATACTTCTAAAATGTTAAATATGAATCTTATATAACACTTTGTTTGTAGCACTTCATAGAAATACTATTTTTTGCCACCATGTAGATTCGAATCTACGACTTGTTATGTATGGAAGTGGCAATTTGCCACTAAGCTAAGTTGATTCTTATTACAACTTTTGTTTTGTTTTATATATACACATACACACAAACACATATATATATATATTATATGTATATATAATATATTTTATATAATAAAGATTATATTTTATAATATATGTATTAAGTTATATTATACACTTTGTATATATCAATTTTTATATTGTATAGTATATAGTTAGAAAATCATATTATATTATATATTAAAGGACACAATAAATTAAAAATATAAAAATATATAAAATAAATTTATTGACTAATAAATATTCAATCGGTAGAAATAAAAATATAAAATTAATTTACCGATGATAAAAAAAGTTCTAACAAGAAAAATTAAATAATAAAGAAAATAACGAAATAATAATTTACCGACGGAAAAAATTTCTAAGTAATTACCGACAACATCAATTTTCATTAGTAATTGTTTTTTAAAAAGTAAAAAAAATATAAAAAACAGATTAACGATGAAATGGATCTCCGTTAATAAAAATTAAAAAAATAATAATAAAATATATACATGCGCATTTTCCGTCGGTATTAAGACGGAATTAATTGCCTTCGTAAAAAGTAAACTAAAATACTTTGGAAAAAGTAAACAAAAATTCAGTTAAAAAAACAGAGTACATGATGTCTACAATTTTTAGGTTTTGTGACATCAATTAATTAAATAAATCTTTGACATGATTTAATGATAGTTACATAATTTTGTGTTACTAAAATATAGCTTAAAAAGTGTTACAATCAATAAAATATATTGTTGTCAAGAGTGCTTCTTAAATAAAGTGATATCTATTTGCGTTATAAAAGAAATAACAAAAACAAACTGATACTTAAAAAGTGTTACTTATATGAAAGTGTTACATATAAGCGTTACATATTGATAAAAGTGTTACCTATTTTCGTTACAAAAGAAATAACAAAAAAAAGTGATACTTAAAAAGTGTTACTTATATAAAAGTGTTACATATAAGTGTTACATATTGATAAAGTGCTACAAAAGTGTTACATAAATATTGTAATGTAAAAAGTGTTACAAACATGTGTTACATATGTACCTTATGTAAAAGGTGTTACAAAATTTGTGTTACCTAATGTCATTTATGTTGTAGTGATCCCTAAAGTTTATTTTTCTTTTTAGAGTGAAAATGAATTTCATTAAAATGAAAAACAGTTGTCAGCCCCTACTTGATGATCATAAATCTATACCGATCTAAAATAAAAATTTTAAACCTAAAAAGTTTAAATTTTATCCCTTGTATATCACTTATCAAAGGGTTTTTAAATACTCACGTGCGTGGTGCTTGTAGTTTTATAAGAGCAAAATGAGTATAAAATAAAATTACAAAATTGTACTTTCATCTCTAAATCTTAAATATAAATTTTACGAATACAAAAACTACCCCTGAGGTTTAGTCTAATTAAAAAAAATTATCTTTTAAAATAACAAATATTCCCTTGAGGCATTACAAACACCCCTTGAGGGTTGTATTTGTTATATAAATTACCTCAAAAACACATGTTAATGAGGTATTTATAATTTTGAAACAGAATTAGGTATTTTTGTAGTTAAACTAAAGCTCAAGGGTGTATTTGTAACTATCCCTAAATTTTAGGTACTATATTAGTTTGATTTACCTCACTTATAAATCAATATGAGACAATTTAATTTCAAGATTGTGCAAAAAAATAAAGTACTAGTTATTTTTTGGCAGGTGACTGTGGAGAGTGAATTCTACCACAAAACATGTTTCAGATGTGCTCATGGGGGTTGCAATCTTACAACCTCAAACTATGCTGCTTTGGATGGGATCCTCTACTGCAAGCCCCATTTTGCCCAGCTCTTCAAAGAGAAGGGCAGTTACACTCATCTCACAAAGACTACTTCTTTGAAGAAAAATGCATTGGCACAAGATGAAAACTTGATCGCATCCGACGACTCACAACAACCCGATCATGAAAGTCCTACCCCCGAGCTTACACAGGAGGAGTAGGACATATAGGGAGTGATAGATTGACATTTCGTTTTCGTAATTTTTTGTTTTTGAAGGTAATAGTGTGAAAAGGTTTTTATTTTGAAAATGAGAATGAATTTTGAGAGTTTTATTGGATATAAGATGAAAATGCGATAATGATAGTTGGTGTGGTGGTTTTTTTTTAGTATTATATTGATTAGATGTGCATTATTGTTGATTTGATAAATACGAGAAAGTGAACAGTGTAATAGTGATATTGTTTTGTATTAAATATGAATAGATGTGATTGACATTTGAAAATTAAGAATAAGTGAATAGTATATTTTTCGATTTTTTTTTTTACAAATAATTACACTTTCATCCAAAATTTTATTCGGAAAGTGGAAGCAAGGAAAATTATTTCACAGGATATGTTTTCCCCCTACTTTGGGATTAATGCTCATCATTTCCTTTACATTTCTGCATTGGTAATAGAAGTAGGACTAATTTTGTTTATTTGACTGATATTTGGCACCTTGTTTTTAAATAAATTGTTCATAGGTTAATTTAGGGTACTTGAAAGATGTAATTATTATTATTATTATTATTATTATTATTATTATTATTTTGTATTTAAATTGCATGGATGGTTGGATATGATTAGTAGTTATGTTAATTTCTTATCGGTGCCAGTCATATATATGAACACTACCGAATATCATTCTTGTGAAATATATAGATGACCCTATTAGTAAATAAATTACATGATATTTGGTTATACTTATGAATATAGATCGAGAGTGTGATTTCATTTTATAATTTAGACTGTGCTTATAGATTTGTTACTAAGTTTGATAACCAATCACAGTAAAAAAAAATCGTGGTTAAATTGTACAACTTGTATAGTCATTGAAGTAATAATAGTATCGATAGGATATTGTGAGAATTCGAAAAGGTAAATCTAAAGATGATGTCTTATGTGAGACCGTCTCATGGATATAATTTAATGAGAAGAATCTTAAAACAAACAAAATAATGAATTCTTTTTATGTGTGTGTGTTTGGGTCGAAATTCTATTTAAATATAAGATTCATATCAAGAATTATATTTATGAGACCGTCTCATAGAAATTTTTATGAAAATCTAAATATATCAAAGGGAATTACTTTTCAAGAGTATATGTAACATGCTTTTATAAGTTCTTTTATAGGGCCTAAGAATATTTTGTTTTTACTTTCACAATGAAGACGCAAATACAAATTTGCTGTAATCTATTCAATAAATTGTTTTTTGAACGGGTATAATAAGGGACGAAACACACGCTCCGGGATCAAACTCGAATCAATTGCGTGATCAAACTCGAATCAATTGTCCTGAAAGTATAAACTGCTTCTACCACTAAATTAAAAGATTGATCCGTATTCAAGAAACTTATTTAGCGTTCATTGCAATGTCAACAAGTTTTTTTGTATATAAATCATTCCAATTCCATCCTAATGAGAATGAAATATAAATCAAATAATTGTTTATAGATCTCACATCGAAATCACTACCATTTGAATAGCTTATAATTCATATAGATTATAAAATAAAAGCATGTGTTAGTGTCAAAATTAATCAATTGCGAATTATATAGTCTTTAATAGCTGATACATAAAAATAATCTCCATAAAAAACCCTAGATTCCTTTCTTTTAAACTCTTCCTTTCTTCTGCTTCTCATCTTGTTCTTCATCCTTAAGGGTTGACTTTTGGTCTGAAATCATCTTGTCTATATCTTTTTTTTTCTATCAATTTTGTTTTCTAAATAAATGATTTTCCCACATAGATCTTGATTGTTTGTTTATTTTTTCTTGTTTGTGATTTCGTCGCACTTGGTTTATCACTGTCTTGGTACGATATTTTTTCTTGTGTGGACGGTTCAGACAATCATGTTTTCGATCCGACGGACAAAACAAATAAGATTATGGTTTTCAACAAATTGCGATCCGGAATCACGAATATTCTAGGCACTATAAAATTTTTCAAAATTGTAGGCTTTTAGCCGATTTTTGTTATTAACCTAAGTACAATGAATTTTTCATAGTTTCATCTTTTATAATTTTTAACAGATTTGTTTATGTCTTCAATCGAAATATTGTTAGTTTGTTTAATTAATAAAATTATTTTTGTGTAAAAAAAGCCAATGATACTAGTCATACATTAAAAGAAAAACATTTTACAGTTGAGTATAATTAATCGAAAAAATAAATTTTGTCAAAAAATAATTAATCGAAAAATCCAGTTTTACTTTGTTAAGATATGAATAATTGTTCACGCTTCACGCCGCATTTGTCGAAACAAAATCTAAAATACATTAATTCCACACTCAAGTTATCAAAATCAAATCTTAAACATTAAATTTTTCCTAGTAACATTCATCAAAAAGTTAGAAACAAAACTGTCACAACAATAAAAAATGTAACTACGAAAAGACTCATAGGTTAATAATAAAAATCAACTTAAAATTTACAATTTTGAAAATCTATTTTGCCTAGAATACCTATGATTCCGGATCCGTAACATGTTGAAAATCTTTATCGAATCGAAAACTTGTTTGTCTCGAATCTACACAAGAAAAAACACCGCACCAAGATGGCTATTAACCAAATGCCGTGCGAAATGAAGAAATCATAAATAAGAAAACAAGCAAGTAATTGGGATAAGTGGAAAAACCACTTATTTAGAAACTAAATTAATAAAAAAATATAGATTGAGCGATTTCGGGTAAAAAGGGCTTAATAATGAAAAACAAGAAGAGAAACAAAGTAGAAAGAATCGAGAAAAAGAAGGGTAGAATTTTTCTAGGAGAAGGTCTCTTGTGAGACCGTCTCACTGATCTAGAGCTCCAAGATACCCAAACCCGCCAAACTAGTGTCCAAAAGCCCACTATTCAAAAGCCCAACCTAAATCACAAATCCTTAACCTCCCACGTGAGTCTCTCTCTCGGTCGTGAGATTTCATCTTCTCTCAATGCTCTTGCGGCAGCCGATCCACTAATTTCATCTCTCCACCGCCGCTAGCAACTTCAAAATTCATCTCTTCCACTGCGCTTACCGCCGATTGTTTTAAATGTCATGTCATCCTTGTCTACACAACTCGGTAAACCTATACAATTTATTCTTCCCGATGCGTTTTGGCGAGATAATATCGAATAAAATCGGTGTTCTTTGTTGTCCTAATTTTTTCCATATAGATATTCACAAAGTTGCGTTTTATTATTTACATGTTGAGAATATTCACCATTAATCACATATAATGTTCTTTGGTTGTCCTGAATATTTTCCACTCCATGTGATATTGTTATTGATGAAGTGTCGAAGTTGAAGAGCAAAAATAGACTATGTTAAAGAGCATGATAATGAAAGTATGACTTCTTTCGCAAATGTATTGCTTTTTCTATAAAAAAAAGTATTAGATTTCTAACCAAAAGTATCACATTTAGATGTTGTCACAACTATTGACGTTGCTCGTGAAAATGATGAAAACAATAATGCCAGAGAGAATGCAAGTGATGTGATGTTCCGAAGCTAAAGGTAATTCTTTACTCGTTTTTATCACTTTAGTTTTTAAAGTATTACTTTCCAAAAAAGTATTACTTTTTCTATAAAAGTATTAGATTTCTAACCAAAAGTATCACATTTAGATAGATGTCGCCACAACTATTGCCCTTGCTCGTGAAAAGATGAAAACAATAATGCCGAGAGAATGCAAGTGATGTGAAGTTCCGTGTCGCCAAGAAGTTGGGTTCAAAGACTCCTAATCCTCGAATATGTTGATGTTGTTACATTGATTGTGATACTTTTAACCCAAAAACGATACATTTGGAAAACAATGTGATACTTTAGTAATTATACCTTTTGTTCTCACTTCCATCGAAGGAGTTTGGTTCAAATACTCATAATCCTAGACTATTTTAGTAGTTGTTTTTGCTTAAAACTATGTTATTGTTGTTACATTGTTTTAGTATTGAATTTTTAACATATTGGTGATAAGAAAAAAATAATACTTTAAACCCAAAAGACGATACTTTTGAACTAAATGTCATACTTTTGTAATTACACCTTATGTGTTAGATTTTATTACATTGGTGATAAGAAAAAAAAAATACTTTGAACCCAAAATGCGATACTTTATGAACAAAATGCCATACTTTGAAATATAAGTATTCACGTGGCTCTAATGTTTGGTTTTCGATTATTATAGTCGGCGTTCGATTCTTTCGGTCTTTATTTACTTGACTTGGAGTATCGACTCCCCACGTCGATGAGTTCTTTCCCCGCTTCCCGATTCCGTTGATCTTGATGGACTTTGTCTTTATGCCGATAGCTCGGGAGGTTCGCGATGCGGTGTTTGGGATTGATCCGCCTCTAGTGTTTCGGGGCTGAAGGATTCTCATCTTTGTTCTTTCAAAGACATGTTGGGATTTCGTTAGACCGGATGTTGAGGATGCGGTGGTTGACTTTTTCTCGGGCAATCTCATGCCGTCCACGTTCATGGCTACATCTATAGTTCTCATTCCGGGTTCCTCACCCTCGGAAGTGGACGAGTTTCGGCCGATTAGCCTTAACGTGACGAATAAGATTATCTCTAAGATTATGAATGCGCGGTTGGTCTCGATTCTCGCTTTGATTGTGTCACCTAATCGAGTGGCTTCACACCCGGTCGTGTCATCTCGGATAACATATTGCTCGCGCATGAGCTTATCCATGATATCGGCTTAGCCACGAGATTCCTAATGTGGTGATGAAGTGGATATGGCTAAAGCTTATGATAGAGTGCAATGAGATTTCTTGTATACACTATGATTCACATGGGCTTCCCCGCTTCGGTGGATTGATATGGTTGGCAGATTGAGCATTGCGGCTTCTCTGTTTCGTTAATGGTATCCCTTCGGATATTTTCCTTCGACTGGGGATCTGCGGGGGGATCTCGATCTCCCGCCTTGTTTGTTCTAGCGGCGGAGTATTTATCCCAAGGATTGGATTCCATTATTAGACGATCCGGGATATGATTTATCGGATGCGATGGGGTTTTCCGGTGACTCATTTGGCCTATTTGATGATGTGGTTATCTTCACTAGGGCGTCGACGATGGCCTTGTCACGTTGAGGCACTTTCTCGAGTACTATTCTCGCTACTTACGGCCACCGGTCGGTCGGTGTCCGTAAGAGTAGATTCTTTCGCCCCACGTTACATTGACGGTGGGAACACATGGTTCATGAGTGACAGCGCTTTGTTCGCGATGACTTTCCGATGACTTATTTGGGTGTCCTTTTGTTCAAGGGGGCGAATGACGAAAGAGCTCTTCATCCCAGTGATTGAGAGGATGTTGGATAGAGTTGTTGGGTGGTCACATCGACATCTCTCCTTTGGTGGTAGGCTCGCTCTTATTCGAGCACGCTAATGGCCACCCGTTGCATATTCTTCTTGGTCATGCAAATCCGCCAAAGACAAGATTCTGCGCGATTGGAGCAGATCATGGCTAGATTCTTCCCTGGCGATCCTATGCGGGATGAAGAAGACTCATTGGATCGATTGGGATATTATCTGTCATCCTATTTCGAGGTGGGTCTGGGGTTGCGCCGACTTTCGAGATATTCTTGACGCCTTCGATTCAAGTTGTGGTGGAGGTTACGCAAGGGCCATTCATTGTGGGCTCAATTCTTGATCGGCAAGATCGCTTCTCAATGGGCTTCGGTCTCCAGCAGAGCCTCGAAACACATAATCGTAGTCATCGGTGGAGGCGCTTGAGGCGGATCGGTATCGAGCCCGGAGCGGATTTTTCGGTCTATTGGTAGTGGTAGCCGTGTTAGTTTTACGGGATGATACTTGGTTTGGGCATCGCCGCTTGGATCATTGTTTGATCGGCCGTTGGGTCATATGACGGTTGATTGGTTCATTCGCGATGGTATGTGGGATAAAGATATATTGTATCGACGTCTTGGTCTCCGGATGTGGGCTTCCCGAGAGTCTCATTGAGGATATATCCGGGTTCCAATTACGCTGGGTCCGAGGATATCATGCGGTGGATGTTTACCTCTCATGGTGGGTTCTCTATGTCTTCTCGCTGGGATTCTCTCCGGGGTAGAAATGCTCGAACCTTCGTATGGTGCCATTTGGAACGATGCTCTTATTCCTACTATCTCTATATTCTTTGGCGCCTCCTTCGTCGTCTTCTTGGATATCAAGCTTGAGCTTCGTGCACGTGGCACTTCCTTGCCTCACGTTCTTTGTTGCTTGAATAATCCACATTCATCTCCTCAGTCGAATCTATCCCTCACCTCTTTTTGATGAATGATATTGTTCAAATTCGCAGTGTGGAATCACTTTCTTCCTTGGTTTGACACTACACTTCCACACACCACTCGATATGATATTGTTCCTTTCATTTTGGAGGAATCGCACACACAGTCACACACGAGGCACTTGAGTCTCTTGGTTCCTGCTTGATTTTATGGTTTGTCCGGGCGAAAAGGAATAGTGTCAAGCATCGACACCTTCCTTTCTTGGCATCTCACATTATTTGGCGGGTGGAGCGGTATCTCTCGGATTCTTGTTTGGTCGGCGTCAACCCATCAGTTGGTCCGGATGCTTCCCTCTTGTTGGTTTTTTGCGGGGAGTGCTCCACCACAGTTCCACGCAGTAGAGGATTGTGATTTGGCGAGCCCCTCGGTCTCCTCGGATCAAGGCCCGAACACGAATGGTTCGTTTGATCGGACACTTTGATTCTTTGGCGGAGGGGATTGATTCGAGATCATTCGGGCGGACTTATGTTGGCTTTTCATTGTTCTCTCCAGGCGGTGTCTAGCTTTCATGCCGAGCTTCTAGCGGAGATGGGATGCGGCATGCCCGTCTTTTTTATCTTGATTTGGATCGAGTTGGACGCAATGCGGTGGTCACCACGATCACTTCCGGTGGCCTCGCTCTTGGCGGTTCAACACACTCGATTCGCATTCGAACATGCCGAGGACCTTGATGATTCGATTTCCCACATACACAGAGAGGGAATCGACCACCGATCACCTTGCGAGTTGGGAGCTCACGCTCTTGCGATCACATTGTTGATGAGGGCACACCTTCTCACCACCTCCTAGCGCTCATTCGGATGGACCAAATGGGATATCCGAGCTTGATTTTCATAGATCATTGGTTCTCCTTTTATTTTTAGATATCTCATTATGATAGTCTTTCTAGATATCGTAGTGATAGGTTATTTGTTCTTTGATTTTTCCCGCTTGACGGGCATGACATTGTATGACATTTTGATTGTTTGATATACAAGTAGGGGATCACGCCTCAATCCCCCACCCCGGTGTTATTTAAAAAAAAAATTCAGATTATCATGCCTTGTTCAAAGGGCACGAAAATGGCTAGTTTAGCATTGTTGTGATATTTGGATGAATTCATCCAAGATGAAATGGTGTGGACATAAGCAATTTGTATTGCCCCCACCACCCCATTTTCAATGGATGGGTTCATCCAAGATGAAATGGACTCGCCAACTTTGTGAGATTTTAGACTTAAAGAAAATGTGGATCCCCAACTATCACAAGAGAAGTTGTACGAACATAAGTACATAACCCCAAGTACATAATTACTACGAGAAAATAATATTTTTTCCCAACAAAAAGTGATACTTTAAAAACAAAAAGTGATACTTTTCGAAATAACAACGATACCTTGTTAATAACAAGTGATACTTTAATGTTAAATGTGCTATTCTAAATAATAATAACGTTCAGTATGATACATCATGTAAACCTATCACCAAAATGATGCTAATTGCAATACTAGCCAGTACTACATAATTAAAGAAGCAATATCAAAGTTCTAGGTAACCCCCAAGAATCCACAAAAAAGTACATCATGTCACCCCATCGCCATGTTGTATTACTTGCAGTATTAGTAAGTACAAAAAAGACTATGTTTCGTCATTTTTCCTGTTATCTTCTAAAGAAACCCGCACATTAATCAATGGCCTTTTCATTTATGAATTAAAATACATTTTTCTCTATTTTGACATCAGCCTTTTGTTTATCACTCAACTCATTGATAAGGCCAAACAAATCTTGATGCTTATGCTGACTAATGAAATCCCTGGAACAATCAAAAATAAAAAAATACAACTCAGAAACAACTTAACAAAAAGCAATACTTTTAAAGTGAAAAGTGGTAATTTCATTATGAAAAATGATACTTTTATATGAAGTACTACTCAGAAAAAACTTAACAAAAAAACAATACTTTTTAAAGTGAAAAATGATACTTTTATTATGAAAAATGATACTTTTATATGAAGTACTACTCAGAAACAACTTAACAAAAAAATAATATTTTTAAAGTGAAAAGTGATACTTTTATTATGAAAAGTGATACCTTTATTATGAAAAGTGATACTTAATTTTATATGTGACAGATCATTACCTTACTTTTCGCTTTTAGCATCCTCTTCCCACATCCAGGTAGTTTATTTTCATCTTCACTGCAACAAAAAGACAGACAAATATCATTTACAATTCCAACTAAAAGAGGTAGCTTGCTAAGAACAGTCAAATATCATTTACAAACAAGTAATGGAAATACTAACACGTAAGAACAAAAAACTCTAACTACATTTAATACTGAAAAATCATTCCCTTTCCAGATATGAAAAAACCACGAACAAGAACTTCTTAAAAATACCTGGAAATAGTTGCTAAAACTCCAAAACTCGAAGGCGCCACGAGCCCTAACCAAATAGCACGACCGCGACTGGGAGCGAGAAAAATAATCAAACTCGGGGCACCGCGCATGCCGCACAGAGACAAAAGAAACTTGAGCGAGAAGATAAATGGAGAAGATAACCCAAATTGTTCGTGAGTGGGAGAAAGGTGGACAAAAGGGCAATTTTGTAATTAACAAATTCGGGTATGTGTGGGTTACATTCGGGTTATAAAACCGCGGGTTTTGTATCTTGGGGCTCCGTCTTCGTAACTAGATCCGTGAGGCGATTCGCCTCATATAAGTTTTTGTGTTTTTCTATTTGTGTGTTACTTTTAAAACTAGTACTTTGAAATTAGTAACATTACATAATTATTTTAAATAGATAATATAGTTTTGGATTATATTCATGTGCATAAAATACTCGAGCATCAAGAATTATTGTTTCCAATTTTCATAAGGCCCTCGTTTTGATTATCTTTCTAATTTAACCCCACAAATTAACATTACCTC
Organism: Rehmannia glutinosa; assembly: GCA_016081115.2. Lineage (NCBI taxonomy): Eukaryota > Viridiplantae > Streptophyta > Magnoliopsida > Lamiales > Orobanchaceae > Rehmannia > Rehmannia glutinosa. The sequence goes on along the minus strand of JABTTQ020000835.1, from coordinate 822,934 downwards.
ATTATTGAAAGACTGGTTCATAAAATGATACAAGCATAAATCATTTCTCACTCTCTGTACACGCACACTAACTGTCAAGAATTCGAAATTTTTGGATAGAATCCAAATTCTTTTCCATTTCTTTTAAAGTTTCTGAAATCAGACTTGATTAATTCGGTGGATATATCTATGCGATGAATAGTAATCACGCAAGGGGGAGGTATCCGCCGGGGATCGGCAACGGCCGCGGTGGCGGCGGAACCTAAACCAGAATTACCAGAACCGCAACCCGCATTACCAGCAGCAGCAGCCACCCTACCCGCAGAGACCCGCACAGAATCAGCCGCCGCAGTGGATGAGGCGAAACCCTAGTGCCTCCACAGATTCTGATTCTTATAATGAAGTTGAAAAAACTGTTCAGTCTGAAGCCATTGGTTCCACGTACATTTCTGCAATTTCGCTTCTCATTCAAAAACAAATTGTGTTTTCTCATTTCATTTTGCCTAATGCAATTCTCATTCATTGCCTGTATAACCATTTTTAGGGTGTTTATATTGAAGAATGGAAGATATAGGGATGCAGGTTCTTTTCAGAGTATTTTGGGGAAACCATATAATGGCAAAATGTATTTAGGGAAATTTATTTGGGGATGTGATAGTGTTGGTTTTATTTTGGAAATGATTATTGTAATCTATATTTGGAAGTGTCTTGTTTTATTTTTCTGTGAATGTTTCCTTCATATAAATTTTTGGTCAGTGTTTGATCATCATTTTATTCTGTTATATCTTGTTCTTATTAAAGGAAAGCTTGAGGATATATTTTTATAATATGATTTGAATTTCTATTAAGGAATTAGATAAAAAAATATATGTAAAATGATCAGGATGTTTTGATAAATATTTTGAGGAAAAGTGGAAATGTATTGTGGAGGGAAATTTGTGTTATATGTTTTGTGTTATTTCTGGGAATAATAGTATGTTGGTATATTCTGCTTGCATTTATTCTAAGACATTAAAAAAATATCTTTTGGCCTGTTCTTTCTCAACAACTTTGATATTAGCTGGCAAAAGAGGAACATATCACCTGAACCTTTGAGATTCCATTCATGGTGCATATAAGATATGTATGCTGAATTGCCGCTTTTAGTCTGAAACTCATTAATTGCATTTCTTTGTTTCCGGGAACTAGCTCTCAAGATTGGAAGGCCGGTTTAAGCATTCCGCCTCCTGACACCCGGTATAAGACTGAGGTATAATTAAGATTCTAGTTTATAAGTACAAATTTCTTATATTTTTACTCTTTTTATGGGGCTCTTGGCAGCTATGAGAATGTTTCTTCATAGACTACTATAATTTGGACCATCTTGACTTTGTAATCTGGTAGGAAATGAAATAAACTCTATCCGATTTATCAGCACACCTATGAAGAATTCATCCTCGGCATGTGGTTAGTATTAGGTAATCTTATGGCAACCATATATGTGATTTAAGGCACAAATTGATGTAATGGGAATCAAATATGTAGGGAAATATTGCCAGTATCTTGAGATTAAGGATACTCACATTTGAATATGGTTTAGAACTTCTTCAGGTTGACTTTTTCCTTATCCTTTTTGCTTTTTCCTCTTTTTCCTGTCTTCTATCATTTTGGATTTCTGATCAACTACATCCACCACAAGATTTTGCCAATTTTAGTCATGCATGATGCTATAAGCTTGCAGGCACAGACATGCTCAGTCGCCAGAACTTTAACCCACACTAAGAACAGTAAAATTAGCAAACTGGAATGCCAGCATAGTGGGATATCTTCTAACTCTTCAATTCCTCTACTCTTCCAGAAATTATTTTCTCGTCTTTTCTTCTCCCTTAACTTATGAGTTACGACCACCAGCCTCACCATCAGGTGCCGTCAACAACTCACTGCACCAAAGGCTGGACCGCACATACTCAATACATGCCTCTCGCCAAAAGGAATAGCATACCAGTGTTGCAATCTTGACCCAACTACCAACTATGAAAATCATGCTTCCTTGTCTTTCTTTTCCTTTTTTTTTTTTTGTGTCCGTAAAGTGACTATATCTCCTACATGTTACTGTTCCTCATTCCTTTCTTTCATCTCTTTCTTGATAAATTTCACATTTGGTTAAGAACACCAATGCACTTCAAATATGACACTTGGCTATGCATGCATAGCATGCATAGCCATGGTTTCCCACAAAGACACGCGAACTCAACATCATATGTGGCAGGTGAAAAGTGGTCATCATATGTTTATTTTTCTTGTGATATTTACAAGCATGGGTATTGTTTTCTGTGGATTTCCTTATTTATTTATTTATTTATTTATTAATGGTTCTTTGTCTTAGTTTAACTGCCCCAAAAGAGAATAGTTTTGTTGGATTTAGTCTTCATGGGAACTAAAATTGCATTTGTGATTTGACTTTTTGCTGCCTCACCGGCTATGTTTTCTTTCAATCAGGATGTCACTGCAACAAAGGGAATGAGTTTGAAGATTACTTTTTGAAGCGTGAGCTATTGATGGGAATATATGAAAAGGGGTTTGAAAGTCCTTCTCCCATCCAGGAAGAAAGTATTCCCATTGCTCTGACTGGAAGTGATATTCTTGCCAGAGCTAAAAATGGTACTGGGAAAACTGCGGCGTTCTGCATTCCTGCATTAGAAAAATTGATTCAGATAATAATGTCATTCAAGGTACCTATGCATCTGTTATTATTTGATTTTTTCCAGGACAATTTTATTCAATATTCAACCTGGTATTATCTTGCTTGCTTGTTTTTTTTTTTCCTTTATGCTGAGAATTTATACTACGGATCCATTTCAAACAGAAAAGTTTCATAATGTGAACATGTGAAATACTGTCAGTATATTCTATGAACAGTAAACTTTTTTTTATCCAGTTTGATTGAGCATTATTCTCTTCAATATATTAGTGATTTACATCAATAATGAGTATGCAAGGGTACAACAGATACAACCTTGGCTTAAAGTAAGTGTATTTCTTTTTTTAAAGATGAAATATGTTTTTCCGACTTGTTTATTCATTTTTTAGGGGTGTCACTCCTTGACCCGACAGCCGACACGAAAACTGACATGAAGTTACTGAGAGAAACCCGAACACGAACACAAGTAACATGAATCTGACACAAAGTTATCAAATTGTCCAGAACATAGTTGTTTTATCTCTTACTTAATTTTTGATATATTTTGAGCATAACCTGAAATTAACCCAAAACCAACCACGAAACCGACCCGATGACCCAAATTGACACCCTAAATTTTTCTGATTACCAGTCGACCATTCTTGGGTGCATTGGACCGAAAAGCACCGAACTCGAAATATTTTATTTTCTTTTCATATTTTCCTCCAGCAGATTTAGTAACTATTATTTATTATCATATCTACTCTAAAAGAACTTTTCCGCAATCTTCCATTCTGAGGAACAATAACATATTTACCAATTGGTTACTTTTTCTAAAGTTAATAGATTTAAACCTGTTTTTTTTGGCTACTTAATTGGAAACTTTGACCCCTGGCCCTGGTGTCATGTTTCCGTTATGTTTCAAGGCATGGACATTGGTATTTCAATTTACCATTTACATTTTCTGTGTCTTTAAGATGATGGCATCTTCAAGTAATTTGGAAAGTGATTCTCGTTAAATCTTCATAGCATAATTCTGATATCTCTATAAGGACATAATTGAAGGATTGAGCACCTATTGACCTGAGTTCGTCTTTGCGTCCAATTTTATTTGCTCACTGTGTTTGGATTGGTTGTGCCTCCATCAATGTTATTGCAGCATAGTTTCCATGTACTTGATTTGTATTTTTGTCTGGCAAAGTTGATTTTTCTTTCTATCTCAGTCTCGGCCGTCTATGGTACATATATGGATGAGTTAATTTTTCCCTTTTAAGTATTAAGAGCAAAAACTTTTACACACGAAATGTTTCTGTTTCCTGTTTCTACGGCATACTTTTAATATTAAAAACTGCTTCTATATCCTGCATCTTGACTTTTGAGTTTTGACACAAAATCAATGCCGCATTATGCATCTGTTTATATGATTATATTGCTTCTTTTGATGCATCTCATTATTCTTTAATTCCTATTCTAATTTCCTCAGTATATGCATCTAATAACTATGCAGTTGTTATACTGGTCCCAACAAGAGAATTAGCGCTTCAGACATCCCAAGTCTGTAAGGAATTAGGGAAACACTTGAAAATTGAGGTCATGGTTACCACGGGAGGCACCAGTCTCAAGGATGATATAATGAGATTGTATCAGCCTGTCCATTTACTGGTTGGGACTCCTGGAAGAGTACTTGATCTCACCAGGAGAGGGATATGCAATTTGAAGGATTGCTCAGTTCTCGTTATGGATGAGGTATGTAGAGTTATAATTTGTTTCTTTTTTCTCTTCAAAGAAGATTTTGAGACAATACTGGTACATATATTAGTTTCTCTGTTTGTTACCTTGGTTATATGGATGTGATTTAATATATGTACGAGGCCAGAATTGATCGCGACTTTGTTTTAATAAATATTCAACTTGAGGTGTTATTTTTGAGAAAATGGGCATGGAGATGTTAACTTACAGGCTACTGCTTCTTTTATCTTATTCGGAACCTGTATGAGTTATATTTTCACATCTGTCTCCAATGATGTAATATATTCATATCATCTTTTTTATTTTCATGGCACTGGAGATCTGGTGGCATCTAATCTTGGTGTAACCTAATGTTTCAGGCTGATAAGCTGTTATCTCCTGAATTTCAACCTTCGGTGGAGCAGCTGATCTCCTTTCTTCCCCCCAATCGGCAAATTTTGATGTATTCAGCTACATTTCCAGTAACTGTGAAAGATTTTAAGGATAGATATTTGAGAAAGCCCTATGTCATCAATCTCATGGATGAGCTCACATTAAAAGGTATCACCCAGTATTATGCTTTTGTAGAAGAAAGACAGAAAGTCCACTGCCTGAATACACTGTTTTCTAAGGTTTGATCTCTAGTTCTCAACAATTCTCTCTTGTACTATTTCTTTTATTTTCTTTTCATTTTCTTTTTTAAGTGGTAATATTTACATATATGCTTTCTTACAGCTGCAAATTAATCAGTCAATAATCTTTTGCAATTCCGTGAATCGAGTGGAACTGCTGGCCAAGAAAATCACAGAGCTGGGTTATTCTTGCTTTTACATTCATGCTAGGATGCTCCAAGATCATCGTAACAGAGTATTTCATGACTTCAGAAATGGTGCATGCAGGAATCTTGTTTGCACCGGTATGCTCTTGGTGTCTATGTAGCATCTTCTGAAATCTATTAATATATAATTTTCAACTGTTTGCATTTCTATTAACTTGAAAGTTTGATTTTTACAATAATTGAGTTTTTGTAAAAAGAAGGTTTTTAAAGAATTGGCTTCATGGGTCGGGGTATCAATAATGTGATTGTTCCTTTTATTCATAACCAGGCACATGTGTTTGTCTATCTTCTTTCCAGTATCACACACATTGAACTCATTTGGGAAAGAAATATTTTTGATAAAGTGGAGTTCTTGATCCTGTTAACAGCTTGACATAAAAATATTTCCTCTGCTTTAATTTCCGCTTATGCTTAACACCCAATCTGGCTAGGTTGCAGCACAGCTATTTTTGGCTCCTATATTTCTTTAAATTAGCTGAATTACATTGCTCATTTATCAATTGTTTTTTCATGGTATTAGCTTTAGAAATATGCTACAGTTGCAAATGTCAGATCTTCATGATTGTATTTTACCTGTTATACACATGGTTTATTTAGTGCTTTTCCACACAATATATTCTCAAGTTTAATAGATTTATTGGTGAACTATGCAAGTCTTTTACTTTTTTGTTCCTTTTAATGCTTATTTGTGCACCACTTGTTGGTATACTTGTCTGCTGAACTACTGGATATATGTCTTGCCTTTCCATGATGTGTAGATGCATATGTACACAAGGATGTTCATGTGATGGTAAAACCATTGTGGCTTTGTTATTTCACCGGTTGTATGTGAAGTTGCCATAGGAGGTTAATAGCACTTTAATAAAATGAGTTTGAAGGGGTGGTCTCATTGTTGTTTATGATTTATTCTTCGTGCAGCAACCACAATATTTTAGTCGCTCTTATAATCCTGTTTCTTTTAATAAATGATCTACCAAGTTTTTGCTTCCTCTCTCCATGATGGAAAACAAAAAGGCTTTCTTGTTGGTTTAATCTTTTCTGCATTTATCTTAAGTTGAAGGTGCGAATTTGAGTTGAGCTGTTTGGAATGACCTTCAATCATTGTATTTATCCATTTGATTTGCAATATGTAACATGTGAAACTCACTGGGGCACCATGATATTTGTTATCCAGATTTTGACTATTTCTTTTAATATGTGATACAGATTTATTTACAAGAGGAATAGACATCCAAGCTGTCAATGTCGTCATAAATTTTGATTTTCCCAAAAATTCAGAAACTTATCTGCACAGGGTATGTGGGATTAATGAGGGAAGAAAAATTATTCAGGGAAAAGCAAGAAAGTCTTGCTTGAATGGTGCACAATCTTTTAGTGATATAATAATTTTGTGTCTACTTTTTTAGGTGGGTCGCTCAGGAAGGTTTGGACATCTCGGATTGGCCGTGAATTTGATTACTTATGAAGACCGTTTCAACTTGTATGTGTCGATTGTTGTACCGATTGGTTCTTCATAGAGTTTCATCACATTATTGTTCATATTACTTTTTGTTTTTTGTTTCTGCTTTATTTTGCTGTTTGTCTCCGTTACAGGTACAGGATTGAGCAGGAGCTTGGTGCTGAAATAAAACAAATTCCTTCTCTTATAGATCAAGCTATCTACTGTCGTTGACAACTGACGAAATTGTTTGGTGGTGAGATTCTTGAACTGTTATGATATTATTGTCTAAGTTAGAATGACAACAAAGCTTCCGCTCCACTTTTTATCGATATATTCGATGTTTCAATACATCTTTATGTAGCACAAGCTCACCCTTATAGCTCGCGAATACCTTGGCAATCTCATGTGCAGATTAGGGTGACTTGTTCATTCTCAGTGTAAAAATCCTGTTGTATTATATATATATGGGATAATTACGAAAACTGCCCCTAAGGTTTAGCCTAATTTCTAAATTACAAATACTCCTGACATTTGTTTCTATTTTACAAATTGCACCCTCAAGGTGGGGGTATTTGTTAGGTACATACAGACCTCAAGGGTGTGTTTGTAACATCTTAAGAGGGGATGGATCATGGGATATTATTTTCCAAAAAAGGTGTTTTTTCTCCTATTCCAAATTCCACAAAACAGATGATTGCCACGTCTATAAAAGTTACTATTTTTAAAACCCACAATTTATGCTTGATTTATTCTTCAAAATTAATATGGTAGTTTTTATACACGTGACACTCATCCGTGCGGTAGAATAGGAGATGAAATGCCCTTTTGAAACAGAAGACCATCCACTTTGAGAGGGTATTAATAATTTTGAAAGATAATTGGAGTTTTTTGAAATTAGGTTAAACCTTAAGGGTAGTAATTGTAATTATCCCATATATATGCTGCTTGTTCTATTTTTTTTTCTCTTCCTCTGGTCATTAATGATGAATTTGTTTTGCCATCCAATTGGAGACATGCTTCTATATTTCTTCAATTCCGATAGTAATTTTCTCAAATGATTACTTTCAGGGGGGTATCGTCTAGTATATGTTTCTCTGCAACAACCTAATTGATAGAAGAATTAGCTGCAGTTGCTGGAAGGAAGCAGTGATCTGAATGACTCGAATAATCCGTAGATTTATGGTGCTGTATTTTTTATAGCAGGCACAACTGACAAAATCTTACCGGGTTCTCTCTATTCCTTGCTTTTTCTATCTTGTCTAATGCATCTTTAACATGTCGTTTGCTCGTGTAGTGTCTCACTGTTATCTTTAGTTTTCGTCTTTCTTTTAACTTGTGTGGAGCCATGGAGGTGTTGCACAGCCTAATTTGCTCATCGGACTTTCGTTATGAATTCTCTATTCAGCATGACTTATGAGAGTGTAGGTTTTCACCACCGTAGTTCTTTCTTGTAATGTTCAGATCTTTAGTTAAGATCCTGGAGTTTGAATGTTATGGAGCTGTTATACAATATACTGATGCCCATCTCTTTCTTTTCTTCTTCTTCTTCTTCTTCTTCTTTTTTTTTTTTTTTTTTTTTTATTCTGAAGTTTCTATTGTTTAATCAAATGGTTTAGTTCTTGCTTATTTTATATTGGAGATGCTTTTATATGAGACCGTATTTGGATTTAAGTTCTGGATCCTACAAAATACAAAATATATGTATGTTTTATGGGTTTGGGTTGGAATTCTATTTACATATAGGATTTGTCCGTCTCATACAAGTTTTTACCTTTGTATTAAGGGCGTCTCCAACCGGTGCACTAATCGCCAAAATGGAGCTAAATTCTCACTCCAATCCAACGCTATTCTCAGCTCTAATTTAGAGATTTCAATAGTGTTGCGCCCTTCGCAACCCAATTTCTTTCTCTTTTTCTTTTTTTATGGTTTGTTTTGATTAAATTATTACATTTTATCACATTAAAAATTATATTATAGTGTATCTTTATTATGATGGTTTTTTTCCAACTAAATAAATCAAACCATTTTATTTATATACATAAATAATTTTTAGTAAGATTTAATTATATACTGGGTTTTTTAAGGCGTATTATTTTAATTTACTAATATTTATATTATAATAATAAAATTTATCATTTGATTAACTAAATATGTGTTTATATTAGTAATATTTGATGAGATAAAAGAGGTTTTAAAAAATTAGATAAAAGAGTTATTATTCATGGACTACTTAAGGAATATTTCTTTTGGTGCAAATTTTGAAGTAGATAGATTGGAGATGAATTTTAAGTTTGACGCTATTTCAGTGCAAAATTTACTTTAAAATAGAGTTTTGAGTCGGAGATAGCTTGAGTAACCCAACTTTTTAGTTATTGTGCTTGAATCTAATAACGCGGAATTTACTTCATAGCCCATGAAATCAAATGGCCAAATCCCTTCTGGTCATTTAAATCACAAGGACAACATGAACATTTTACAATCTTGTCTTATATAATCAAAACCAAACATATGATTGTTACCAAATCTCCCAATCATACAATCAAAATCTGCTGTTACTATTACAATATATTAATTCTGATGTTGCACAATAGCCGAGGGGCTGTTGCAATTAACAGGGCAATAACACACTGCAAATCCCTCGTACTTGGCACAAAATCCATCGTGTTGTTTATGGTAATAAGCCCCACAACGCTTCTTACAAAGCTCATTCTGTTCTTTATCGGGCGGGCCGGGCCGGAGCAAAACCCTAACCAGGTATAGCATGGTTCAGAATCTGGGGATTAGCCTCTAAATCTGCCATATACACACAGCTGGCTGATACAAAATTTAGTATTAGTGGTACAAACATTTACAAAGCTACCTTTTTTTTTTTTTTTTTTAAAGAAAACCCAACATAATTGTATAACAATATGTAGGGATAATGAGAAAAAACAAACTATGAGGTTTAGGGTAATTACAAAAAAGAAAAGAAAACAGAGAAATTTTAAAATTACAGAAATTCCATTAATTTTTGATTATGTCGTAGATTTTCATTCCAATTGTTATTTCAATTAATGAAATATGCTGACGTCATCAAAGGTTTTATAATTGCATCCATAACTCCTCTAAATATTACTAATAGCCTTAATGTTTTGTCTTATATTTTACATTTACATCCTTCAACTTTTCTAAATCTTACAAATAGCCAGACAAAAGTTGGGGCTATTTGTAATATTTAGAAAAAATGATGGATGCAACTGTAAAATATTTGATGACGTTGGGAAATTTCGTTACGTCAACTTTCATTGGGGTAAAACGTAAGACGAAATCAAATCTCAAGAGAGTTTCTGCAATTTAAAACTTATCTGGGTTATTATGTAATTTAAACATAAGACAAGTTTTAAGGGATATATAATTATAAAAAGACCCCTGAGGTTTGAGCTAATTATATAAAAAAATGTCAGATGTTTCAGAATTACAAAAATCTCCATCAACTTTCATTATGCTTTAAATTTAAGGCGGTAATTATAATGCTTTTATAATATCAGGGTTTTTTTTTGAAATATTTTTCGCTAATGATGAAGAAGATGTAAGACGAATCAAAACTCAAGGGGTTTTGTACGTAATTTTAAAAATCTCTCTATTTTTTTTTGTAATTAGACCGAACATCGGGGGTATTTTTGTAACTATCCCTCTGTTTTAATTATCTCTAACATGTATTCTCGTGCAACACGACGTATATAGTATAGACAATTAGACATCAACATGTTAGTTCATGGTTAACATGTATCTTGATCATACGCATCAACTATGAGTCTTGTTGGAATTTTGACAATGCTACTAGCCTACTATAGCTTTTTTTTTTCAGAAAGATAATTTGTAATTCACATATAATTATTGGTTTTTAAATTAAATGATTCGTAATTCATCTAATAATAAATACACAAACATAGTGATCTGGCGTGGCATTATGAAATTCACCTGATGCGAAAAAAAGGAGGATGATAAGACAGTAGGCTGAGGTGAGATTGGCTTTCATGATAACAAAACTTTTTTCCAAACCGATGAATTTTTGCTTCGATGATTAACAACGTTTTATACTATATGAACTTAATAACTGTTTAGACTTTAGCACAAGGATATATATTAAAATTAGATAAGAGCCTTAATTATCCATATGCATATAATTTTAGTTAATGGACTTCCTTTTTTATTCAAGAAAATTAAATTAATCACAAGTTGTTGAATATCTAGCTTGTTTTTGATGGACTATTCACTAGGGGATTTTTGTTGTTCTCTTTCAAAAGAAAAGAAAAATAAAGACAAACAGAATATATAAAATTTAGGAAAGTGCTTTGCATCATGCATTATAAGAAAAAATCAGTTTACATACAAAAAAATATGTAGGGTAAGTATTAAGATAATTGTAAAATGTAAGTAAAATCATTGTAGGTAATTAATATTTATCTACAGAATCTAAAATCTGTTGGTAAATACCTATAGTGTTTACTGTCGGTATAATTTGAAAAAAATAATATTTTTTATTTTGTAGGTCTTCGATGAGATAACTGTAAAATTTGGTGACGGGGATCATTTATGTCAGAAATGGAATTTTCTTGTAGCGATGTAATTGGGGACGCATGCAAGTTAACTACTCATTATCTTGCCTACGTTATCAAAACATTTTATACTTTATATATATCATTTGCAACTGTTTATTTGAAATTAAAGTGTGACATCAACCAAGAATTCAAAAATCACGGCTAATGATTGAAAAAACATAACCGCAATATATATATATATATATATATATATATATATATGTGTGTGTATAGAATGATTTGACTCTTTTTAGTCCCTTTAATAAATAACACTTACCATTATAGATCTTTTTTTACCATGTTCTAGATTAATGTTTTTCACCCGTAACAATATTATACATTGTTAATTAGAAGGAAAATAAAAACTTATGCATGCAATATTTGGACAGATAACATTGAGATTGCACCAAGAACGGACGCAGTAAACTTGATGCATGGAGGCGAAATTGAAAATATTTGAGATATGGGTGACAAGCGTGGCATAGCCAAAAGACTCTATTACCCCTAACCCAATTTTTTTCCTCCTAACCCAACTATTTTTTTCTCATTAAAAAAATATATAATTTTAATTTTTTTACCTTAAAAAAATGAAAAAGAAATATTTTGGGTGAACCGGGGCCCAAGGACCCCCTCCCCCAATCCGCCCCTGTTGACAAGATTAGAAATATTTAGGGAGATAAATAACTCTTAAATATAAATATATAATATATGAATATATGTACTACTACATAACATAAAAATTCGAGAGGGGCATGAACCCTTCCAGCCCCCTCTCACTCCGCCCCTGACACAACCAGCTGAGAATTAGATTCCTCAGCAGAATCAGAAACAATATTAACAAGAAAATCGAAAATATCAGTTGTAATAACAGCCGAAGCCACGTCTTCTTTCTGCATTGTCCTCCTCTTCCCTTGGAGCGCCATAAGCCATGCCCTTTTCGTTAGCTCTTCTATGAAAAGCTCACACGCCTTCGAGAACACGATCGGGGCCTCGCCGATATCATCTTCACGTCGTCGCCCGATTTCTTCATGATTTTCTTGATTCGCGCCAGTGGCAAGGAGTGGGGACCGGTTTTCCCGGATATGCCTCCGGACAATAGCTTAGAGTACGCCCGGTTGTCTCATTTTTGGGGTGGCAATACCACTTGAACGATTAGGGCGAGTGTTGCTTGTGAGTGTAGTTGGAAATAAATGGTGGAAGTGTGAGGGTTTGGAAGGAAATATATAGGTTTGAGTTAAGGTAATTGATATGTGAGGCCGGCTAGCCTGCTAATTGGGGCCGGCTGAAGATAGTGTTACTAAATAAAATATTGTTCTATTTTATATTGCCTTTTTTCTATGGTTTGAACAAAATTTGCACTATTGCATCTTAAGATTATGAGTTCAAATATTGACTATCGCGGAGTAAAGGATTGAGGATTGCTTATCCTCATCCGGAGATTAGGACCATCCCCTTGGGGAAGGACGGATATTCCATAGTCTGAGGGAAGTGTGGGTTATATGCCTGGTGCCCCGATTTTTATGGGGATCTTTGAGTCTGGGTTTTGAAAAAAAAAGAGAAAAAAACAAAATTTGCGGGAGGGCGGCTCAATCTTGTTTCATTGTAGAAGCTTATGTTTTCAAGGTAATTGGTCCGAGTTTGATCTCATATAAGTGCATGTCAATGGCGGAGATAGAGAGACCATCTTGCCCGTCACCCTTCTTTTTTATACCTAATTTCATTGAGATATTAAAAATAAAAATAAAAAATTAAGCTATAGTTTATATGTTTTTTTTTTTTTTTAGTTTTTCCTTCCGTTCACCTCACTTTAATGTGTTAGCTCACCTCATTTTTGTGGGTTTGGTGCCACGCCATTGGCGCATGTGTTCCCTTCTCCTACTGTTTTGTACCCCTTCAAAAAAATTTTTTGTTGAAAAACCAAAAACGAAATTTGTTGAAAAGGTTAAATGGCCTTTCGGGCATAAGTCAAATTCAATTAAAATTCAAGATGATGAAAACTGAAAAAAGTTTATGTACAACCTTTGCCTTTGAATGGGCACATACATGTTTTGCGTGTGTACTATAGTAGTCATTGTTCAATTAGTTAATTTGGTATATTATTTGCTACAACGTAACTTAAGGTCATATACGTTTTCAAATTTGTTGATGACAGTAGCATCTAATTTATGATCCTTTTTTTTTTTTTTTTGACAAGAATTAATGATCTCGTTATAACTTATACATGAAGGGCTTCAGATTTTAATGAGATTGTTGTGTGACATATATGCTTGTCCCTTGGTCGACAATAATTAGTTAATTAATTATTCTTTAAGCAATAGCTATTGATCAATTTGAACATGGCACAGCGGTATAATAATATATACTTATGCCAACATTAAAATAGTACTCTATAATTATATTTTGTTTAGTTTAGACTTTTGTTCGTCTCCCGGCCATCTTCGCTTGTTTGAAATAAGAAAGCTTCTTCTCTGGACCTTTCATGTTTGGCTCCAGGTTATTATATCTTAGTTATTTTGAATTTGTTGATAAAAAACACAATTTCCTTATTGTCTAAAAAGAAGTACTCTATAATTACATTCATGTCGTCCTATCCTTTATATTCATAATTAGAGAGGATATGTAACTCAAGTGACATCGCTCACCCTCTGTAAGTCTTGACCGGGTTCGAATCCGGTATCTTTCGTTTCTTTGAAATTTATCCATTCCTTCCGATTTCCACTACTACGTATACCAACTTATCAAAAAAATACTTCATTACCCGGTGAGTAATGCGGTATTAGGACTTATACTTACCGGATAGGATCCTCGATCTATTCCAAATTGTGTTTCAAGTCGTATTCCAAGTATCTTAAATGCACGCCAAGTGTAAATTAATGATGTCATCAATACACTTGGCGTGTCCGGGTGATATTTGGAACATGAGATGAAACACAATTTGAAATATAAAATCTCGAGGGTGTACTTACTGCCATCTTGATTAAAAGTAATATTTTAAAAACAAAACATATTAAAGACTATTGAATTACTCAAAATCAATGACGTTATATATTGAGTTTATATAGAGCAATTTGAAAGCATTTAAGTCCCTTTCTTATGCATAACTTACATTATCATTCAGTAATATTTGACCAATATATTTTTATATTTTACATTATATATATTGGGACAATTTTGAGTCACATACTATATTAGAACAATTAGAAAGGACAAAATATAACTTTTTCAAACTTGGCACATATATAGCATTCGAGGGATCTATAGCTGCCAATTTCAAGTAATAGTACATATATAACATAACATATATATAGCTGACTTTGCCAAGCATGTCATGTCTAGAACTTGTTATTAATGTCTTTAAAAATGAATGATCAGTTTTTGAACTAAATAATATTTGAACCATCATTTAGGACAAACTAAAACTTTTAATTTGTACCATGTCATAGCTCACGCAACTTAATCTTTTTATTAAATGTGTTTCATTTAGTATTCATGGAAAAAAGAAGAGTTCTCGATCTTCTTGGAATTATATAATCTTTTTATTTTTATTTTTATAAGAAGGTTAGTTTTAAGCATTATGATGTGAACGATTAGGTTAAGGCATTATCCTTTCTTATATTAGTTTAGATTAATATATAATATACACACATATATATATATATATATATTCAAAATCTATGAACAATATGTGAATTGATCGTAATTGATTGATTTGAGCATTTGTAAGCTAGACTATTGACGCAGGATCGAATCCCACCACCACCAAGAACTTGTACTTAAAAAATATAAAAAAATCTATGAACAATATTAATTTTGAGTTTTTGTTTAGGAACTCCAAATGCTATCATTCAAATGCACTTCGAAGTTGAAATTAACACCTCAATCTTATAACCTTAGGAGCATTTCTCCACCAAAAAAAAAAAAAAAATTTTTTTCCCTTTCAAAATGGTACATAACATCTTAATTATGATCAAAACTTTTCATTAATCTAATATTATTATAAGATTGATTAAGATCAGATAACCTTCGTTGGACGAAAATTCTTTCAAGTAAATCTTAACAGCTATATCAATAATTGGTCTAAGTCAAATTTGCATTATCTAAATAATAATGTCATACTCAAACTAATAAATTAAGGCAAAAACTTGTGTGAGACGGTCTCACTGATTTAGATCCGTGAGATGGAGCCCTTACACAAAGTTTTAAAGGTTTTTTCAGATTTTATTTTTCTTAGGGTTTATATTTGTTTTTAGGGTTTATTTTGTTTCTTGGGTTTATTTTTTTTTTTTGGGTTTATTTTTTATTTTTCGGGTTTATTCTTCATGGTTCATGTTTTTAGGGTTCATTTTTGTTTCTTCATGATTCATTATTATTTTTAAATTTATTTTCATGGTTCATGTTCTCAAGACGAGCCCTTAGGAGATCCGTCTTGAAAGCAAACAATGTCTTGATGACTCACCAGGATGACACCATTCATGATCAGCAAAGTTTGCAGAGATTCTCTCTTATATTTGGCAGTATTGAGCTGGTAGTTTGTTACAACAGAATGAATTGGATGATGACGCTTGGATGGCTAAGATATCACCTTTGTATTATAAATATGTACCTTCACAGCACTATTCATTTCATCCAATGAAATATCAATTTGCTGCCATGTTTATGTCCTTTCTTACTGTTCTATTGGTTACTATATTCATGAATATTGTCATTTTCCTTTATGGTATCAGAGCAGGTTTTTAACCTGTCTCTGATCCATTTTACAGCCTTTCTGTTCTTTTTTTGTTTTCTTCCTTGAAATGGCTACAACAAATGTACCAGCAAATGGGAATGAGCAGGTTATTCACCCACAAAGTCAGCTTGTGACTGTGAAGCTCACAGAGACTAACTATCTTGTGTGGAAACAACAAATCTGGGCAGCCATTAGGGGCTATGGCTTGGAAGGATACCTAACCGGTGGTATTCCCACTCCTGAAGAATTCATCACAGACACAACTAAGGGTCAGAAAACTGTAAATCCTTCTTTTATGCTATGGAATAGGCAAGATCAACTCCTTGCGTCTTGGCTTTTGTCTTCCTTATCTGAGAGCATCTTGATTTCTACTGTTGGATTGAGTACATCCAAAGAAATCTGGGAGTGTCTACAAACCACCTTTGCCAGCCAAAATCAGGCCAAACTCATGCAATATCGATTGCAACTCCAGACCATTAGAAAGGAGGCCTGCAGATGAAGGAATATCTCAACAAGATCAAGAGCTGTTGTGATTTGCTTGGTTCAGCAGGAGAACCAGTCAGCCAGAGAGATCAACTCATGTACATTTTGAGTGGATTAGGACCTGAGTACAACTCAGTGGTGGTCTCAGCCACATCCAGGTTGGAGCCATGGAGCCTCAGTGAACTTCATGCCTTGCTGTTAAGTTTTGAAAATAGATTGGAAACTTTTGAAAATAGAAGCAATATGGATGATGGATCCTTCTCAGTTAATATTGCTACTCATACTTACAGTCCTGGTAACAGAAGGGGAGGCACTAGCCAAGCAAATAGAGGAAGAGGAAGTTACCAGCACCAGAATTCCAATACTAACTACAGAGGCAGGGGTAGATCTGCTGGATTCAGAGGTAGAGGAGGAAGGTTTGGTGGAAACCGACCTCGTTGTCAAATTTGTCATTACAACAATCACACGGCTGACAAGTGTTTCTATAGGACTGATCTTAGTTTCACTCCTAATTCTGGGAATAATCACCCTGGCAACCCTCAGCAGCATCACACTAATCCTTACCAGCAGAGTCAGCAAAATTCTTTTGGTGGTTCTCATGTCAATGTTGCTAACTTATCTAATTGTGATAGTTCTTCAGATTATAGCTGGTACCCCGACTCAGGAGCCACAAACCATGTTACATATGACCTGGGAAACCTGAACTTGGCCTGTGACTATGAAGGTGCTGAGAAAGTGCAAGTTGGTAATGGACAAGGTTTGACTATCTCTCATTTTGGTAATTCTGTAGTTGCATCACCTGTTTCTCATCATAATTTCTTACTCAAAAATCTCTTGCGTGTTCCTTCAATTACTAAAAACCTTATCAGTGTTAGTCAATTTGCTCATGATAATAGAGTCTTCTTTGAATTTCACCCATCTTTTTGTCTTGTGAAGGATCAATGCACAAAGAAGGTTCTACTCCAAGGATCACTTAAAAATGGCCTCTACAGCTTCAATCTCTCCACTTCCAAGCCATCCACCACCTCCAAGTCATCCATCATCACCAAGCCATTCAATCTGCAGTCTGCTTTTCCTAGTTCATTCAATAAACAATGTAGTTCTCTTTCTGTTAATTCTGTTGCTATTAAGGATAGATTAAGTTTAAGTGTTTGGCACTCTAGACTTGGGCATCCTTCTCTTGATGTAGTGAAAAGAGTTTTGAATGATTGTAATATTCCCTTTAATGATAATGAGAATCAGTATCCTTGTTCTTCTTGTCTTCAATCTAAGTCTCATAAGCTTCCTTTTACTAACTCTAACTCACACAATTTTGCACCATTTGATCTCATTCATAGTGATCTTTGGGGTCCAGCAGCTATAAAATCCTCAGCAGGATATTCTTATTATGTTGCTTTCATTGATGATGCTACAAGATATACATGGTTCTATCTTCTCAAGGCTAAGTCAGACACTCATTCAGCTTTTGTTCACTTTACCAAATTTGTTAAAAATCAGTACAACAAAACCATAAAGGCCATTCAAACTGATGGTGGGGGAGAATTTCGAGCCTTATCCAACTTCCTTGCACAAAATGGCATTGTACATCGATTCTCATGCCCCTATACTCCCCAGCAGAACAGTTTAGCTGAGAGAAAGCATAGAAATATTACTGAGGTAGGCTTAGCCTTGTTAGCTCATAGTCAAATTCCCACAAAATATTGGGATGCAGCTTTCAGTAGTGCTGTTTATCTTATCAATAGGACACCTTCTAAGCCTCTTCTTCTTACTACTCCTTTTCAAGCACTTACAGGAAAGCCTCCTGATCTTCTCCATCTCAGAGTGTTTGGGTGCCTTTGTTTCCCATATTTAAGACCTTATAATCATCATAAACTTGAGTTTAGAAGCCAGCCTTCAGTTTTTCTTGGTTATAGTCCTCAACATAAGGGTTATAAGGTTCTTCTACCAGATAAGAGAATCATCATCACCAGGCATGTTGTGTTTGATGAGACAAAATTTCCCTTTGCCACTATTACACAATCCTCAGCTGATTCCATTCCTCTTGACTCTGCTGCCACACTCAGCCCTGCTCCTCCTCTTGCTCCTGTTACTTCTTTTCCTCTGACTGACAATAATTCCACAGATAATTCTACAGATGATGGTCTTGTTTCTTCTTCTACTGATACTCTTCTTCCTCCAACTTCCCCTCTATCTCAATCTCAGTCTCAGTCTTCCTCCTCCACTCCTTCTAACTCTTCTCCCTCTACTATTCCATTGGAAGCAGGTGATCAATTATATGTGAATTTACCAATTCAAGATGATAGTTTAACTGCTCCTGTTACTAATAATGCTCTGTCTCAGCATTCTTCAAGTGTTGCAGGTTCTTCAGGTACTCATCATATGATCACTCGAGCCAAGGCAGGGATCACTAAGCCAAAAATTTATATGATTCATTCACAACCCCTGGATGAACCACAGAGTATTCAGGAAGCTTTGTCTATACCTGAGTGGCAGCAGGCTATGGCACAAGAATATGCAGCTCTTATGAAAAATGACACATGGGATTTGTGTTTGCTGCCTCAAAATAAAGAGCTTATAGGATGCAGATGGGTTTTTAAGACCAAGAAAAATGCTGATGGCAGTCTTGCTAAGTATAAGGCTCGCTTAGTTGCAAAGGGCTATACACAAACTTTGGGATTTGATTATACTGAGACTTTCAGTCCAG
Organism: Rehmannia glutinosa; assembly: GCA_016081115.2. Taxonomy (NCBI): domain Eukaryota; kingdom Viridiplantae; phylum Streptophyta; class Magnoliopsida; order Lamiales; family Orobanchaceae; genus Rehmannia; species Rehmannia glutinosa. The sequence continues at coordinate 803,796 of JABTTQ020000835.1, read as the reverse complement.
TTGTGAAGCCAGCCACAATTCGAATTGTGTTGAGTATTGCCATATCCAATTCATGGCACATTAGACAGTTGGATGTTGCTAATGCCTTTCTTAATGGTGATGTTGATACTGAGCTTTACATGGAACAACCACCGGGTTTTACACAACATCACTCTCCTCCTCTTGTTTGTAAACTCAAGAGATCATTGTATGGGCTCAAACAAGCTTCACGAGCTTGGACAAGCAAGTTTGCTAGTGTTCTCATTGGCCTTGGCTTCATTGTGTCTAAGTCTGATTCTTCTTTGTATTTCAGAAACAATGGGCAAAATTGTGTGTTTATCCTTGCATATGTTGATGATATTGTTATCACGGGTAATAATGATCAAGAGATTCAATTGGTTATTGATCAGATGCATCAGTTTTTCTCCTTGAAGGATTTGGGCAATTTACATTATTTTCTTGGCATTGAATTTGTTCACAAACCTGGTGGTATCTTTCTCAGTCAAAAGAAATATGTGGAGGATCTTCTTGGTAAGGCTGGGATGACAGGAGCAAAGGGGCTTACAACACCTATGGTTAGCAGTCCATTTTTATCAAAATTTGATGGCAATCCTATCAGTGACAGCAAACTGTACAGGAGCATTGTTGGGGGATTGCAATATGCTACCTTAACTAGACCTGAGATCAGTTTTAGTGTGAATCGTGTAAGTCAATTCATGCAAAATCCTTTAGATAAGCACTGGAAGGCTGTAAAACGGATCTTGAGGTATTTAGCTGGTACATTGGATCATGGTTTACACTTCACAGCTTCAGCTCCTCTTCATATCACAGCTTTTGCTGATGCGGATTGGGCTTCTGATCTTGATGATAGGCGAAGCACTTCTGGTTTTTGTGTGTTCTTAGGAAATAATCTTGTTTCATGGAGTTCGAAGAAGCAATCTACGGTATCCCGGTCTAGCACAGAAGCAGAGTATAGGAGTCTTGCTTTAGTTACTTGTGATGTCTTATGGGTTCAGTCTTTACTCAGTGAACTTAAATTTTCCATGGATAAAAGGGCTGTTATATGGATGGACAATCTTGGAGCTATATCTTTGGCTAACAATCCAGTTCATCATTCAAGAACTAAGCATTTAGAGATAGATTTGCATTTTCTTCGAGACAAGGTAGCAAACAAGTCAATTGTAGTGCAGTATGTTCCTTCTTTGGACCAAATTGGTGATATTTTCACCAAGCCACTCTCAGGCCAATTCTTCTCTCGGCTCCGTAATAAACTTCATGTTTTACCACGACCCTCGCTCGAATTGAGGGGGAATGAAAGCAAACAATGTCTTGATGACTCACCAGGATGACACCATTCATGATCAGCAAAGTTTGCAGAGATTCTCTCTTATATTTGGCAGTATTGAGCTGGTAGTTTGTTACAACAGAATGAATTGGATGATGACACTTGGATGGCTAAGATATCACCTTTGTATTATAAATATGTACCTTCACAGCACTATTCAATTCATCCAATGAAATATCAATTTGCTGCCATGTTTATGTCCTTTCTTACTGTTCTATTGGTTACTATATTCATGAATATTGTCATTTTCCTTTTACGTCTCACGAATTTAGATCCATGAGACCTTGCTCTTTATCAAAAATATCAATTAGGCAAAAACTTGCGTGAAACGGTCTCACGGATTTAGATCCGTGAGACGGAGCCCTCTACACAAAGTTTTAAAGTTTTTTTTTCAGATTTTATTTTTTAGGGTTTATTTTGTTTCTTGGGTTTATTTTTAATTGATTTGGGTTTTTAGGATTTTTAGTTTTTTAGGGTTTATTTTTTATTTTTGGGTTAATTTTTGTTTTTCGGGTTTATTCTTCATGGTTCATGTTTTTAGGGTTTATTTTCGTTTCTTCATGGTTCATTATTATTTTTAAATTTATTTTCATGGTTCATGTTCTCAAAACGGAGCCTTAGAAGGTCCGTCTCACGAATTTAGATCCGTAAGAAGGCCTCTCACAAGAGACTTGCTCATAAATTAATAGTTGGGGGTTGAGATTTGGTCTAAGTTTGTCAAATAAAATATACAAGATGCTCTGTGATTCGTTAGACATATTCCAGACATGGTCTACACATTATTTTCAGGCAATTTTTCAAACATTGTCCCTGGACAACTATAATGAGCTAACTAAAAGTATTTAATAGTAACCATTAATTAACCAATACATTTAGTGGGCCCACCCTATATTTTAGTTGATTTATTTATGGTCTTGTATTAATATTTATCATTAATTGAGTCTGATGTTTTTCTTCCCGAGAATCTAAATGAATTTCATCCATTCATCGACGAAACTTATAATTGATTATAACATTGGAGCAGATAAATATATAACAAAGCTAAACATTAAAATGAGAAATGGAATAATTAAATAATGAATTTATAAGCAATGAACAATGAATCTAAAATTAAGTCTTTTGAATTTAAAATTAGCCTTTCTAACTTCACTAATGGTACCATGTGGAGAAAGAGAGAAAATTGGAACCTAGAAGACCATTCTCACTTTGTAAAACCCGGGTTACTGATAATCTGCAAAAGCCCAGAAACTATAGTCTTGTATAGTATGGGCCATTAGCCCATTTATGGATAGAGTAAATCCATAAGAACATATACCATATTTGAATAATTGTTCGTAAACCGAGAGACACGAAAGTATAGAAGCCCCAAAATTATGGAGAGTAATTGCTTGACCCTCGAAACTGAGCCCAATTAGATATGGGCCAAGCTTTAGTTTTAGTTAAGTTCAACCTGATTTAAGGATTGATATATAATGTTTTAAGATGTGTTAGAAGGCTAGTCGGACGGTGGAAAGTGAGTCTAGTCAGAAGAAAAACGTAGGTGGATAAGGGAAGTCTAACGCCTAGGTGGGGACTAATCGGTGCTATGTAGGGATTTTTAGAACATTGATATATAGTATAATAAAAGTCTCACAATTCTATAATTGAAAGTATTTGATAAAATCATACAAAGTATATGGTCGTATTGTAATATTATAGTAGTTTTTTCGCATTTGATATAAAGCCATTATTTTTCATTATAAAGTTATTGTTATATTTAATTAATTTTTTTCCTGATATATTTAAAACAACAGTGTTTGTTAATTTTTTTCAGTCATTTATGGATAACGTTAACATGAAAGCATTATAAGATTAATTACTAGGTGTATAACATTAACCTGTGGATTATTCATTAATGACTACTGACTACAATTCTTCAATCATAGAAAAATCGTATTTGAAAAAACAAATAAACAAATAAAAACAAAAAATTAAAATTATTAATATTACATTAGTAAAACCAATGGTCTAGAGCTGAAAGTTTCATTACTATACAATGATTCTTTTTACACATTTCCACAGATTTTATAGTTCTACCCTAAATGACATACTTCTTTTTTAAAATAATTTCTTATTGACAAAATTGTCGTATAAAATATAAATAGTTATCTACATCCCCATCCCCCAAATATTATGTTTTGACATCGAGCTCGATTGAGTTTTTGAAAGATACATATATATATATATATATATATATATATATATATGTAGCCATGCATCAGCAATAAGCATAATGCATAAATGATCTTTATTAATTAAACGGCAAAAATGTTCATTTTATAAACAATCTTTACTATTCTTCATCCAAATAAGGTTCCAAATAATTGTACTATTTGGATTTGTATTGTGGTATCTCTCCAAGTATTAATACAAGTGTAGGAAACATGGCTTCACTAATAACAACAAAAAATGTTGTTAATTAGGGAGCTTAGTCTTGACCACCACAAGGGACTCAAATTAAAGTCTCTTGTGAGGCGGAGTCAGGTTAAAATCCCACTCAATCAAATTGCTCATCCGCCATATGCGAGTTGGTGAAGATTTTGTGGGACTCATCTTGAATAAAGATCTGTGTGGTTCGATTTGGAGAGAGATCAACTATTATTAGATTTGGGGGGTCGAACATAATTGTTCTCTTTACTTGGAAGATTTGGTTGTACGTCAGCAGACCCTACTATAACACTGGTCAGTGCGTGCACGTCCCACGGAGACCCTACCATAACATGACCGGGTCAATGCGTGCGTGCGCCCCACGAGATCCTACCATAACATGATCGGCCAGGTCGTGCACGCCCCACGAGACCCTACCATAACATGACCGGTAGCTAGTGCGTGCGTTCGGAGACCTCTGAAACACGGTCGGTCTTGTCTGGCATCCCGCCGTTTATCTTGGTGGCGGCGATGAGGGAACTTTGTCTTACCCCGATAATAGTCGAATAAGCATGAAAGTTGAGTTATAAAAAAAAAAACACAAAAGAAATATTGTTCTTTCATGTAATTTTTCTAGCAAGAAGCCTTTAGTCCTTATCAGTACTCTACATGCTCTCTACTGGCGAATCTGCCAGTGTTTTTTTTAATTCCACCACACCTTCTACAGAGCAACAGACTGAGACTTCCTGATCACGTGCCAGTCTCATATTTTTGGGCTGTCCAGCACGTGATTATTTTTCCTTTTTCTCTAATTTTTTTTTTCACTTTCTCTTTATATATTCTTCGTCTTCTTTTTTGTTTTTTCTTTTGTCTTTATTGAGTTCTTCTTTTGCTTTTATAGTTGTGACGTGGAAGGGGATGAGTGCGTTCTCAAAAAGTATTGTCTGTCTAAGCTAATTTTGCGGATTGTTGTGAAAAATGGTCTCTAGGAAATAATTGGAAAATTGTATAAGAAGGTCTTATGGGCGTTTGTCATGGGAAATAATTGGCAAAAAAACTTGTAAGATCCATTTTACAAACTTAAGTTAATTAAACTGATGCAAACTTGATCTCACATAAAACCTTTTCGAAATAATTTGGTACTCGAGGTGCCTATTGTGATTAAATTAATTTTCTTGTGTGTACTATTTAATTGGTTGAACTATATATTTAAATCACCTATATGTACAATCAATGAATTGATTACACATTTGTTACATTATATTATAAGAAAACATATAGTATGTAATAAATTAATTGTTAACTTAAAATAATAAATAAATAAATAATTTAAAAACACATTTAATAATGGTCAATTCAAATAACAACATATATACAACGAAATACTAAATGTAAATGTTTGAGTTCACTTTCTCGCCGCCTCCTTTTCATTCTTTATTTTATTCCCTCATATTTATATTTTTCAGCAACTACGTATATTTTTAAAAATATTCGATCTTCAGAACGTATTAACCAAAATATTTTCAAAATAAAACGAAAATTTCCAAACTTTTGACTATACCATAGTTTAATAAAACTATTTTTTCTCAATATCAAATACTTATAGAAATCAAGCACCTGAAACCAGGTGGAAACTTAGCGCTTAAATTAGCCGCGCCACCACAAGATTGTGGGATGGAGGTCGGGGTTGAAATCATAACTCCATCAAATTGTTTGTGGGGTGGAGGTCATGGGTTTATATCCTGCTCCATCAAATTGCTCCCGGGCATATGCGAGTAGTGAAGATTTGGTGGGAACTCATCTTGAATAGATCCGTGTGGGTTCGATTCGGGGAGAGATCGTTATTAGTAGATTGAAATCGAACATAATTGTTCTCTTTACAGGAGGGAGGATCACGGTTGTCGTCAGTGACCCGTCGAAACAACTGGCCAGTCATGTCGTGCACATCCATGATTTACCTTAGCGGCGTAAGAATGAGGAGCCGGGCTTTGTTGTCTCGAAAAGATAGTCGGCGTAGCGCGGAAAGGCTGAGTTATCAAAAAAAAAAAAAAAAAAAAAAAAAAAAAAAAAAAAAAAAAACCTGAAAATTTAATCATACTAAAAATCAATGTTTCATCATGTAGACCACTAACTGTTTATGGTGCAAGTGTGTGTCTATGTAAGTGCAAATTTTCATGCGAGCACTTTATGTTGTCTCCTTCACGACCACAAAGGCTCATGATTGCAACCTCTGTCTTGTTTTGGCCATTGATTTTAGCCAGCCTTATTGAAATTTTTGTCTCCTTTATTCTTCTTCTTTCTCTCCTTTATTCTTCTTCTTCTTTTTTTTTTCTTTCTATTTTTTTATATTCAAATACGCATTACTATGTCTGATAACTGCGGTTCAGGTCGCCATTATTCTAAAAGTAAATCGCGAGATGTCAAACTGTCGATTATCAATATTACTGGTGGGGTGTGTTGATGTACACTTAGGTCAAATAAAGAGAAATCAATTTTCCCAGAATCGAACTCGAATGAAAATATTCAAATTAAATTAAATACTTAGCTCCTTCTCTGAATAATTACTTGTGACACATGCATATATATATATATATATATATTCGATTATATCATCATGTGACTGAAAAAGATGTAAGTCTCCCCACAAAAGCAATCATCTCCTCGTGAACAAAAGTTACATAGGGTCTTTCAATATATGGTACTTTTTTTTTACTTTTTGTTGTATTTTTATTGATTATGAAATGAAAATTATTAGAAGTTATCTTTTTTTTTTTTTAAATATAGAAATATAGAGAATAACACTTTTTTTCGCCGTTCCAAGATTTTTATTATTGTTTTGAGTAATCCAAATACAATAAACAATTTGGAAGTACGAATTCATATAACAAAAACTTATGAATCCCAATGTCTAAGCTACAGAATGACCCTTAGCACGTCTTATTATTGCGATCGTGATTAAATCTTCATAATTTTTATTTTGATTTATGTCATTTAATTAGGATTTATTCAAACCACCAAGTGATTATTGCCCTCTTTATATGAAGATCCCACCATAATGATGGCTTAATTATTATTAGGTAAAAAGGGCTTGTTTCAAGCACTTTTTATGGATAAAAATGTTGCTTAAAATTGCAATTTTACGTGAAACATATATCATTCTATTGAAGCTGGAAAGTGAAATCAATCCATGATAGAGAAGTTGGATAAAGGGTCCCCCTCATAAAAAGGCATGTGTAAAGTTGGTATACATCAGGCAACGATAATTACGATGATGGATATATAGGTAGAAAGTTATTAATTATCCCAGACGGATAGATACTTAATTGCCTCCAAACTAATTTTACATTTTTACATATCAACTATTTGATCTTTCGACTCAAGATCGGCGATAAAAAATCATTTCAACTTGATTCGTTAACATAATGAAACAAACGTGAACACATTTTTGTGGAGCTCGATTAATATTAACTCGATCAAACTCAATTTGATTAATGAGATCGATCAAACTAAAATCAAAACAAATATTTAAAGCTCTATAAAAAAGTAAACAAGCTTTCCCCTCAAAAAAAAAAAATCAAACAAAGCTTGAACATACTAATTCCATTAGGTGAATAATCCATCCATGCATACATGCATCAATATATATATATATATATATATATATATATATCTTGTGTGAAGTTCAAATTTAGAAGGTTGTTAATATTTAATGTAAATTTCACTTTGCCTCTCTATATTTTCCTTTAGTATCACTTTGTTCTATTGTCTCTTAATTGTATCACTTCACCCCTTATACTTGTGAATTAATATCACTTTACTACCTTATAATTTTAGAATACTATTTTATACACATACTAAAAAATATGACCATTTTATCCTTACCTATTAGTTTAATAAAATAATGATATCATTTTAAATTTTTTAATGTACTTATTTTATAAATTAACTTTAAATAAATTTGATTAATTAATGGGTTAATATTAAATTAATTATATTTTACATTTAGTTTCTAATTATTTAACTTTAAGACAGTCCCTACAAAATTACTATAAAACATAATATTTTATATTATCTAATACATTTATACTTTTAATTTCTTATTCAACATAAACTTAAAATTATATAAAATTATGTAATACATTTTATTAAATATGCAAAATATTATTAGTACTTTTTTCAGTTTTAATTGAATAATCATAATTTAATAAAAACTATGTTTAATAGAAAAAATAGTCACTTTAGTGGTTAATTATTTGATGCTAAAATGAATAATCTTAAATTTAACATAATTTGTATTACAGGTGGCTATATAATTATCTATACATATTTTTCAAATTATATTATTAAATTTCATTAATGATGAGAAACTTAATATTAATAATTTACTTATTTAATAGAAATTATATTTTTAATAAATAGAAAATAAAATTATTAATATATATATATATATTTAATACCATTAAATTAATTTGAAAACAAGCTGTAGGGACAATTAAGCCATTTAATAAATAAATAGTATAATATAATTATATTTTAATAGTATAAAAGAGTAAAATGATACAATTGAAAATACAAGGGGGTAAAATAATATTCAATGAGTATATATGGCGTAAAGTAGATTTACCTAATTTATATATTTGGTTAATTTCTATGGTTGAGATGAGGTACTTAATTTGATTATTTGAGAGAGATAAATCAAGATTCTTATCAAAGAGTGTGTTTAACCATAGTCGACTTCCTTCCGTGCTTTCATTACCTTCAATGAGGGATGGAGGAAACCACCATTTATTTGTTTTTATTAGTTACTTTTTGTTTGTCTAGTTTTATTGGAATTTTAAGTTTTCTCCACATGAGTTTATGTCCCAACCCATAATAAGTAGAGTTTTGTCTTCTTAATAAGTGATATTTTGTCTAATATAGTGTACTTGAGAATATTCAGTCACGAATGTTGTTTAGATCTAATCTATTTTGTTGGGCTTTCACAAAAATTAGTGACTAATCCGGAATCAAATTCATTGGTACAAGATTTCTCCTACAATTTTAACTTTTTGTTTCTATGAGTTTCCGTTTATGTTAGTTTTACTTTTGTAAGTTTGGTAGATCAATGTGATAAATTTGTAGTTATCATATTTAACTATTTTTGACTTGTTCTTTATTGTCAATCAGTGTTGGTTGTTTCCAACAGTTTTAATGAAATTTATATTTTCCTAATTAATTAAAAGATTCTTATCGAACGTGTGTATTTTGATGGGTGATTATGTGGATAATTATGGATTGACTACTTTACCCTTAGGTAAAAAGTATCATCATGAAAAGTAAATTTGTAAACATATTTTGATTTCAATAATTTCAACATATATTATCAAATAAAGTAATTAAGATTTAATTTCTTTTTACTTGTTTTCAATAATAAAGTACTTTGTAATTGCATACTTTATTACTCTATATTTCTTATTTACATTTTTCTTTCCGTTAATCTAGCATTCAAACCTAGCATTACAATAATAAAATTCAAAAGCTTGAACTATGAACTTTTGGATAAACCACTTCTCCAAAAAGTCAATTCTAGTGAAATCATAATTGGAAGCTCTTTAAAAAGACAATTAATATTAAAAAATCTATTTTCTGAATAAACTTTTGCATAACTGTCCCAAACATAGCATATAATCTTTCAACTTTCGGTTCATAGTTGATTCAAAATTCCATAAATTGATCATTTTATTCGCCACATAATTGGTGGCCATTTTGTGCATTTTCTTTGACAAAAGAAACATAAATGAAACACAAGCAAAATAAGAAGCTAGCAAAAACAAGACTTACAAAAATAAGTGCCTATCTTAAAATTCCACCAAATAACACTAATTATGACAAGACATTCTCAACCTCATCAATTCTTATCCAAGTGGTACTTTTTCCAATGTCCCCTGATAATGGGAAGAAGGTATGGTATTTCTGGTCATCAATAATTCAATATAGTAAATAGATATAAGATTTAGATCAGGTGAGTCCACATATCTTAGGTGAGTATACGAGACCAAATCTGAGTCATTGATTCAATTTTTAAACGGTTAAGATTAATCAGATTTTAATATTATTTAATATATAACTTAATTTAAATAAGGGCTTATTAGTAATTTTATTTTAAATCAATTTTTGGGAGGAATTGATTTTTGGTAGTGGGCTAAATTTTAGGGGCGGTTATGGACGTGTAAATCGATATCTTCCATATCTTTTCGGTGTTTGGTAAATCGAAAAGTCGGTTCATCAATCCACCGTCTTCCACATTCAAAGTCTCTGCAAGTCCGAAACCGTCTTCCTCCATTGGCCGTTGTGAGTCTTCCACACAAGATTTCTCTCGCTCCGTCGTCCACCATATTTCCTGTAATTAGAACCCGTCTTCCACCGTCTTCCTTCGCGAAACAAAAATCACAACACCATCTCTTGATCGAAAAATTACCAAATCTCCAAATCGAGAATTAAAATCCGGCGAGGCAAAATCGAGACATTGTTGTTTTTTTCGAAGAAGCCCATTGGAACCATTAGTTTTTTTGAAGAACACAACAAATTGTGTGAATTTCTATTGCGTCCCATAACATTGTAGGTTAGGGCAACTTTTTTTCTCATTTTATTTTCGTAATTTTTTATTTTTTTTTTTGCATTTCTTATGTAGTATTCTATTTTTATTGGTGTATTTGATTTTAATATTGCCTATTTTTGTCCCTGTAAATATGCTTAGGATTGTCCCCGTAAATATGCTTATAAATGCTTATAATGGGGAATGGTGGAAATCGAAAAACAATATCGCTTATGGTTAGGACATTTCTTTGTGTTGTTGGTTTAAATTGTCTTTATTATCTTGAAAAGTTGAAGTCTGGTAGAGTTGGTCTTATGGGATTTTTAAATACATTTTTGTTGCTGATAACTATGTATTCCCTACATTTTGTTTCCAAGTCTGGTAGTTTTGAACGATGGTGACTTGTAATGCTTATTTGTGTTCAGAACTATGCTTACTCACATTATATATAATGCTTACTTATCTTATATATAATGCTTAAGTCTGTTAGGGTTAGCTCTTATGTGATTTTTACATACATTTTTGTTGCTGATAACTATTTATTCCCCACCTTTTTTTCCAAGTCTGGTAAGTTTGTCTGTTGATAATGTGTACTGCTTTTTGGTGTTGACAATTATGCTTGCTCACATTTTATATTATGCTTACCTATATTATGTAGTATGCTTTAAATTTGTTACCAGTTTTTATGAGACAGTTGAATGACTATTTGCTACCTTATTTTTTTTAGTGTTTCTTTTGGAGATGGCTAAGGAGAGCGAAGAGTAAGGGTACATTGGATAAAGGGAGCAAGAAGAGGAAGGCGGCAGATATTGATGTTGTTGCGGTCAGGAGTAAGAAAAAGAAGGAAAGGACAAAGGTAAAAAGTGATGAGCGGTAGCGGTGACGAAGAATCCAAACATCCCCGGTGTATCGCGAGATCAACGCCTGAGAGGTTCGCCAAAGTTATTAAGAAATTGAACCACCATGACGAGGCAGGTATCGTTAACGAGATTGGGTTCGGTGGATGTTGCACATGAAGATCGTGGAAATACCGACACAATTAACTTCTTGGCTGGTTAAAATTTTCAACCCGATTAGTCGTGAACTCGGTGATATCAAAGCGGAAAAAAATTCACGTAGGCCATACGGATGTGGAACGGGTTCTTGGAATCCCAAATAGTAGTGTGAATATTGAGCGAGAAGAACAAAGCGGGGGATGTGAACTTTATAATGAATGGCTAGAGATTTTTAATAAGCCTAACAACCACATCACAGAAAAACACGTAGCTACGGAGATGTTAAAATTTGAGGACGGAGGTGGATCGGGTTCAAGAGGCACTTTGTTGCCCAGTGGATCGCTTGATTATCGGAATAACCCTATTGGTTATGTTAACCCCTCATGATGGACAGACTGGAGAATGTTCATAATATTCGCAACCTTGGGTGCGAGTACACAATTATGTATCTGGCGGTGACAAACCATGTACGTTGGGGAGAAGGAAGCAAAAAATGTTCAATGGCCCCCTTTTGTTTTTATCGAGAACGGTAAATTATTATTGTTTTACATTTTTTGTATCACTACATAGCATACTTTTCTAATTTTTGTTGTTTGTGTAGATTTTTTATTTGGATAGGGTTGTTTTCTATACTAGGGACGTGACTAGAACTCTCCCTAGTATTAGAGGTTGGACTTCTCCAGATCATCCGAGGAAAAGGGCGCAAGGAGATGAAAGAAGGTGGATTTGGGCAGGGTCATTTGGCGGAACCGCTCCGTACAACGGTTTTGAACGAAGGGTCAGGGGCAGCTGACATTGGGCTGGTAGGAAGTCAGTCAGCGAAGGCTGGCACGTCGTCCGGGATTGAGAGCCACGAGGTAAAATTTTTAGTTCGGTTTGGTTGGTTGAATCCATTTTGATTAATGCTTGTGGTAGATAAAACATATGCTTATACATGTAGTTAATTTTGCTTTTATTAGATAAATGATGGAGAATTTGATTGTTGTAATCGCTGCATTCATTTATAGTTAATAATGCTTATTATGTTTCTCAAATGTGCTTATATATGTTGCTCAAATGCTTACAAATTGTTATAGTAATTTTTGGTTCCCTCAAATGTCTTTGGAATATTTTTTATGACATATGATGAGTTCATCTTATATGGTGTGCTAATATTGCTCACGAATATTTTTGTCTTGCTTATGAGTTTTGCCAATTCTGCTTATATGTGTTACATATAATGCTTACATAACGATGAAGTATTTAATTATTTGCACTTTTCTATTTTTTTGTCTAATGTTTGGTTTGCTTATGATAGTTTCCAATTATGCTTATATGTGTTGCTAATAATGCTTACGAGAATAATAAAGTATTAATTATTTTTATTTTTGGTATTATTGTCTAATGTCTTTGGAATTTGCTTATGGATTTGCAAATTATGCTTATATATCTTTGCTTATTATCTTTACAAGTAATGATGAAGTGTAAATCATGATATGTAGTCATTTAAATATTTCTCCTGAATCGACATTTTTGGTTTGATAACTTTTGGAAAGGAGTATAAATCGAGTTTCTTTGAAGAAGTTGTCGCCTTACTACATATGTGGTCGACATAATCGCGTTGCTTGAAAATACTCCAAAAGAGATGACATGCGGCCTTGAACTTTTTGCAAATTACAAGATTCGGCGATGATGCTTATATGCTCGGCTAGTAAGCACACATTGGGCGCGGCGGACCCCATCTTTGACGATTTGAGCGAGACACAACTGAATGAAGCTTTTTGGAATAATCCCGAGGACGATAATGCGAATCGAAAAAGTTGAGATTGCACTTGGTCGTAGGGAAGAAATCGAAAAGGGTGGGGAAGATTTGCCAAGTTTCGATCTGGGTGTTACCCAAGAGCATTAAAATTGTGGGCGGGGATGTAAGATTTTTTGATCTTTTTTTTTTATTATTTTTAACATCCGGTATACGCCGCTTACTATGAATAGAATGTTGGTTTTTACGTATTGTCTTGATGTGTGTTGTTGCTTTTTTTGTTTTATTAACGGGGGTGGGGTTAGCGGGGCACGTGATGTTGGTGAAGATGGTGTGGATCTTTGGAGACGGTGTCGAGGATAGTGATGGCGAGGAGGATGACAACGAGGATGGCGAGAAGGATGAGGGTAAGAGCGGCGAAAATGAGGATGAGGATGGTAGTAGTGACGATGATGAGGGGGATCTGTTGTGGCCGAGAGTTGGAACAAGACGGCGGTGGCGTGGGAGCGAAGAAGATGAGGTTAACGATCTTGGATGAGATGGAGGAGGGCAAATTGAGAATGCATTCTGATTGACGTGTTGTCGAATGTTCAAAACTTGAAATGATGGTTTCGAACTGGATTTTTGAAAATCCGGCCGTGAATCGTAAGTTTCTTTTTATTTTGTTTATTTTAAAAATGACTTTTTATGATGTTTTTAGTTTGAGCAATTGTATGAACATGCAGGGAGGAAGTCATATTTGGTAGTGGTGAATTTAATATAACAAGACAAGATATGGAGACTTTGAAGGGGCGGACGATCGTCGGCGGGGCTATTGTGGATACAGTGTCTTTTATCCTGAATCGCAAGGAATCGTTGAGGTTGATAGTTCTCCGCGTAGATTCTTTGCCACGACATATCCCACTGTATGTTTCACCCGCATTTCTTGGTAGATAATTTTGTGATGCATGAGTTTTGACTGGTTTATATGCTTTTTGTTAGTAGTATCCATTATTATGCTCTGTTTTTGTATATTATGCTTATGGATATATCAAAATATGCTTTCGGATGCTTTCCATTATGCTAGTGTTTCTGTGAATTCATGGATTATAAATTTGCTTAAGTTGGGTTTGAGTTATGCTTATTAATGTTATGCATAATGCTTATTGTTATTAAGCCCCATTATGTCTTTATGTATAATAGATTGCTTGTGTATGCATTATGAACAATGCTTATGTATGCATTAAATGTTGCTTGCCAGAGTTAATTATTTCTAATTTAATCATATTTTTATTACGGACATTCACAATTGCAATGCCCGATGTCGCCCGATTCTGAGTGAAAGCATTAAGACATTCAAAGCTTGGCGTCGAGTTTAGCGATTCAGTAGCGGCGAGATGGAGAGATCCGGTTGGTATGTATGATATGGTGAGGCTTATTTTTTTTTGTCCGTGAACCTAACATTTTTGTTACACATTGTGTAGTTCTTCTTCCCAATATTCAAGAGTGAACATTTTTTTGTGGTATGCTTCGACGTTAAAAAAAAGTTACGCCACGTGAAGACAACTCTTCGGTTGGCGGCAACAAAACCCTCAAATACGACGGCGTTCACGATAAATTGGTCGATTCGTCTATATAGATGATTGAAGATATATTTTCATTTTTTTGTTTCTTACCGATTCAAATATATATTTTTTTAATGGATAGCGACAAGTATTTTCGCAATACCTATCGACTAAGGGTTTCCGTCAATTGCTCGTGTGATCCAGCAAACGACTGCATCTCGTTTGTGCATGCCCTAGAGGGACAAGGATAACAAAGTTGATTGTGGTATCTTCGCAATGCGCCATATGGAGACCTATATGGGAGGTGAGATCGAAATTGGGATAGCGGGCTCAGGAAGAAGCGATGAGGCACAACTTTTGATGATGCGTAGAAAAGACGCAGGTTAATATGCTTGTGTAATAACAGAAAAATATATATATATATATATATAAAATAGATTAATTTGTAGTGGAGCACTAATTAGACAATAACCTAACACATAACAAAAATGAGTGGATGAAAATTTTAGCCAACCACCCATTAATCCAAGTGTCCTAATCATGTATAAAAAAATACATTTCCATTAGATCTTGTGTGCCTATAAATAGGAGGTATGTTGTTAGCATTTTTATCAAAGAAAAATTCCTAAGAGCTACATAGTTAAATACTTGCAAATTTGAGAGAATTTTATAAAATTGTGAGTAAAGTTTGAGTGTGTTTTCTAAAATTATATTTTGATGAGATTATATTTTAGTGAGCATATATAGAAAACGAAGGGTCGAAGATTAATAGTTTTATTGTTCACTTTTCTACATCGAAAATCTGCGAATATTAAGGTAGGGATTTCTATATTATTTGTCTTTATTTAATGTTTCATAATTGTATTTTATTAATTGCAATATATGTCAAGAGAAAGTAAATTCATATAAGCTAGGGGCCGGGAAAAGGGTCCGGGATCAAACGTATCTTCGGGATGAACCCGCAATGCTATATGAATCGGCCGATCGAGAGGAAAAAGAGAAATTAATGAATTTATTGTTGTAATTATGTGATGCTTTTCATGTTATATTAAATATTGACGAGATATATCCCTCTTGAAATGAGATGAAGCTCACCTCTATTATTATTATGACTTGCGGGTTGAGGAATCCTTGAAGATATGATGATGTGGATGGTGGAATAAATTATGCTATATTTAAATTTTAAATAATTACGATCGGACTAAATTTTTGGATTTATGTCTTTAATTTTTTTCCGATTTATGCTCGGAATAATTGTTGGATATTTAATTTGGAAGATGTATTATTATTATTATTATATTTATTATTATTATTTTTACTATTATTATTATTATTATTACCATCATTATATGGTTTTTAAGAATTAAAATTCTAAATCAACCTTTTTATAATTATTGGAATCACTTTAATTTATAAAATTTAGGTTTTCTTAATAATTTTTTTTGAGTACTTTAATTTAATAAAATTGGGCCATTACAAGTGGTATCGGAAAGCGGTCTATGTTCTGAAGGCTTGTAAAAAAATTGAAAAAAATTAAACTCTGTATGCGATTTTGCTTTAAAAAAATATATATAATAAAAGTCAAACTTTGTATAAGATAAAATAGTATAATAACATCCACCTCCATCATATCTTGTCGGTCTCCTCAAGGTATGAGAATTTTTAATGCAAGTTACATTATACAATTGCACCAAGTATGCTCATTTATGTCATGATGTATTCCATGTTATTTTATTCTCGCTTAAACATAATACCAATTTATATGTTAAATGAATAAAAATCTTGTATTTCTTTTATAAAAAAATATATATGTAAAAATAGACTTATGGTTGAAAATGCACATATATATAGATGGCGAACTCGCACTTTCACACTTTGCAAGAAAGAATAATAATAATAATAAATGGGTCCGAACCATCCCAATAACCGACTCAATCATTATTTCAACTATCAAATTGAGGAGGAGATAGTATTGGAGAATATATAGTTAAAATTCACCGGTTGTGGTACAATGTGAGGAATGTCATTGGCGCTCCCAAACGAACGCGCGCTCCCGTAGAGTGATTGATAGCTTACCCTCGTTTTGGAACGTCAAGGCCGAAAAAGCTTTATGCCTCATTATTGGAGTATGACGGGCATGAAGATCGACCCAAAATCAACTACGGGACATTTCTTTGCCAGGTTATATTGTAAATGGATTGAGTTTTTGAACAATGAGGCTATGGCGGAAGATGAGGAGCAGGAAGAAACACTGGAACAAGACCCGAAAGAAGATCCGGAAGAAGATCCTGAGGAAGATGAAGACATGGATCAGTAGAAATGGACGTGTCTATGTATTTCAATAATTGATAAATAAATCCTTATCATATATAAAACTTAGTTGTCCTTTAATTGATATTAATTTAACTGACCATTATGTTATGATATTTAGATTTTAAGTTAGATATTTCATGCAAAATCCATTAATAACTTGGGATAATAATAATAATAAATATATTATGTATGACCTTAGGAATATGGCTCCCCGTCGTGGAAATCAAGTCAACGGTGAGAACTCCACTAACACAGGAAATCAAACCACTGCTACTGCTGGAGATATAATTGCTGAGTTCCTCGAGGGTGTGCGAGAACAACGGAAACAACAACAATAACGCATGAGTCGTGGAACAATTTCGCCACTATTGTCCACCCACATTCAATGGACGTGATGGCCCGAAGCGGCCAGCAGTAGAAGAATGGTTTCGATCGCTAGAGAATTTTTTCGACTTATTGGTACACGCATTTGAACAGAGAGTCGTATGTCTTTGCCTTCAACTCATTTGAAGATGCCGATCATTGGTGGGAAGAATATTGGAGGACTAAGATCGCGAAGAAGAAGCGGAATGCTTTAACATGGAATGAGTTCAAAGTGATTGTAATGGAAAAGTTTTTTCCACAATCATATCGGGACAAAAAGGAGACAAAATTCCTTAATTTTAAACAAAAAAACTTGGTATCACAGTATGAGAGACAGTTCAATCAACTAAGTCGGTTTGCTCCACACCTAGTGGATCTTGATTTGAAAAAGGCTCGAGGTTCGAGAGAAGGGGACTTGAGCACAATTATCAGGGAATATTATATGCTCGAGGAGATTTGGAGTACTCGGTGATGGTGAGAAGGGCTCGTGAGGTGGAGGCAAGTTTTCTTTGGGGACGAAGAGGAGCTCAAGTTGGTTGTTTTACCCGAGAAAAGAAAATGGGGCGGGGCAAAACATAATAAAAATGAAAATCAAAATAAACAGATAAAAGATCGATGGAAATGCACGCCCAACTATGCAAGCAGACAGACAAACTTGCCCAAAATGCAAGAAGAATCATTTTGGAGAATGTTTAGTTTGACAAGGAAAATGCTTCAAGTGTAAGAAGCGAAACATGAAGTCTCTAATTGTCCTCTTTTAAAAGGCGAGCGGGAAAGAAAAAGAACAAACATCCGGAGGTAGAGCTCGAATGTATGCTATGACTTCGAAGAAGGCGATCGAACCAGGGTACAATGTCGGAGTATGCTAACCATCTCTGGAATACTGCTCTTGTACTTTTCGACAACGTGCCACACATTCGTTTTTATCCGCCAAATTTCATGCTATATTAGGACATAAGAGTGCTTTGAGTAAATGAACCCCTTGAAATTGGCTTGCCATCCGGAAATCGATAACTCTTGACTAAGTAAATAAGGATGTTGAAGTGAATATAGGGAAAATATCTTAAAGATGATCTATACATAATTAAGATGAAGGATTTTGATGTAATCTTAGGTATGAATTGTCTTAGTAGATATCAAAGGCATTAAGTGTCACGAGAAAGAGATAATATTCAAACCGCCAGAAATGATGAGATAAAATTTTATGGGATTAAGTCTAAGGCCGTACCACAGTGATATCAACAATGAAGGCAAGAAAGATGTTGAAAAAGAAAAATTGTCAAGGATATCTAGTGAGTTTAGTAGATACCTCGGCGGTTGAAGTGACACCTAATGACGTACCAATTGTACAAGAATTTTTGGATGTATTCCCAAAGGATTTGCCGAGGAATTCCTCCAGTTGTCGTCGTTGAATTTGGAATAGATTTGGTACAGGGCGCAGACTATATCTAAGGCACCTATAGGATGGCGCGCCAAAGGAGTTACAAGAGTTAAAGGCGCAAATACAAGAACTTTTGGATTTGGGATTTATTAGACCTAGTGTGTCACCGTGAGGAGCACCGCCTCTGTTTGTAAAGAAAAAGACGGGTCACTTAGAATGTGTATCGATTATAGAGAACTTAATCGACTCACATGAAGAACAAATACACCCAAAGGATTGAAGATTTGTTCGATGAGTTGAGAGGTGACAACACTTTCTCTAAGATTGACTTGAGATCCGAATATCATCGATTAAAAATTAAAGAGAGTGATATCCCGAAAACGGCATTTAGAACTCGATATGGACATTATGAGTTTGTAGTAATGCCATTTGGGTTAAGTAATGCACCAATGAGATTAATGGATTTGATGAATAGAGTGTTTCATCCGTATCTCTGACCAATTAAATCATAGTCTTTATAGATGATATACTTGTATATTCAAAGAATAGAGAACAACATACTCAAAGACTTAAGAATAGTGCTAAAACGCTCATGAGAAGAAAAGTTATATGCGAAATTCAAGAAATGCGAGTTTTGGCTAGATCGAGTGGTGGTTTTTGGACATGTAATCACCGCTCAAGGAATTGAAGTGGACCCGGTTAAAGTTGAAGCAATCAACGAATGGAGTGCTACAAGAATGCGAATGAAGTTCGCATTTTCTAGGTTTGGCGGGATATTATCGAAGATTTATTGAAGGATTTTCAAAGATAGTTGCGCCTATGACTCATTGACAAGAAAAGGGGAGAAGTTCCAATGGAATGAGAAATGCCAAGAAAGCTTTCGGAGTTGAAGCAAAGGCTAACTTACGCATCAGTATTAACAATTCCTGACCCCACTAAAGACTTTGTTATTTATAGTGATGCATCAAAACAAGGCTTGGGATGCGTACTAATGCAACATGGTAAAGTGGTTGCCTATGCCTCAAGACAACTAAAGCCACATGAGTTAAATTATCCTACTCATGACCTAGAGTTAGTCAGAAGTGCATGCATTAAAGATCCGCGCCATTACCTATATGGAGGAAAATGTGAAATCTTTACCGACCACAAAAGCTTGAAATATTTGTTTACTCAGAAAGAGCTAAACATGAGGCAAAGAAGGTGGTTGGAATTGGTGAATGACTATGATTGCACTATCAGCTATCATCCCGGTAAAGCTAATGTTGTGCCGATGCATTAAATCGTAAAACAAAAGGAGAAATGTCAAGCGATATCCGAACAAGAACATCTTGTGAGAGAATTTGCCAGGATGAGAATTGAAAGCAGTGGTACCACCAAAAAGACAGAGATAAGATAGTACTAGCATCTTTGGTGGTGCAACCTACTTTGAGAGAGAAGATAAAAGAAGCTCAACCTCGAGATAAATTTTTGAGCAAAATGAAAGAAAAAGCTCGGGAAGGGAATATAAAAGGATTTGTTATAACAAATGATGGTACTTTGACATATGAAGGAGATTATGCGTTCCTAAAGAGGAAGGGCTTAGAAAAGAAATTCTTGAAGAAGCTCATTGTCGCCGTACACACTCACCCTGGAGGCACAAAAATGTATCGAGATTTAAGAGAAGTATTTTGGTGGCGAAGTATGAAAAGAGATATTGAACTTTTGTGGAAAAATGTTTGACTTGTCAACAAGTCAAAGTCGAACACCAAAGACCATCCGGTTTGCTCAAACCACTTAACATCCCGAATGGAAATGGGAACACATAACTATGGATTTTGTGGTAGGGCTTCCATCATCGATTAAGGAACAAACAAGTTGTTTGGGTTGTAGTAGATCGATTAACAAAGTCGACTCATTTCTTACCTGTTAAGATGACGTTCGATGGGAGCGATATGCACAAATTTATATTGAAGAGATAGTGAGACTTCATGTTGTTTCGACAGAGATACACGTTTTACTTCTAAGTTTTGGAAAAGTCTACAAAGTGCTTTGGGAACAAAGCTAAACTTTAATACGACTTATCACCCGCAAAAGCAGATGGACAATCCGAAAGGACCATACAAATATTGGAAGATATGTTGAGAGCGTGTGTGCTCGACTTAGGAAGTAATTGGGAAACATTATTACCCTTGGTAGAATTCGCTTATAACAATAGTTATCAAACGACTATCGGGATGGCTCCATACGAGGCATTGTACGGAAGAAAATGTAGATCACCATTATATTGGAGCGAAGTTGGTGAAAGAAAAATTTTGGGACTGAATTAATTATGCAAATCACAGAGAAGATAGCCATGATACAAGATCGAATCAAGATGGCTCAAGATAGACAAAAGTCATATCTTTGATAGACGGAGAAAACATATACATTTGATGAAGGAGAAAAAGTATTTACGAAAGTAGCTCTATTAAAGGTGTTATTCGATTTGGCGAAAAGGAAAGTTGAAACCGAGATATATCGGACCATTTGAAATCCTTACACGAGTTGGAGATTTAGCTTATCGGCTAGCATTACCACCGAGTCTATCAAGTGTGCACAATGTTTTTCACGTCTCTATGCTAAGAAAGACGTTCTTTATCCAAGTCACATCGTGAATTATAAAGATTTGATAATCAACAATGACTTAACTTACGAGGAGGCACCGGAAGCTGTTTTGGAACGCAAGATTCACCATTTGAGAAATAAAGATATTGCTCTGATCAAAGTACAATGGAGACGTCATGCGAAAATGAAGCTACTTGGGAGCGTGAAAGGAGATTCGTGTCAAGTACCCAACCTTTCAATTCCGGGTAAGATATCGAATTTCGAGGACGAAATTTTATTTAAGGAGGGTAGAATGTAATAACAGAAAAATATATATATATATATATAAATAGATTAATTTGTAGTGGAGCACTAATTAGACAATAACCTAACACATAACAAAAATGAGTGGATGAAAATTTTAGCCAACCACCCATTAATCCAAGTGTCCTAATCATGTATAAAAAAAAATACATTTCCATTAGATCTTGTGTGCCTATAAATAGGAGGTATGTTGTTAGCATTTTTATCAAAGAAAAATTCCTAAGAGCTACATAGTTAAATCTCGCAAATTTGAGATAATTTTATAAAATTGTGAGTAAAGTTTGAGTGTGTTTTCTAAAATTATATTTTTGATGAGATTATATTTTAGTGAGCATATATAGAAAACGAAGGGGTCGAAGATTAAGAGTTTTATTGTTCACTTTTCTACATCGAAAATCATGAATATTAAGGTAGGGATTTCTATATTATTTGTCTTTATTTATTTATTTATTTTTTTTTTTTGCAAAATAACACCCCGGGGTGGGGGATTGAGCGTGATCCCGACCGTATATCAAATAATCAAAATGTCATACATGTCATGCCCGTCAAGGCGAGAAAATCAAAGAACAAATAACCTATCACTACGATATCTAGAAAGACTATCATAATGAGATATCTCAAAATAAAAGGAGAACCAATGATCTATAAAAATCAAGCTCGGATATCCCACCGGGTCCATCCGAATGAGCGCTAGGAGGTGGTGAGAAGCCGTGCCCTCATCAACAATGTGATCGCCAAGGCGGCCCGCTCCCAACTCGCAAGGTGATCTGGGTCGATTCCCTTCTCTCGTGTATGTGGGAAATCGAATCAAGGTCCTCGGATGTTCCGAATGCGAATCGGGGTGTCTTGAACTCCGCCAAGAGCCAAGGCCACCGGAAGTGATCGTGGTGACCACCGCCGCCGCATCCAACTCGATCCAAATCAAGAGAAAAAGACGACGGGCATGCCGCAATCCCATCTCCAGCTAGCTAGCTCGGCATGAAAGCTAGACACCGCTGGAGAGAGCAATGAAAAGCCAACATAAGTCTCCCGAATGATCTCGAATCAATCCCCTCCTCCAAAGAATCAAAGTGTCCCTATCAAACGAACCATCCGTGTTCGAGCTTGATCCGAGGAGACCGAGGGGCTCGCCAAATCACAATCCTCGACTTGCGTGGAACCCGTGGTGGAGCACTCCCCGCAAAAACCAACCGTAGGGAAGCATCCGACCAATCTGATGGGTTCGGACGCCGACCAAACAAGAATCCAAAGATACCGCTCCACCGCCAAATAATGTGAGATGCCAGGGAAAGGAAGGTGTCGATGCTTGACACAATTCCTTTCCGTCCCCGACAAACCATAAAATCAAGCAGGAACCAAGAAACTCAAGTGCCTCGTGTGTGATCCAGGTGTGCGATTCCTCCAAAATGAAAGGAACAATATCATATTAGTGGTGTGTGGAAGTGTAGTGTCAAACCAAGGAAGAAAGTGATTCCACACGGACCGAACATCATTCATCAAAAAGAGGTGAGGGATAGATTCGACACGAGGAGAAGAATGTGGATTATTCAAGCAACAACAACAACGTGAGGCAAGGGAAGTGCCACGTGCACGAAGCTTGATATCCACAGGAAGACGATTACGAAGGAGCGCCAAAGGAATATAGAGATAGTAGGAATAAGAGCATCGTTCCAAATGGCACCATACGATGAAGGTTACGAGCATTTCTACCCCTGGAGAGAATCCCAGCGGAAGACATAGAGAACCCACCATGAGAGGTAAACATCCACCGCATGATATCCTCGGACCCAAAGAGAATCGGAACCGGATATATCCTCAATGAGACTCTCGGAAGCCCACATCCGGAGACCAAGACACGATACAATCTATCTCTATCCCACATACCATCGCGAATGAACCACTCAACCATCATGTGACCCAACGGCCGATCCAAACAATGATCCGCAAGCGGCGATGCCCAAACCAAGTATCATCCCAAAACTAACACGGCTACACGCGCCAATAGGCCGAAAATCCGCTCCTGGGCTCGAATACCGATCCGCCTCAAGCGCCTCCACGATGACTATGATTATGTGTTCTGAGGCTCTACAGGAGACCGCCCGTTAGAATGCTTTGCGATCAAAAATTGAGCCCACAACGAATGGCCCTCACGTAACCTCCACCACAACTTGTAAATCGCCAGGCGTCGGAATATCCGAAAGTCGGCGCAACCCCACCCACCCTCGAGAAATAGGATGACGATAATATCCCAATCGATCCAATGAATCTTCTTCATCGCATAGGACCCCCGAAGAATCTAGCCATGATCTGCTCCAATCACTGCGAATCTGTCTTTGGCGGCTGCATGACTTGAAGAATATGCAACGGGGTGGCCATTAGCGTGCTCGAATAAGAAATGCGAGCCTACCACCAAAGGAGAGATGTCGATCGACCACCCGAAGAACTCTATCCAACATCCTCTCAATCACCGGGATGAAGAGCTCTTTCGTCATTCGCCCCTTGAACAAAGGGACACCCAAATAAGTCATTGGCAAGTCATCGCGAACAAAGCTTTGTCATCTCATGAACCATGTGCTCCCATCCGTCAATGTAACGTGGGGCGGAAAGAATCTACTCTTTTGGACACGACCACCGCCGTAAGTAGCGAGAATAGTGCTCCGAGAAAGTGCCTCAACGTGGCGAGGCCATCGTCCGACGCCCTAGTGAAGATAACAACATCATCAAAGATAGGCCAAATGAGTCACCGGAAAACCCCGTCGCGTCCGATAAATCATATCCGGTGTCGTCTAATAATGGAATCCAATCCACGGGATAAATACTCCGCCGCCCGAACAAACAAGGCGGGAGATAGAGATCCCCTGCCGCGATCCCGAGTCGAAGGAAAATATCCGAGAAGGGATACCATTAAGTAGAAACGAGAAGAAGCGCATGCTTGCTCAATACAACGCCAACCATATCAATCCACCGAACGGGAAGCCCATGTGAATCATAGTTGTATACAAGAAATCCCATGCACCCTATCATAAGCTTTAGCCATATCGACTTCATCACCACATTAGGAATCTCGTGGCTGGTGATATCATGGATAAGCTCTGCTTGCGAGTAAGATGTTATCCGAGATGACACGACCGGGTGTGAAACCACTCGATTTGGCGACACAATCAAAGCGAGAATCGAGACTAACCGCACATTCATAATCTTAGAGATAATCTTATTCGTCACATTGCAAAGTCGGCGAAACTCGACCACTTCTCGAGGGTGAGGAACCTTCGAATGAGAATTATAGATGTAGCCGTGAATGTGGACGGCATGAGATTACCCGAGAAAAAGTCAACCACCGCATCCTCAACATCCGATCTGACGAAATCCCAACAGTGCTGAAAGAACAAAGATGAGAATCCATCAGGCCCCGAAACGCTAGACGGATCAATCCCAAATACCGCATCGCGAACCTCCCGAGCCGTCGGCATAGCACAAAAGTCCATCAAGATCAACGGAATCGGAAGCCGGGAAAGAACTCATCTACGAGGAGTCGAGATACTCCAAGTCGGGTCAATAAGATCGAAAGAATCGAATCGCCGACTTCGAATCTCGGAATCTGTGTGATCGTCACCCCATCAACGCCAATCGAGTGGATCCTAGCGCGACACCGCTTCGCTTAACAAATCCGTGGAAAAACTTAGTGTTGCGCTCCCCTCGATCGCCCACTTAATCGCAGCTTTTCTGCGCCAAAATCCTCCTCCATTTTCAAACGTAGCTCGTACTCGGCCACACAACGATGTAGTTTAGCCCGATGCATCGGAGATGGATCACTATCATATATACAAACGAGCACAAATTGCCTCATCGGCCCGCCTAACCCGATCAAAAACATTACCAAACGTCCTGGTGATTCCAAATCTTGAGTCTGCGCTTGACCCTATTCAACTTGTCTTTGCAAGCTTCTCATTCCAAAACAACCAGAGGATGCCCCCATGCTTCCTTGACCACCTGCAAAAAAGTATGGTGACGTATCCACATATGCTGAAATCGGAAAGAAGAACGAGGCACATGCGGTAAAAACTGACAAGATATGAGTAAAGGAGCATGATCAGAGCGAACACGAGACAAATGCGTAACAATAGAAGAAGTAAACACATCGGCCCGATGTTCATTCGGTGTTCATTATACAAAGCCCTATCAAGTCTCTCCTGAAAGCCCACTTCTAGCCCACGTAAAGATAGGCCCCTCACACCCCGCATCAAATAATTCACAATCCGCAATCATATAGGCAAAATCAAGCATCTCATCCGACCTATCAGTGATACTACCAATCCTCTCGTGATCATGCAAAAAAATGTTAAAGTCACCGCTAACAAGCCAGGGTAACCCCTCCATACTAATCGCAATCTCACGCAAGGTATCCCACAAAACATACCTAGCTACTCTATCACATTTAGCATACACAAAAAGTCAAATAAATAGCCGAGGAGGCAACAAAGCGGATGTCAACCTACAATGTAAAAGTTGTGCATGATCAACAAGAATGTCAAAATGTAAATGAGTAGCGAGATAAATCCGGATATGATTAGAGCAATTAGATAAGCCATTAACAAAGCCAAATCTACGACAATAGAAACTAAACTCGTGCAAAGTCATAGGTTCTAAAAGCGCAACAAAAGGCAATTTATGACGAAAATTAACGCATGCAAATGACGTTGGCTACCGGATTAGCGATACCCCACATTCCACGTTAAGAATTTAATCGACATAATTAACAATTAGAATGAGAAGAGGATTTAGAAACACCCGATCGATTCTTGGCTTGTTGCCCTCCTCCTTTGTAGAAAGTTATGAACCACTTTGCCCGACTTTGAGCCCTTTTTGACGATTTGAACCTTGTCAATCCCGGATTTTTGACTTTTTCCTGGACAACAACAATATCATTTTTTTCGTATGCAATTTTGTGGCGCTTTTCCCATTTTTCAAAACAGTGGCTAATGGGGCGGTCCATGCCTGGTCCAGCAGAACGTCCAAGTTGGGCGGTAATGGAGATTCAAATGATTGGTCTTGGGTATGAGAATTAAATGGGCTGAAACAGATGGTTTTGGTTTGTGGGTAGAGTGTAGGAGTTGGACACGGATCCAAAAGCATCGGAGAGGACACTGGGGAGTACTAAAGAAGACTTGGGCCTCATTTATGGGACATGTTTGGCCCGAGTTCGCCGGCGACTCTGAGGCTTGTAAGTGGAGGGCCCGATGGGGGTGGTTTATTGGGTCCAAAAATTGTAGTGGGGACTTAATTGATTGAGAAGAAAAAAATCGCAGGGCCCATGTTGTAGTTGATCGAGGCACATGGAGTTGAAGAGTTGTTTGGCCCTTTAGTGATGATGTCGTCCAAGTCACAAAGCAAAGATGGAATCATTGACCTTTTTAGCAAAGCAAGGCATGGGTGTGGGCCCATGTGTCTTCCCAATAGAGGAACATTGTTGGTCCAAGATGGTATGCAACGCCTAAGGGGCCTTGACGGACGCTGCTTTGTGGGGGTGGTTTGGTGGGACCAAGTTGCGGGGATGGGTTGAATGATGCAAAGGGGACAAAGAAACAGCAGGGCCCACAAAGGTGGAGACCGCTGCGCACGCGGATGAGATGGAAAGATAGTTGTGCGAATCGAAAACCGCTGAGGAGGGCACGTATGGTGGGTCCACTCGAGAGGAGTGGGTTGTCAAAGGACTCAAAAAATTCCTTGGGCCCACCAAGCTATCGACACTAGCGCATGGGAGGCGGGGTGTTTGGACCATTGTCGGCATCCAAAGTGTGTTTGCCATCCTCAACCTTTTTAGCATTGAAAGGTGTGGTTGTGGGACCCTTCAAAATTCCATTTTTACCAAGTTGGGCAATTACACCCTCCAAAGGTATAGTAGAGTGCGAAATTTCAGGGGAATTATTATCAAATAAAGCACCACAATTATCATCCTTCATCACGCCAGCTGTCAAATCCGACATAAAATTTGGGCCGTTAATAATATTATCACCCACTATTTCAATCATATTCAAATTCAGGGAAGAGGAACAATTTTGACCAAGGTGATCTATATTATTAGATGATTTTGGGGCCCCACAAAGAAGTGATTTCAAATAAGAAACAGAATCTTATTATCATTTAGAAAAGAAGATCCCATGTGACCATTTGTAGTGGACATTAAAGTCCCAAAAAAAGCCCTATGCGGATTTTTATTCTCCTCAAAAGACAAAGTAGGAGTAGAATGTGAGATACCCAAAGGAGAACCATTAACTGCAGATGGAATCCTGACTCCATTTTCACGACCAATCAATTCATTCTCAAAGCGCATGCGTTTTGCCAGGTTGTCTATTTTTATCCCAAAATCAATGTTCTTTTATTGAAATCCCATTTTCGAGACCTGCTTTAAGCACGAATTGTCTCCCATAATATTAGGATTTCTAATGGTAGCCGCATTTAGGCCGATTCTAAAGAAAGCTACCACGTCGCCAACCAGATTTTCTTCCACAATTATGGAATCAATCCGGTCGTCCAGATGAAATCCATTAACCTGATCTGGCCCATTGATTAATTGAGACGGGATATCCAATAGTTGAGAATCACCATTTACCAGACTCGAGAATCGATTAGTGCCAGAACCTTCAGCATATGAGTGATTATCTGCAAAATAGGTATGTTTCGAGTTTTTGGCTAATTTCAGACACTCCTTAGAAATCAAACCCGTTTCTCTAGGTCCTTTCCTTTTGACCTTTATCCAATCATGATCTGGAGCAATAACTTTATTAGAACCTCGAGTAAGATTAGGGTTTCCAGTCCTAGAACTCCTAGAAATACCCGTTGCACCCCTTGACTTATCCAAAAAACCACTTAACCCCTTGAGGTCGTGACTCACGAACTGTATGGAAGAAGGTCGCCTAACAGTCTTTGGTGGACGACTTGCATTCCCGTTCATGTAGCATCCCACAACAGAGTGTCCAATATGCTTGCAATGAGTACAATAATCCTAACCCTTTCATATATAATCTTTTGAACCTGTGAAGTCTCATCAAACTCAAGTAAAATTTCTTGATTCTTCCTTCAATAAGTCCATTCAATACAAACCCGAGCCATAGATA
This sequence comes from Rehmannia glutinosa, assembly GCA_016081115.2. Taxonomy (NCBI): domain Eukaryota; kingdom Viridiplantae; phylum Streptophyta; class Magnoliopsida; order Lamiales; family Orobanchaceae; genus Rehmannia; species Rehmannia glutinosa. The sequence continues at coordinate 775,157 of JABTTQ020000835.1, read as the reverse complement.
ATCGAGACCGAGAAGGCGTCGGGAGTCCACTTGAAGTGGCGTGCCTATAATATTGCTTTGATAGCAAAAGGGGCATTATGATCAAAAAAATGAATGGGCGATCCTGGTAGACGAATCCATATCTTTTGCGCGAGAGGGGCTTCCGTTCTCGGATTAAATGAAGGTGTCCACTTGAACACACGCACGGGCAAGATCCCCAACGACCAAAGAGTGCCCATCCATAACTTATTAAAGTCCTCCTCAAGTTGTAATTTGATGATAATATGTGAAGAATTTGCAAAGCTCCAAGAGAAAGACCCTTCTTCAAATTCAATGCGGAAACCCGAATCAATTCCTTTGGGGTGAGGGATCGCGAAGGAAAATTTTCCAATCAAGGTGAGCTTCCAAGATCTTTGCAAGACGATCATTCTCTCGAGGAAGAAAAACCAAGAACCTTCTTGCCATCTCTAATCGGTGGGTGCCAACTGAACGACTCTCTTGGGGTCAAAAGAAAGGTTAGAACGAATAGAACTTGAAGCAGTCACATTTGCATATGACTCATACTTAGGAGGTTGATTTTCCCGGCGGACAGGGGTCTGAGTCCGCCATGAAGGAGGTGTAAAACCTGGACAGAAAGCGAGAAAAAGGTAAGAGAAGGAACAATTGAGAAACACGAAAAAGGCAACAAAAACGAAAAACCAAAATAAAAACACAAAAGATAAACAGGAGGCGTAAAATCCAAACAAAAACACAAAAACTCCCTTAAATGATGAAATCCTTGAAGAATCCGTGTGAAATCGGCCCGAACGTGGAGAACAGAGTAGGTGTGTGTGAAAAAGTGTGTGCGGTGTGTGAGAGAGGGCGAGCATATTTGCCCCCTAGCTTTTCATTAGATAAGTCTAAACATTTATTTGTCTTTATTTAATGTTTCATAATTGTATTTTATTAATTGCAATATATGTCAAGAGAAAGTAAATTCATATAAGCTAGGGGCCAGAAAAGGGTCCGGATCAAACGTATCTTCGGGATGAATCCGCAATGCTATATGCAAAGAATCGCCGATCGAGGAGGAAAAAGAGGAAATTAATGAATTTATTGTTGTAATTATGTGAATGCTTTTCATGTTATATTAAATATTGACAGATATATCCCTCTTTTGAAATGAGATGAAGTTCACCCCTATTATTATTATGACTTTCAAAGGTTGAGGAATCCTATGAAGATATGATGATGTGGATGGTGGAATAAATTATGCTATATTTAAATTTTAAATAATTACGATCGGACTAAATTTTTGGATTTATGTCTTTAATTTTTTTCCGATTTATGCTCGGAATAATTGTTGGATATTTAATTTGGAAGATGTAATATTATTATTATATTTATTATTATTATTTTTACTATTATTATTATTATTATTACCATCATTATATGGTTTTTAAGAATTAAAATTCTAAATCAACCTTTTTATAATTATTGGGATCACTTTAATTTATAAAATTTAGGTTTTCTTAATAATATTTTTTTGAGTACTTTAATTTAATAAAATTGGGCCATTACACTTGAACTCACCGAATGATCTTAGGGAGGCGGTAATGGGACGAGTGAAGGTGTTTGCACAAAAAGAATTAAGATCAACCCCGAACATTTTTATTTGTTTTGTACTTTTTATTGATATTTGAAGTACTCTTTAGCGATCTTCCGCATACACGGTTAACCGCTTGGTCTTTGAAGTACTTTTTAGTGGTGTTTTGAATGTTTTTTAATTAGTGCCTATGTAAGCGAGAATTCAAGTGGTTAATCAAGGTTTACTCTATTTTTGCAAGCAATCATTTTCATGATATGATAAAATGTTTCTAGCATTACTTCAAATATTTTTTAAGCAGTGTTCTTCTTCACCGTAGTGTAAATCTCTCGCGACCGCAAGCAATATTCAAATGTTTTAACTTTTTCAAGTATACAAATGTTTCGTAAGCGAGAATTCAAACGATGCACAAGCAAAATCATTTGTCTTGTTAGATTATTTCAAAAATTATAACTTATCAAGTATGTCATACTATATAGTTGTAATCAAATGTGTTTTAGCATGAGTTAAATTCATCCCAAGCATTTTAATGTTTTTGTAGGTACGTATTTCATGTTATTTTATATTGTCGAAAAATAATCAAAGTGCAAGATAAAAAAATTAACTTAAAAAATAAGCGATAAACTATGAATAAATAAGCGATATCAAATGCTTTAATAAGCGCCTCAAACATGCACCGCAAAAATAAAAACATCAACTACTTGTCGCACGCCCCGCTATTGTGCGAACCTATTTCTCCGCATTTTCCACAACGCTCTCTTCATTTTCTTCTCAGACATGTTTTTATCGCTTTTCCTTCCGACTAAGTCGCTTTTTGACTCGACCGCCGCTCCCCTTATTTTTGGCTCCGTGTTGGCGGCAACACTACGACGCCTAGATGGGTTTTGTCTCCAACGAATCCTTCAATCAATGTTTGTCTGCTCACCACACGGAATCGCTTTGTTGATCCTTCAAAGAATTGTTCTTTATGTTCTTTTATGATGCTTGATGTATTCAATCTTGATTTGTCGTCATTTGATAGAATCAAACAATAGTGAATGTCGCATCAAATCATTGGATCGTTGTATCACACCGCAAATCTGATCCAAATTGTTCAACGAATCATTGTTTGGATCGTTGTATCACACCGCAAAATCTGGGGATTTTATCGCCTCTTTTAGTAGCGAGAAAATATGACGACATACAAGCCTGACACGAAACATTTTGCAAATCGCATTCCATCGCATCTTCATTTATATATGAAACCACCGTGAAAGACTCCTATTTCCACGCCTTGATTTTATAAGTGCGGTGTCACCCGTTTATGATTTCCATCGTCACGCACTTGTAACAAGATGATTCGATTTCTACGCCACAAAGAGAAAACACTGCTCCCGTATACACAATCGATGCATGTTTTTCAATTTCTAATTGTGTTTTGCATTTGGGCAAGTTGGATTCCATCTCGTTGTTCGGTTTGTCTACGGCATGTCGCACGAGCTTCTATAGCGCTATTGTAGTGAATGAAAAATTCCACTAGACTAACCTGTGGGTTGGTGAAACTCCCAAACCAAATTGTTAGCACTTTCCGATCTTGACGTGGTTCCGAGCAATCCGCTCAATTGCACATTTTAAAATAAGCGGGTATCCACGATTTTCGATTTCAAACATATGTTTGAACCATGAATGCGAAGTCACCGTAATCATTCATCAATCGTGCCCATCTCTCCTCAAATTCGGAGGTTCAATGTAGTTACTCCAAACAATGCGATTCAATCTTTCCATGAATTCCTCGCCCTTAAGCAAAGTATGCCCCACTTTCGCACCAACCTTTTCCATGATATGCCACATACATAGTCGGTGAATACTTTCTTGAAAACCCTTTTAATAGCATTTTTCATTGCGGGATCTTGATCAAGAATTATGTATGTTGGCTCATGCCCCATTGCCTTTAAGAAATTTTCGAATAGCCAGACATACGATTCTTCATCTTCCTTTAGAAGTAACCCAGACGCGAACGTAACACATCTTCGATGATTGTCCACACCAAAGAACGGCGCGAAAACCATTTTGTACCTAGGTTTGTTGTGACAAGTCAGTCTCATTTTTCACAAGATAAGAAATCTCATTCAAGTTCGACGCATGCAATTTTTCTATAATACATAAGCAACATTGTAATAATATATAAGCATATTATGTTAAATTCGTATGCATATCCACACATCAATACATGCTGTAATGAAATGGTCATTTTCTTTAAAAAATTATATATTTTCGTATGCGGTATGAAAGCAACTCGTAAGCACTCTTTTTCTTTTTGTTATGCATTATCGTGGACTATTTAAAAAAAAGATGAATGATCATGAATTTCATTTGCGATTGCACCCCATACCAAGTAGTGTTGTATGTTGCATCGAAAAATATAATATCCTAACATTCTCGTAGTTTTGCTTGCACATTGGATCACCCCAAAATAATCGTGTAAGTTGGTCGTTTTCATCAACGCATAGTTGAATCTCAGATTTGGACAAACTTCAATCTTTTTCAAAAACTTATCAATAATAAGTTGTGCATCGGCTCCACAAACATAAGCTTTCAACTCTCTCTTGAAATTTTTAAAGTCGATTGGCGGTGCGCCTACATTTGAATACCCTTCAACCATCTCCTTATACAAATCGATAAGTTTTCGCATTTGCCCAATGTTTGCTTTTATACAAATTTAGTATGAATTTTTGGTGAGCCAAATTTAAATTCCTATTCGCCTTTAGAAAGTGTTTGTACACCCCGGGCGTCAATGAATGCGTGTGCCGGATTTCAAAACTCTTTACTGTGTAAGAACCAGTTCATGGCTTGGAACATGCAACGCGTCTTGCATCCCACCCTTGTCGGTTTCCTGTGTCTCACTTGTGAGACTTCATCATCATTTAGCTCCGCTTCTTCAGAGATGCGGATGAGTTGCCAACCTTTTTGAACCCTTCGCGGTTGCAAACAATGTATTGCATGCGTATTATATCACGTGGAAGTTTTTGGTTGTACTAATTCTCACATCAAACCGGTGGCACGCCCATAATCCTTGTAGAATTGTATTCCGCTCTTGACACTATCAAAAATCATCCCTTCTTTTGGAGTCGATGTTCATCACATTCTCGGTATCCAATTCACGCAGACGAATTCGTTGTTATTTCAATCCGTTCTTTGCGAGCACTTGCAATTACAATCGTGTCAACAAAAGAAATAAATAAGCAAGATTTTGAAACTACGTTAGCATAATGGTCACTTTTCATAAGCAATAATATACTTTGACATATAAGCAAAGAACATGACCAGAACAACCGCATTGTAATCAAATAATTTCAGTTCATACAACCTAAATAATGATCAATTAACCTCGATCGGCTATTGTGCAACATGGTTTATTATGCAACATGTTTTCTATCATATCATATACGTTTTTTAAAGAAAAAAATGGGGACGAATAATTAAATTTCATGCCTCGTATATATGTTCATACTTATAAGCATATTAGAATTAATGTATAAGCATTATTATGGATACTAATAAGATATTATCCGGTTAATATGAAGAAAAAGAACGTGGATCGGGAACTAAATTTTAGGTGTTCTAAGTATGGAGGTAATCATAAGAACATTTATAGGCAAATCAAAGCAAATTTATCATAACGAACAAGCAACTCAATGGGTAAACATACACACACAAAAAAAAAATGGCATGAAGATATGCCCTTTTATGGACTACTAAGAAGTTCACATTTGTAAGCATACTATTCTCAAGGAATAAGCAAAGTTGCAGCCCGCATAAGCATATTTTTGGGTAATAATTACAAGTAAAAATTAAAATGATTGATCAAATCATTGATCTTAGGAAAAATTACGAATCAAATATTAAGAAGAATCGGAATAAAAGGAACAATCAATACAATTTCGTAGTCAAGGAAAAGTGGACTACTAAGAAGTTCACATTTGTAAGATAATATTCTCAAGGCATACGCAGAGTTCGTGCCCGTATAAGCATATTTCTCGGCTAATAATTACAAGCAAAAATGAAAATGATTGATCGAATCATTGATTTTAGGAAAAATTACGAATCAAATATTAAGGAGAATCAAGAATAAATGAACAATCAATACAATTTCGTAGTCAAGGAAAAGTGTTACCTTGTTCTTCATTAGTATTGAAGCTTTCTTCATATGTGTCGTCCATTCCTCCTTCCTTGTTTCAAATACGCAAATGGTGAATTTTCAAATGAGTTGGGAGACTATCTACGTTAGAGAAGAATGGTGGACAAGGTGAAATAAAGTGGACGATTTTAATTCAAAGAACAAATATGGTGGAGTTTGATTGTAACTAATCCTATTTTTGTGGGATTTACTAGATTTAGCTACCATAATTTATTATGGTATGGACTAATGTACCCTCCATATGGTGATTCAATTATTTACCAAAGAATTAGAAAGGATTAATCTCACCATCTACATCAATTTATTACGGCTTGGATCTGATCCTACGTACTCACATAATAAAAGGGTCCTATATAACCCATCCCCGATATATGTGGTTTAGGAATGCAGATAAATGAATTAAAAATGAAATTATTAAAAACCAATAATTTTCTATCTGAAATAAAATTATTTTCATTAAAGGCTTTGGGGTCCTAATGCATATGTCCTTCGTGGGCTAAAAATAAATAATAATTACAATGAGTACAACTTTAATACAGCTCACCCATATTGTTCGGAAAATTGCAAAACTGGTCATGCATTCATAGGGGTGTTGCAAAATTAGTCCTCAGAACTTTTAAAGTTGTAATTTTAGTCCTATGATAATTTTGCCCCTTAGCAAAAACAATAATTTTAATTATGTAATTTTTAGAATTTGGCAATTTTAGTCTTTTATATTTTAGTTGTGGTAATTTCAATCGTATTATTCAAAATGACCAATTTTGACCAATTTTGACATATTTTTACGTGTTTTTGTATTTTTATAATTAGGAATAATACATGTAGAACTCACATCTCGGATTTTGATCCTGGATTCATAAATCTAAAATTCTTCCATCATTAGGCAATCTACAATGATAAATAAGTTCTATTCAAAATATAAGTTCTAATATTATTTTTAAACTTGCGTTAGGTATATTGATTTTTGGCTATTAAGGGCATTTTGGGAATAATTAAATATTGAAATAGCCCTTAGGACCAAATTTGCATCAACATAAAACTTATAGGACCATAATTGCACAAATATAAAACTTACGGATCAAAATTGCAAAAAAGGCAAACATACAGAACAAAATCGTAACATCAAAAGTTACAGGACTAATATTGTAACACTCCAATAGATACGGGACTAATTTTGCATTTTTCCCTTTATTGTCTAATTGAGGTCTCCACACACATGAATTGTTTGAGTGGATTCAAGCCAATTTGTATACACATGGTGGTCCGACCATGTGGTTTTGGTTGATCAGTTTGTATAAATTCCACTGTATCTTAGTCATGATTATATATGTTGACAATCTAGGAAATCCTTGCCCCCCCCGTTTTTTTCCAATTGTAGGGTTAAGTTTTGGTCCCTTTGTTAAAAAAAAAATTGAAAGCCAATGACAATTACGATTTAGGAGTTGTTTAGCAAGACAATTGTTAAAAAATAAATAAATTGAATGTATATATAAAAATAAATTGTTATCTACGTGGTGATATCACCATGTGTAACATAAGTGATCTATTTACAAATTTCAGATCGAAACTTAAAATCAAAATTGAGATTCTCGTACATATTTATACGTGGACATATAATCCCATCCAATAATGACAAAAAACTCATATGAGACAGCCTAAATGATTAATTTCATGAGACGATCTTAAAATTTCCCATATTAGCTAACTCATTTGAATTTATATTTAACTTGTTTTGATTTATAAAATGGCTAGATCCGTATCATTAATTTAAATGTTTGAGACGATGTCACATAAAACTTATTCTCCAATAATATCCAAGTCCATTAGTCTAAAAAGCCGATTCATTGAGATGAGACCAAAAAATTAAGATAGTACCAATCGTTGCGTGCATAGGGATGGCAAAATGACCCGCCCGATGGATACCCGTTTGGACCGTCCCGTCCCGTGACCCATGGCGGGCGGGCGAGGAGGGTCCGAGTATCACCTTTGCCCTGTGGGTACCCATCCCGTACTATTTTTTTTATTTTTTTAATATATTTAATGTATATTTTACATGTATATTATATAAAAAATAATATAGTTTTATGTATTTAATATTATATTTAACATATATTGTGACATATTTTATAAATAATATGTATTTATAATACAAAAAATAATATTAAAAAATTATTAATAATATAAAATATAAGATAAAAATATAAAAAAATTAAAAAATCAACACAGACGACCCGTCCTGTCCCGCCCGCGATCCGTGGGAGGTCGCCCCACCCCACCCTACGGGATGGGGCCAGGCCTAAGTATTGAGATATCCGTCCCGCCTCATTGTCATTCCTATGCGTGCACTTTAGCATATTGAAATGCAATTTCATTCAACTATAAATACCCATCTGGCCTTCTCCATTCATGTTGAGTTTCTTTTCGTTGATAATTGACAATTTATAGCATTCTAATTTTTTGTCAATACTTTGTGTTCTAACTGTAATTTGAGCTTTCGGTTTTAATTTGTCAAAATAATTTTAGTTCATAATGTATTTTTTTCCCACATATTCACAAGCAAAAGCAATAATAATAATACTTGGTGAGACGGAGTCCAAAATGGAGCAATTACAAATTGGGAGACGGCTTTCTTTGTGCGTGGTAGTTGAGAATATTAGGGGCCCGAGTCATTGCGTTTATCGCGGTTTATATGGAGCGATTCAGCCTCCTCGAGGCCGATGTCGTTTCCCCCGATAACTACCACGCGATCATGAAACCTTAATATCAAAAAAAAAAATACTTAGTGAGTATTTGTGTGTGGAACAATGACAGCATACCAAAAGCCTTTTGAGTTCACGTGGACACGTAACAAACTATAGTTAAGAGCGCACCTCACAATCAACCCATGACCCTCTTTAAAGCCAAGAAAAAGCTTACAATTTCTATTTACACAACCCACCCTTTTTTATGTAAGCTTATCTTTATTTTCTTTGTCGTGTTTTTTTCACAACTAATTGAAATAGAAGCATTAAATATCTTGTCATAAATTATGCTTTGAAATTTCTAGTAATGGAGAATTAGAATAGTCAAAAATAATATGATGAGTCAATTGGAGACAAGACAACTCGAGTGTTGTTTTACTTTTTAATTATTTCTTTAATAACATATGAATCTTACACAGTTACACTGATTTTTAATTATTAGGTATATTCTCTCATTAGAAGAAATATTACGTACTTGATCTCGCCTAATAGATATAGAATTAAGGGTTCAAATATCATCCCTTCTACAATCCATTTGTAATTATTTGAATTTACACTAAAAAACACTAAAATATTATGTTAATAAAACCACAAAAAGCGGATAGGATCCTCTATTTCAAATTGTGTTTATCTCGTATTCCAAGATCTTAAATACACGCCATGTGTAAATTAATGATATCATCAATACACTTGGCGTGTAGGGGTGATATTTGGAATACGAGATGAAACACAATTTGGAATAGAAAATCTCGAGTGCACAAAGAGGGTTCCATTACTTAATGTGGGTGGTTTTTAATGCGGATGAGATCTTCTATTCCAAAATCGTGTTTCATCTCTTATTCCAATCGTGTGGATGATTGACACGTGTATTACACTTTCCAAATTAATTTCCAAGCATAAATCAAGCAGAAATTGTAGGATTCTAAAATGGTAAGTGTAATACACGTGTCAATCATCCACACGGTTGGAATAGAAAATGAAACACGGTTTTGGTATAGAAAATCCCATCCGTTTTTACTTTTTAATGTGGTTGAGTTTTCCTCTTTTAAATCAATCCATTGTAGTTTGCAGTTTGTAGAAGGGAACATTTACTTTGTTGTGGGATAAATCTATTATTTTTTTTAATATATATATATATATATAGATTTATTGAATACAATGAGTTTGTAACTGATTGTTTTTATGCACTAACATACGTCTCTCTAAAAAGCCTCATTATTCATCATATTTTAAAAATCGGATTGGACCAGCCGATTCAATTGGTTGGACCGAGAATGGTGATTAGACTGGTCAGGTTACCCATAAAAATTGTTTTTTGGTTGAACCGGTCAAAAATTTATTTATGCTTGTTTTTCTTATGTTTTTAAAGTTTTAATGTTTTAAATTTGATAGTTTGTTACATTATGATATTATTTGAGATTTAAAATATTTTAGATATTCTTTTAGTTGGTTTATTTTTATAATTCTTAATTTATAAAATACATCGCATAATAATTAACATATTTCTAAAATTCTATATTTTTATGGGCTAACTATGTATGATCTGATTTTAATTACGTCGAGAAGAAAGTCAAACATTGGAACAAATATTAAGAATGAGGTTGGTTTGACACCTGGAATTGGAAGGTTTGCTGGGGAAGAATCTGATCAGAGTGTATAATAAGTGCAAGTGAACAATTTAAATTATACTGTCAAATTAGTTTTCAAGTTTCAAGGCTCGGCTTTTATTGCTGTTTAATAATCCAAGAATTGATTTTTCTTGAAATTAATTTGTCCTTTAACATAGTGCTACTGCTACAACCAGAAATAAAAAAAGAAGAATATGCTTTAAAAGCCCTCGGGCATGGTGATGTAAGGTTTTTTTGAGACTGCAGCAGAGGCTCAAATTGCCTAATAATAGATTTTTGATAAAATATGTTGTTCTATTAATCAATATTGATACAAAAATCCTGGATGTTCGGATTCAAGCAGTGTTGTGAGTTAATGTTGTAACACTGAAACATACGACACACTCACACAGCGGAAATAAAAAGTAACACCAGGATTTTTAACGTGCTTAGATTCCTCAATCTTAATGCACGAGGACACACCTGCAGAAGAACAACCCAATATTAGAAAAGGCAAAGCTTATTACAAATACATCCGGATTACGAATAAATGCAAAATATTATTAAAAAATATAAGATATCTTTTTACAAGCCAAACAACTAGCGTTTAAAAAAGGTATCTCGTTAAAACCTATCAAAGTAAAACCTATTGGGAAAAACCTTTGATAGGAAAAAGAGTACCCCGTAAAAAAACAATGTAAGAACTTAAAATCTCAATCGAAATGATGGACGTTTATTTCTGAGGATTTTCAAGAACATTGGCATGCGTTTGTTTTGCACGTGCTTGAGTATCCTCCCGATGGTCCGATGTATCCTATGGAATATCGGCCCAGAGCCTCCGACCACAATTGCCGAGTGTTCATAGCCCGACGAATCACTTGAGTAAAGGACAATCGGAGCGGTTGAAGAGCCTAGCTTGGTCTTTAAAGCTTCCAATTTGTCTTCATCATCTTGATCGCCTTCATCCGCCATATCCGACCAACGTGTCCGGGCAAAGAACGACCATAGCCTTGAACCCCTAAGGATCGTTAGAGCTAAGGACATAATCATTAAAAGAAAGGCTATTTGAAACTATTTTCATTCCACGAATAACATAAAAACTCCCTCTTTATAAATTCACCAACACTTGTATTTGACTAATCTATTGATTGATTCATCCACAATCTCAACCTTGTTAGAATTCCTCCAACTCCAAGCCCCTTGAACGGTTGAGTCCATCCACGCCGTAGATCTTCACCTTCTTCTCCCGAAGAATAGAAAAATAGAACAAGTAATTTCTTGAAGAACTTATAAAGCTCGAAAATGTCTTTCTCGATAATTTCTTCAAGTGGCTGACTTCTCTTTTTATAGCATTCAAGAAGAAATCCTATCCCCGATTTCCTGGGGCGATTTCATGATAAGAAAGGAAATCAAAGAAAATGCAATCATTTTCTCGTGGGTAAGAATTATGTACACAAGGAACGTGATTAGAAAAGAATAATTGACAATTATAAAAAGTTGAATCAATTAAGATAAATCTATCCAATAATATCACCAACATTCACATAATAGATAACTTGCCAAAAATCAAAGCACAAAATCGCACACAATCCGCCCGATTCTCAGGCAACCAACTGTGTTGCGTCACAGAGTTACAACACCAAACCTAATACTCGTGCACAAAGACCAAATTTGCCAAATATGTAAACATTAACAGTTTGAAGAGAATTTTTGTTGGGTGATTTAGTCTAAGACATGATCAAGACCCCGACTCGTTAAGGCGAGGCAAGAAGGGCCCTTAGAGATAGTGTCCATACTTTAAGAATGTGTTTTAAAAAAAAAATGCATGAAGAGGTTTTTTTTTGTGGTAAAATCATCAAATTATATATATATATATATATTTAACATTATTATTTTATTTTATGATTGTTGGACATTAAAAATTATGAGTTTAACATATGTTACTTATCAAAATTAATTTCGAGTCAATGAAAAATTATGAGCTGTCTAAAAGCTTAAATTATAGAATAATAATGGTGGGAAGTTGAAAGTTACTGTATTTAGTCTAAGGTCAAACTTGGATTTGAAACCTAAAAGAGGTACCAATAATTTTTAGGAATAACTGTAAAAACCACAGCGAAGTTAGACCTAATTATAAAAAACTCATTTTATTATTATTGTTATTTTTTTGAAAACTCATGTTATTTTTGAAAATTAAAAATACCCCTTAAAGTGTTGCGAATATTCCTTGAAATTTATATTTAACTACCAAATACTTCATGAATGCAATTTGTAAAATAAAAATAAACTTTAAGAGAGTATTTATAATTATCAAAAATAACTGAGTTCTTTTATAATTAAGCTAAACTTTGGAGTAATTATATAATTAACTATAATTCTTACAATAAAAACAACATACATTCTTGTGGATTTGGACCAAGCACACACAACCGGCTCAGTTTGGCCTGAGCTACGTTGGTTCAATAATTTTATGTTTTTATACAAAACAAAGTATGATTTTTCTAATTAAATTTCTACTTATTTCCTTTCAAAGTTTCAATAGGAACTGACGAGGAATTTCTCATAAAGCGACACGTGGAGCTGTATGAAATATGAGTCGAACATTTTTGTGCCCTGTTCGGTCAGCATTGAATGAATGTGTTTGTCTAGTCACTGCGTTTTGCATTAACTATCCATTATTATTCTATCCAAATTATTATTGTAGTCATTTAGTAAATTACACATATATATCCAACTTTTCCAACAATGATGTTATCATGTGCACATTCAACATCGTATGCATCTATCTAAGTTCAATTTGGATGGATTGAAACTGAAATTGAAATTGAAATTTAAGATTCTAAATCTATTATAACAAATTAAATTCACCGAGTTTATTTGGACAATGTCATGAATCATGATACAATGGATTTCAAATCTCTGTGTCCTACTTTAAGTTATTTTTGAATCGTTAAGGTAATTTAAAATACGTCTTATGTTGATAGCCAACAACAACTGTCATTTGGAAATTCCGAACAAGCTCCAATGTTGTGATCGTTGAGTATTATCTCAATCCTACTTTTCCCCGACTGTCCCCTCTCTTTCTCCCAAATAAAACTTTTGTTTCCCTCCCTACCCACAAACCTATCCCACCTAGGGACGACAAGGGGGTTTGAAACCCGCACCGCATCAAATTCCGCCTCTATCGGAGTGGGTCTAGACCTGTTAAATGGGTCCCAGGTCTAGACCCACCCCATCCGGTCTTGAGGTGGGGCGATGAGGGTCCTGTATCTTAATTTTTTTTGGTGGGGTGAGTCCCGTGTTTGGCCAAATCCGACCCGTTGTCATCCCTGAACCTCATCTCTCCCCTCATCTTTGCCATGGCCTTGGACCATATTATCAAATCTGATGTTTTAGATCGGTGCCATCATATTGAGGCAATATTTTGGCAGAAATCTTGATCCTCTTTTTGGGTTCGACAACTGCTCAGGTGCAGTGCGTGGTGGTGGTGGTGATGGGTCGTGAAAGTGGATCTTGATCCTCTTTTTAAGACTACAATAGCAAATTAAATAAAATAAAAAAAATGATTTCTTTCTCATAAGTGGTCCAAAAATTTGTTGTGGTTTTAATATTATGGGATTTTCAGTTTTGCACCAGAAAAATAGGCATATGATTTATACGTTGCCCGACCAACTGAAGAGTACCAAACGCTAGGTGACTAGGTGTTCTTCTTACATGGGCACACACTATTGGGTATACATGCATTTTTGCTAGGACAATGACACCAAAAATAATAGCCAATTAATGAATTTTATTTTGTCAATATATATATATATATATATATATATACTGTGTATAGGCCCTCCAATTTAATTTTCAACCTTCCAGTTGAAAATAATTTTTTTTTGATAAAAAAATATATGTTTTTTCTTCTATAAATGCACGTACACCAAAATGCAGGGGTAGGTTTAAGAAAATTTAATGTTACCACATTTGTAGAGTCACATACGCAGTGCATTTACTAATTTTATGATAAACGTCTTTATTCTTTCAATTAATATGTCTAACTAAGAAACTTATTTTTTTTTTTATGTAAAATCTACTTATGTGAAGGAAACTCTATGTGCTTTAATAAAATAAATAATTTGTTAGTAATTTTTATTTTGAAATAATTTGTTTTTGAGAAGATTTTGAAATAATTTGTTTTTGAGGAGATTTTGAAATAATTTGTAAGTATTAATTAGTAACTATAACATATGCTATATATGCTCTAAACAAGTTGTTATGAGCAAATAACGATTTAATTAGATCGGGAAAAAATGAAAAGTCATGTCGATGACTAATAATTGAATGCGATAATTAATAGCAAATCCATCAAGTGCAACCTCAAATTGGATATAAACAAGTTGGCCCTAAAAAAATAATAAATACTTCAATTTCCTTAACCAAAACTTATATAAACTACTCATATATTATATTATTTAATTAAAATTTATAATGTTATTTTCATTTTCGCTTCATGGATGCGGCATCCAATGTTGTAAAAAGCGACAGGCGCTCGCTAGGCGGTAGACTGGGGCCTAGCGCCTAGGCAGAGCCTAGACGGGACCTAGGCGGGATTAGGCGGACCTAATCAAAAAAAATTATAAACGGACAAAGGAGGCCTAACGCCTAGGCAGAGATTAATCGGGAGTTGGCGGAGAATTTTACAACTGAGGCGGCATCACAAATTGTAATAGAAGAGATGCAACGTGCAGCACGTGCCTTGGTCTTCGAACAAGACCAACTTTATTTAAATAACATGTTGATGTCGAGAAATTCTGCAATAGCAATAACAAGAAATTAATGATTTTTACCTAAATTTTTAAAATGTTATTGGAAGTTGGACTTGAATTCCATAAATATTAAAAATAAGTAATATATGTGAGATCGCTTTTAAGACAGATCACCTGCTCAACGATTCTCAATTATGATAAAAGTCAAAAGTCTTTTTTTCCAGTGGGGATGTATTATAAGTCTTCTTCTCCGGAATAGAAAATTCTTCAATTAAGAACTTGTATGCACAAACACAAATGTTAGACGGGTCCCGGTTTAAATTTTTGTATAAATCTGTATAGATTTATGACATGTTGGGTTTTTACTCGTTGTAATCAATTATAAATTTATGTGACGAAAGAATAAAATCCATTTTGATTCTAAAAAATTTATAACCCATTGTGGACGTCATTACTAAATTTTATACAATAAGTATCTCCAAATTATTGGCCAGAGAAGCATTTTTACAGTTAAGGGGTCATTTTTAGTACATAAATTAATCACCGATTATTAATTATTATTTAATTAATTAGTACGTAACCTCGTTTGACCAACTTCAGTGTGGCCTCGAAAGCAATCGACAATTTGCTAATCGTCGGCACAAAGATGCTTGTCCAATTAAATGACCATTATACCCCTCCCTCTAACAAAGTATCATATAATATTCCCTATAAATAAATTATAAGAACAATGATAGTCTATTTAATGAAAAATAAACAGTTTATTCAAATCAAATAAAGAGTATTACAAAAATGAGGGAATGATTTTGGGAAATAGGATGTCGATTTTCGGACATACAATTGTTTGGATATATTATAAGTAATTTTAGAAAAAAGACCAAATATACATATATATATAGATTGAAATTGAAAATAGTACCGTAAAATGTTTCTCTTTTAAAATTAGAGCTTATATTAATGGTTATCATGTAGTAAGGTTTTATAACATATTTACTTATACTATATGAAACCATTTAAAATAATGTTCTAAAAATTAGATTGACTAGCAAATCGACATTACTGTTGATTATTGGTTTTTACATAATTGAGCTAAGGGATAATAACAAGTACTACGATTGAAGTTTAGTCAAATTTTAAAAAAAATCCACATGCCATCCAAAATTACAAATACTAACCCTTGATATGTGTTTCTATGTTACAAATTGCGCCTATAAAGGAATATTGAGGAGAGTAAATTGTAAAACATATACAAACAATGACATAGCCAGGAATAAAATGGGGATGGACTGATATACGAAATTGAGATGGGATAAAAAAAATTAAGAGAAAAACATATAAAAATTAAATAAAAATATTTTTCTAAAAAAAATTTGCCTTGAATTTTTTTAATTAAAAAGGGGGGCCGGGTTGGCCCCCCTAGCTACGCCATTCTATACAAACCTAAAGGATATTAGGGATGTGAGAGATCAGCGATTCTCACAATTTACATTATGGCGATTCCTGGGGTGAGACTATTTTTCCTAACTAATTATGTGAATACGAAATTTCGATTAATAAAAAAAAAAGAAGGGATTTGTGCACTTTTCGAAGATGATTTTGGAAGGAATTTTTTTGTAATCAACGGTGACATTCGGGGTACAAATTTATCTTTTGAAACGTTCACCATATCCACTGAAAATTTTGATGTGACTTATACAGTTATATGATTGAGCTTTTTGTTTGTAGAATTAGTTGGCATTATGGGGCCCTTACGTGGTTTGTCATTTTTGTGGGAAGTTGTTTGATACTTTTATTTTTTTGATTTAGTTATTTGGTACTTTTTCTTAATTGGAAATCCATCCATTACGCACACACTTAGGAGCTTTGTTTTTTTCATAATTGGGTGTCGGTGGAGGTCTAATACCATTTTTGGTTAAATTAAATAGATCACTACATGTAAAATCATACCTATATTTGAATTGCTCAATTTTCTTGGAGTATTGTTTAATCAAGTATTAAGTATGGGTCACTAATTGTGTAAGTAATTGGAATTTATTACCCAATATGATAATTTTTCAAGCATGGGTGAAACAATTGTGATTCCATGATGCAAAAATAAATCCTATATTTGGATTTTTGTTATATTTTTTTAAAAAAATAATATTTGTCACACAAAAATGATATTACTTTGTAAATTTTGTACATCTCATTTTTTTCTCCTTTTCACCAATGATAAAAATCCACAACCATAACCTTAAAACTTATTTATTATTATTTTTTAATGACTAATTGATATAAAGTGAAATTACTTTCGATTAATGTAAATTAACAGATTTTTGTAAGTAAATGATAAAATTTTCAAATTGTCCCACCACTAAAATACCAATCATAGAATCCCATGTGTGGAATCCGATATTTTTGGTTTTTGTTTATTGGGCATTTCATTTAGAATGCTATCACATTTTAGGTATCCATGCACTGCCTATTTATAGAAAAGCCATGCAAAATTACTCGTTCACCGTCGAGTCGACACGATATTGTGATGGACAAATACACGAAAAACAGAGTAGACAATAGAAAACTTTAAAAAAATCATATAAATTATATTTTTTTAAATTCTTAATAATATTAATTTTAAAAAACAAAAGGGGAGGGGTTCGGGGCTCAAGATGGCTCCCTAGCTCCGCCATTGTACTTGATGGTCAAAGGTATGGATCGAACACATCAAGAAAATTTTCAAATTGCAAAGACTTGTGATCTTCATTACCTTATTATTATTATTATTATTATTATTATTATTATTATTATTATTATTATTATTATTATAAGAGAATCATGCACGCTAGGTTATCCCTCAGAATTGACGTAATAGCTTGTAAATTACGTCAGCCAGTTAAACCACACTAAACATATCTTGTATGACTAGCTCGATCTACTAATGAAGAGGTGAGGTTCAAACTTGAGACCTTTCGGCTTTAAGAACACATCTAACACAACTATGCCGCCTAATATGATTCATGTCCATGAAACCATCAATGATGGGGGCAAAACTGGAAACAACAAAAGATAATTTGTATTTTCTTTGGCCAAGAACAAATATAATAAAACAGATACTTTTTATCAACCCATATCTAATCTTTTTAAAACACTTGTTTTTTATTCTTCTTTGTATATCATAGGTAAATTAAATATCATGAATATAAGTTCCTGTTTTTTAAAGAAAAAATAAACATTTGGTGCATATAAACTTGACCTAATCTTAAAAAACAAATAAAAAGTTGGACAGAAGATCTTAAAAATACTCAACTGTTCATGATTCCCTATAACATATATACATATACCAAACTAGAGTGACAAAGTTTATTTTTTTCTCGAAACTAATAGATATAAATAAGTAGTTTTTACTTTTTAGGGGGACAAATTTATAAAATTTCGTAAATTTGTGTATAACAATTTTACTAATTATGAAAAAAGTTTAAGTTGATGGGGCGGGCGGGCCGCCGCCATCAGCCCCACTTTGGCTCAATATACCTGCATCTTTTACATAATCCTTAATTTGTAAATTACGTTGATGAGAATTAATATAGCTATACGAAAACTCATCATAGTCAATAAAAAAAGAAAAATCATTACTTTGACTAATTTCCAATTATACCTTAATGGTATCCAATGCTAACGTTATAATTTTACCTCTAAAAACAACTTTTTTTCCAATTGTAGCATATATCCAAAATAAATAATTTTCCTAAAAGGGCATTTATGTCATTGTAGCGTCACCCTCTGATTTTCTATATTTGCTTTTGGACAACCAATAAATTTTTTAAATCTAAAGTTTTCACCTAATATCTTAACAAAGTATCTTAATTTGACCCACAGAACCTTCCCTCTCAGATTTTTCATTTACTTTTTTCCCAACCAAGAAATAAAAAAAAAAATACAGAAAAACCAAAACTTTATCATTTATTTAATTTAATAAATAAAATAAAATAATAAATGTCACTCTGTCTCACACTCTCCTCTTTCAAAGAGTATACTGTTACGTACACCAGATTATAGAGAGAGAAAAAAATGGCTTTATGGTCTCAAAGAAAAGAAAAATAGCAAACAATAAAAGATCTTCTCTAGATCTGCTTGCTATTTCCTCCCATTCGATTGCTGGGTTTTCGTTTTCGAGATCAAAGATTGCAAAATTCATTGAGTTTTGACTCAGCATTGATCCATGGAGTGATTGTAGCCCACTTGATTTTTCCTAATTATTTCAGCATTTTTTTGTTACTAGCTCTTTTATAGCTTGAAGCTCGAATTGGGCACTTGGAATTTCGCTTTGTTTCGATCGGATGGTGGTTTTCCGGAGGTGGTCGCCGGAGCTCCGGTGAGTTTCTGGAAAGAGCTCCGGCGTTTATAGAAGAAGAAGATCAGAGGATAATGTCGAGTTGAAGGGCAAAATAGTAAAAAATGTTCAAGTCGGCGCGGTGGAGGAGCGAGAAAAACAAGGTCAAAGTTGTGTTCAAGTTGCAGTTTCATGCAGCTAAGGTACTCTTTTGGTCTCTTATTGGATATTCAGAGATATACAGATAAACACATTCTTTTTCGGTTTGTTTTCATGCCTATCTGGTGTTTGCTCTTTTGTCTCTTTCAGTGATTTGATGTAGAAATGCACATTCTAGATTGAATTCTCTGTGTGATGGGATTTTTGGGCTCTAGAAACACTCAAAATCGATTTTGGGTTAAAAAAATATGATGTTCATATCAGATTATCAGTCAATCAACAAATAATGGAGTTTTTTTTGGTGCAGAGGAACAGAACAAACAATGGAGAGGATTATAAGTGTTGTTTTTTGTATCTTTTACTAGAAAACACATTCTTGCTATTCAAAATTATGTTACCAAAAGATAGAACTAACCTATCTTTTTAAAAACATTAGATGCCACAGATTGTAGATGATGCATTGATGATATCTGTTGTTCCTGCTGATGCTGGAAAACCGGCGGTAAAATCCGACAAGGCTGTAGTTCGAGATGGGAGTTGTTTCTGGGAGAATCCGGTTTACGAAACCGTAAAATTCAATCGAGAGCCGAAATCGGGGAAGATTCATGAGAGGATATACTACTTTGTTGTAGTGACGGTATGATGTAGTTATAGATGTGCAAGTTTATGCCTTGCTTTGTTGCCAAGTGATCATTTTAAAGCTAAATGTGCATTTATGGTGCAATTTAGGGGTCATCTAAAGCTGGAGTCATCGGAGAAGCTTCGATTGACTTTTCACATTATGTTGATGCAACTAAGGTCTCACTGGTTTCTCTTCCTATAAAATGCTCGAAAACGGAAGCTATATTGCACGTAAGTAGTAAATCGTCTAAATATTTTCATAAGTTGTGCATCTGTTTTGGAATTTATAATGTCTGCATATGGAGATTACAATATAACCTCGATAATTTAATACTCGATTAATTAATAACCTCGTTTGAATAATACTTTTGGTCGGTCCCGAGTTGGAGACAACAAGCAAAATTAATAATTCGCTAATCTAATATCTCGCTAAATTAATAAATATTGGCAGTCTCAAGGTTATTAATTTATAGATGTTTTAACTGTATTTATTAGCTTAATTGGTAACACGTTTTAATACCGTCTGCACAGATGATCGATTTTGGTTCTTATGCGATCGTTATAGTTTTTCTGTTTTTTTTTTTTTTTAAATGTGTCTTAACAGGTATCGATTCAGAGAATGCAGGAGTCTGTTGATCACAGGTGCTGTTGATTTACTGTAATTAATGTTTTGTTTCACATTTGAACTTAATGTGTTGAATTGAAAATGTTTATGAACTTTGTTGCTCCAACAGAGAGGTTGAAGAAAGCGAGAATGCAAAATCGAATTATAAAGATCACAGCTTGAAGGCACAGTTGAGCAATGGCGATATGGACGAATCCATCAAAAGCAATTCCGACGTAATCTCATGTTCCTCTAGCCAATCCATTTCTTTCATAACTTTAACTTTCACGCGGAAATTATGCGATCGCAAATAATTATTTGTGGGCCTTCCTTATTTTAACAGGACGTGCCGTTTAATAAGACTGTTTCTCACGTTGCTGAATTGAACGGGACCCGCTGGGCATCTAGTGGGTCCGACATCACGATGTCGAGCTCGGAGAGCAGCTCTGGAGTCGAAATGCAGATAAACACTGCCCTTGAAATTAGTACGGATGATTCTTTGAGCACTCCGAGGGAAGCCTTTCTCGGGCAGCGTTTGGAGGAGCCTTTGGATGTTGTGATCGAGAAGCTGAAATCTGAGGTCGCTGCTTTATCGAGGCAGGCGGAGATGTCGGAATTAGAACTGCAGACTCTTCGTAAGCAGATTGTGAAAGAAAGCAAAAGGGGACAAGATCTTTTTAAAGAACTCGTTTGCTTGAAAGAGGAAAGAGATGGTTTGAAGGGAGAATGCGAAAAGCTCAAAGCCGCCCAAAGACGCGTGGTCGAAGCGAAAGCTAGAACGAACGTGCAATTTGAAGGAGGAGATTCTCGGGAACTTGTCGAAGAACTTAGACAAGAACTAAATCACGCGAAAGAACTTAATGCCAATCTTCAAATTCAACTTCAAAAAACGCAAGAATCGAACTCCGAACTAATTCTTGCCGTGAGGGATCTCGATGAGATGTTGGAACAGAAAAATAAGGAAATAACGAATCTCTCGAGTGGATTATCAGCGAACGACGACATAGATGAAAGGGCCCGAGAAGCGGGCCCCACACGTCGACCGGATGATGACAATGATGACGAGGAACAAAAAGCTCTCGAGGAGCTCGTTAAGGAGCACGGTGATGCCAAGGAAGCATATCTTCTCGAGCAACAGATCATCAACATGCGTAACGAAATCGAAATCTACAAGAGAGATAAAGATGAATTAGAGATGCAAATGGAGCAGCTTGCTCTCGATTACGAAATAATGAAGCAAGAAAATCACGAAATGGCGTATAAGTTGGAGCAGAGCGAGCTTCAAGAACAACTGAAACTGCAGTATGAATGTTCCTCCTCGTATACGGCCACCCAAGAACTCGAAAACCAGATAGAAAATCTCGAGAACGAACTGAAAAGACGATCAAAAGAATCGGCGGATGCATTGGTCACGATAAGTGAACTCGAAGCTCATGTCAAGAGCTTAGAGGAAGAACTCGAAAAGCAGTCGCAAGGATTTGAGGCTGATTTGGAAGCTCTCATGCGTTCGAAAGTAGAGCAGGAGCAGAGAGCAATAAGAGCTGAGGAAACTTTGAGAAAGACACGTCGGCAAAATGCCAACACAGCGGAGAGGCTTCAGGAGGAATTTAAAAGGCTTTCTGTGCAGATGGTATCTACGTTTGAATCCAACGAGAAATTGGCCACTAAAGCTCTAGCAGAAGCGAACGAGCTTCGTTTACAGAAGAGTAATTTGGAAGAAATGATCCGAAAAGCTTCTGAAGAACACCGATCAATCAAGAGCCATTATGAGGTTAGATTGCGTCAAATGATGAATAAAATGGAAAAGATGCAGTCAGAAATTGAAGATAGGGCACTCGAGCTGGAAAATCAGAAAAAGCACGCCGAAGAAACTCGGGGGCTCCTCTCGGACGAAATTTCAAAGCTCCAGGATGAGATTGAAACGTCTATGGCGAAGAATAAAATTCTGTCGGAGGAGATGGGGAATAAGGAGACTTTAATGAATGAGTTGGAACAACTGAGAATTTCTATTAAGGAAATGGAATTGCTTGTGAAGCAAGGCGATGATGAAAGGATCGAACTTGAAAAAAAGATTATGTCGGTGAAGTGTGATGCCGAGGAGTCGCAGAAGGAATTAAATAGCATGAGATGTATTTTAGAAGAAAAAGAATTAATAGTTGAGAAAATGCAGTCAAAGCTAGACTCTCTTCAATCACAGTATACAGAATTAAAGCGTACTCTGTCGGAGGATGCGGTAGAGAAAGACGAATTAAGGAAACAAGTGATTCTATTAAAATGCGATCTCAAGAAATGGGAAGATGACATGGAAACAACTTCAAATACTAGTGTTCTTGTTCCTCAAGGCTCCAAAGAGGTTTCGAATCTTACGGAGAGAATTAAGTTGCTTGAGGTAAATCTGCACTTGGTTGAGCTTAATCGTTTATTGTTATACATGGAATGCTATATGCTATATAGTTGGATCATCTGTTAAAGCGTCAGGGTCTCAACTGTTATCGTAAATGATTGTTTTGGAATGATTTTTTTTTTTAAAATAAAATCTCTCTTTTTTTTCCTCTTTGAATTGGGATGGGAGGGAAACAGATTGAATTTGAGGGTAATAAAAATATTGGGATAATTACAAAAACACCCCTGAGGTTTGGGTTAATTACAAAAAAACCAGAGATGTTTCAAAATTATCAAAAACCCCTTCAGGTTTCGTTTTGTCTTAAATTTAAGGGGGGTAACTGTAATATTTTCGTAAATGTCAAGGGGTTTTTTGAAATGTTTTTTGAAAATCACCGCGAAAAATGTAAGACGGAATCAAACCTCTAAGGGTTTTTTTGTAATTTTCAAAGAACTCTGGTTTTTTTTTTGTAATTAACCCAAACCTCAGGGGTGTTTTTGTAATTATCCCTAAAAATAATTTGTGTAATGTGTTCCTATACTGCATATGTGTTTCAATGGTGCTATAGCATATGACATGCTTATTCCATTTTCGTGACAATAGGATCAGATCATGTTAAAGGAAAGTGCTCTGGAAACATCCAATAACGCGTTTCTGGAGAAGGAAAAGGAACTTCATGACGAAATTGGAGAGTTAGAAGAAAGACTGGAAGTGCTCAATCAAAGCACTATTCATTTTTGTGAAAATGAAGTCGAAAAGGTCAGTAAATATGCAGTTCTTGGATATGATCTGAGAGATATAGTAAATGTCTATACATGAATATAGGTTATACAGCTGCTGGTTTTCCTCTTAGAACTATTTACTGAGTTTTGAGGAGTATGTTTAGGATCATGACTAAAATGGGAATTGGGACAAAAAATTGTTCTTCGTATATATTTTCTTGGGATAATTACGAAAACACCCCTGAAATTTGGGCTAATTACAAAAAACCCAGAGATGTTTCCAAATTACAAAAAACCCCATATATAAGGGGATGACTGAAATATTTTTATAAATATTAGGGGATTTTTGATATGTTTTTTTGCTTATGAGGGGGGAAAATGTAAGACGGAATCAATCCTCAAGGGCTTTTTTGTAATTTTCAAACAACTATGGGGTTTTTTGTAATTAGCCCAAACCTGAGGTGTTATCCCTTTTTTTTAATAAGTTGGGAGTAGTGGTTGAAGGGGAGGGGGG
Source organism: Rehmannia glutinosa (assembly GCA_016081115.2). Lineage (NCBI taxonomy): Eukaryota > Viridiplantae > Streptophyta > Magnoliopsida > Lamiales > Orobanchaceae > Rehmannia > Rehmannia glutinosa. Next base: position 751,002 of record JABTTQ020000835.1, on the reverse strand, counting down.
ATAAATTTCAAAAAATTTGAAAGATACATGGTTCAAACCTGATCAACACCCTTACCACTTCAACTACAAGATGGTGGTTGTTCTTGGTATATATTTGTTACACTAAAATCAAACAACGTTTACTCGTGGGATTTTAGGTCACTACACTTGCAGAGGACCAGGATCCAAATTTCAGATCGAGCGAAGAAACAAGAAAACACGACGAAGATTCAACCAATCCAAAAACACGTGCAGCAATATCTTTAAGCAGGTACGACTTTAGTGATATATAAGTTTGTTTTGCTTGCGAATAGCCACTAGAGAAACACTGTCCCCTTCTAACCTTAAATGCATTTGCAGCAATGATACTAATTCACCAGAGACACCAAAACGTTCAGCGGATAAAACTGGAAATCTTGATGAATTAACGAATGAGATGACGTTACTGAAGGAGAGGAACGAATTAATGGAGGCGGAATTGAAGGAAATGCAGGAGAGATATTCGGAGATAAGCGTCAAGTTTGCAGAGGTAGAGGGCGAAAGACAACAGCTTGTAATGAGAGTACGCAATCTGAAGAACACAAAGAAGAGAACGTAACGTCCCGTGAACCTGTTCGACTCGGTACATAGGCAAATTTAACCAATGGTACTTTTAGTGACTTCAGGTTTACAGATTTTGCAGAGTATGTTCAAGAACCTTTTTTTTTTTTTTTGTAAATTGCTAAATATGTTTTCTTTGTCATAGTATATGGTTGGTTCCTTCATTTCATTGAATGTAATACAAAATCCTGTTTTTTTTTTTTTCCTTATGTTCCTTTTGTAATATCCTTTCCATTGTGATCATATGTAGAAACTGGTGAAGTTTTTGTTCATGAATATATTCGATTTCAATGCTTACATAATCGTGTTCAAGTTAAGATAATATTTTAGGGATAATTACAAAAACTACCCTTGATGTTTGGGGTAATTACAAAAAAGCCCAGATAACTTTCAAAATTCCGAAAAACGCCCTGAAGTTTGATTTTGTCTTAAATGTAAGGGTAACTATTTTTACAAATGTGAAGAGGGGTGTTTGAAGTTCTTTGTGCATGAAGGGGCAAAGGTAATACATAATCAAACTTCAGAAGATTTTTGTAATTTTCAAGAACATCTGGGTTTTTTTTGTTATTAACTCAAATCTTGGGATAGATTTTGTATTTATCTTAATATTTTATACAAATAATGATATTTATTATGTGAATAACAATATTAAACACCAAAAAAAACCAAACAAAGTATGCGGACTAATGTGTTGATGAGGACATGTATGCATTATTGAGAAAAGTAGTTCTTATCAAGTTATGGTTTTGTTTAGTCCTATTAGTTTTATCTGGGTAGTGTTGACCGACAAGTTTATAATACATTACACCAGGCATGCACATTGAGTTTTATTTCTCAGTTTTTTTTGTAAAATAATTAAATTGTAATCAGAATAAGATACAGTAAATAAACTAGGGAATTATCATTTATATAAGTGTGCAACGTAACCAAGTATTTACATAAAATATATGCAAGCCCCGTATATAAAATATTTTTAAAAATAATGACATGCGTGCATGTATTATATGTAATATGAGATGCAATACAAATTGTAATTGAAAACTCAACTTCCATGTAAATCACAACATTTTGTGATTCTTTTCTCATAGCTACTAAAAAGACTAATAATAAATAACAGGGATATTTACAAATACTACCCTGAGGTTTGGGTTAGTTAAAAAAAACCACATGTTTTTTAAAATTACAAAAAACCCCGTGAGATTTGATTATGTATTATACTTTACCCCATTCATAAATAAAAATATTTTAAATACTTCATTTACATTTGTCAAAATATGCAATTATTCCCTTACATTTAAAAAGAATCCAACCTCATTGTGTTGTTTTTATAATTTTCAAAGATCTTTTGGTTTTTCTGTAATTAACCCAAACCTCGGGGATAGTTTTTCCCATAATTAACACAAACCTCATGGATAATTTCGAGTAAATCGATTAAATGCATCAATTAATTAGTTTATACATATCAACTTCGGTTTGTAAATTTCAAGTGGTATCGCTTCACCATTTGTAAGGGTGTTGACCATGTTCGAACTATATATCTTTCGTTTTTTGAAATTTATCCTTTCCCCTTCAAATAATACTCCCAACTTATTAAAAAAACTAGTTTATATAAATCGATAAGTAACAATCATCAATCTATCCATAACAAATAATAACCAAAAACGCACTAAAGTTAATAGTTATTGGTATGTGACCTCACCTTGTAAAGATAACCTTATTAGTTCAAATCTTGCCTCTCACTGGCCTCTTTCCGTATATGTTTTTGGCTTTGAGTTTTATTTTATTTTTTAAAAAGTTAACAACAAACCGTATCAAACCACAACAAAATAACATCATCAAATCTAAACCTCATAATTATGATAATATTTATAAGTCGAATTTGCCATTTTATTATTTATCTTGGAAAAAAATTGGATAAATTAAATCCAAATGCGCGCATCATCATTAAATTAAGGGAGGATAATTTAATAAGTAGTGAAACATACCATCCTGTTCCTGTATAATATTTTTTTAATTATGATTTATTTATTTATTACTGTTTTTTTGAACAAAATGAGTAGTCACGATCTAAATCGACTAAGAGCTACAATAAAAATAGATGAAGATAATCTAAGACCATGTATTTAAAAAGTATGTCATTTTATACTCCTCCTATTCACAATAAGTGTCTTTTTAGAAAAAAACACACATATTAAGAATAGGAGGGAGATACCTAATATACCCTTATTTAATAATCTATAACCCCTTCAATTGCAATAGGAAAAAAATAATCATAAATTTAGTATTGGAACAAAACAAATCTTGGTTTGGAAAATGATAAACCATAAATATATTTATTAAATGAATTACTAATAAAAGTACAAGGGTAATTTAGGGAAACTCATTTCTTATTAGTCTTGAAAATGTAGAAAGACATTCTTTTGGAAAAAAATTACAAGCCAAAAAGACACTTATTGTGAATAGGATGGAGTATTATTTATGTTGTGAAGATTTGAGATGAAGTATCCATATTCCAACATCATTAAATTAAGGGAGGATAAGTAGTGAAATATTTACCACCCATATAATCCAATACTAGGGATGTAAATGAGTCGAGTCGAGCCAAACATAGTACAATTCGGACTTGTTTGAATTTTAACCAAATTTCAAAAATTGTGTTTGAGTTTGGTTTGATTATTAATCGAATCGAGCTTGAACGAGCTTTAGCCGAGCCAAACACGAATCGAGCTCGCGTAGCTTGATATTTTTACACATATTTTACTAATCGAGTCGATCTCGAGCCAAACTTTTCATCTTATCAAACGGTGAATCGAGCTTTTAATGATCAATTTTGGATCGAATTTCGAATAGTTTGATTCGGTTTCCAGCTATATACAATACTCTGTAAATGACCCATTTATCTCGGCCAGTACTTAATTAATATGGATTTCTTATCAAGAACTTTACATAAAAAATGATTATCATGATTAATGAGATTAGTGATTTGATGAATAACTACAATGCTTCCACAATCAAACATTATTTTATAATACCACTAATTATAAGCATGTGGTGTATTAAGCCTAGACAGGCCACATCTGTGGGATTAGGTACAGAACCATATATAGTAAGTCCGATTTAATCTCAAACTTACAAAAAAAAGATATTATTTTAATATTGCATCACTTAATTTTAATTTTCCTAATCAACGTCACATGAGAACATGTAACAGTACATATTTTGAACTTTTGTCTTCTTGTAATGTTCTGGTCAAAACATCAATTTTTTTTTTTTTTTTTGATCGGTGTCAAAACATCATTTATTATAGAGTTAATTACAAAAGACACCATTGAGGTAAAAGAAATAAGGAATAATTACAACAAACTCCCTGAGGTTCGGCACTAATTACAAAGAAACCCAAAAAAATTTAAAAATTGCAGAAAACTCTTTGAGATTGATCTGTTTTACATTTTCCTCTTTATATAAAAAAAAAAACATTTCAAAACACCCCGATATTTTTACACAAATATTACAATTACCCCTTAAATTTAAGACGTAAGCAAATTTGAGGTGGTTTTTTGTAATTTTGAAACATCTCCGATTTTTATTGTAATTAGTCCAAACCTCAGGAGGTTTTTGTAATTATTCCCCCAAAAAAAAAAAAAAAACTATTTCTTAAAATTACAAATACCCCTTAATATTTGTTTCTATTTTACAAATTGCGACCTACTAAGGCAGTATCTGCTATGCAAATATAAATCTTAATGGGGACGTGTTTAATACTTTAAGGGATATTTGTATTTTTAAAATATAAATAGACATTTGTTTTTTTGTGATTAGGAAATTTATATACTCACCAAAATAAGTCAAAGTTTTCTGCATTTTGTACGGTGTGATCCTATTTGAACTCAAGGTTGGGTCACCCTGATGAGGACATTACATGTTTCCTAGAATAACCCATTATGATATTGTCACTTATCTTGCTCACATATAATTAATTAGCAATCATTTATAAATACTTTTTAATTGCTATAGTAAACGGATAGTGTAATTTTTAATCTTCCACTTGTACTTGTTTGCATTTAGTCATTATCATATATTGAGCTTGAATTTGGATCGATCGAGTATGCTGCAAGTGGTTTGGTATGTTTCAAGTTTAAACACGAGGAGTTCAATCCCACTAGACCTATTCCTATCAGGATTTTCCACCCATTTCAGGATTGTATTAAAAAAAAGTATTAGGTGGTTATAGTTAGTTAAGGGTTATCCCAACAAGCCAAACGCTTTTTTAATTAGGATGCAGATCAATATACATATGTGATATGTCTTTTGCAAGAACAAGAAGTTGAACAATGGCCTTGATCCTTGTTGAGTTGCTAAAAGGATGTTGAGCAAATTAAGGCCTTGTACGGATATATTTTTAGTCTAATTTTTAATTTTCAGTGTTGAAAAATGAATTTTCAAATTTTACTGATTTTCGTGTAAGAATTGAGAATATATTTGGTTTGTTGTCTGAATTTTATATTTGAAAATATATTTGTTTATGTTTTTTGAAGTGTATTTTTGAATTTGACATAGATTTGCGTGATTATAGTGAAAACTTGTTTGATTATCGCTTTTGAAGTGTGTTTCACATAGATTTGCGTGATTGTAGTGAAAAATTGTTTCATTGTGTTTCCAAAATAATATTTCCATAAAGGTGAAAAGTGAACATAACTTAATTTCCACTGAAAACTTACCTAAACAAATATAAACCCTCTGTTTTCGGAATAGTTGGAAAATGGAAAATGGAAAATGGTTGTTAAAAATACAACCATTTATTGTCTCTAACACCTTGTATTATTAAAAAAAATATTACAATTTCTCCTTTCATACTTTTTGGGTTCGCACAAATAAAACCCATCAACATACATAAATAAGTTTGTTTGCATAAATAAGAATAAGTGGACAAAGAAATAAAAGATCGAAACAATATATACTTGCTTCTACCACCTATATCTATTGTACAGTGATAAAATGAAGATATTCGGCCAGCAATTAATACTGCTGGATAAATATATATATCTAGTTTTATATAATTAGTTTTCTATGTAATTAGTTCTAACATCGGATGGATCTTCTATTCCATAATCGTGTTTCATCTCCTATTCTAACCATGTAGATGATAGACACGTGTATAATATTTACCATGTTAATGATTAATAATGATTCTTAAACAAAAACACATGATTGGCATAATTTGTAGTAGTTAAGACTAAAAGTTAATAGTATTTAGTCACTAAAAACTATACAACTCAAGCAAACAAGATGGTGAAAAACTTTATTTTTCTTCATTCATTTTTTAATTAACACTACAAGAATATTCCAGTTTACTGACATAATTTACCGAATTAAATGATTTTGTCACTAAATTTTACAATTACCTACTGAGAATAAAAATATCATTTTCCCCAAACTATACCGACAAAAATTGACGATATTTTTCAATTACCTACAGCTTTTTGTAGGTATTTACCAATAATTTTATATTATGTGGGTAAATATTTTACCTACAATGATTTTTTACGTACACTTTACAATTTTCTTAATGCTTATCTATAAATTTTTCTGGGCAAAAACTTGCGTGAGACGGTCTCACGGATTTAGATCCGTGAGACGGAACCCTTACACAAAGTTTTAAAGGTTTTTTTTTTTTAGGGTTTATATTTGTTTTTTTAGGGTTTATTTTGTTTCTTGGGTTTATTTTTAATTAATTTGGGTTTTTAGGATTTTTAGTTTTTTAGGGTTTATTTTTTATTTTTTGGGTTTATTTTTGTTTTTCGGGTTTATTCTTCATGGTTCATGTTTTTAGGGTTTATTTTTGTTTCTTCATGGTTCATGTTCTCAAGACGGAGCCCTTAGGATGTCCGTCTCACGGATTTAGATCCGTGAGACTGTCTCACAAGAGACTTGCTCATTTTTCTGTAGGTAAATTGGTTTTTTCTTATTGTGTAAATTAATTAAGAAGTTATGTTTACTCAAAATCCTTATATGTAGAATCAAGTAGAATTGTTTCAATCCAATTATTGGGAAACAAATATTTAAAAATGTCCATTTGCATATGTGAGATGACAATGGAATATTGTACACACACACTAACTGTGTGTGTTGAAAAACTTATTTCAAACTCAAAATTGACCTACAAAATTACATTGAGTACTAAAAAAATAAAGCATTTGCACCAAATTAAGCTGTTTTTTCCCCTCTCACAAAAAAAGCTACTTATTTACACCAAATTAAGCTGTTTTTTTTTTTTTTTTTTTTACCTCACTCTCACAAAAAGCACTAGTTAAGTACATGTTTGGCTGTACACATATTTACAGCTTATTATTGATCAAGCCATAGACTGTGACAAGAGCCATAACAAGAGATTGGTCAGCCTGTGGTTCCACCATTAAACTCAGTACATCTTCCCCCAGAGGAACTCCTTCTGATGACTGCTTTTGTACAGCCTGCACACACATATCAAACATACCCATAACATGTCAATAATTACAATATAATCCCTTATTTTATGAAACTTCAGAAATTATGACACACACGGATAATTTTACAAACTACTAAGTTTATCCTAATTACAGAAAAAAAAAATTCACAGTTATTTTTCAAAATTACATAAACCCCGTTAAAATGTTACAACACGCCTTTTTGCCTTGTACTTACCTAACAAATACTTCTGCGTACAATTTATAAAAAAAAAAAAGTAACAAATTTTAGGCAAAAACTTGTGTGAGACGATCGCACGGTGTGATGGGTGATACTTTTAGTGCAAAAAGTGACACTTTAATGTAAAAAGTGATAATTTGTCTGAATACACTAAAATTAAGTGTTCTAAGACAAACTTATCAATTTTTACACTAAAAGTGTAATCCGTCGCACCGCATTTAACCGTCTTACAAAATACCTGCTCCAAATTTAGGGGATAGTTGTAATTTTGAAAGATAACTTAGTTTTTTTCACGTAACTAAAAGTAATTTTTGTAATTAACCCTGACATATACATATTCATACAAAAAAGACCAATTACCTCTGCCAAAAGCTGGCCTGAAAAATCAATAATCTTAAGTGCAGATTTTCCTTCCAATCCTATAATCCTATAACAACTTCCCATATTTTCATTGCATTTAAATGTCACTTTACAAGACCTATCTTTGCTCAAAATTGTGTGATTTCTTCTCACTTTAAACCATGGCCTTTCCTTGTTACCAATCCATTTCAAACCTTCCCAACATCCAAAAATTCGTAGTTTCTGCAATAAAAATAAATAAATAAACAAATTTTAAGCCATAATTGGAAAATTTTCAAGTAGAATTTAAATAAATATGCTATTATGACTTAGATTAAAAACTCACCTTTTTATTTATAGAGTACAAAACTTTGCCACTAGAATCCATGAGAAAGACTTTTTTTTTTTTTTTTTTTTGAGGAAGACAAAGAAAGTGCATTATCATTGATCAAATAGAATTACAAATTTCAAAGTAACCCCATGTGGAAAGTCCTGGGAATTATACCAGAAAAGAAACCATTACATGAAACATCAAAAGCAAAACTAGCAAGCTTGTGGGCCAATTCGTCATTGTCCTTGGAATGTGGTTGAAGGCAATCGAGGCGAAGTCTCTACGATCACTTTTATATCTTCCATTAAGCTTCCCGGATATGATAGATCCTCGTGTCGGTTGCCATGGAGTCCGTTTCCCAATCAAGGCAATCCGTTTCGAATTCCACGTTTTGGAGATTGAGATTTCGGCAAGGAGCGCACCATCGCGACATGCAAGGGCTTCCGCGACATCAATCTCGAAAACATGCGGTAATTTCCTTACAAGGGTTCGCACTATTTTGCCTTCATGGTCACGGATCACAACGCCTAGCCCAAATTCCCAATTCCGACAACCGATGCATCCGTGTTGATTTTTAAGAAATCCTTCGTGGTCTTTTCCACTTCTTGGGGAGTTCGATTTACTTGGAGTGTTGGAAGAGCCCTGCACTGTTGGTAGTCATGCGACATTTCATCCCAATATTGTAATGATCTTGGTGGTTGATGGTTTTCCTCGAATTGGAGCAGATTCCTGAGTACCATAAAGCCCACAACAATACCGCAAATAAATAAGATACTCCTCATTTTTGACCTTGGATATCTCCATGATCATGTCGAAATGGTTGCATGGCTTTTTTTAAGAATATGGTCCGAGATGCGTAGGGTGAGGCTTTCCAAAGAAAATTGGCTCCACGGCAATCCCTAAGCGCATGTTCCATAGTCTCTTCCGTGTTATGACATCTCCCGCACAAAGTGGATAAATATCGCATGCCCGACGTAGAGGTTTGCCTTTGTAGGAATGATTCCATGCATGGCTTTCCAAATGAAAATTTGAATTTTCTTGGAACTTTTAAATTCCATATCCACCGCTGCACCCATGGTGCGTTTCCTAGGAAGAGGCACTATCGGCGTTTGCAATCCGCTGCTAGCAAGTTTGTAGCCGGATTTCACCGAATAACGTCCATTAGGATTAAGTACCCATGTTAACACATCTTGTCCTCCCGTGTATCGAAGTGGTATTTTTAGAATTTGTTGCGCATCCTCTTCGTTAAAAATGCTCATTATTCGACCTTCATCCCACTCCGGTTCCATTGGGAGCATCAAATCCCTAACACTCAACTCATCTTGTGGAGCTTCGATCCTTCTATAAGTCCGAAGGTTGTGTAGCGTCGGAATCCAAGGGTCCGTCCATACCCGGACCGTTTTACCATCCCCCGATTCTCCATCTAACTCCTTTCGATTATCGCTTCCCTCGCCATGATGCTTCTCCACGTGAAACTAGGGTTGTATCCAATTTTCGCATTTAGGAGAGTCGTTTGGGAAGTAAGCGCGCTTTAAGTGTTCGAGCTTTAGAAGGGTGTTTTCATCATGTGCAATCGCCATCCTTGTTTTGCAAGCATTGCTAAATTAAAAGCCTCAATCTCTCTCGAATCCCAGATCCTCCTTTTTTTGGGAGACATAATTTGCGCCACGAGGTCCAATGGATACGTTGTTCGCTATTTTTCTCGTCCCCACCAGAAGTTAGAAATGAGAGAGTTTAATTTATCACAAATTTGCTTTGGCAACCGAAAAACAACCCATTAAATATGTGGGTATGGCTTGGGCAACACTTTTTATGAGTATCAATTTTCCTACCACTCTGAAAGAGTTCTTGTTTTCCAATCTTTTAGCTTTTTCCCAACTCGATCAATGATCCTTGGAATATTTCTTTTTTGATCGTCCCACCGTAGTGTAACCCCGAGATAGATGCCGTGTTTTTCCACTTTCCGGACTTCAAGTCGATCGGCCAATTCTTGTGCAAAGAGTGATGGGGACTCCTTTGTCAAGTTTATCTCGATTTTTCAAATTTACAACTCCGCCCGAAGCTTCACCGTATGACGAATAATCCGTCTTATTTCGTCAATTTCTTCCTGGGGTTGGCTCGACCAAGATTAAGTCATCATCCGCAAAGAACAAGTGGGAAATCGGGGCGCTACACAAATCCCGATTCCGTGAATTTGCCTTTAAAGATTCCGCTTGCCGAATTAATGCTGAAAAAGTTTCGCACAAAAAGGAATAAATAGGGTGATAGAGGGTCCCTTGGCGGAGCCCTCTGAAGGAGTGAAAACCGACCAGGTTCGCCATTAACATCCACAAAGATAGGAAACAAGAGTAACACATCTCATAATTAATGACACAAATGAATCATTCAAACCACATTTCAAGAGGACCCGTTCGAGAAAAGTCCATTCGACCCGATCATAGGCCTTACTCATATCAAGTTTAAGCGCAAAGGACCCACGGTTTTTGGCTTTATTAGATTTCATGGCATGGAAAATTTCGAATGCTAATAGAGCATTGTCGGTGAGACGCCCCGAGACAAAAGCAGATTGACAAGGATGAATAATATGGGGAGGATTTGTTTGAGTCTATTAGCAATGGTTTTGGTGATTAATTTAAAGATAACATTGCAAAGACTAATGGGTCTAAAATCGCTCGGGCAACCGGGTCTTTCTTTTTGGGATGAGCACAATGTGAGTATGATTAAGAGGTCCAGGATTAAGCGTAATTATTAAGGATATTTAGGACAACCTGGATAACATCACCTTTAATAGTTGACGAATTGTTGATAAAAGAGAGTGGCATACCGCCTGGTCCCGGGGATTTTGTAGGGTGCATTTGGTCCATCTTTGCAATTATTTCCGCTTCCTTAAAAGGTGCCATGAGTTTCTCATTGTGTTCATCGGTTACCTTGCGTTCCATCAAGTCGATAGCTTCATCCATGTTCGATTCCCCTGTGTGGTGAAAAGGTTTTGGAAATAACTTGTAAACACCCTTTGATGGCATTACAATCGCCCACCACCGCCCCATCTCCTGGTTCGAATTTTTTTCGATCGTGTTTTCGCTTTTTTATCCACTTGCCGTGCGATGGAAAAAGCGGTGTTTTTATCCCCATCTTTCATCCACCCGCCCGAGCTCGCGATACCACATGGTTTCTTCCCGTTTCATTAGTTCATCCATCTTGTTTTCTAGTTTTTTTGACGCGACGGTTTCGCACAATGGCGGAGTCTTTGGATACGTGTGATTTGCTCCCGAGTTTGTTCTATTTGGGACCCTATGTGCCCAAAGTGTTTTGTTTCCCAAGTTAAAATGGATAGTCCCAAATTGTGGATTTTGCTATCGATGGATTCGGGGTTTGAGTTTCTCAGAGATGATAGCCACGCTTGTTTGATGTAGGGTTTACTGATTCCTCTTGAGCCACATTTTTTCAAAACGGAACCTAGGCGTGGTCTGCCCTTCGGTTTCTAGTATTTGTTTTTGACGAGTGGACCATGATAGGGCTATGATCCGAAGCTACTCGAGTTTTATGTATAACTCGATAGCTAGGAAATTTGGTAACCCACGCGATGTTCGCCAATGATCGATCGAGTCGCTCTTGTATGTTGGCCTCACCTGGTTGACCATTTGTCCACGTGAATTGAAAACCCTCAAAGCCCAAGTCATCTAGCTGGGTGTCATGCATGGTTGCCCTAAAAGCCCTCATTTTAGCCTCATCTTTTTGTCGACCCCCAATTTTCTCGAACCCGAACAAGATTTCGTTAAAATCTCCTATGCACATCCAGGGTGTGTTATTTTGGTCATGCAGTCCACGAATTAATTCCCAGGTGCGTTCCTTTAAGTTTTCCTCCGGCCACCCGTAAATCCCCGTAAAGCGCCAAGAATCGTCTGAGCCATTATTTCGCACATCCGCGTCAACGGCATGTAGGGATGAGAACTTAATTTGGATATGTAGTGTATCTTTCCACATAAGGCACAATCCACCTTTCCTTCCTCCGTTACTTCTATCGCAATCAACAATATGATAATTCGGATAGTTGACCGCCTCACTGATGGTCGTCATCTCAGTTGTTAGTAGCTTAGTTTCCATCAGGAAAACTATATCGGGATCTTCACGACGAATTTCTCGTTTAAGCACATTAACTGTCCGAGGGTTCCCGAGCCTCCTCAGCCTCCAACTCGTAGCAGCTCACTCATAGGGTTCGACGAGCTTCTCTCGTGGCGACCGCCGTAAGGTCATCCATTTTATTCAAGACTTAACTAACTGTGAAGTCGCACTCGCACAAGATACCCAAGAACAAAGTACAGACCGACAAACCTCAAAGGATGGGAAAAGAAAGGAAAAAGAAAAAGAAAAAGAAAAAAAGAGATATACAAACGGATGGTGGGTTTCCTATGCTAGAAATACTAAAAATAGAAATGCTAAAGGAATATTATGGGTGAAAGGTTAAAGTTGCGAGGGAATTAAGGTCGATTATGCATTAAACAAACATAAAGCGGAGACATCTAGAAGTGGGATAGAAAGGTAGAAAAAGTAATAATAAAAAAGGAAGAAAAGAAAAAGAAAAAAAAAAAAAAAGGAAAAGGAAAAAGAAAAGAGGAAACCAGGGGTAAGAGTAAGATTAAGGAGCGGAGGGAGGTAGGAGATAGAGGTTAAGATCTTTCGGTGGTTGTCGTATGGCTTATCGGCGCCTAAAAGATATATCTAAATTTCTAGTAGGAAGGAAGAGTTCCAATCAACACCAAGCCCTACTTGAGATAGAGATCGGGGTAGGTGTGGTGGGGGAGGCCAGCGAGGAGAGCCGGGAGGTGGGAGACGAGGCGAAAGTTGGGCGGTGACGGGGCGGTGGCGGAAGGGGTAATCGGTGGTGGCGGAAGGGTAATCTGCAGACCCTAACCAACCCTAATCTTAACAGACTCTTGAAAGAGAACACAACTCCTAACTAGAGGAGAACTTGAGAGAGAAGTTTGGTGAGCAAGAATCCCATGAGAAAGACTTTGCTTTGCTTTGCATCTTTGCTGATAATTATCGACACGATAAACGACGTCGCCTCCGGAATTAAAGATGGTGCAACCATTTCCATGGAACACTAGGGACTTCATCCATATTGTGAATGTTTCTCTTAATTCTGATGAATAATTACAAGAACTATTGGGATATATTTTCGACATTAATTGCAAGGCTAAATTAATTTTTTTTTTTTTTTTTTTGATATTAGGGATTGTGATCAAGATTTGTCACATAGGCTACGTATTTATATAAATGAACCGTTGCATGTCCATAAATATTATATATAAGTTATCCACATTGGAAAAAGTGATCAGAAACCATACAAAAAGTGACAAGCATTGACTTAACCATAATTAATTTGTAGCTGCTTGATATATCCAAAAGCTTATTGGAGATTATTAGTTTAATGCAGTTTGTCATTTTCAAATGTCCACATTTTGCTTTATTAGTTGGTGACTCCTTTTGCTCCTTGTGATTAGCTTAATTAATAGCACTAAGCATTGGTTGGGGCCCAAATTTTAATTTTTATTTTCTAATAAATCACATTTTTGGGCCCAGTTTGTTCATTCCTCTTCATCCCACGACACCTAAATTCAAAGAAAATCACTCTTCCCAACTCTTCTACAATCCACGTTAACAATAGCCAATAGGCAAAAACTAAACCATCTTCTCTTCACCATTATGAGTCGTGACTTTCATCTTCTTCACTTGGTTATTCTCGATCGGCAATCCATAGTCAAAGGCGGCGGACGATAGTCAAAGGGTCAATTTTTAGAATCTGGCCTAGGGCAATATAAAGCACAAGTCTGACCCTGGCACTAAGACACAAATTAATCTCAAATTAACCAGTAATTTATCTATGAATTGAAGCCCGCAATTTCTTTTGGTGTGATTAGATGATACAAGAAATGAAGAAAATGTGTTGATGATAATGTCATGAAAAGGACAGTATCCATTATTTAGGAAGTGGATGTCAGCAGCTTGTATGCATCATCATTAATTAGTCTTATCAACTTTTGGTTTAATTTGATCAACATGCAATAATATATATCAAGCCAATAATATTATTGATTTCTTTTTTCTCTTGAGTGAGCAATCACGTACATATATACATGCATGTACAACATTATCAATCAACAAAGAAATATAAATCGTCGATCAAATATTGTATAAATATGATCTTCGCTTTTTGGCGGATCATCACTCAAGTCGATATTCTGATAAAGTTTAAGTCTTTCAAGTCTTTTTTTTTTTTTTTGAGCTGAAAATCTTCAACTGGGAACTTGTCTGTACACACGCAAACATTAGACGGGCCCCGGGGTTGTCACAAGGAGGTTCCTCCAGCGCTTAAGTCAAGACAAATGATCGAGACTCGAGAGAGATCATGTAAGACAGTAAACGAATACTGAATAATGAAAAGGATGAACTTTTATATACCTGGCCGACGATGGACCTTGTGGATCATATAGGAGAGAGCTTGTGGGCTAGTCACGGACTCCTTTGGGCCGAATTATTCCAATAATAGCTCATTGGGCAATTAGTAATATTATTTAAATATATATAAATTGAATTATATACTATTAAAGGATATTTTTCTCCCAACAAAATAAACATTATATATCATTTACGAGTATGTTTATATAAGTAGTGGACAAACATATCAATATATGTGGATTAAATTAAACCATAACCCTTTTCTCAAAAAAAATACAAAAAAAAAGGACCATGGCCTCAAAATTTTGAGACCTCAATTTGGGCTCATTCGACTCTAGAATCGGGAATCAGAATATAGAACGATGATTTATAAAATTAATAATGGTAAAAAAAAAAAAAAAGAAAAACATGAGACTAAAGTTCATCATAGAGAATTAGAGATTAATGGCGTAGCCAAAAAAAACATTAAGGTGGACCGATACATATAAACGGGATGGGCCAGATAATTCTAACTTTTTGCTACCTAATTATTTTATGTCTTTAATTACTTTTGCTACCTAATTAACATTTGGATGTCTTTAATTACTTTTGGAAATTACTTTTATATACCTGGGCAATGGGCGATATATTAGCAAAACTTTAAACTCTTTAAATTTTCAATCCAGAGACGCAATCTAAAAGAACTCATAATAAAACTTTTGCTACCTAATTATTTTATGTCGTTAATTACTTTTGGAAATTATAAAGATGATTAACATATATAAAGCGAGCAAATTTGTCTTATTAATTGTTCACTCTTGTATATACATTGACGGTGCTAATCAATGTATACCAAAAAAAAGTAAACCATATGATTATGAAACTAATGACCAAAAAAGTAAACCATAATAATGATGATTATCTTTCAGTAATTGGCCATGCCAAGACAATTTAGGACATGTCGGATGTTGTTGGAAATCTTATCGCCAGTTTTACACTTAATTAATTATGCATAATTATAATTAGCCTGAGATTAGTGACTTGCTGATGGTGATTCCATAACCAGATTAACATATTACACCACTTTAATTTGCATGTGGTTCTTATTAGCTTAGGTCATGGGTGAAGACCTAATTTTTCAGGTAGTGATGAATGTTTTGATTTTCCTATAAATTAAAATGATTTAATTGAAGAAAAAATATTAAGATAAAGTAACTTTAGAAAGAGTAATGATTATTGAAAATGTATTTGGATAATGGATAAAAGTCTAACTATTCCAGTTGATGCATTTCCTTTTTTTTTAATTGTTTGAATTTGTAGATATATATATATATATATATATATATATATATCGTTGAAAATAGTACGTAGATGAAATAAAGAAAATATAAGTATTATATTTGATGTAATATATCTTTTTAAAAATATATAATTAAATGTTGATATATTTTAATTATAAAATGTGAAAAAAATGCATTTTGAAGATTTATTTTGGGAAAAAAATCACGCAGAAAATACATATTTATTGAATATATATTTTGAGATCGATTATTTGAGGAGAAATATATTACTTTGAGCAAAAGTGGTTATTTAAAAATGAGGAGTTGTCTCATGGATCTAAGTTCACGTGACGGATCCTAAACACATACAAAAATATGGATTCTTTTTATGGATACGTGTTTGGTTCGAAATTCTATTCAAATATAGGATATGTCTCATGAATTATATCCATGAGACCTTCTCATGAATCAGATTAATGAGGCACTGCCTCACACAAGTTTTTGTGTTTAAAAATTAGATATTTCGAATAAGAAATATTTCCTTAGTTGGAAGAGGAAGCTATCTGTTTAAAAGAGATTCTTGCTAAAAACGGGGTTTCTTGATTCTTATCGATTTTGGATTCCCACAAAAAGATCAACTCATACCTATACTAAGACAATTTTCTAACCAATAGTTAAGACTTATTTGATGAGGCAACAATTCATCTACTAGAATGTCTAATTGGGATGAAAAAGAAAAATGGTATGCTTTTAGTAAAAGCCCAATTATTTAGCCCAAAATAGTTTAAAGGAAACAACAAATAGATGCATGTGAGTATATGGGCCAGTTTGATTATTGGGGGAGCCCAATAAAATGTAATTGAGCATATGCAGCTAATCCTCTTATCCAAGTGAATAAAATTGTGGTCTCCCAATTCATTAAAGCAAAACTTTCGTGAGGCGGTCTGCATGGATCTAAATATGTGAGACGGAGCTTACACAAAGTTTTAAAGATTTTTTTTTTAAATTTTATATTTCTTAGGGTTTATATTTATTTTTTAGGGTTTATTTTGTTCTTGGGTTTATTTTTAATTGATTTGGGTGTTTAGGATTTTTACTTTTTTAGGGTTTATTTTTTATTTTTTGGGTTTATTTTTGTTTTTTGGGTTTATTCTTCATGGTTCATGTTTTTAGGGTTTATTTTTGTTTTTTCATGGTTCATTATTATTTTTAAATTTATTTTCATGGTTCATGTTATTATGACGGAGCCCTTAGGAGGTCCATCTCACGGATTTAGATCCGTGAGACCGTCTCACAATTGACTTGCTCATTCATTAAAGCCAACACCTCTTTCTTTCTTTTTTTTTTTTTTTGAGGAATAAAGCCAACACTTTTTGGTAGTTCATTGTGGGCGTTTTAAATATAATTTCTATTTTATTTGTCTTGATGTAGAGAGACACGAAGCTCTTCAAGAATTTTTTGATTGTAGACAATTATTAAGAGTGTTTCCCAATTATTCATTGTGGAAAGTTTGCTAGTATATTTTATATTTTTATTTTTTGACATGGGATGAATAATTGGAAGACAAAATAATCTTTCAAAGAAAGAAAACTTTTATTGATAATATGCTTTATGATTGAACAATTCTAAAATAAAGTGTTAAAAATAATTTAAAGAAAGCCAAAAACCCTACACGAACCCAAAACCAAATAGAAAACAAAATTCTAAAAAATGAAAACACTTTAAATGGGCCAGAAACAGGCATAGATAAAGGAATTTCGGGCCTAAATACTTTATGTTGGCAACAAAGCTACTAAGTTCTTCATGCCTAGTCGTTTTTCTTCGGAAAATATGGTTTTAATTAGGAATCGTGCATGGTCTTCAAAAGTTATGGCGCTTGTTTGTTTATGTTTTTGATAGCCAATTCCCGGTTTCAACTATCGTAAAAATGGAATTATGTTTGTTTAAATTTTCCAATGGAAATCAACATTTTCATTTTCTAATTTTCACATAAAACAACATCTCAAACATATATTTTCAATTTCCAACCCTATACTATACCCTATATCACTCATCAATCATTTTCTCACATTTCGTCATTTCCATTACCAACTCCATCTACTTAAAATATTACTATTTTTTAATTATATGTATTTAATGGGACTCACCAACCTACAATCTTCTAAATATAATATTATATATACAATTAAAAAATTCAACCACTATCAACTTTTCAAATTATTATATACATAAAATAATATTTCAAAACTACTCAACCAAACATAATCTCATTTTCAAATCTATATAAAACTCATTTTCATTCTCTCATCCAAACATAATTCCGGTTTTTCATAAAAACCAATAAATCTCAAAATTCTATTTCCAACACTAAACCTGGAAATGATCAATGGAAACATAACCATACAAGGCCTATGATTTTGTTGTTTTGCTCCTCTTATTTAGATCTACTATAACCCAAAATTCATCTTCGACTTGCTCCATGTCATCCTTTTCTTTTACTTCTTTTAACAAAGTGTCTGAATCCCTATCTATAATCATTTTCGATCTCTTATCACATATCATGTTTTATCCGATATTTCAATACAATAGATGAATGTCATGTATACATAATAAAATCATCTCATACATAATCTCATACATGTAACCAAAAATTTCATCAATTAAAACATCAATTAAAACAATATAAAAATATGACATCCCGTATAGTCTATGATTAGGTCTCACTACAAGAATTTTGATTTTTAATGACCAAAATTTAGTGAGGGTACCAAGAATTCCTCATTAAAGTATGAAAATAAACTTTTAATGAGGGTAAATAAAATTTGTAGTTAAAAATGACAACTATTAGTGAGAAACTCTTAATTTCCTAGTTATTAGTAACCAATCCCATCACTATTTGTGTCAGAAAATATTCCCCTCATTATTGACTACAAAATTTTGTCGCCATATTCTACCCATCAATACAATTACAGATTACACTATTAAAAATAAAAATATTCTACCCATCAATACAATTACAGATTACACTATTAAAAATAAAAATGTCCCTTATATTAAATAGAAAATATTGTAGAGTTTTATTATAGAACAACTTAAATAGAATATCTAAAACTTAAGCCAAATTTAGCCTGAATTCTCTGCCCCACAATTCTTCTCCTTTGGATGAACTGATTCTCGCCTATTCTCCCTTGAACTTTGCCCTACTCTAATTCTCTATCCCATCGATTTCTCTGTTTTGATTTGTTGCACGCTGTTGTTGATGGAGATTACTCCAATTCTCTCTTTCATTTTGTCTTATTTTTGCTATCTCGATACTCTGTCTCGTTCAGCGCACATGTGGTTT
Source organism: Rehmannia glutinosa (assembly GCA_016081115.2). Taxonomy (NCBI): domain Eukaryota; kingdom Viridiplantae; phylum Streptophyta; class Magnoliopsida; order Lamiales; family Orobanchaceae; genus Rehmannia; species Rehmannia glutinosa. Next base: position 732,008 of record JABTTQ020000835.1, on the reverse strand, counting down.
TTATCAAACAACCACCATTTGAGATCTACTTTTTTTTTTGTACAAGGTAAAACCCCAGATTCTAAAACCTTAGGTAATCACTAATTTTAGTTTATAATTTTTATTTTTATGTTTTTTTACAGTTTAGTCTACGAATTTATGAGATATGTCTATGTGTTGATTTTAATTGAGTGTTTCTTGGTAATTGGTTCATGATTTCATTTGAAATTGTTGTTTGGATTTGGATTTTCTGATTGTAATATTGTTTTTGTGGGTTTTCAAGTTAGATCATAAATTTCAATCCAAAAGAAATATTTGGGCAAAAATCATTCGGAATTGAAGCTTGGAAGTTCGAGAGGCCATGAACATTGGGTCGTCTAGTATCCATATTCCGGAAATTCATACGGTCTTGTTTTTTCAAGTTATGATAAAAAATTTCGTGACCTATGTCAAGCTTTAACCGGTAATGTCATATTTGTTCATTTGATTTGTTATTGGAAGCTTGAGTTATATAGAAAATATTCTAAGCATATTGGAGGCGTTTATGTATTTTTGCATCTTGATTTAGATTGTCAATCTAGGGATTCAATTGTTCAGTCATCTATTGTACTTTTAATATTAAGAGAGATTAGTATTTAGTATATATTCTAGAGAGCAGTTCTTATTTACTCCTTTATAAATGAAGAGAGGTGTTGGTGATGAGTCTACAAAAAGGTTTAGACAGAGATAAAGAGGTTCTTGGTTTTTACTCCATATTTTGTTTTTAACTTTTCATCAGATTTGTTTGCAACGCAATCATTACAAATTGTATACATACATTTTTCTAGATATGACAGATGCCCTGAATTTGTTTGGTTACTAGGTTAAGATTTTAGATTCAAATTTGATGTGCTAGTGTATGTTTTTAGTTTTGGATGGACTGGGTTTCTCATGTGACAGAAAGAAAAGATGTACTTTTTTAAGATGATTGAAATCTATGATTGCAGTTTGCTTGGGTGCTTTTAATATGAAGAATTTCCTATGATATCAACTTTAGAGGCATATCTTAATGATGCAGCTATGAGTAATATAATTTCTATTAGGCACTATATGTTAGTCACAACATATAGATATTAATTGTAGAGCTCTCATTCACACCTTATTAATTCATTTCACGTCTCTCGTTTCACTCATTAGAGTATCAATTTAACGTGCAACAATCAATAGACTTTTGTGACTTCTTAAGAACTTAAAGACTGATAGATAACTATAGGATATTATAAATAAAAAGCCATTCACTTAGTGCCAGTCTCATTTTTTCATTCCCCCTTTATGTGGTATGCAGACACCATTTAGATTCGACTAAAAAAGTGAGCCGTTTATTATCATATTCGTTGGAAGCCAGAGTTTTTGCTAAATTGTGCTATTTGTTATATATATTGGTGCATCATTCCATTTTACACTGATCAGGCTGGTAGCTGTAAAATTTCGCTAGTTTTCTTATTCTCAAGTTCTCATCATTAATTCTTTTCTTGGTGTTGTGAGGGAAGCAATCGAAACATTGAGGGGAAATAATATAAATGCCTTCATATTGGACTTCCGGGATAATAGGGTACATTCTTTAAACATTATTTGTCATAATATTTTCCGAGCTGGATTTCTAAATTGAAAAGTTTGTTGCAACGGTGGCCTCTTCCCTGAAGGAGTTGAAATTGCTAAGATTCGGTATGTTGTTTGGCAGATATTAGTATTTCATAGGTGGATTGTGAATCATGTTGTTGTGTTATTGGTAGTATACAAATTTCCGTTTGATTCTTTTCTTGTCTTTTTGTGGTTCTTAGTAAGCATACATCATATTAGTTTAATTGAAAACTCTCAATTATTGTCAATATAAATGTCTGGAAATGTGCTGTTTTTCCAAGCTATTTGTTCCTTCATGCGTGAATTAACAAAATAAATTTCAGTGCCTGTCATGATTTATTAGGTTTCCCTTCTAAGTGTGCTATTACAAATGATTATAGTGTTAATAAAAAAGTAATTATATATTAAAAGTTCCACTGAAAGTAATGCTCAGAACTTAACACACAATTACATCTTAAATTTAGTTTGGAGTTCTATATGAAGTTTATCCTTAACTTCTTTTTTCCCTTTCTGAGTTGAACTGCAGATTTGTAGCAACTTTCATTAGCTTCAGCTGCAGACTGAAAACACTTTTAGATACTAGTTTCAGTATCACTCATGTTACCTCTTTTGTCCATATCACTGTTTTGTTCTCTTAGAAACATAAAAGTGTTATTGATGCTATTGTAATCAGGTTGGACAAGGTTGCGATTGTATACATTCATGATCACTGAGTTGTTAGAGATATATATGACATAGATGGAAGCAATACGATCAGCAACTTCAGAACCCGTGGTGGTGCTGGTATGCCGAGTTCACTTATGTGCAATTCTATAATCCTATATTTGCATTACAAACATTTCATCTCAATCCTTGGCAGGAAGATTATGAATAGTTTGATGTTTTAACTTTTCCAGATGATTAGCTTTTACAAATGCTCAATATATTTTTTTCATGTTTTTGATGCCTTGCTAGCACCATATTTTTCTGTGTTCAGTCATTGAGCTTGTGATAATTGTAAAGGATCAATGGTATTCTATGTTCATTATCTGGATTGGATAAAAAGTCATGTACAAAATAAAACAAAAGTGTTCAACTGGTAGGGCCTATATTATGTTAATATATAGAATTTGCTTTCTCCATAATATTTCTTAATATTTTTTAGTCTTTGAATGTTATTTTTTGCTATTAGGATTAATGGTTTTTTTTTTTCTTGTAGGTTGATTCATAAAGAAGAAGTCAAGCATTGATAAGAAATTGGTGCATGGTATTTGAAGCAACCAAGTGATTCACCCTTATGGTGCTGAATATTTTGTACTCCATGGAGTAGATTTTAGTGAATATTTTGTTACCCATATGAATTGAAACGCATACTTTGGAACAATCTATTGTATATATTTTGAGTAAATGAATGAACGTGGATGCGATTATTTGTATAGAATTTGTTGTTCAAAAATTATTTGTTTTTTAATATTTAGTAATATTAATTTTTTTATTAGTAATCAAGTGTTTTTATTGCTATCCTAATTTTTAATGACGTACCAACATCTAATATGATGATATATTTTATCAATAAAATATCATATAGTGAGGGGAGAATGATTATACATTGAGGAGATATTTTGTCATTAAATTATTATTTAATGAGGGGCAAATGATGGCATTAATGATGAAAATTTTCATCAATGAAATTAACTTTTAATGACGGTATAATCTCATCATTAGAAATATTAAGATAATAATGATGGGACCTATTGCCCGTCATTATTTACTTTTACCTGGAGAGCGATAATGAGGGGTATCATGTGGACGGAAATTCCCATCATTAGAATTTTTAATGATGGGTTTCAAACATTTAGTGATGAAATTTCCCGTCATTATTAATCAATTTTCTAGTAGTGTCTGGCATGGCATGTATATGGGGATAGGATAATAAATGCTCTCTTCCTTGCTGCCTTTAAATGCACGTTTGATAGTTCCCAATTTTGCAATAATGTATGGACCACTCCATTCGGATGTTTTTGTTCTTTTTCTTCTTTTCTTGTCTAAAGGCATTACTTATTTGGCTTACGTGGATACTTATCTCTCGTCCCAATTATTATTATTATTATTATTATTATTATTATTATTATTATTATTATTATTATTATTATCTAATTTAGTATGAAATTATGAATAAATTTTGAAGAAATTAATATTTATTTATTTATTTATTTATTTCGTTTTTAACACTATTAAGTAAATAATACTGGGCAACGTGAAATGGCTGAGAGTGAACTTTTTCAATAAATTAATTCAAGTTTCTGAAAAACAATTTATGTTTTCTATTTTTATATATGGTATTCGAGTTGATTAGAGGAAAAATTATTAAAGATGAATCCTTAATTTCATGCATTCCAAAAAATCAAAAATAAAAAAAGCAAGATAACTCACATGACAAAAATATGCACATATTTCCATTCAAAACATCCGATTTAAAAAAAAAAAGGAAAAAAAAGAAGCATTTTTTCCACAAAAATAATTAAAAAAAAAGAAGTGGGTTAAACAAATTCTCACAAAATTTACACAAACCATAGCAATTCCTAAAGTTCTTCATAAACTTTTATATAGTATATCAAATTAAAAATCTAGGAAAAAGAAAACAATTTTAATTTGGGGATGGAAATGCAATAAAGGCACATGAAGCTGTTATGTGACTTATGACAGCTTGATAGTTCAATGGCATATATATAGGTAGGTCTTGGCACAAGGTTGGGTCCATGCCCACCTTTTGCACATTCTAATTAATGAACAACATCACAAGTTGCACAAAAAATGGGCTCTAATCCTCCAATCTAAATTTTTTAAAAATGGGCTATAATCCTCCAATCTAAATTCTTTATTTCAAATGATATTCCATCTCTTATTTTATTGATATCAATATATGTTATGTATGTGTGCATTGATGACGTTAATGGTAATATTGAAATATGTGATGAAATACCTAATATAAATTTCTTTTATGAACCCTCCAACTACAATTGTTTCTAGCTCCATGAAGTATTACCAAATGATTTTCTAACATTTAAATGAAAATGTACTCAAAACTGTCATGTATGTTGTATCTTCAAAAGTCATTTTCTATTTTCCAATTATTCCAAAAACGAGTTTATGTTTGTTAAAAATCTCTTAGTAGTCGAGAGATATGATTATATGAAGTCATTTTTAGTTTTTATTTTTTTTATAGATATATTCTTTTGGAAATACAACCAAATAATTTTTCATCACTATCGCGCAAATGTATTTGATAACCCACTTCAAAAGCTATAACTAAATATTTTTTCACCACATGAAAACACGCAAATCTATATCAACAATATATGCACTTCAAAAACTATAATCAAATATATTTTTATTTTCATACATATTATCTTACCAAGAATGAAAATTGAACAACAAATCAAATATATTTTCATTTTTCACATACATTTATTAATTTTGAGGATTTTGTAAAAGAAACAGACTAGCCCGAAAAATGTTTTTAAAATTTATTTCTACAAAGCAAATTTTCTTGAGAATTCTAACCTAAATTTGCGAGTTTGATTGATTTAATTAGAATCAATCAGTAAGTGAATGAAGCTCATTCTGGAATTATGTGCAATTATTGACGAAAAATAAACTCTAAAACATTGCTTAGCCTAAAATTCCGATTATATTAAAAGGAGACTATATGGTGTTATTTTGCAGGCCAAGAAAACTTGACCCAATTCAAATATATAATTAAAGAGCTGGTTTTAGAAATATTTAAACTTGGATACTTCTAATTAAATTAACTTCTTTCTCTTTAATTTTACTTCAATTATGAAGGGGACACCATACCAAGTACCAACCACTTCAATTTTTGAATTAAGGCATGCTACTTTATTTATACCAATTTGAAGTACAACACAAATTAAATAAAACAAAAGGATGTGGACATACACATGATACACTTTCTGCTGGCTCTTCTTTAGTCAATGTATTGATCAATTGATTAAACACTTTTGTATACATGCAAGTAGGATGATAAGTCAACAAATTAAACTTTAAGTATATATTTACATAACTAAAAGGATATGATATTTTAATTCTTATGGGCACATTTTTTTATTTGTATGATATTTTCGAACAGCCGAATATATATATATTGCCCAAAAGTAGAGAGCCTTGGCAAAAGCTCATGACATGAAGAGGCGTTTTTCGTTACTCTGAAGCAGAAACGGAGCCAGAAAATGAAAATTAGGGACGAAATTTAATTTTTCTAGGTTTTTTTTTTCAATTTTTTATAGTGGGCAAGATTTTAGTATTTAATAATTATATATATATATATATCCATCCCCCCAAATATATATGTATAATGTGAACTTGACATAGCAGGAGAAGACAATTTCTGTACACTTCTATTGTGCAGTAGAAATATTAAACTCTTTATTCTTTAGAAAAAATTATCATACCGATCATGTATCAGTTATATTTTTTTTTATTTGAACCAAATTATTTATCATGCATGTTGTGAATAGTAATCAATTAATTCATGGATAACTGTGTGTGGATTTACAAAAATAATAATTATTGAAAAAATATTCAATACACTTGATCTTTATTTATTGCGTGAAATACAATATGAAACATTAATTTACAATAGATAATTTGAACTGAAGTACGACATTTATTGAACAGATGAAGTATGCGTACGTATATGCTAGCTTAATTATATATTTAAACATCTTTTCATAAATAAAAAGGTAATTATAAACAAAACCTTAGTAACGGAAAAACTCTTAATAATGAAACTTTTTTACATGAAAAATAATTTTATTAATTTAAACTAGTAATACATCGATAGAAACACGAAAACAAATATGTTCAAAATAATAAAATATGAAACTATGAAAAAGATTAAAGATCTGGGTTAATAACAAAAGTCGGAACTAAAGATATAGCTTTGAAAAATCTATAATGACTATAATACCTATGGGCCATGACGATTCTAGTTACGCAATATGTTGAAGACCACAACGATTTGTGATTTTGTCGGATCGAAAACTTGCTTATCCGAATCATCCGCACAAGTAGGAATGACAATTTAACCCGACCGTGAGCACCCGCCCGACCCATGACCCTGGCGGGTGGGGCGGTCAGTCCGGGTATCACTTCCCCTCGCCCGCCTAATTTTTTAATATATTAATTATATATTTTACATATATAATATAAATTATAATATAATTTTTATCTTTTAATATTATATCTAGCATTTATAAATTGAAAATAACAATTTTTGTAAAGGATATTTTATAAATATATTAAAAATAAATATTTTTCCTCCTTTTTTTTCCTTTTTCTATCTTTTTCTATTTGGAACAGTGAGGAGCCACCTTGCCCCGCCCGTTTTGAGGATGGGGTGGTGTCCGGGTCTTTAGATACCGACCCGACCCATTATTATCCCTACGCACAATAAAAATATTACCAAGACGACGACAAACCAAACCAAACACTCGCACAAAAATAGTGAAATCACGAACGAGAAAAATAAACAAATTAAAATAGCATAGATCTACGTAGGAAAAACCACTTATTTAGAAAATAAATTGATAAAAGGAATGTAGGTGGGGGGTGATTTCAGATCAAAAATGACAAAAAAAAAAAAAAAACACCCATCGACAATGAATAACAAGGGAGAAAAGATACTTCAAACACATATATCGTTCTTTTAGGGACTTTGTTTCAAGTCCAGTGGCAACTACACTATTGGATGTTAGGCATGCTATATTGCAAAGGCAGATAGATCACCTTCATTGGACAATTAGGATTAGAATTCAGCTATAGATGTTAAGGAAATTGTTCATAAACTTAAGAATGATTTGAAATTTGATGTGCCCAATATGGTAATTGCCAAAAACATCTTCTTGTTGAAGAATTTGTTTGATCAACTTTGTTCATTTCGTTGTGTTTGTTGAAAGAAGCCTCTTATGAATGGTTATCCCATTTTAAATATATATTAGAATTATTTATAAGGACAATTTAATATTCATCCACCAAAATTATTCATAAATATGTTTTATTCCTATAATTATAGTTTCGCCCCACTAACTATAAAATTATGCGTTCATCTTGTTAGATATGATGTGACCGAGTTGGTCACATCGTTATAATTTTGTTTGAGGTTACAAATTAACTTTCTATCGTTTCGAGGTTACAAATTAACTTTTTATCGTCTCGGAAAAAGAGAAAAACAATAAATGAAGAAAAATAAACAAAAGAAAGAGAGAATTGAGAGAAAATCATGTTAAGATTTATCTTAATAATGTGTTAGGTATAGCCCAACAAAACAAACATGGTCAAATATGAGGGCTATCTTTTCCAAGGTTAGTAGTTGGCTGAAGGATGTCAATTACAAATTGGATTTGTATTCTCTTGTGGATGCAAATATTCTTCCTCATTTGCGAATAAAAGGGCTTACGGGGGTTGATGGAAGATATGGCAAGCAAAGGCAATTGCTTGGGCATCCAACTGGGTGGAGAGGAAAAATGAGTGTACACGCAGGGAGATCATTTGGGTGAGTCAAATGCGATAGGTGTGGGGAAACACTAGGGTATTTTTCTCTTGTAACACAAAGGGGTTGGGGAGAGTTTGATAGCTAATAAAGTGGTTGTCACGAGTCTTTTATTCTTGGTTTGGTCCATAAAACTCGAGGGTGTATTTTCTTGTCATCAGAAAAATTCTTTATTAGTAAAGAACGGAAACTCTCGTGGACGTGGCGGGTTTTGCCGAACCACGTAAAATATCTGTGTGCATTTTATTTTCTTTCGGTGTCATTTAATTTTTGCCATCATCTTGTTGGTGTGATTTGTCGGGTATTCCGGATAAATCAAATCTCGGACCACGACACGCCTCCGTTGCGCCCAACATAATGAAACTTAACTTCATTATAAATTATGGACCTTTCAAGCTTAACTTCTTCTTAAGATTGTTTTACTTGCTTTGCAAAAAGAAAAACCTCTCTCTCTATCTTTTCTCCCCTTCTCTCTAACCCAAAAGAAAAACCCTAACACAAACTTTCTTCCCTCCCCTCCCCAAACCTCGGCCGCCTCGGTAGCCCCACCCTTCTCTCCCCCTCCCCCCTCCCCTTCCATGTTTTTTTATTGGAGGGCCACCAATGGCGGTCCCTTTGGCGTCGAAGGTGGCGGAATTTTTTGGTCCGGGTGAAAGTGGGTCGGAGCTTCACGGAGGTGTTTTGAGCCGAGTAGATGATGGGCTACGGTTGTAGATCGGGTGAGGAGAGGCAATTTTCTTTTTCTTTTTCGGTTTTTTCTACGTATTTTTTTTTTTGAGTCTTTATTTTACCGGTTGATTTGCGAATCTCGTGGGCGGTCGGTAATTTACGTCTTGCGGTGCGTGATGTAGCTCGTGCTTTGATTTGTTCGAGTTGGGTAGTCTCCTTGAGGAGTGCCTTAGTCCTCCTTTTGGAGGTGGTTTAGTTTCTTTTGGAGTGTTTAGTTTTATTTAGTTTTGTGTTTTTTTTGTTGTTTTTGTTTTTCCTTGAATTACGGTGGTTATACCTCCTCATGACGGAGTTCCCCTCGACATGTATCAATGTATGTATGTTAAGGTGGCCACCATTTCTTGGAGTTACAATGTAAGTTTTGTTGAGTAATGAATATATTTATCGTTTCGAAAAAAAAAAAAACTTCTTACATAATATTGAAACATATATCCATTCAAAAAAAAAAAATATTGAAACATATATGAAGCATAGCCAACCAAGCGAGACCACTTTCGCAGAAGTTGATTTAGTTGCAATTATTTATTGTCTCACAGACAGCAAAGTGGTCGATCTATGTTGTTGTTTGTTGTTATTGTTATTTTTTTTTCTTTATTTCATTATTAATTTTATGCCTTTATCATTAATCAATCCAACCAGCATCGGACACGTGGGGTGGCAGTGCCTATTGTTTGATTCTGTTTAAAAATTAAGGAATCTTGTAATGTCTTGCTTGGAAGCACTGCCTGTGAGGGCCCTTTATGTTTAAAACAATTTTGCCCGTCTCATGTCCTTTGCAATTTATTACGAAAAATTTGTCAATATCTGTTGTATTTAATTTTGTTAATTTATTCGATAGAAATCTATTTTTCTCCTTCAAAACTCTAGCCTTTTACTCTCCATCTTTTTCCTTTTTCTTCCCTCATTCTCATACGAAGGATGAGGAAATATTTCATTGCTTTTTGTTTTCGAAAAAATTTTCATTGCTTTTAATCTAAATAAATTTGTTCATAATACGTGACTTTTATTTGACACAAATAGGTGGTTCTATTTGTCCTCAATATGTGGGTTTTTTTCGGTTAATAAGTTTGTCCCAAATATGGACTTTTGTTTAAAAGATCGGATGAGCCATTACCCGACTTAAGACGATAGGGACGGATCCGAGAAATTTCTTATAACAGGGGCACACAATAAATAAAATTATAAGCTATATCAAAAATAATAAATGGAGGTACATTTTATTTTTTTCGTAATTAATGTAATTTTTTAAAAATTATATCATACTAATAATGTTACATAACACTATTCACACTTTTTTAATAATACAATATAATACTTTTTTAGTTTATAATATTATAATATTATTATTGTTATTATATTATTAATATTTTATAAACTATAACTTTAGGGATAATTTTATACAAACAATAAATAAAAGAAAAAACAAATAAAAAAAGAAAAAGGAAAAACCCACGGGGCACGTGCCCCATCGTAACGGAGCCGTGGGTCCGTCATTGCCCGACGATACATGACAAAAACGATATCATCTTTGGTACACGTTTTGTCCATCGCATACATTGTGAAATTCGATTCTACAAATCGATTTAGATCTAGTTAGGTTTAAAATTTTTGTTTTAGACCGCATGATTTATGATTCTATAGGGCTTGCAGCTTGTTTTTTTCTTGTTTTTGTTTTTTTCAGTAATCAGTTGTAAAGTTCTTCGATGAATGAATAAAATTTATTTTGATTTAATATTTTTTAAATATACACATTTAGGTGAGAATTTTATTTTGAGATTTTGTGAAGAAATTTAACAATGATTCAGATTCTTGTTTTTTTTTTTTTTTTTTGAAAATTCTTGCTTTTAGGTTTGATCATTTCAATTTAATTTATGTGAGGTTTTCCTTCTTTACATTTTATTTGACAACAAAGGACTTGCATTTCTCATTAAACTACTCGATACACCCATGGATACAAAATCTCGAAACCAATCGGAGAAAACTTAAAAACTTCTCACATTTCAAAAACAAGGGAAGATGGAAAGCAAACAAAATATAAATACAATTATAGATCATTGAACTTCAGATCATCAAGTTTAGTAAGTTTTGATTATTGGTTGGATGAATCACTACTTGCGCTACCAAGTAAGATTTGAATGATCCGCTCCAAACTTCTTTTAGATTTGCAAACCTTCAATAAATTTGATGAAAAATTCGAATGAAGCCCAAAACCACAGATCTACTCATATATGAATAGATAAAAAAAAAAAGACAAACTCCCATACAAGGAAGAAAACTGAAAAAGCTGAAACTAGAGAATAATAAAGGAGAAAAACAACATAAAGACAACAAATTCCCCTCCTCCCGCATTGGAAGAGTTGGGTCCCAATAGATCTTTCTCGCGGAAAATACACCATGAGTAGTAATTACAATAGATTTGAATACAATACATGCTTATTGTGTGTGATTGTGCGTACATTTGTGTATATCCATAATAAATTTATGATTATTATCCACATGAATTATTCCTCCAGGTGATAGGGTATAGCGTGGATAAAATCGAAGGAAGGTAGAGAAAGACGATCTTCTAAGTTGGAGTAATTAATAATTTCTATAAAGTAAAGTGAGATCAACTTTGTAAAAGGAAATAAAGCAAATTAAAAGGAAATTTCTTTTGGCAAGCTTTCAAAAGATGCCGATTATTTAAGGTATAGCTTCAAACTTATCAGTAATATGAGATAGATGGATAAACCAGAATTACTTTTTATATTTCGAACAATTACAATATTTCATGTGCCCGAAAAGTTATGCAAGCGCATGATGAAAAATTATTACTTTCTCAATTATATTATTCAGTATATTATCACATTGAATGTTAGTATTTGAGTGTATTTAGTAAGTTTGTTCAAACAGTTTATAGAAATACTTTCGCAATTTATAAAATATAACTTAATTAATTTTGAAGTAATTGATTAAAATAAGGTCACATAACGATAATACTAAGTTTTGGAATACCATCAAATTAAATGAGTTGAATAGAACTTAAAAAAAAAAAAAAAACAAATTGAGATCTCCATAATCATTTTTAATTAAACTATAAGAACATAATAGAAAATTTTCTTAAGCTATTAATGCTTTGCTTAAATCTGCAGACCACTTCAACTCAAAAGTTACGATATATTAGTCCGACTTCTTTCCTAGAGTGATAATTCTTCGTATGAGAACTTGCATACGACACCAACAAACGTTAGATAAGAAACACTTGAGAATAATGGATTTTGAATACCTACAAATAACGAGGAGTGACATTTTTATACATGAAATGATGAAATTTGAAAATGCATGGGTTTTGACGATGAAGTGGATCGCGTGGACCGGATATTTATATAGGCAACCCAATTAATTATTATATTTTATAAACACATTGTGAATCTGAAAATTGGACTATAAAATAAAATTAGAAAGGTGAATTAGAAAATTTGAAGCCCTCCATGAAGCCTCTAACGGAGATTTTGTTTCCTCTCCCCCCCCCCAAAAGAACTCTCATTTTCATTTAATTTTATAATATCACATAATAGGAAATTATTGTATTTTATGATACAACTATATGATTTCATAATCTTAAATATTAATGTTAAGCAAAATATCGCTTTCCTAATTAATATTAGCGTGATAATTTGGTGAGATGAGGTCATTGAAAAATCTTTAGCGAGATAATGGATGTCCGCGTCACCAGCTTCTAATTATTGAGCGGTGTTTTCTAACATGCGCTGAGAATGAGGCACATGATTACGGGCGCAGATTCGGAGGCTTTCCAGTATTCATCATCATTTTATATTTTTATTTCTTATTTGAGATAAGTTTCCAATTGAAAATTAAATAATTAGAATTTGATTAATCATATTTTACTTTAAGTAGTAATATGAGGGTTAAAAAATAAATAGTAATACTATGCGAGTGTATCTGTAAGACCATTCGAAATAGTAATAACTAAAAATTAAGTTAGCCATATTTATACAATTATACTTTAGGCAAAAGGGAATTTACAAAAAATATTTTTTTATTTTAGAAATTAGATATTAATAATATGGGAGCTAAAAAGTAATACTTTTTTGAGTAAATATATAAAAACTGTTCTAGAAAATAATAACCATATTTCACTTCAAAGCAAAACGATATTTGTAAAAAATAACTATTTAAAACTAAAAATTCATTTCAAAACAAAAAACCAAGGGATAATTACAAGACCCCTAAGGTTTAGGATACTTATAAAAAAAACCAGAAATTTTTGAAGAATGCAAAAAAAACCCTTTTGGTTTGATTCGTCTTAAATTTTCCCCTTTCATGAGCAACAAAATATTTCAAAAACATCCATGATATTTCTAAAAATATAACATTTACTGCCCATTAAATTTAAAACGTAACCAGACATTAGTTTTTTTTTGTAATTTAGAACATTGTTGGATTTATTTTTTAATTTTCCCAAACCTCATGGGTTCTTTTGTAAATATCCCTAAATTTAACACGCTAACACTTCAACAGAGAATATCCAGGTACGCTTCTTTATCTTCTCTCTCGCCATAATTACAATTAGCCTAAGCCAAAATCAGTTTACGCATTTCCCTGTTTGTTTGTTTCTTTACTTTCAGGCCCACCAGAAAAAGAGAAAGCAAAAATTAATTTCAAAAACCGTCATTTTCATCTCATTTGCTCCTCAAGCACAAACACAAACATTCCCATTTTTTTTTTTAAATCTTTCAGACAATTTCTGCAGCTTGTATTGTAAAAGCTTAATCCGATTTCTCTCTTTTTTTTTTTTTTTTTAATCTTTCTTTCTATCCATTTCCTGTCTCTCTCTGTTTCTGACACCAAACACCTCTCTTTGAATCCAAGTCTTCCTCATTATTGTGGGTTTGCTTTTCAACTTCACTCTCATTTTTCCAGTGGGCTTAGCTTTCATGGGTTGTTACTGATTTTGATTCAAGATTTTCTGTTAAGCTTACTATCTTTAATTTCTTTGTACCCTTGCGAGAAAAAAAAAAAAAAGAGAGAATCTTGGTTTCCTTTTAAGGGCTTATTTTTCATTCTTTATATTCTCTGTTGATAAACAGTTGAATAACCCCAACTAGGACCAGCATTATATTGTTTTCTCATAAAACCTACTTCTTTAGCTCTTTTCCCCTTTTGGGTCTTTTTTTTTTTTTATTTTTTGGTTTCTTGAAGACTGTTCTTGTTGATGGGTTTTTCAAGCTCTTGATGTACAGAAGAAATATGATATATTTTGCTTCATTTCAAGTTCTTTTACTCAGCTTAGGACTCTTTCTTGCGGATTGTGTTGCATTCCCAAAAAATGAAGGCAAGTTTTACCCCCAAAGACTCTTATAGTTGATTCATCAGATCTTTCACTCTTTATTGAATTAATCTCTAATAAGTTTATTATTTACCTTGTGTATTGAAATGTTGAGATTTACCAATATATAGCAATGTGGGGGATTTTTCTTTGAATTTATCTTTCTAAGATCTTGGATTTTACTCATTAATGTGAAGTAAATGTAAATTTTATTGCAGACATTATATCTCACAGAGTATTTTTTTTGGGTTTTTTTCAGTTGGAGCTTTGATTTCTTTCAAGAGAGCTATTTTTGAGGACCCATTATTGGTTTTGTCAAATTGGAATCCTCTGGACTCAGATCCTTGTAATTGGTATGGGGTTTATTGTTCTATGGCTGGAGACCATGTCCTAAAGCTGTAAGATATTTTTTTTTTTTTTTTTTTTTTTGGTGTTTTTACTGTTTTTTTTAATAAGTTGGGAGTACTGGTTGGAGGAACGAGATAAATTTCAAAGAAACTGAAAGATACCGGATTCAGTGATCGTGGTGGTGTTTTTACTGATAAAGCAATGGATATTCATATTTTTTAATATACAACATTATTAGTATGCTGTTATTGCCTAATTAGACCTCCTATTTGTGGTTCCACTCAATTGTGCAGTAACATATCCGGGGCATCGATAAAGGGTTTTATTGCGCCGAATTTTACCAGCTCTCAGTTTTGCAAGAATTGTAAGCTTTTGTTTTGTAAATTTATTTTTCCTAATTTTGCTTATTGAACTAGAGTAGTTTTTGCTGATTTAAGTCTCTGTATGATTAACAGAATTTTGCATGGGAATTTGTTGATTGGTACAGTACCTAAGGAAATTGGGTTGTTGAAAAACCTCAAGGTATTGGATTTGGGGTCGAACAAGCTAACGGACCGATCCCACCCGAGATTGGAAACTTAACCAGCATCGAAAAATGTTCGTGGAAATGAGTGTTGAACATGATCATACATTACTGGATTTGTATTTCGTTGTCTTTTTTCATTTTCTTTCCTCTCATCGGTTATTATCTACCGTTTTTTTGTAGAAACCTTCGATCCAATGGGTTGACTGGAAAGCTGCCTTATGAACTTGGTAATTTGAAATACCTTGAGGAACTTCGACTTGATAGAAACAAGTTTCTAGGAGCTATCCCTGGAAATAGCTCATATCCATCCAAGACATATGGAATGTAAGTAAAAATTATTCGTTTTCGGGAGGGGGTTGGGGTATTACTGTTGTCCTGTTTTTCGAACTGCTTTGTTTTTTTGTTAGTTCATTGAATTTATTAGCTTGTTAATATTGTAGCTATAAAAGAAATAATAAGTTGAAATGCCTACGCATTGGTTTGTGTTATTTGTATCGTTTTTTTACTCACCAATCTAATGGTCTGATTAAATATCTAATATTATTGCTAGTACGAAAGTCTTTAAGTGACTGATGCACATGGAGTCTACATATGAATCCCATTTTATGATTGCAGAATGATAAGGCTAAAATATAAGGATTTTACAATTCTGCAAATTTTACGGTGCACCAAGTGCAAGCAATGCATTTTCTGTCTTACAAAGACTATATTTTTTTAAAAACAATTGGTTACAAGTCCTATATGGTTACTTTATCTGGAACTTTCACCAAATCATTGCATTTTTGGTGCACGAACTTGTTTGTGGACAAATTTTCCGGGGCATCAAGTTCACACAATGCATTTGCTAGGTTACAAAGGCTGGTGCCACTGATAAAAACTACGGATCAAATTTGTTAGTGTTGTATTTGGGTACAAGTCCCTATTTGGTTGTTTTGTTTTGACCAACTTTCTTAAAAGCTTGCATTTACAATCCAAAAGCTTGTTTATTAATGTTGTTTCTCAAACAATTACGTTAGGTATACTTCAAATGGCAGCCCAATGGGATTTTGTCGATCCTCCCAATTAAAAGTGGTTGACTTATCATACAACTTTTTCGTTGGAAGCATACCAAAGTGCTTGCAGTATCTACCTAGGTATTTTTTTGTATTTTTCTAATACTAGTATACCTTGTTACATGTATCTTTATCCATTTATTATATTGTCCTTGGCTTTCGTTTCGTACTTAACGTTGATTTTGGGATATAGATCAAGTTTTCAGGGCAATTGCCTTCAAGACAAAGATCCCAAGCAGCGTCCTGCTGCACAATGTGGTAGGTGACACGGATGAAATTTTTGTATCATGTTCAATTACATGAATATAATAATAAAACGTGTTTAACATGACCGTTTAGATGCGAGTCCCTGTTCATATTTCCCTAAAGATGATGCCAGGAAGTTTTGTTGGATTTGATCCTTCCTAAATTTATGGGATAAATACAAAAAGACCCTTGAGGTTCAGGCTAATTAGAGATTTTCAGAAATTACAAAAGACCATTGTTCTAAAGATCCATGTCTAGCTCTGATTAGTTCCCGCATAGGCGCTAGGCCCCTCTTATCCGCCTACGTTATTCTTCCGATTAGGCCCCGTCTAACCCCACCTACGTCCCGCCTAACCCAGCCTAAGCTCCGCCTAGGCGCTAGACCCCAGTCTGCCGCCCAACTAGCGCCTAACGCTTTTTAGAACACTGCAAAAGACCCCTTTAGGTTTGATCTGTCTTACATTTCTCCCTAGTCCCTTCATATGCCAAAAACATTGCAAAAGCCCCTCTTACGTTTATCAAAATATTATAGTTAGCCCCCTTAAATTTAAGAAACAATCAAACCTCAAGGTTTTTTTATAATTTTCGAAAGGGATAATTACAAAACACCCCCGAGGTTTGGGTTAATTACAAAAAAACCCAGACATGGTTCAAAATTACAGAAAACCCCTTCAAGTTTCTCTCTGTCTTAAATTTTATGGGGGTAACTATAATATTTTTGTAAATGCCAGGTTTTTTTTTTTTTTGAAATGTTTTCGAAAATCACCGGGAAAAATGTAAGACGGAATCTAACCTCAAGGTTTTTTTTTGTAATTTTCAAAGAACTCTGAGTTTTTTTTGTAATTATTCCTTTTCAAAAACCTCTTGTTTGTTTTGTAATTAGCCCAAACCTTAGGGGGCTTTCTGTAATTATCCCTAAATTTAGTGAAGCCTTTGAATTTAAGTGACTTTGAGCAGTATTTGGAACTGTGGTCATTAAATTTTCACTTATGCAGCTTTAGTGTTTGATAACAGGTACTGCTCCACCCGTTAAAACCCATCCAGGAGTCAACGCAAAGCGCAGGCCTATTGAAGATCGATCGAAACATCAATCCAATGATTCGAAACCTGCATGGCTCTTGGCTCTCGAAATAGTGACGGGAATCATGGTCGGTTTGCTCTTTGTCGTTGCTCTTTTTACTGCAGTTCAAAAGTGGAAAAGAAAACCTTCACTCATTATTCCATGGAAAAAGTCTGCAAGTGCGAAGGACTACATGACGGTTTACATAGGTTAGTCTCTTTATACTTGGGGATTGTTTGCTAACACTAAAAAAAGTGATTGTTAGCTTTTAACTTAACAATATCACTTTTTAGTGTTTGCAAATGGCAGCATTTGCTTCTGCTTCCGCTTCTGCTTCCGCTCCTGCTTCCTCTTCTGCTTCATTTAATTAAATCTAAAAGTTGGGAGTGGGGCGCTTAAGTACTTTTTGGTATTTTTGTAAATAAATAGAAGTTTGGTTTTGACATTCTTGTCCTCAAATTTGAAAAATATAACTTCAACTTTGCTTTTTTTAACTTTTGACTTCTATTTGCAAATACAACTTCTGATTCTCAACTACTTATAGCTTCTGCTTCTGCTGCAATAAATCACTTCTTCTAAAAGAGAAGTGTTTGCACACACACTCCCTTATCCTATCTTAATCATTGAACTCTTATGAAACTAAATTAAATGCTTATGCAGATTCTGAAGCAATGAAGAATGTAGTGAGATATAGCAGACAAGAACTTGAAGTAGCCTGCGAAGATTTTAGCAACATCATTGGTTCGTCTCCGGATAGCCTTGTATATAAAGGCACCTTGAAAGGTGGACCCGAAATTGCTGTGATATCCCTTTGCGTCAAAGAAGAGAATTGGACAGGCTACCTCGAACTTTATTTTCAGCAAGAGGTACCTCCTTTGTTCGTAATTAAACATTGGGTTAATTACAAAAGATACCCTTAGGTTCAGTCTAATTACAAAAAATCCCAACTATCTTTCATACCCCTTTGATATTTGTTTCTATTCCTAAAATTGCACCTTTTATGGGGAGTATTTTTATTAAGTAAATGCAAATCTTAAGGGGATTTTCGTAATTTTGAAAGATATATATTGTAATTAGGCTAAATCTTAGGGATGAATGTTGTAAATTGTCCTTAAACATTAGTTAATAATTATTTATGAACATTTATGATGGAATATTTGAACTTTCTTAATTACACAATAGATATGATCGACGAATAATGTTATATCCATGTTCAGGTGGCAGATTTGGCAAGATTAAATCATGAAAACGCAGGAAAATTGCTAGGCTATTGCCGAGAGAGCAACCCATTTACGAGGATGCTGGTATTTGAATATGCATCGAACGGAACACTCTATGAGCACCTTCATTGTAGGTTAATTTCCATAATATTTTCTCTTCTCTTTTATATTTTGAGAACTTCATTCTGTATTGAAAAAGCTGAATGCGAGTTTTTCTGCAATTAAAAAATCGCAGATGGAGAAGGATGCCAATTTTCTTGGACGCGCGCATGAAAATTATTATCGGTATTGCCCGGGACTAAAGTATCTTCACACAGAACTTGATCCTCCATTTACTATATCTGAGTTGAACTCTAGTTCTGTTTATCTGACTGAAGATTTTTCTCCTAAGGTGAGTATACATTACTTATAGGGATAATTACAAATAATACCCCTGAGGTTTGGAGTAATTACAGAAAAACCCAAGGAAGTTTCAAAATTACCAAAAAAAAACCCTGAGGTTTGATTCTGCCTTAAATGTAAGGGGATAACTGTAGTATTTTTAGTAAAAGGGATGTTTTGAAATGTTTTTGCTTATGAAGTGGGGTATACGTAACACAAAATCAAATCTCAAGGGCATTTTTGTAATTTTAAGCACCTCTGTGATTGTCCAAGTAGACGAGCAAAAATTTATAGATATCTACGCTTTTCAATTCATATAAGTTCTTATATGAATACGCTCAACTTCTTTTGCAGCTGGTTGATTTTGAATGCTGGAAGACGGTCCTCTCCAGATCGGAGAAGAGCTCGGGCACAATAAGCAATGAAGGTGCTGTTTGTATCCTTCCAAATTCGATGGAAAGACGTCATCTAGATATCCAGGGAAACATTTACGCGTTCGGGATTCTTTTACTCGAAGTCGTCAGTGGGAGGCCTCCATATTGCAAAGACAAAGGGTGCTTAGTCGATTGGGTGAGACATCATGAACTTTTTTGTACTTTTTTCGTCCTCCTATGCACTGTTGTAAAAATTCCCGCCTAGGCGCTAGGCTTCCCCTTGTACGCCTACGTTTTTTCTTCTTTTAGGCCGCCTTGGTCCCGTTTAACCCGCTCAGGCCCTGCCCAAAAGCTAAGCCCAGCTTGCCGCTCGACTAGCGCTTTTTAGAACACTGCTCCTATGTTATCTCGAGACTTGACCCTTTCTAAAAGATGAGGATTTATAAAGATATTAGGAATCATTACAATAAGATCCAATTATCTTTTAAAATTACAAGAATACCTCTTTAAGGTATTACAAAAGCCCTCTTGAGGTTTGTAAAATTAGAAACAAAGGGGTATTTGTGATTTTGAAAGATAACTGAGCCGTATTTTTGTAATTAGACTAGATCTAGGCATTTTTTGTAATTAACCCAAAATATTATATATCAACACTTTCCAGAGAGTTGGGTTTTGTGGTGAAATTATAGGGTTACAAAATATACCCTTGAAGTTTGACGTAATTACAAAACATGAGATTTATTTTGTCTAACATTTTACCGCCTTCATAAACAAAAAACATTTCAAAACCCCCTTCATACTTATAAAAATATTATAGTTTACCCCTTAACTTTTTGTAATTCTAAAAGTTAGCTGGATTTTTTTGTAATTAGGTCAAACCTCGAGGGTACTTTTGTAATTATCCCGAAATTATATTCAAAACCCCCTTCATACTTATAAAAATATTATAGTTCACCCCTTAATTTTACCATTGAATCAAACTTTAGGAGTACTTTTTGTAATTCTAAAAGTTAGCTGGGTTTTATTGTAATTAGGTCAAACCTCGAGGGTACTTCTTGTAACTATCCCGAAATTATATTCAAACTTATTGACCTTTGGTTTATTATTTTCAACTGCAGGCTAAGGAGTATTTACAATTGCCAGATGTTATGTCTTGTGTAGTGGATCCTGAATTGAAACATTTCAGACAAGAGGACCTCAAAGTGATATGTGAAGTGGTAAACCTATGTATTCATCCCAGTTCCAGCACCAGGACATCGATGAAAGAATTGTGCTCCATGTTAGAAAGTGGAATAGACACATCAATATCTGCCGAGTTTAACGCGTCTTCGCTAGCTTGGGCGGAACTCGCGCTTTCTTCGTAGTGAGCTAACTCCGGAAAAATGGGGAAATAGACGGTAGTGAATCAGTGATACTTTTTCTTTTTTTACTTCCTTTTCTTTCTAATCAACCCTGATCTTGAGATGTCTGAGTTCTTGTAAATCTTGTGTGGTATAAAAACTAGGTTTTCTGAGGTAAAAGCTATCAATTCTTTGTATTAACTTTTGGCCTCAAATTTGAGGTGATTAAGTAGTGGATGAAGGTCTTGCTTCATGTTTCATGGTTCCTCTGCACCCTCTCTCTGGTTGGATGAGATCTTTTATTAATACTTACTATATTAATTTTTAAGCATAAATTAAACTTAAATTGTGGGGTTGTATAAGAGATGAAACACGATTTTGAAATAGATGTCATCCGCTCTCCAATATAAAATTGAAGCTCAGTATATCCATCAGGGATAATTAAAAAAGGGGATAGTTACAAAAGACCACTAAGGTTTGGGCTAATTACATAAAAACCCATAGATATTTCAAAATTACAAAAAGTTCCCTCATGTTTGATTATGCCTAAAATTTTAAGGGGTTGAATGTAATATTTCTAGAAAAATCATGGGGTATTTGAAATGTTTGTTGTTTATGAAGGGAGAAAATGTAAGATGGAATCAAACCTCAAGGAGTTTTTTGTAATTTTGAAACATCTCTGGATTTTTTTGTAATTAGCCTAAACCTCGGGTGTGTTTTTGTAATTATCCCTTAAAAAAACTACCTCCAAGGTTCAGCCTAATTATAAAAAAGAATTCTGTTTTCTTTAAAAATTATGAATACCCTCTTGACATTTGTTCTATTGAACCCTCCTTCATTTCAGGTAAACTCAAATTCATGTTCTACCAAAATATGTTTAATCTCATTTGATGCTAAATCCTTTGGTCTAATCATCAGGGAGAAAATTCAATTCCATATTTTTATTGCCACAATTGAACCATGATACAAAAGGAAAAAACAAACATATAATGCTAATGATCTAAGTTACCAACAAAATGATCCACACCCATGAACTTGACCTTTATCAAAAAATCAACCAAACATGACATAATAATAAATGTTTCCCAAGATCAAAAAGCTAAAGACGCTCGTAGTACATGCAACTGCTCACGAAAATCGGTAAAGGATAAAGAACGCCAAACGGTTCAAGCGTATTTCAGGACCTAACACACCCTTCTCTGACATTGACACCACAAAATTTATGCGACAAAATTCCATGTTGGAATCTTGGAGCCAGATTAATAAATAAACCTGAAACAAAAATATTTAACGTTTTGGAGGAGCATAATGATTGTCATTAGGGTTCCTCTTCCCACTGAAAACAGCAAGTGCTTTCCTAACTGGAGGCTGGAGAGGAGCTTTCTTATCAGTGTGATGCCGGAAAATGTCATCTGGAATAAAGAAGCCGTCCTCCTACAAAATAAAGCATTCACATCATCCGCTGGATAAAGAAAACATGTGATGTGAAAACTAGGATGAATGAACACAAAAATGATTTGGGGGGGAGTTGGCAATCAACCTGCTTATTTTTCTTCTTTGTCTTAGGATACAGAAACTTCTGTGGAAGCTGATCTTCACGTAAAATCGGATTCTTCGTAACTGCTTCCCTGCCTCCTTGAGGCATAGGTAATGAGAACTGCAAACAGAATAACAAATAAAATGTAAATTAATTTTGGAAAAATTATAAAGCATAGTCAAAGCAAAATAGATGCTAGCAAAATATGAGAACATCCAGAATCTCACAGCAGATATTGAAAAATAAACCAAATATCATTACATAAGTGCTTAAAGTATAATGAACCCAAGCTTCTTTTGGTATATCATATTATAAGGATTTAAAAAATTGGTTCTTAACAAAATGGATTACAAAAGATGATATGACACTGATACAAAGAGAAAATCCAGCTTCTTAAGTGGAGTTTACATTTTATCCATACAAGAAAATTGCGCCAATAAAGAAATTATAAAAATAGCCACGATAAGTACTATCAGTTATAACAGAACAAAAACCAGAAATCCATAGTAGTTTCCAAAAGTGAATAATACCTTTGTTCCACGCAAGGATATCCGAGGCGGCGCGCAGCCAACACAATACCATTTTCACTAACTGTAACAGCTACTTTTCGTAGTGTGCCCCCATTCCCACACGTGGGACAGAAAATCCTACCACTCTCTGTAGTCACCTTAGAGCAAGCATGACATTTCAGCACCCACCTAGAGACAGAATAATGTTCAGACTTCTATCCCAGATACATACAATCATTAGATAGCCTTAGCAAACGGAAGGAGTCACAACACACGACACA
This sequence comes from Rehmannia glutinosa, assembly GCA_016081115.2. NCBI lineage: Eukaryota > Viridiplantae > Streptophyta > Magnoliopsida > Lamiales > Orobanchaceae > Rehmannia > Rehmannia glutinosa. Next base: position 708,927 of record JABTTQ020000835.1, on the reverse strand, counting down.
ATCACATTTGGAAAAGGTTCGAGCAAATAACAATGAAGATACTTCTCAAAATTGAATGAGCATCAAAACGCTAAAACATGTTCCGCAATAGCAACCTATACTGATAAAGGTTTTGGCTTTTGTGATCCTTACGCACATGGAACCCAATATAAATGTCGTAAATTCGAAGGGTGGGTTCAAAAATTTAAGAAGAAACGCAAACCAACTTAGTACACAAATGGCTTTCAGATGGGGTTAGTTTCATCGGACTTTCTCCCCATCTATTTTAGAAGTGTTGTGGATCCCTCTAATTAAAATAATAATTGTTAAGAATCGTTTTGGTCTGGATTCTAAAATCTTCTTTTACATGACTTTACTTTCCTGTATAACTAAAAGTTAATATTCTTAGTCAATGGAAACTTGAGTCATCAAATGTATACCTGTGAAGCTCACGAATCTGCATTCCACCAGGTGCCAGGAGTCGTAAACCAATCTGAAGCAGCACATTTTGCATGGCAAAGTCAGTAGTTATGCAAGCCACACTAGACTCAGATAAGGATCTAAGTGACCAGCTCTGTTCACTACTCATATCATCTATATGCGATGTATCAGTATTTTCATTTGTTTGGCTTGCTATTTCCATGTTCCCCAGATCTTGATCGGTGATTTCAACATATTCCTCCTCTGGGGCATCACAAGCAGAATTTGTTGTCTGAACACCACTTGATACAATTCCATCAGAAGGAACATTTAAACATTCTTCTTCCAGTTTCATCGTCTTCAGACTTGCAGAGATATCATCGCTTCCTTCATTCTTCTCAGTGCTGATCTTACCGTCCTGAAAGATAGCATTTGTCCTTTCTTCATAACTTTCATCTACCAGAAGCTCTGGACATTGAGCATCATCTAGGTTTTCGTTTTCCACATTACTGGATGTGTCTTGTTGATCACCCGAAGCAGACAATGCTTCGCTCATTTCACGTCTAGCTTTCCTCCTGAGAAATCTTCTATGAGTGCTTCGACCCACAGCAGGTCGCCAATCATCAGCATTATCATCAATTTGACCCTGGGATGCATCAATACCATCAGCGACCATCTTTTTCCCCTCAATTTTAACCTCTCTCTTCTTTGGGAAGTATCTCACAGGTTTCTTAAAACCACCATCACCATCTTCCAGATTCCCGGTGTGTGACTCATTGCCATCTTGAGTTGAACCATCTTCTGTACAAGGTTGATCTGCTGAATTCGTACCAAGTCTCAAATTTTTTAGGGGTAAAATTCTAGAATTAACGTCTGGTGCATTATCAACTGCATGCTCCAATGCTTCCCATTCCTCAAGATTTGGAACATTTGAACCCCATCCAGGCAAGTCTTTCTCAGGAAGCCTTTTAACATTAACTGTGTGAATAGGAGGTGGGCTGTCTCTGAGATGTTGAGTCCCATGGATTTGGGACTCCAATGTATAAGTCAAAGCAATGAGCTTCAGATCCACATCTGAAAGCGTTTGCAGGTCACCAGTAGCCTTCGCAAAGTTGATCACTGTAAAACCATGAATCAAGTAACACAAGTAAGATCAATAACTTTAGTGAAAAGGTTAGTCAACCAAATGCTAAAACTGGAGGTTGCTTTGTACTATGCGAAAAGTTGCATCATAGTGGCAACCTAGCACCACAACTCGTTCTACTTTAGCCTAGAATCCCATCAATCCTTTGTGTTTCGTGGTTGCAACTGTAACATGCCTCAAACGCATACTATTTACGGACACCCTTCGAACCAACAAGGCTACGAAAACAAATCATTCTTCAAGGGATAATGTACTTATTAAGGAAAAAAGTTCAAATCCTAAACATGCTATTCAGGTACCAAAGAACCTCAATAAATATTGAAAAAGAATCTTATTGTCTACATTTTCTACTTGCTTCCGTTTCGCAGTGATAAGAAGAACCAACCTTCCCTCAATGCATCCATTATAGTTAAAAACCATACAAATCAATAACATAACATCGAAAACAGCTATGTATTCCTGAAGAAAAATATAAAACAGTCTGACCAGACTCGTATATCCATAAACCGCACAAATCAACACCTAGAAGCATTAACAGCGAAAAGATGCAACAATTAAACCAAAAAATCCACAAGTATACCTTTCTTAAGAGCATCAGGGAGGGATCGAGAGTATCCACAGTGAACGGCAGGACGTTGAGGGCGTGGCGGGAAGCAGGGTCGCGAATTTCGCTGATGACCTCAGCGACAGAGACAAAGCGGTCGGCCGAGTGGAAAAGCCTCTCGCCGCCCTGGATTATGGCGTTGGCATCAACCACCGCCACCGCAATTCCCTTCGTTGATTTGCAGCTCCCCACAAATACTCCGCCCGTTTGGGGCGGGGCGGCAAAGGGTTCATGCTGCTGCTGCTTTTGCTGTTCTTGTCGTTCTGGTTTCTGCTTTAGGACATTGCTCCAACACGGCAGAGCAGGGGAGGGGTTTGTACCTCCATGGCTGTTGAACGAACAAAGGGGAAGACTTGCAAAACCCTACAAGAAGAAGAGGTTGGATGAAACGACGATGTTTGATGTTGGGCTGGCAATTTTGTGAATTCCCTTATGAATTGGGCCTCAGCCCACTGGGCCATTAATGCCATAACACATTTCAATTTATATAAGAGACAATATTTTTAGACTAGGTTGCCTTCTCTATTTTAAATGGGGTATGTTCAAAACTACTTATTTTAAGTTTGAGTTACAACTACGGCTATCCTTATTAAAAGGATTCAAATATGAATCAAGTTTCCATTATACCCTTTATAACAAATAAGAAATAAATGATTAAATTCGCTTCCGCATTTCACATGAGAATAAGAATACTTTCAAGTTACTCAGAACTTTCATTCGTGGCATTGTTACACCTACTTAGACCAGGTCTCCATACGCGAGGTTTTAAAAAGATCATGTCGGGTTTCGGTAGATAAACTTAACAGTCACATAATTAAAAGATGTTCGATTCTATGTTATCGAGTTCCAAACTAAGGTTTACAAGTGAAAATGGAAATAGTCCATTACGACCATATCGGCCCAACATGCTTCCGTAAAATTAATAAATCCCTTAAAATTCATACCTCTTTTGACCGAAACAAGACCGGTTAAATGGTTCGCAACGCCACCAATGGAAAATTATCGCCTCGGATCGTTTGACAAACAACTCCTCACTGCTCAACCTCACCCTGGGAAGATGATCTACAAGTTATCCGACTCCTTCCGTAAATCGCCAAAGACAAATCCTTGGTTCGTTTCTACTCCAAGGCGTAAAAGTAATTCTTCAAATGGGATTGATCAATAGTACATTATGAACACATGTTGAACAAACAACCTTTATTTTATTAAGAACTTAAAGAAAAACTTATTACATCGAATCTCCTTTTGGGAGGAGAAAACTTGTTTAGCATCTCATAAAGGCTATCACACTCTTGTACATAAAATTTAAAAACTAAACTTTAAAACCGAAAACACTCAAATTCTAAACACTCAATATTGCTGAAGAAATTTTATCAGAAGACTTAGAGAATTTTCGATGTCCTCACCTCCCTTCAAACTCGGTTTAAATAGATGTAAGTCCGGATTTCAATTTCGGACTTCACCCAAAATGTAAGACGCCACCGCTTACATCATACTCTTGAATTATTGCTTGCTTTCCACTTGCAGAATTAGTTGGCCTTCCCCTTTCTTCACGGATCGCCCCATCTCTGCCTGGTATCCGGCTCTTTATGCAAACTTCCAAATCCTCACTTGACTCGCCCTTTGTCTTGTAATACTTTGGGACGACATCTTTCATGGACCCACTTTTCGTCTTTTTTTTCTAAGTGGGTTGTTACCTGTCCCTGAGTCACATGTCTCCACTAGCTTTGTTGGGGGAATCTACTTTTTTGGTGGTCCCCAAACTTTGATACTTCGTGACTTTTTTCTCCGTCGCGGGTCTTCTCTCGACGACTTTTGGCCTTAATCCTTTGCCAAATTCCTGTTCCTTCTGGTTTTGACATTCGGGGACAGGGCAAGTTCCCAATGGTCGATATGAGCCATGTTACAATATTTCCTAGAGTTTTTTACTCCCAAAGAGCTTATTTTCCCATAGAAGATTTCTTTTCTTTTTCGAACATCTTCTCATGAACCTTGTAGTTTTTCCCCGTCATGGTATTCAACGAAATGACCCGCTCACCGAATTCGGTAGAACTTGAACGAAAACTTGACTTTGTCCATTTCTCAGAGACAGGCCCACAATCCCCATGCCCTTCAGAGTGATCTAATCTTGATGAAAAGGTCACGACCAATTGCACTTCTTCCAACTTGCCTCCTTGATATTTCCGGGCTCTTTCATCCGGTCTTGAGCTAATGTAATGGAAGGCTTCATGTCCACCTTTTCCGACGGGCTCTGTCATTGCCGACTTATGAAATATAGCTCCAATGTATCCCCTCGTCTTAGGTTGTCATTGTTGGACCAAAGACTCGTGAAATGTGACTTCCCTGGATCCACTTCGGTAATTTTGTGATCTCCGGAATCCTGGTGAAGTAGTATAGATCGAGGCCAAAGCCCCAAACTCGTACCACCTCTTTACTTCTTGAGGGGAATTTGGTAGCATCCAAACCCTTGATATTTTCCAAACATCAATCTTTGTTTTTCCGAGATATCTCATGCCAGTAATTAGTTTCTCCCACTTTGCCCGGTATTCCTACCAAGAAGAAGAAACTTTAATCTCGTTAGTATCAACCTTAGAAGTGCCCATCATAGGCCCAAGATTGATCTCTTCGCCCTTTACCCCTGGACGTCTTTGGGTTGATGTGATAACTCGGGATTTGACTCCGAGTATCGCTTTTCCTTGGGCCAACATTTACGCCGACTTAGACTTGTGTTAGGTCTTTGAAATCCTCTGCATACGTTGGGGAGCCCTGCGCTCAAACGCTCCGTTTGCTTATTAGCGGCCCGAGAGTGGCCCTTGAAATGCCGTTCTCAATCGAGAGTGAGATCGGACACATGCTCGTATACGATCGGTTACTTTGTCCCGATCATTCCTTTGTAATTTCCCTACCAAATCGGCATTGATGACCAGGGTATCAAATTCTGGAGTAGCATCTCCACCGGTCTCCAAGATGTCTTGAAGCGGTGAGGATGAAATCACCTTCAATTCCTCCATCTCTTGTTAGAAAATCTGCAAGAATATTTTCATGAGATTTTATAATGACAATATCATAATCATAATATTGGCATTCAAAGATGCCATCTAAGTATTCTAGCTTTTTCAGTTTTGATTCAACTTTGTTTTTCGAAAAAGCTTTAACACTTGAATTATCAATTTTTAAGATAAACTTTTTTAGCCGTAAAAAATAAAGGCCATTTTTAAAAGCCTTTTCGATCGCAAATAATTCTTTGTTGTTGATATGCCACCGAGTCGATTCACCGTGTGTGAATAAACCACCGCAGATTCTGCATAACACTTCTCCATTTGGTGTAGCTTTTGTAAGTACCGCTTCACCAATAATCACCGGCATCATCGTATAAAGAACCGTTCATCTTCATCCTGTGGAATTGCAAGTTTCAAAGATTTTTGCAAACTTCCTTAAGTTGCTCGATTCCTTCTTGATGTTCATTCTCCCATTTGAATATTGCATCCTTGTTAAGCAATAGGTTAAATACCTTCCCCGTAATGTGCTAGATTGTTTATGAACATTCCAAAGAAATTGACAACTCCAAGAAAACTCAAGTCGCTTCTTGTCTTTCAATGTATCCGAAATCCTCAGTATCTTTTCTACAATATGACTTTGTAGGATTATTCCGCATTCGCCGATCTCAATTCCTAAGAATTCAATGCCTTGTTGCAATCATCGCATTCTTTTCTCAAAGCACTAATCCTTCCTTGTGACAAACATCTCGAGAATATTTCCAAATGCTTGAGATGCTCCTTCATGTTCTTTGAGGCGATAAGAATATCATCGATGTACACGAACATGAAACTCAAATAATCTTTGAATAGATTGTCCATCTTTCTTTGATATATCACAGGTGCATTAGCCAATCTCATAGGCATCACATTCCAAATATAGTGTCCTTGTGGTGTAGAGAAAGCCGTGAACTTCTTGCTTTCTTCATCCATCTTAATCTGTAAAATCCAGGACTTGCAATCGAACTTTGAGAATATCTTGGCACCTTTGATACGATTAACCGGATGTTCTCTGCTTGGGATATAGTATCCGCTCGAACTCCAAAATGTTATTAATCCCTTTGTAATTAATAACAAGTCTCGCTTTCCTCTTTGATTTCTCCATGGTTTCGACTAAGAATCCGGATCAATATGGAGAAACTCCTGGTGAAATTAACTTAAGGTCAAGATGTTCCTTAAGTATCTTTTGCATATCCTCACGATCTTCCCGGTTCATAAGGATTGGTTTGAATCTTACGAACTCGTACTCTTTTTAGGTTTAACCTTTAAGGAAGCTTTAAGCTCGCTCTTATCCCACCAAGCCAAAGGATCTTCATTGTAATTCCTTTGGATCTTCTTCTTGATATCCTCGAGTGATATTTGTTCCTCTATGGTTACATCACTCGTGGATTCTCCATTAGACTCATCCATAATTCTCGCAACGGCTTCCGGAGTGACTCGTTCTTCTCCTTGTACTCTGAATGAATACAAGTTATTATCTCATATCTTCTCGATCCTTCGGATGGAACCAAATTGTCTATAGGATAATAAAGCTTCACCAAACTTTCTTCGATCCGCCATTTTTGGATTGCGGTTTGGCTTCATCACCACGCTTTTCGCGAAAATTAATAGGCATTTTCTCGTAAAATGCTTCCCGCAGATCTCTGGACAATAATCTTATGATCACATAAGGTTGTGAAAATAAGTCTTCTCGTCTCGTTCTCTTATGTGAATCGCTTGAATGTTTGTAGGAAATTGTTTCCTAGCAAAATATATGCACTGTATCATGGAAATAGATTGGTGGCGTCTTTACTTTGTACCATGACGGGGTCTCGCCCGCGCCTCCGATCATTATTTCTCGCTTGTTTAATTCCCATGTTAATGATAAGAATCCTTTTAGAGAAATCTCTTCCGCAATAGCTGGTAAATCTTCTCCAATTTTTTTGGGAAAAACATCCTCAGGCATTGCGACATATTCCCGCACTGAATCAATATAGGCGGCGAAATACTCGGCCTTGTATTCAGCATATAACATTCCAATAGAAATGTATATGGAGAATGGACTAGTGGTCATCTGATTCTATCTTTTATTAGCCATTGTGAACTCCATTCCGTCTTGTAATCTTTCCCAAGGTTTATGCTCCTCAAGAAATTCAATTCCCGGTATTAATTGTTCTCGGATCTTTCCCCGCAACTCTTGTGATAGTAAGCTCAATTTCTGCTATCTTCAAAGCTTCCTTGATACCTTCCAACGATTGGTTGTTGGAGATAATATAGAACATCACAAGGAAAAATATTATCCTTTTGAGTGATGTCGAATATTACTTCAACCTCTCGCCATCATTCTCGGACATTTCAGCTCTCTGTTGTTTTAAAAACATCGGGGATGCGCTGAATCAGACGGTCTCCTTTCTTCCCAATCGCCGCTACTCACCATTCTCGTCTTCTTTGCGAAAGACATCCTTCTGTGCTCAACTCGAGACTCCGACTTTTGTTGAAGACGGTTGATCTTGAATTATCATATCAATCTCCTTAATAGTTGGAGATTTAATGATTTCTCGTAACACCACCCTGGCAAAGTCCTCAAAGATTCTTGGGACTTCAATAAATTCCTTTCTCAAGAATATTTCGAATGATGGGTATTCGAGAGAGCATAGGAAATCTTGTATGTGATCGAGTAAAGTCTCTGTTTCCTTCTTTCATCAAATCGACTCTTTTGAAATCTTGATGAAGGGTTAGGACTCTCATCAAGTCTCGATCTCCCAAATTGTATGCAATTCTAGGATAGACATTAAATGCCAATTTCCCCGCATACAAATTTCAGAATCCGCTCCAAGGCATGAATCCTTGAGATGCGAGATTCGCTTGTCAAAGATAGCAAGATTGAGAGATGAATCTATTCCTTCTTTGAATATTGCTTTAATAATTACTCTTATGGCTCCGATATGAATCCATGAGAGTGTATTTGCAACTTCTCTTTTAACTTTGCTTTTGATCTCTTGTATTTCTCTAATAGGGACCAACCGCATCTCGATCAAAGTTACTGCTAAAACTCCATCGAATAGCAAATTCTCCGATTGTTACCCCGTGGATAATTTGGTGTTTTTCATTCTGAAACCCAATTTTATCCAATGCTTTTTCCATAGCTCCGATCGTAAATCCATCATAGACTTGAAGCTTTGGATCTTCCTTCATGATTCTCATAAGAGTCTTATGAGAAATCGTAGTGAGAGAGGAATCGACATATCCTCTCTCGACATTGTCTGTTGAAGAATTTCTTTTTCACTCCGATTCCACGAGAGTCACTTCCATTATCGAAATAGATTTCTTCTTCACAGATACTTTCATCTCGAGGGAATATCCTCAAATTGATACACCCGTATAAGATCTTGATAATAGACAACTTCTTCGATTTCTAGTGTAGCCTCGAACTGCTGTCGACTCCTCGTTTCGGTTTTACGACAATCGAGATATGTCCTCTTGCTCCGCATGTCCAAAGAATTACTGATCTTTGAAACTTTCATTTGCTCTGTGTGAGCACGCCCGAAAGTTCTTCTTCCCGGATTTCTGCTGGTACTTGCTTGATTAGAACCCGATGATGAGGCTCTACTCTTGCTTGGTGTCTTTGGTCTTTGTCCCATTTTGTAACTTCGGGCTTTTTGTTTTGACCAAAACCTTCTAGGTCTCCATGAAGACCTACTTCTTTTGCGCTACTTCCTCAATGCAGTATGGATGGCTTCGCTCCTTCTTCCTTTTGTGCCGCTTGGTTTGACCTCCCACCACCGTTGGGATATCATTATCTATGCAACATGTAGGAAGGCGCTTTGTTAATTCCTCTTAATCTTTTGTAATTCTTGTGTAGAGTCTTGGTAACACCATTCGGATAACTTGGCCTTTAGGAAAGACATTTTTAAGCCCACGTTTCTATTCACTCCACCTTGTATTCACTGATAAGCATTTCTCTCCGGGGACTCGGAATTTTGGCAAAGAATAGCATTTGTGCATCTTCTTTTTCCTCAATCTTGATTTCCACCGTATTCGGTGAACAACTTGATATATTCGTCAATATGACAAATATCCGAATCCAGGCTATAGAAGGCTTGTTTATATTTCTTTCTTTTTTCATCCTCCAATCCCTCGAAATAACCCGTGCCGATGAATTGGATTTTGAATAGTTTTGCCATACCATCGACAATTCCTTTAAGTGATTCCCCGATGTGACCGAACTTTTCATACGGCATCGGTCATATCCCGGGCAATCTTCACCGATCCTTTAAGACTCATTTCAAGGAGTAAAATGAATGAATCCAAGATCGAGGTTCCTCTGAAATTCTCATAGAAGCCCATTCATCGATGAGAGCTTCTTCTTTTTAAAATCGGGATGTCCAGATTTAACATCAACCCATACGGATGTATTGGGTCGAGGTGCGATCTTCCATAAGGCGTCGATAAACATTCGCCTTCCTAGGTTATGCAGTTCCCCGCAAGAGGTTTCGACCTCTCCGTCCCCGAAAGTGGATCACTTCCGCCGTGAAATCCTCAGGCGTGTGGCATCCTCTCTCGCCCCGAGTTCCATGATGCAAACATGTACTTTCTTCGACGTTAGGATTAATCGTGACGGTGGTGGTGGAATTGGTCTACCTTGTGGGTCATAGGCAACCAAAGCCGATTCTCACTGCGTTCATCTTTAAATCTACAATACCTAATCCCGAAGGATTCTGCTGGTCATGTAGATCTTTAAGATTCATCTTTTCAATATCCATCTTTTTTAATTTTTGATGGATTTTCCTTTGATTAGAGCAATGAGCTTCTCTCATCCGTCATTTTTCGTATGACTTGGTTGGTTTCCCCTTTTGTGTAAATAGGTATCGGCCCCAAAATCAAGACGCTTTCCTTCCTCCTGGATGAACTTGGCCTCCTCCGGTTCTTGACTCGTTTCAATATCATGAAGGAGTTCAAGAGTTTCCTTCGATATTTCACCATCGTCTCCATCCAGTTCGATCGATGGACTTGTCTCGGGTAGATGAATATGGCGGTTGCCATAATTCTCAAGACCGTCTTTCGATTTCTCTAAGATCTTCTGAGATCTTAGATTTATCTGGAAGTATCTCGTTCCACTCGTACACCATCGGGAATCATTGTTCGATGGGAATTTTCATGAACCGTTTCTTGGAGGTTCATCAAGTGAACATATAGTGGTGCGTTAAGCATCCGGAATCGCCTATAATATTCTCTTTCCTTTTGCATTGCTTGCTTAAGGTTTCCCGTCGGCTCCTGCCGTTCTTTTTCTTCATGTTGGTATTCCCAATATGAAACCCGGTCAAGGTGTTCTTGTGCATACATCGTCAATATCCGACGATAAGTCCTGTAAGGGGTACATCTCGGACATCGGTCCGGATCCATAATCTCGAGTAATTTCTCCTCACCAATTGTTAATTACATAGATATAATAAATTTAACTAAAAGTTCTTAATAAACCTAGCTCGATACCAATTTTGCGCCTAAAACCTTTAAAACCATTAATTTTCCTTCAACTTTGTATAAGGGTATTTTGGGGTTTTATCAAATAAGAAGGCTATTTTTGAAACTTTTGAATAAGTAAGGCCATTTTTGTATATGTGATTTAAAATTAGGCTATTTTCAATCATTTCCCATTTTAAATGTGTCAAATTTAGACTAGGTTGCATTCTCTATTTTAAATGATTTGTGTAACTAATGAGTTTAAAGACTTGTATAAAGACCATTCTTTGTATTTTAACTAAATGTGTGGATGCTTTTGTGAGCTCCACTCGACTTATTAGCATGATTGGACTCCCTCCAACTCGGAAATCCTTCAAATAGTTGATGCGGTCATCTCCAGAACACTTTCACCTTCATTTTCTGGTGAATGTATTGAGTAGAAGAACTCGTCTCGTTTTTCAATCACTTGAGTGACACTATGTGGTTCATCCACTTAGTTTCTTGCAGGTGTCTTGGTGCATCCAATCCCCTCAAAATTGAGTCTTTATTTGCCACATATCAATTACAATGATCAATTAGATAAATCACATTAATCAAATCTGATCAATTATTAAAAAAAAAGTAATTAGTCAACAAGAGAAATCAATTCAGAACAATAGCAATTTAGAATTATGTCGCGTCGGTGTTGTAACACCGGTTAACAATACCGTTGTTACGGTGCTCATCTTTCGTGAACCAATTACATAAATGCCAACATTCTGACATTAACGCATTTTTATGCGCATAAAAATATTATTCATAATATCATGTGTACAAAATTTCCCTTTCCCAAGACGCCAACAAATGCACACAACTAATTAATTGTAGGGATAATTACAAAAGTACCCCTGAGGTTTAGGCTAATTACAAAAAAAAAGTAGATTTTTGAAAATTACAAAAATCCTTTAGGTTTAATTTGCCTTACATTTTCCCCTTCACATGAAAAAAATATTTTAAAAGCACCTTTACGTTTATCGAAATATTACATTTATCCTCTTAATTTAAGATACAATCAAACTCAAGGTTTTTCTTTTTTTTTTTGTAATTTTCAAAAACCTCTTGGTTTTTCTGTAATTAACCCAAATCTTAGGGGCTTTTTTGTAAATATCCCTGAAATTTCGAAATTAATTCTTGTAATCTTATTCGAATATTGCCCTTGGTTGAAAATCTTGATATCAATTATCGTAATCATATTTAGATTTGGGCCATTCATTGAGATATGATGAAATGTAAACCTATTTAACCACCTATATATGTTGTAAAATAAAATAAAAATAAAAATTATATATCATCCCAATTAAAGCCCGTTTAATTGTTTGCCAAATGGAAGGAGGAGGAGTTAGAATGCCCTTGGTGGTGGTGGTGCTAGTATTTGCTGTGTTGACGACCATGGTAATAACGTGTTCCCATGTAGTTGAAGGACAACGACCAATCATCATACATCTCTATCCATGTGATGTTCTGTTGTGTGAGAAAGCATGTGAGAATATCCTACACCACAAAGCAAAACATGCGGGTTGCTCTGCTTTGGGCGGAGACGAGGACGAGTACTGCATTTGTTTACTGTGAATTTCATAATTAATTATATGTAAGAGCCCGTTTTTGGGTATGAAACAATAAAACTGATGTGAAAATATAACTTCTAAGTCATTTATTTGAAAGCTCAAGCAACACTTTATATTGTGAGGGTCCAATTGTAGGTATCGTCGGTATTGTTTTTTTAGAAATTGCTAGTCAAATACAAAAGTAAAAGCAAAAATTATTTGAGGATAGAAATTGCAATAAAAAAGCAAAACCAAAAATTATCTGATGACGAGACACACAAAAGAAAAAAACAAGACTTAGTTATAACTTTTGATCCTGTAATTACATGGACCTAGCAAAATTGGTCCTTTTATTTACGGGTTAGGTAAAATTGGGTTAGGTAAAATTTATACACTTAACTCTTAATTTTTTTTGGCAGAGGACAATTTTCACCAGAAGATTGAAAAAAATAAAAACTAAAAATTAAGAGTTAGTGTACTAGTTTTGCCAAGCTAGCTACAAATAAAATGACCAATTTTGCTAGAGCCCAAGAAATTTGGGTAGCGTTGCCCTTAAAAACACAATGTTGAGAGAAGCAAGTTTGTGAATTTGAATGGATATAATATATATATATATTAAAACAGTTTTATTTTAAATCGTAATTATTTTTTAATTATAATTCAATCAAACAAAATAATTTTATTATGGCCCGAGAGAAAGTAACAATATCTACTCGGACACTATAGTGGAAGTGTATTGAATCAAGAACAAACATAAGCGTCTTTATTATGGCCGCTTTATTCTCGCTCTCCACTTATGAAAGGCCAAGCCCACATGAATATTCTACTATAACAATATTCAAGAATCGGTCCACGAAATTTTAATGAATTTGAAAGAAATTGTATTGAGAAGTAATCTATATGGAGCTTGTGATTCATAGATATAAATTTTATTTTTAATTATATATTTATTATTTTGATTGGTAATTTTGCATTTTTCAATTTGAGAAATTAGCTACTCTTCTCCAACTTAATAACTTTTTTCATATTTTCTCTTCATGGCTTGTATGTTGATGCCGGAGTTACTTTCCTCTTATTGTCTCCGGCTAAACCTATCTCGTCAATTAAGGTGCCGATCTCTCACCCTCGGTTCGACGAATTTGTAATTAAAGTTCAAGACTTTCAAGAATTTGAGAAAGTATTGACACTATATATGTCACGTGTACAAACATGATGTCATTATATATACGTGACATGTATTAATACCGTCAAAAACAAGATGAACACTAAATGTTATAGAGAATTTCAATTGGTCGTTCTAACCCAGACAAAGACTCTCAACAATGCATTCTACCTCCACGCGGCATTACTTTGTCAGGTTCAATACACATGTAGTACTGTATTATGATATTATTGTATATGTCAAGTGTATAAAATGATTTTATGTGCACATGTAACACGTGACCTATTGTGATGTATTGAAATAGAGAATGAAATACCTTGTAAATAAAAATAGGGGATTCAGATTGCGTCACAATTTATTGGTTGAACATTCGTAATTATGTCTTGATATATAAGGAGACATGATCGTTCTCGCCAATCTTTTTGCCATCATACATCCTGTTGTAAAATTTGAAGCAATCCGAAACAGAAGAAATAAACACGAGAGGAACCTGAGGCGTGTTATTATAACACTGTCCTAAAGGATTTTATTTCAACCCCCAGGATTCAACAGGAATTCGAATGGCAAAATAAAAATTGTAACCCAGTAGAGAAAGAAAATTAACAGCGAAGAGAAGAAGACTGGATATGTTGTTTGTAACTCTGTTTTTCTGGTGTTCTATATATTTTTAGCAAAACAGAGGTGGTATTATTTATAGGATTGAAGCCAATGGGAAGAACCCATAAATCGAGCGTTTTCTAGTCTAACAATAAAGAGAATTATCAGACGTTTAAAAACTAAAGGTTTAAAAACTGAAGATTACCCATTAATTGATGCTGGACATTTTCAAAAGCAAGAAAATAGGAACAACAAATTTTAAAATATAAGACTAGTCAACACACTTTCAATTGATAATATGATAAGGTTGAAGAATACTAAAATTCGGACAATGCATTTAAATAAAAAATTTATTTTGAAATGGCAAAACAAACCGGTCGAGTCCGTATCGCTCAGCAGGGGAGGGGACAAATCGACGATTTTATACTCGAAACCGCAAATTTGACCCGACTCTTTATGTGCGAGGCATCTTTATTCTCTTAGCCCATTATTACTAAGCCCATAGTGGGCTCTCATTAATAAAGAGGATAAAAATGGTTTTGATTTCTTACGTGGGATGAGAATCTTTTAAAAACACTTCACAAAATACAACAATGCCCCACATATTTTTAAAAGATTTATCAAGAGTAGGAAGGAATGATCTGGGGTTGCAAAATAAATGTAGAATGCATCGAATCTAGTGTCTTTTGGACTATGAATCGGACCTAGAAAGATAAAATTTAATATACATAGTTTTGGTGAAGTTTGCATCTTCTATGAACCATAAACTCTTTATTGTATGATAAAATCTTACCAGTCACATTACACTCTCTCAAAATTTTGCCATTCAATGCGGTGTTACGCGAATAGGCCATGCTTGCGTGCCTGGTATTCATGAGTGCTCTAGAAACATGCCAAAGTTTCATAGGAGCGGCCCACTCCACACTCATATAGGTGAATTTCATCAAGTTTATTTTGCAATTAAATATACCACCCTTAAGAGATATAAAATTCATTAAGAGTTTTAGTAACTCATCCTCACATAATTGCAATTTAGCACTTCTCACACCATAGGAAGGGACAATTAATTTTAGTGCTAACAGAATTAACAAGTGACTTGTTATTACCCATATGAACCTTATTCATGGATCTCCAATCATAAAGGTTGGGTTTAATCACATTGTTAATTTATCAATTGGCTTAAGTCCCATTCCCTCGATGTCTCAATAATTAATTTCCTTCCCAAAGGTTTAGTCGGAGGATCGGCCAAATTCACTTCGACTTCACATAATCAATAGATATTACTCCATCTTTTAACGAGTTGTTTAACCACATCATGTCTCGCATTTAATATGTCTATTTTTACCATTAAAGGTTTTATTCTTTGCAATTGCGATTCTTTGCTTGACAATCACAATGCATAGACACTCGGTGTTGGTTTTGAACCCAATGGAATATCTAAGTTTTTCAACCACTCGGTCTCATTGCCAGCTAACTCTAATGCAATAAACTCCGACTCCATAGTAGATTTTGCTATGATAGTTTGTTTAGTCTGACTTCCAAGTAATTGCACCCCACGAAGAGTGAATATATAACCACTAGTGGATTTTATCTCATCCGAATCGTAGATCCAGGATTAGCATCACTAAACCCCTCTAAGACGGAGGAAATCCACTATAAAGAATACCATAATTCATGGTACCTCTCAAATATTTCATTATAGTCTACGACTAAAGTAGTTCAATGATCACCATGTTGGGATTATGTGTATATCTGCTCAATCGACACACATCATAAGCTATGTCAGTCGTGAAAAGTTCATCAAATGCAACAAACTCCCAATAATTTGTGCATACTCGTTTGAGTCACAGGATCACCAAGATTTTTCTTTAATTGGGTGTTAGCATTATAAGGAGTACTCACATGTTTGACATTGAAATGTCCAAACTTCTTAAGAAGCTTCTCAACATAATGTTCTTTGCGTTAATATAATGTTATTATCTTTTCTTATGATTTTAATACCCAATATCACACTTGATATCAAAGTTTGAAGCAAGAAGCTCTTTGGTTTTATAGATTAAATCAAGGTTGCTATCAAATATGAGCATGTCATCCACATATAAAGAAATAATCACACACTCATTTTCAACAAGTTTTGTATAAACACATCACAACTTCAATAGAAGTAAAACCATCGATTTCAAAACTTGATCAAATTTCTCGTGCCATTTTGCTTAGGTGCTTGTTTTAAACCATATAAAGATTTAAGTAATTTACAAACTTTGTTTTCTTTTCCAAAACAACACACCCTTCCTACGGTTGCACCATATAAATCTCTTCTTCCAAATCACCATTTAAAAAGCGCTTTTACATTCATTTGGTGAATAAAAAGTTTATGGATAGAAGCCAAGGCAATCAAAGCTCGAATGGAAGAAATTCTAGTTCTTGGTGCAAAAGTATCAAAATAATCCACATTTTGTTTTTGAGTAAAACCTTTTGCAACCAATCTAGCTTTATATTTTTCAATAGTTCCATCGGATAATATTTCTTCTTAAAAATCCATTTGCAACCTATAGGCCTAGCACCAGGTGGCAAATCAACTAAAGTCCAAGTTTTGTTTTGTTCAATAGAATCAATTTCGGTTTTGATGGCTTCTTTCAAATATAAAGAATCGAAGAAGAAACAACTTCGAAAATGTTAAAGGGTCATTTTCGACAAGATATGTATAAAAATCATTTCCAAAAGAAGTTTCTTTTCTTTTTCTTTTACTCCTTCTCAACTCCTCAAAAGAGATCTCAAAATTATGTTCAATAGGAGCATAAGAAGTAGATTCAACAGTGCATGAGAAATGGTCTTAGTTTTTAAGGAAAAATATGCTCAAAAAATTCAACATTTTTGTCTCAACAATTGTATTAACATCTAGCACATCACTTTTCAAAACAAGAAATCTATATGCGGCACCATGATCAAAGATAACCAATAAATAGGCAATCGAAGTTTTAGAATCTATTTTTCTCTTCTTAGGATCGAGGCAACATAACTTTAACAAGACACCCCACACTTTTAAATATTTTAGGTTAGGGTGATAGCCTTTCCATAATTCATAAGGTGTCTTCTACCGGTTTTCTTATAAGGTATTCTGTTTTGTAAGTGACATGCGGATAATATAGCTTCACCCCAAAAAATTATTAGCAACACTCCGAACTAATGAGCATTGCATTCATCATTTCTTTTAAAGTCCTATTTTTTCTTTCTCGCTACACCATTTGATTCGGGTGAATATGGAGGGGTTATTTCATGAATTATTCCTTGTTGTTCACAAAAATCATTAAATAAAGTGTATTCACCACCTATATCTCGATCTAACTCTTTTAATCTTCTTGTTCAACTTTTTAACTTCGGACTTATATAAACGAAACATGCTAAAGGCTTCATCTTTATTTCTCGAGTAAATATACCTTAGCATATCTAGAATAATCATCTATAAAAGTCACATAATAATTTTTACCACCTCTAGTCATGGTTTGTTATAAATATCCTAAATCGATGCAATTAGACTAAGCGGTTGATTCTCGTTGAATAGATATGATTTCTTGGTCAATTTAGCTTCACAACATATTTCACATTTATTTAGGCTAGTGTTATTAATACCAAATTAAACCAAGAGTTCGCATTTTGTGAATGTATGAAGCACTAACATGTCCTAATCTAGCATGTCATATATCAATAGGATCAATCAAGTAAGCGGAAGAAGAAGCAATTTTATTAATAACATCGGAAACATTCAATAAAAAAGACCACGATTACAATAACCTTTGCCCATAAGGACATTTTTTTTGTCATTACAATCTTATCGATTCAAATGACACCCTAACCACAACCTTTCCTAACAGAGAAACGTAAACTAAGTTTGCCTAATATTAGGCACATGAAGTACATCATTAAGAGCCAAGTCTTGCGGATGTGAGTTTCAACGAGAACTTTGCCTTTGCCAAGAACTTGCGGCAGCCGAGATACACATGTTCTTCTCCATCCCCACAAGATTGTAGGATGCAAATGCCTCTTTATTTGCACAGATGTGCCTGGTAGCCCCAGCAGTCTACCACCCATTCATTCACACCGGCCACAAGATTAATTTGACTAAGAATCGCCAAGAACTACATCATCCCTTCAACCAAATTTGCATTTGGCTTTGGGGAATTTGTAGGTTTGTTTCTTTGTTTACATTGCGGTGCATGGTGACTGGCTTTCCACAAACATAACAGTTTCCTTTTTCTTGAAAATATTGGGGTTATTCACTTTAGGTTTGTTATCGGGTTGATATTTCTTAACATGCTTGTTAGAAGGCTTACCTTGCACTATATTTGCCTTTGAAGCTATCTCATTCGCCTTTGTAGCTTTAAGTTCCCTTCGGTTTGTGTCCTCGATGATGATATGTGTTATCGTGTCCGCGACAATTGCTTGTGTTTATACTTGAGTTGTTGTTTGTAGTCACTCCAAGTTTCGGGTAGCTTCTCGATCAAAATCCCGACAACAAATTCTTCTTGCAAGATCTTATGTTTTCACTATAAGATCCTCCAAGTAGCTTGTGGTACTCATTGATCGATCATCTCCCAAATGATAGTAGTTTCCAATCACGAACTTCTTTCCGAGCGTCCTCGGCAGTGTATTTGAGATTTATGGATTCCCAAATTTCCTTCGCCTCTTTATATGAGCAAGATACATCAAAAGATCATTAGTTAATGTGCTAATGATCGTGTGCCTACATACTTTGTTGGCATATGTCCAAAACTTCGTCTGTTTTGGATCGTGAAGCATCGGGTTTTTCTCGAGTAAGAGCAGAGATGACCCCATGCATATCAAGAACAATGTGTAGATGCGCTCCTGCCATCGCTTGTAATTTTGTTCTCCAAACACCTCGATTTTGGAGATATCGAAACGGCTTGGCGAACGGAATGTAGTGATGGACAGAGGGCACAAATTGGGGTGTCGGAGTAGCATTTGCATCGACCGGAGTTAGTGAAGTGAAATTAGCTCCATCGCTTTCGTTGGCCCCGTCGATTGCGTAAATGGGGACATTAGTTTTTTCGATTCCATGATAAAATCCTTTAGATTTTTGTAAAAATTGAAGCAATCCGAAAGCAGACGAAATAAAAACGAGAGGAACTCGAGGCGTGTTATTATAACACTGTGTCTAAATGATTTTATTTCAACCCCCAGGATTCAACAAGAATTCGAATGGCAAAATAAAAATTGTAACCCAACAGAGAAAGAAAATTAACAGCGAAGAGAAGAAGACTGGATATGTTGTTTGTAACTCTATTTTTCTGGTGTTCTATATATTTTCAGCAAAACAGAGGTAGTATTATTTATAGGATTGAAGCCAACGGGAAGAACCCATAAATCGAGCGTTTTCCAGTCAAACAATAAAGAGGATTATCAAACGTTTAAAAACTGAAGATTACCCATTAGTTGATGCTGGACAGTTTCAAAAGCAAGAAAATAGGAACAACCAATTTTAAAATATAAGACTAGTCAACACACTTTCAATTGATATTAAGATAAGGCTGAAGAATATTAAAATTCGGACAATGCATTTAAATCAAAAATTAATTTTGAAGTAGCAAAACAAATCGGGTCGAGCCCGTAGGGGGGCAAATCGACGATTTTATACTCGAAACCGCAAATTTGGCCCGATTTTTATGTCTGCGAGACCTCTTTATTCTCTTGGCCCATTATTACTAAGCCCATAGTGGTCTTTCATTAATAAAGAGGATAAAAATGGTTTTGATTTCCTATGTGGGATGAGAATCTTTTAAAAACACTTCACAAAATACAACACATCCAACATATATAACATGGATCAAAAAGATCAATTGTATCTATAGCAAGGTCATGTTTGTAGCTAAAGTGATAACGTTTACTTGTTGTAGGGGTATTGATCAGGTTCGAACCATAAGTCAATCAGTTTCTTTAAAATTTATATCATCTCTTCCAATCACTCCTCCCAACTTATATAAAAGTGATTATGTAGGGCTGCATCCCCAAAATGCAATAAATCTTACAAGCCAACATTAAAATAGCTTTCTTTCATTACAATGAACTTAATCAAATAACACAAGTCTTTCAATTCTAGGGGACCTCAACACAAGATCACATGAGTTCCCAATACGTACCCGGAATTACAGAATAACACAAAAAGAAAACAAATTATACTATTACAACCTCAACTTAAAGTCTTACATTAACCCTTCATTTTTTTTCAGATCTATATAGTAATTAAAAGGGTTAGAAAAAAAGGCCCCCAAAATGCAACAACATAAGGTGATTAGGCCAAATAAATCTTAAAGTGCACGAGCTTTAACAATGTCGATGCTCATCTCGCTTGGATCAGTTGCTTGCAGTTCAACTTGGATTCCATCAAGTTCTCTCTTAAACCTATCTTTGGAACTAGCATACACCATCTTACTCCTTATCCTCGACGTATCAGGAGCCCTGTCGATATACAAAAAGTACCCCTGAAATTCAATCTAATATACCAAAAAGATCGAACATTAATGCTTGTTTCTATTTTACAAATTGGACCCTCAATAGCAAGGGCGGAACCAGAATAAAAATGGGGTGGGCCGATACACGCGAAAACATGGGCCGAAACACGAAAATCATATAAACTATAATTAATTTTTTTAAGAAAAAAATTTTCTAGTGTAATTTTTCGTAATTAGCTAAACTACACGATAGTTTTTGTAATTTACCCTCTTTGAAGCTTGTGCCTTAAAAATACCAACTCCAAATCATCTAATGCTTAAGGTGCTTCACCTAGTATTTCTGAATGTCATGCAATGACGAAGCCAAAAATTTTATTTAGGGGGGCCCAACTACTATTCTAAAAATCTTTCTCTAGTCCCCCTTAATCCTTACTTAGGTGCCCTTTGTTCGCCTATTATCTCCGATTAGATCATGCCTAACCCCACCTGGACTACACTTAGGCGCCGAGCCCGGTTGCCTTTAGAACAATGGATCCAATTAACATTAATAAAAAATGAAAAAAAATGCATCAACTCTAAAAATAAAACTATAAATAAATACCAATTTTAATAAAGCCGTTGTATTAATTCAATTACATCATAATATTCAAAACTAAATAAAAGAATACAATTACATCAATATATCATAACATCTGTTCTATTCTTCATATTTCGAAATAGTTGCATAATATCTTCATTGTTAATATTTCGAAAAATTAATTTTTCAACGTTTACAAAACATATTATTCAATAACATCTCCAATATTGAATTTTTTAATAAGAATTTGATAATTAATGAACCATAAATCATCTCATAAGAGACAAATAAAGGCACAATAAAATAATGCAAAAATTCGAGTTCAAGTTTACGGTGGAGTAAAAGAAAATGTTCAAAATTTTGATAAAGGGAAAATTATCAAGACTCAATTTTTCAAGATTAACAAATGAGAAGAGAAAAGAAGAATGAAAGAAAGAAGACTTTTTTCTATTTTTCCAATCTTCTGTATTTATTTTAAGATTAAAAATTGGAAATACCAAAATACCCATATTTGTTTTTTTCAAAATTTCTGGGAGGCCAGTGCCCTCTTGACCCCTATGTGGCCTCGTCACTCATGTCACGGTGTCTATAATGACATCATCGTGACATTCATATGTTGTTTCGACACATACGAAATAGTAATTAGAATGGATGTGGGATTTTTTACCAGGCAACGAAGAAAATCTTGCTCTTCTGGCAGTTTTCATTGGTGATGAAATCAAGTCGTAGACAGCATATCGACACTCGTTGTCGGGAAGGCTAGAGGCGAAATCGTCGTAGCTTTACCTGGCTGTCCTAGCTTTTCAACTATAACCCGCTGAATTTTCTCCTCAATCTTGAAAATAATGAACCTGTAGTTCCTCTTTGCTTTCAGCTCCAAGAACCTCAGCTTGCATTCGTCGTCCACGGACATTCCAGATGCCGCGTTTGCCTGATCAAAGTTAATGTAATTCAATTTTGTCTTAACAGAAAATAAGTTGTTTTAAACATGAGTACGTACTAGACGTCCCATTGTGCCTTGTGTATTGATTAATCTGATTATATATGTTGCTGCTACTTTGATCAATTTAGCTCGGTTTATTGGGGTAATTACAAAAACACCCGACTAGAATGTATATTTGGTCCAATAACTTTGCACTTCTGTCTACTAATTTAGGGATGTGACAAAATAAGACATTAACTTCTAATTTGCTTTGTACGGACGCAGGATTCGGGACTTGGGGGCGAAACCTATTTTGAAGAACTATATAATGAATTTTTTTCAAAATTTTTGGGGGCAAATGTAATTTTTCGTTTGTATAGATATACTTTTAAAATAAATTACAAATAGAAAAAGTAATTTTTGAAATTTTTTTGGGGGGCAGTGGCCCCCACTTAGTTCCACCACTGTCTCTCATGTCGGCAATTGAAAAATCAACAAAAAAAAGGATTCAATGTGAAACAAATTAAAAGTTAGTGTAATATATTTTTACACCCGAAATTAGTAGATGAAAGTGCAATCTGGTATAATTAGTGGACCAAATATGCAATTTAGCAAAAAAAAAAAGACAACTTTCAAAATTAGAGAAACCACGGATTGACATAACGGAATTTGCTTACAATTATAACAGATTTGAGGTAAATTGACATTGTTATTACATTGTATGGTGATTATCATTGTTATTATCAGAATCTGCCAATACCTATGGTGATTACATTGTATAAGCATAAGATGGAGAAAAGATGGCATATTAAAAGGGAATTTTTTTTCTTCTAGCAAAACAAAAATAAATAAATAGAAAAACAGACAAAACGATTGCATTCTTTATGCAAGCTTAGGCTGTTCTTTATCATGTCATAATGCTGGAAGCAGAATTAATATTATTTGGGAATTGGGCTTCAATATATAGGTTTTAATCCTAATACACACACACACATATATATATATATATATATATGCTGCAAACCTTAACTATTAAATGATCAAGCAGTAAACTTAGTTCTTGTTTCACATGAAAAACAAAATTTACGGACATAATGAATAGACATATTGAAGGGAACTTCCCAATTAGAAAAAATAAATTTAAAAAAAGGAAATATGTATGTCATATTAACTCCAATTTGAGAATATATATATTGATTTTTCATATCATTCCAAATACATGTCGCACGTGTGTCAGATACGTGCATATAACATATATTGCATATCATTTGCGATTAAAAAACGTCAAAATCATGAAAAAGATACGTATAAACGAGAGAAATTAAGCAAGACATACCATGTTGTCCAAAATTGAGGGAGGAGCCTTAAGCACAATGAAAAGAGAGAGAACCTCAAGGGAGAGGAGAGGGGGAAAGAGAAAGAAGAATGAATGACAAAAGAGAATATATGAATTAGAGAAAAACAGATCCTTGAATTTAGGTGTTTTGAGAGACAGAAATTGAAGAGAAAATAAATTGATGGACATAATAAATACATCTTTCTAATTGGTTGGTTGTATGTTTTCTTTTGGTTATAAATTTATAATTTTCTACTTGCTTGCTTCCACGTTGTAGTTAATTCTACAAATACTTGTCCATATGCATGTAATTTGGTGTTTCTAGTTTTAGCCAATTAATACATAATTTATGGAAATCAACATTTGCCACTTGCATGAACTTCATAATTGAATGTTTGTGAATGCCTCAACTCATGATGAGTCACACAAGACCCAGTCTAAGTATTTGCAGCTATTCTTTCATTTCTTTTAGGGATAATTGAAAAAAATAATTGAGGTTTGAGTATTTACGAAAAAATTGAGAGAAGTTTTGAAATTAGAGAAAACTCATTGAAATATGATTTCATCATGTATTTTATTCCTTCATAAGCAAAGATATTTCAAACACACTCTTACAATTTATAGATTTATTACAATTACCTCACTAATATTTAAGATGATTAAGGTGAATTTTGTAATTTAGAAACTTTCTAGGTTTTTCCATAAATACCCAAATCATTTTTTTGTGATTATCCCTTTCTTTTAATAATTTCCTCCACCTGTTTATCAAAATTGTTTGAGGCTTTCAGCTGATTTCTTTTATCAAAAAGCGAGGGTGTTTCATTTGTGATTTTTCTTTTTTTTTTTTTTTTTTAATTTTGGTTGTGATTTTGAATCCTTCTAATTAGGTAAAATTGCTTTTTTGGTCCGTTAAGTTGGTTCGATTTTGCTTTTAGTCCTTTAATTTTTATGGGTTGCATTTGACAAACACTAACTTTTCTAAACATGTACATTTAGTCCGATTTCAAAATTTTGGGGATATCTTATCCCTAAAATCTGAGTTTGGCCAATTTTCAATGAAATGGCTATTTTGCCCCCTTTTTTGGAGGAAAACTGTTAGGGCGTTAATTTTCGCCAAGTAATTTCCTAAAATAAAAGATTGGATTTTGATTTGTTTTGCCTTTCTAGACTTATGGTAAGATTGAGTTGTAAATAGATTAGGAAAGATTTCATATTGATATGGTATAGATATATTAGGACTCTTTGATATTAATCTTGTTTCCTAACATAAGTGATATACTTGTCATATATTTGTATATATCTTTTTTCCATGTCTATTAGGACTCTTGAAGGGTTTGGGCCTATATAAAGAGAAGAGGACACCCATAATCAATACACAAGAAATATACCGGAGATACAAGAGTCTTGAGAGAGTTAAGAGTCATACAAGCACAAGAGTCTCGCCGCCGGATGTGATCTCGAATGTGACTACATATGAGATCACATTCACCCTGCATTGTGTTTGTTAGGTTTTTCATCCATTGTTTTTTTGTATTGTGATTAACGAAGTCCACACATGTCTATTGTTGGATGAGTTGAATTACACATGATCCGATATACTCTTATATAGGAGTTTTTCGTTGAGTTTCTACTAGTTGGTTTTAGTATTTCCGTATACATATCAAAATACATATCAAGAACAAGTATACAAGCAACAACTAAAAGCTAAAAGCTTAGCTTTTACAACTTAAGCTTGAATTCCATGAGCTTATAAGCTCCCCCTGTCACAAGACATCATTAGTCAAGCATAAAAGTCCACAATACATCAAATGGACTAAGCAATATTCACAGCTTATGGCTTTTAAGAGCCCTAGCTTATAGCTTTTCTTGCAAGCTTATTTTCGCTTCTTTGAGCGTATGAACGTTTTTCCCCTGTTTCTCCCCTTTGGAATCATCAAAAGAATGTTAGCACGATAAAAACATCATATATTCATATCAAAGTGCGCAAATTTTATCGATTTATCGAGCTTTTAAAAAATTGAAGCTTAAATTCCAAATAAAAGGGAAAAGTTGACCAATTGACTTACAAAAGCTCATTTGATTGATAAAACATAATCTCTATAAACTTATAAGACTTTTCAAATTGAGAAAATCATGTAGGTGATAAATTTTTCATTGAAATATTTCGTCGAACACTTGGCGTCGTCGAATAAAACTAGAAGAATATAACGCCTTTGGGATTCGTTTAAGCCAAAAATTTCATCACCAATTCAATTCAAACAACATTCAATACATCATAAATATTAAGCTCATCACATTCATATGAAACTAGCATCAAGAATTTTGCAAATAAGTCAAAATCTCAAGGGTTCAACCCAATTGAGCAAATGGAGTAAATTCTTACCATTTATACTACGGTAAAGATGAGCAATGATTATGATAATCGAACCTAATGAAGTCCAAAATGTAAAAAGTATGCACAAAAACAAATTTGAAGTGAGTTTGAGTGCAAAATGCGAAGAGGACGAAAAAGACCAAAATAAGCCAAAATGGCCGAGATCGAAAAACAAACGATTTTAACCAAAAATCTTGAGGGGCGACCGATTGGGGCATAGAGGCGACCGATCGACATCATGGGCGACCGGTTGGGGCATAGGGCGACCGGTCGACGCGTCATGGGCGACCGGTCATCCTTGCCCCATCGGCCAGCCTGGAGGGTTCTCTCTGTTTTGCAAATTCAAGTTTGAACCAAAAATCCGATTTTTCGCCCTAAGTTTTAAAAACTTGCAAAGTGCAATCATAGACCTCATTCAATATGCATTATGCCTAACCGAGCTCGTATTGATGCAAAAGTCTCGTAAGATAGCGGTTTAGTAAAAATGTCCGCTAATTGATCTTGAGATGGTACAAAAGATATCTCAATTTTTCGTTTTGAGACACAATCCCTTAGAAAATGATGTCGAATCTCAATATGTTTAGTACGATTATGATGAACCGGGTTTTGAGCAATATTTATAAGCGGATATGTTATCACAAAAAATAGGAACATTTATAATCCGCTAAAGTTTGTTTCATCCAAAGAAGTTGAGTACAACAAAATGCCGCGAAATATATTCGGCCGGCCGTTGAAAGTGAAACACAATTTTGCTTCTTTGAAAACCAAGATACAAGGCAATCGCTTAAAAATTGACATGATCCTAAGTACTTTTCCGATCATAAATATTTCCCGCATAATCCGAATCACTATAACCTTTAAGAAAAAAATTTCATTCTTTGGATAGAATAAACCATATTGAATAGTGCCTTTCAAATATCGAAAAATCCTTTTAACGACACTCATATGAGATTATTTGGGATTGCTTTGAAAACGAGCACATAGGCATACGACATGAAGAATGTCCGGTCTATTTGCGGTTAAATAAAGTAAACTACCAATCATACCTCTATATTTGGATTCATCAACCGACTTGCCTTTTTCATCTTTGTCAATCTTGACGCTTGTTGCCATTAGGGTAGAGACGGTTCTTCCTTCTTCAATGCCAAATTTCTTCAAAAGCTCCTTTGTATATTTCGATTGAGAAATATAAATTCCTTCTTGGCATTGCTTAATTTGAAGTCCAAGGAAGAAGTTGAGCTCCCCATCATGCTCATTTCAAATTCACCTTGCATTAACTTAGAAAATTTCTTGCACAAGGATTCATTAGTAGCACCAAAAATAATATCATCAACATAAATTTGCACTAATAAGCAATCTTGTCCTTTTTCAAAAACAAAGAGAGTAGTGTCAACTTTACCTCTTGTAAAACCGTTTTGCAAAAGAAAAGAGCTAAGTCTATCATACCATGCACGGTGTCTTGGTTTCAAACCATATAAGGCCTTTTAAGTCTATAAACATCATTAGGCCTAGAAAAATTTTCAAACCCCGGAGGTTGTTTTACATAGACTTCTTCTTGAATAATACCATTTAAAAATGCGGATTTTACATCCTTTGGTAAAGCTTGAAATTTTTAAAACAAGAATAGGCAAGTAAAATACGAATAGCTTCTAAACGTGCTACAGGTGCAAATGTTTCATCATAATCAATACCTTCTTCTTGACAATAACCTTGAGCTACTAACCTTGCTTTGTTTGAACAATATTGCCTTGGTCATCGAGCTTGTTCCAAATACCCATTTTGTACCAATAATGGTTTGAGATGAAGGACAAGGTACTAATTCCCATACATCATTTCTTTCAAATTGATTCAACTCCTCTTGCATTTCTAAAAACCAATCCTCATCTTCAATGGCTTCCTTAGCATTTTAGGCTCTTTTTGAGAAATAAGAGCTTTCTCGGCAATTTTTTCTCGAGTCATTACTTTATCAAGGGGATCACCAATAATAAGATCTTTTGGGTGATCTCCTTAAATTTCAATGCTACGGGAAGATTTGAAGTATCACCTTTATCTTCTTGAGGAACATT
Organism: Rehmannia glutinosa; assembly: GCA_016081115.2. Taxonomy (NCBI): domain Eukaryota; kingdom Viridiplantae; phylum Streptophyta; class Magnoliopsida; order Lamiales; family Orobanchaceae; genus Rehmannia; species Rehmannia glutinosa. The sequence goes on along the minus strand of JABTTQ020000835.1, from coordinate 681,222 downwards.
TGTTCTTGAAGGTTGATCATTTTGAGTATCATCTTGAACAATGGGTTCAACAATATCCTCTTCATCACTTTCATCATTGGGTATCCTTTCAACATCCGAAGCTTCATTGAATTTGACATGGATGGATTCTTCAACAACTCCACTAGTCTTATTGTAAACCCGATATGCTTTGCTCTTGGTTGAATACCCCATAAATATTCCTTCATCGGCCTTAGGATCAAGTTTGTCTAATTGATCCTTAGTATTCAAAATAAAACATTTACATCCAAATATTTTGAAATAACTAATATTTAGAGTTCTTCCTTTCCAAAGCTCATATGGAGTTTTATTCATTTTAGGACGAATATAAACTCGATTAATGACATAGCAAGCGGTACTTACGGCTTCGCCCAAAAATATTTTGGAAGTGAAAATTCATTGAGCATGGACCGACTCATTTCTTGAAGTGTCCGATTCTTCCTTTTGCTACTCCATTTTGTTGAGGTGTCCTTGGAGCCGAAAAATTATGACTATATCCCTTGGTTTCACAAAAGACTCTAAATTCGCCAAAATTCTCCACCTCGATCACTTCAAATAGACTTAATAGTATCTTCCTTTTCATTTTCAATAAGTCTACACAACTTAACAAACTCATTAACGGCATCGCTTTTATTTGTAAGAAATAGAGCCCAAGTATATCTAGAAAAATCATCAACTATAACAAAAGTGTAATGTTTTCCACTTAGACTTGCCGTGCCAATATCTCCATACAAATGAAGATGAAGCATTTGTAGGGGTTTGGTAGTGGAAATTTCATTTTTGGGCTTAAAACGCTTTTAACTAATTTGTTCTTTTGACAAGTGTCACATAAGCCAAGATTTTCAAAATTCAATTTGGGTAGTCCTTTTACATGTTGGTTTTGTAAATAGTTTGCAAATTTTTGTATCCAACATGACCAAGTTACCTATGCCATAAACTAGTTAAATCATTATTGGCGACTAGACAAGATACATTTTGACTAACCAAATCACTTGTGCAAATTTTGTAAAGATTGCCTTTTCTAATTGCTTCACAAATAATTTTATCATTTTTGGAAATAAGGCATTTTTCTTTATTAAAAACAACATTATAATTTGAATCACAAAGTTGGCTAACACTTATCAAATTGAACTTAAGCCCTTCTACTAAAAGAACATTACTAAGAGAGAAAGAAGATTTACCAATTTCTCCATTTCCAAGAATTTTTCCTTTGCCATTGCTTCTAACATGACCATACCCTCTTCTTGGAGTTTGATGTTGGTAAAAGTTCTCTCTTTCCTCGGTCATATGGCGTGAACATCCGCTGTCCACGAGCCATTTTGAATCTTCCATTGTTGTTATAGCCCCTATAACCTACAAAGAAATTATTTTTAGGTACCCTATAATTTTGGGGTCCATGGGGTTAGCCTTGAGACCTTTAGGTCTCCAATAATAGCTAAAATTATTCTTCAATTTACAATTGCTAGCATAGTGTCCATTTTTACCACAATAAAAACAAGTAATAATACGAGGATTACTAGCACGTAAAATGTTGGACCTTGGTCTTTTTCTTAAAAGCATTTTGAAAAGGTTTGTAACCAAGTCCTAATTTAGAATGCTCACCTCTTTGTGCATCTAAAATTTTTGTGACTTTATCCGTACTTAAATTGAATCGATGCACATCCTTTTTCAAATTTTCAATATCATTTGTGAGCGTTTGTTTTTCGGTTTCAAGTGTACGGACCATAGTAAGAGTAATAGCATGAGCTTTATCAAGAGAGTCATAAGTAAATAATTTATCTTTTTCTAGTTTAACTCTTTATGCTCCTTTTTCAAATTCTTGTATTTAATAATCAAATTTTGAAACTCATTTTGCAATTCATCAAAATCACATTGTAATTCATCAACTAGGAAAAGAAGATGAAGCATTAGAGCGTACCTCGGTATTTTCATCGCCTATAGCCATAAGACCATGTTCGGATTCTCCTTCCTCGCTCGGTTGTTTCAAGTAATTCATCCCAAGTTTTGACATCCGCATTTAACGCCTTCTTTTTCGGAAAAGGTTTTTTCTTCCTTTGTTCCTCTTCCGCTAATTTTGGGCAATCGGCTATGTAGTGCCCGAATTTTCCGCATTTGAAACAAGAATTGTCTCTTGGCTTTCTTGCTTTATTTTTGTTTACAAATTTTGCAAATTTTCTAACAAGAGCCGTCGTTTCTTCATCATCCTCATCACTAGCATAATAAACATTATTAAAAGAAGATGCTAAGCCTTTAATAATATTTTGCATGCGGTTTAGAGGTGGATGGTTGAGAATTTTTCCTCTCCTTGAGATATACTTCATAAATAAGGAGGTTCCCAATAAGCTCATCAAACTTGAGTGTCTCAAGATTTTGAGCTTAGTGATTGCCGTCACTTTTTCGGACCATGAGCCGGAAGGGCATTTAAGACTTTGGTCACCTTATCTTCTTCGGAGATGACCTTTCCAAGAGCCACAAGAGGATTGACAATGTTGTCAAGCCTTTCCACCATTTTTGATATGCTTTCACCATCATGCATATTGAAATTTTCAAAGTCTTTCACAAGCATTGTTTTTCTTGCTTGCTTCACTTTCTTTGTTCCCTCATAGATGGTTTCTAATTTTTCCCAAACTTCATGTGCCGACCGTATGCCTCTTGCGATTATATTCGGTGGCGGTAAGAGAACAATGTAAAATGTTTAAGGCCTTACCGTTTAAAGAGAAAGCCTTCTTGTCATTTTCATCATATTCTTTGAACGGCTTGGGAGTCGTGGGTACCATCCTCCAATTTTGTTGTTGGTTGAGCAACTCCTTCAATAACCACATTCCAAATATCAAATCCGCACCCTTGTAGAAAGCACTCCATGCGGTCTTTCCAAAATGCGTAGTTGTTGGCGTCGAATAGTGGTGGCTTGTTGGTGGATGCGCGGTGGTGAGATAAGCTTCATTCGTAGCCATGGATCTTTCCTCTTTACTCGGACGAGCTAGCCAAAGAGTTTGTCTCCGATACCACTTGTTAGTCCAAGTGACTACGATAATCTAGAGGGGGTGAATAGATTATGCCGATTTTTCGCAAATCGCCCTCTTTTTAAATGAACAAGTAATTGACAAGAATGTAAATGTGGAAATTAACCAACACTCGATGATTTATAGTAGTTCAACCCACCTAGGGCCTAATCTACTACCACCCCAAGATCTCCTGGGATGGATTTCAAAAAAGAAAAAGATTTTATTAATTACCACAATTAATACAACACCTTGAGGATCACCACAATCCTCTTACAACACCTTCAGGAGATTACCACAATCTTCCTTCACCACCTTTGAAGAGTACCACACTCTTCAAACACCTATCACCTAGATCACCCAAGCGTATTCTTACCACAAGAATATTCACAAGGATGTCTTGTGTTGAATGATGGACAAAAAATTAAGATTACAACTCTATGAAACCAATACAAAGATTGAGTACAAGTGTAATCAAGAATCAAAAAGTCTAGACCTCAAAGATGTGCAAGTGAAAGTACTTAGGCTATTACAACAAGAATGTAAAAATGAAAGCGTGAACAATTTGCAGATTTCTTGTTGTGTATTTTGCTTGTGTGTGTTGTGTCTTGTGTCTTCAATTCATCCTCTATTTATAGGGAAGTCTTTACCAACATAGGCTCCCAACATAGGCTCTCTATCTCCACTTTTGTCTACAAAAAGAAGATCACAAGATGTAAAAATATTGTACAAAAATCAAAAGTAAATCTTCTTTGTCAAGAATTTCAAATAGCATAATTTTGCTGTCACAAAATAGCATAGGCGATCGGTTGCCCTGTTGAAGATTTCACCGTTTGAAAAAAATAGTGCGATCCAGGTAGAGATTGCAGGGGTGCGGCCGGTCGGAGGGGGTCGGCCGTCGCCAGTGCGACCGTCGGCCTCCCCCGATCGTCCCCTGCTCCATTTTTTCAAGTCGATGTTCTGTTTCATTTTTTCAACTCTTTCGTGTACGGCCGACGCTTTGGGCGACCGATCGACGACTCCCAATTTGAAATGTTGTCCGATTTTTATCAAAAATAAACTTCAAGAAATACTCCAAAAATTAGTAAAAACATTTTAAATCATTTGGGAGTATTTGGACAACATTTATAAACATAGTTTTGGTGTAATAACCAATTTAAACAAAACCATCAAAAGTGTTGTCCAATTTTTATCAAATTAAAAACTAAGAAATACTCCAAAAATTAGTAAAAACATTTTAAATCATTTAGGAGTATTTGGACAACATTTATAAGCATTGTTTTGGTATAATAACTCATTTAAACATAATCATCAAAATCTTGATAAAACATTTATCTAACAACACCTAGATCACCCAAGTGTGTTCTTACCACAAGAACACTCACAAGGATATCTTGTGTTGAATGATTACCCAAAAATTCAAGATTACAACTCGATAATGAATTATACAATTGAGTGCAAGTGTAATCAAGAATTGCCTAGACCTCAAGAATGTGAAAGTGATAAGCTAGGCAAATTACAACAAGAATAATGACAATATAAGACCAAGTGTTTGCTTGAGTATTTCTTGTGTGTTGTATTGTTCTCTCCTTGTTGTTGTGCTTCGATCTTCCTCTATTTATAGGAGATGATTGATCATTGATAGGCTCCTCTTGGAATCGATATCTACAAAAAATTGCAATTAAAATCAAGATTATAGCTGTTAGAAATCAATCCCACAATTTAAGGAAAAGTTGTCTCGCAAACTCAACTGATAGTTTCTCGATAAAGAGAGGGTGCGACCGGTCACAGAGAGATAAGATTGAAATGAGTTTGATGCAATTTTTACACAGGGGACCAAATGCGGGGGGTTCGACCGGTCGCCCTTGATCTTGACCGATTGGGGTGTTTAAAAAAGAAACAGAGAAGTCTGCACTTGAGAGGGCATTCCTGTGCACGACGCCCGGGTCGATCGGTCGACCGCCCCGATTTCTCCTACGTCCCTTTTTCTCGTTTCAAAACTCAACTCAGTACAAAGAGTTGCCTATAGGGGGACCGGTTGACCTCAAAACAAAAGTGTTGTCCAATTTTATATCCAAAATAAACTTCAAGAAATACTCAAAAAATAGTAAAAACATTTTAGACCAATCGGGAGTATTAGAACAACATTTAAAAACATAGTTTGGATGTAAAAACCGATTGATACAAAATCATTAAATGTGTTGTCCAATTTAGTCGAAAATAAACTTGAAGAAATACTCCTAAAATATTAAAACCATTTTAAATTATTTAGGAGTATTTGGACAACCTTTAAAAATATTGTTTTGGTATAAAAACAAAATCATCAAAATCATGATAAAACCGTTTATCAAACAATCTCCCCAAAACAATTTTAACGAGGTCGATTTTGAAAACAAAAAAATTTACCTAGGTTAAAAGAATTATCCGTTGTGAGTGACAACATTCCACGCAATATAATCACAAGGATGGGAGTAGAGATATTCAAACACATATAGCAAAAAAGCTCCCCTATCAATATGCGAAACAAGAATAATGTAAAAGCAATCAACCACAAGCTAAAAGCTTAGCTTTTACATATTGATCTTAAGTACAAAAGCTTATAAGCTCCCCTCACAATAAAACATCATTAGACAAGTATATAAGTCCATAATTCAACAAATGGACTAAGTATAATCCATAATTTATGGATTTAAGAAGCCATAGCTTATAGCTTCTTTCCCGAGCTTATTTTAGCTTTTATGAGCTAATAAGCTTATAACCTGTTTCTCCCCTTTGGAATCATCAAAAAAATATTAGCACGATAAAAACATCATATAATCATATCAAAGTGCGCAACTAAACCGATGTATCGAGCTATTTGAACATCAATCTTATAGACCAAATCGAAGGAAAAGTCGATCATACGACTTGTAGAAGCTTATGAAAACTCATTTGATTTGAAAAACATGATCTCTATAAATATATAGGACATTTGAAAACAAGAGAATCATGTAGGTGATGACTTTTTCATTGAAATATTTTATCGAACACTTGACGGACGCAAAAATTGAAGAGGATATATATAGCCCTTGTAAATGTAATCAAGCCAAGTTTTTCGTCACCAAAAGCAATTTTACAAATATCATTCATCAACAATCATCATGCTCAACACAAATATATAAGAATTGCATCAAAAATATACATATAGGCCAAGTTCTCAAGGTTCAACCCAATTGAGATAAGGAAGTGGAATTCTTACCATTTAATTGATGAAGACGAGCAATAATGATGATAATCGAGCTAGATAATCCCCAAAATATGAAATTTATGCAACAAAACTCATTTGGAGTGAATTGTGTGTGCAAATGACAAATGGGTCGAAATAGAGAGGAAAAACATTAAAATGCCAAAATACAAGAACAGAGGCGGTTTTAACCAAATTTTCATAGTGGGCGACCGGGTCAAGGGCTTAGGCGGCCGTCGACCGCCCGCTGGCAGCTCACCGGTTTAATTCGTTATGAAAATCCGAAATTTGATACAAAATCTAATTTTTGCCCCTAAGTTTTAAAAACGTGCAAAATAAAAACATGACATCATTCAATATACATTATGTCATAATCAAGCTCGAAATACTTGGCGGTGAACGATTAAAAAGTCCCACGAGTTATCCTTGAGACGGAATTAAACACATCTCAAGTTTTTGTTAAACATGCAATCCCTTAGAAAAAGATATCGAATCTCAATATGTTTAGGAACCATATTTTGAAAAATTATTATCACCGACTTGTTATCCCGAAAAAGTGTCTTTTAAATATTTGAAAATTTCTTTTAACGATACTTTAATGAGATTCGTTGGGATAGTTTTTGAAGTCGAGCATATTGGCGTAAGGCATATGGAATGTCGAGTCTATGGGAGTAATAAAAGTGAATGAACATACCTCGAATTTGTTTGTCGACCGATATGCCTTCCTCAACCTTTGTCAATCTTTACATGGTAGTCATAGAGGTTGAGATGGTTCTTTCTTCTTCAATGCTTCACTTCTTCTTTTGTATACTTTGAGTGTGGAATATAACCACTTTCTTGGCATTGTTGAACTTGAGTTCCAATGAAGAAATTGAGCTCCCCTCATCATGATCATCTTAGGTTCACCTTGCATTGACTTAGAAAAATATCTTGCACAAATATTCATAAGTAGCTCCAAACATAAATTTGCACAAGTAAACAATCTTGCCCTTTTTCAAAAAAACAAAGAAGGTAGATTAACTTTACCTCTTGTAAAATTATTTTGTAGAAATAGCTAAGTCTATCAAACCACACATGGGGTGCTTGTTTTAAACATAATAAGGCCTTTTATAAAAATCATCTTGGCCTATAAAAATCTTTCAAACCCCAGTTGTTTTACATAGACTTCTTCTAGAATAAAAGCCGTTTAGAAAATTGGATTTAACATCCATTTGGTAAAGCTTGAAATTTTCTTAAAACAAGAATGGGCAAGTAGAATGCGAATAGCTTCTAAATGTGCCATAGGTGCAAATGTATCATCAAAATCAATACATTCTTCTTGACAATACCATTGAGCTACTAACCTTGTCTTGGTCATTTATCTTGTTCCAAAATACCAAAAATTCCTGCAAAATCTTATCAAGACATCTTGCACAAGAACATAGTAATATCGAATAATAGAGACATTATAGCAAGTAACACATACTATGCTTAAAGAAAATCATCAAGAATATAATACAACATGTAAGTTCAAATAGGCTTATAGAAAGCTATATAAGGTCTCTTTTAAAATTTGAAACTCCGAGAGCAAATAGTTGAGACTTCATTAAAAAGAAGTATTTGAACAAGAGTTGGCAAAGCAAATATGTGCAATCAATTATCGAATAATGTCTTTCAAAAATCAAAAATCCTTTTTAATGGCACTTGTGTGAAATACTTTGAAATAACTTGAAAAACAAGCACATAGGCATATGACAAAAATATATTGAGTCTATAAGATGAATACCAATGATGAGCGTACCTCGATAGTTTAACATCTCTTGAAGAGGATGACGAAATATATATCCTACATATATCTTAAACAACTCTAAAGACAAAGCAACATGATACAAGTGTAGGATAAAAACAATATATGTCACAAGTATGCTTATGCCAAGAGAATCCATAGGAGATTATAAAACACAATAGTTAAAGCAAATGCACAAGAGTTTTAAAAACATCATGCAAGGTCTTCTTTTCTAAAAATATTTTGAAACTCACAAATATATTGAAGACCTAAATTTTAAAAATAAATTTTTAAAACTCATTTTGAAAAATCATTTTACAATTATGACACAAATAAAAACATGCATAATAATAAAATACATATTTAAATAGGGAGATACGATTTACCAATTACGCCATTTCCATGAGTTGTGTCGTTTCCATTGTTGATGATATCTTCCCCTTTGAAAATCATCTTGTTGATGATAGCTTCTCCAATTGCTCCATCTCCAAGGATTATGTTCATTCCATTGTTGATAATGTATTTCTCTTGGAAATTCATTGTGGTGATGTCTTCTCCTTTGATCAAATGAAATGGGCATTTGACGTCTTCTTGACGGTATGAATTTTCCTTGATTCCGCAGGGTACCTAATATGACATTGCTTTGTAGTACCCTCAAGTGTTTGAGTCCTTTAGGATTAGCTTTGAGACTTTTAGGTCTCCAACAATAATTAGAGCTATTTCTAGCCCGCAAGTATTTACCGTATGACCATTTTTACCACAATAGAAGCATGTAATAATTCTAGAAGTGTAATGACCAACATGCTTAGAGACTTGACTATTTTTCATATGATTAACAACATTGGGCTTATGGTCAAGTCCTTGTTTCAATTTATCACAATTATGAACATCAACAATATCGGTCATTTTATCGGTACTTTCAAGTTGGATTTTGATAAATCCTTTTTCATGCAATTAATATCCTCAACAAGAGTACTATTTTCTTTTTCAAGGTTTCTAACTTTATCAAGTGTGGTGGTGTGAGCACATGATAGTGATTCATAGGAAGTAAATAAACTCTCCTTATCATTTTTCAAAACATTGAATTCCTTTTTCAAATTTTTGTACTTAACAAGTAAATTTTGGAATTCATTTTGAAGGTCATCAAAATCATTTTGCAAATCACTATAATCATTTTGTATAACAATATCATAGGAAGTAGAGGTTTAAGACATACCTCGTTTTCTTCTTTGATGCCCATAAAACATTGTTCAACTAATTCATAGTTGGAAGTTGTAAAAGGCTTGTTCCTTAGATTTGACCTTGTATCCCTTTGAGAAGTAGATGCTTTTGAGTTGCTCCTATCATTTGCATATACTTCATGAATGGCTTCTAATTTTTGCCATACTTCATGGGCCGATCGAATTCATACAATAAGATCATATTCCAAATTGGTAAGTGAACAATATAAAATATTGAGAGCTTTACCATTTAAGGATATGATTTTCTTTTCTTCATCATTGAGCTCCTTGAGAGCTTTGGAGGTGTATGGTGTGTCTTTCACCGGAATGGATTCTCCATTGATGACCATGTTCCAAATATCGAACCCGCAACCTTGTAAATAACATTCCATTCTTTTTTTTTCCAAATTTATTTAAAATTTTTGGAATCAAATCGAGGTGGCTTGGTGGTGGAGGTGTCTTAGGAAGGGTAAGCTTTATTCGTAGCCGACGATCGTTCCTCTTCACTCGCTATGTGAAATGAGTTTGCCAAAGAGTTTGGCTTTGATACCACTTGTAAATCCAAGCGATAATCTAGAGGGTGAATAGATTATCTCCATCTTTTCGATTATGCCGACTTTTTGAATCAAATACGCCAAGACAAGAATAAAGGTGCGGAAAGTAAACAACACACGCGATTTATAGAGCTTCACCCCACCTAGGGACTACGTGCTCTACCACCCTAGTATATCCGGGATGGGTTTCGAAAAAGAAAAGTAATTTTATTAATTACCAAAATTAATACAAATTCAACTTACAACAACACCTTGAAGAGCACCACACTCTTCTTCAACACCACCTTTGAGATTACCACAATCTTGTTTGATACATGTTTTTATCTTAATTTTGATGATTTTATTTTGTCACAAACAATGTTTTTAAAGGTTATCCAAATACTCCTAAATGATTTAAAATGGTTTTAATATTTTCCTAGTATTTCCTCAAGTTTATTTTTTATAATAATGGACAACACTTTTAATGATTTTATGTCAATGGGTTTTTACTCCTAAACAAGATTTCTAAATGTTGTCTAAATACTTCCGATTGGTTCAAAATGTTTTTACTAAATTTTCGGAGTATTTCTTGAGTTTTATTTTCGACAAAAATTGGACAACATTTACTGCCTCGTGGTCGACCAGTCGCCCATAGGGCAACCCGTACACAAGATGATTTTTGAAACAAAAAAGAGACGGATGAAAAATGTCGCAGTCGACCGGCCGCCGGCGTCGGCCGTCAGTCGACCGGCGCCCGCCAGTCGACCGGCACTGCAAGTTCGTGTCAAACAGAACTTCGGACCTTGCATTTTTGAGTTAGGGGACCGGTTGAGACAGTGGTCGACCGGCCAAGCCTATGTCGATCGGTCGCCTACTGAAATTTTCAATGTGTTCTTCAATTCTCTTATTTCTATGCGATCGGTCGCCATGTGCATTAACAAAAAAATATGACCGTTTGACAATGAACCGTTTCCTTAAATTGTGGAATTGATTTCTAACAAATATATTCTTGATTTTAATTGTATTTTTCTCAGTAGATTTTTAATTCCCAAGAGGAGCCTATGCTTGATCAATCATCTCCTATAAATAGAGGAAGTTTTGTAGCAACCAATACAACAATTGAGATACAACACAACAAGATACACTTCAAGCAAATACTTGGTCTTTCATTGTTATTATTCTTGTTGTAAATTTGCCTAGCTTATCACTTTCACATCTTTGAGGTCTAGGCTATTCTTGATTACACTTTGCACTCAAATTGTAATATTCATTATTGAGTTGTAATCTTGATTTTTGGTTATCATTCAACACAAGATATCCTTGTTGTAAGTCCAAGCTGCTACGATAATCTAGAGGGGGTGAATAGATTATCTCCATCTTTTCAATTTCGCCCTCTTTTTCAACCGAATGCTCAAAGATAATAACAAAGGTGCGGAATGTAAACAACACACGACGATTTATTTAAAGAGGTTCAACCCACCTAAGGCCTAATCCTCTACCACCCCAAAGATATCCGGGATGGATTTCGAAAAGAAAAAGAATTTTATTAATTACCAAAATTAATACAAATACAACTTACAACAACTTGAAGAGCACCACACTCTTCTTCGACACCACCTTTGGAGATTACCACAATCTCCCTTTGAAGATTACCACAATCTTCCTTCAACGGCACTTGTGAAGATTACGGAATCTTCAACCTCAAGAATACCAAATTCTTCAACACCTCAATAAGAAGATTACCACAATCCTCTTCACCTATCACCTAGATCATCCAAGTATGTTCTTACCACAAGAACACTCACAAGGATATCTTGTGTTTGAATGATAACCAAAAATAAAGATTACAACTCAATAATTGTTGGACCTCTAGCGCTACTCGGATTGACGATCGTCCCCACAAACCAACACGAGTCTTTTCTAGCGCTTTGTCCTCACTCACGCGCACTCGGAAAACTTCCCGGGGGTCACCCATCCCATGTCTACTCCGTGGCCAAGCACGCTTAACCTCGGAGTTTCTATGTAATGAGCACCGAGAAAAGAAGATGCATCTCGTTGGTATAGGTAGTCCAAATCATATCCTTTAAGCTATCCTTTTAACTATGCAATCCAAATCACGAGTTCGAATCGCGGGCGCGCCGCGCCTATTTTAAAGCCCATTGCGGGCGGATGATCTTGGACCAAATCCCAACAATCCCCTCCCAAAGACTGCCATCTTCTCGCCTCCAAAGTGCTTGGCAACCTCCGCTGTCCGCCAAACTTCCCGCCTAACGCCAACTTCTTCATTCAAGCGTCGCGTCACACGCCCGGCCTCTCGATTCCGGCCACCCAAAGAATTACACCTTCGATTTCGATCTGTTTACCTCCTCCGCCCACCACCTGGCAACTTACCCTTCGATTCCTGTCCACCCAACAACCTACACCTTCGGCCCGATTCCAGATCTATTTTACCCGAGTTCCGCCACCTGGCAACCTACCCTTCAGCCTCTGTCCACCCGAACCTACACCTTCGCCTTGATTCGATGTTTCCCCACCTGGCAACTTACCCTTCAGTTCTGGTCCACCCAAAGAACCTACACCTTCGATTCCAACAGATTACCTCGCTTTCGGCCATCGGCAACCTACCTTCGATTCGGTCCGTTTACCTCATTGCGCCAAAGCATCTCAGTTCACCGCTCCCGAAACCTCCATCGCAGCGTGCTTCCAAGGGAATTTGAACTCGTGACTGCTCGATACCGTTGTTGGACCTCTAGCGCTACTCGGATTGACGATCGTCCCCACAAACCAACACGAGTCTTTTCTAGCGCTTTGTCCTCACTCACGCGCACCCTGGAAAACTTCCCGGGGTCACCCATCCCATGTCTACTCCAGGCCAAGCACGCTTAACCTCGAGTTTCTATGTAATGAGCACCGAAAAGAAGATGCATCTGTTGGTATAGGTAGTCCAAATCATATCCTTTAAGCTATCCTTTTAACTATGCAATCCGAGCGCTCACGAGTTCGAATCGCGGGCGCGCGCCTGCCAGCGCTTTTTTAAAGCCCATTGCGGGCGGGATCTTTGGACCAAATCCCAACAATAATGAATAATACAATTTGAGTGCAAAGTGTAATCAAGAATAGCCTAGACCTCGAGGATGTGAAAGTGATAAGCTAGACAAATTTACAACAAGAATAATAACAATGAAAGACCAAGTATTTGCTTGAAGTGTATCTTTGTTGTGTTGTATTACAATTGTTGTTTTTGTTGCTCCAAGACTTCCTCTATTTATAGGAGATGATTGATCAAGCATAGGCTCCTCTTGGGGATTGAAAATCTACTGAGAAAAATACAATTAAAATCAAGAATATAGCCGTTAGAAATCAATCTCACATTTTAAGGAAATGTGTTTCTTTGTCAAACGGTCATATTTTTGTTGTCAAAACACAGGGCGACCGGTCGCACGTAAATAAGAGAAAATAAGAACACTTTGAAAATTACAACAGGGGCCGGTCGACGTAGGCTTCGACCGGTCGACCCTGCCTCAACCGGTCCCCCTAAACAAAAAACGAAGGGGTTAAGTTCTGTTTCAAAAAGAAACTTGCAGTACCGGTCGCACTGGGCGACAGGCGACCGACGGCCGACGCCCGGCGCCGGCCGACGACTGCTTGTTTTTCTTTCCGTCTCATTTTCTGCTTTCTAAAAACATCTTCAGTGCGGGTTGCCTATATGCGGCCACGTCGACCACGAGATTTAAATATTGTCCAATTTTTGTCGAAAATAAAACTCAAAAATACTCCGAAAATTTAGTAAAAACATTTTAAACCGATCGGGAGTATTAGGACAACATTTAGAAACATCGTTTGAGAGTGAAAACCCAATAACGTAAAATCATTAAAAGCGTTGTCCAATTTAGACGAAAATAAACTTGAAGAAATACTCCTAAAATATTAAAACCATTTTAAATCATTTAGGAGTATTTGGACAACAATAAAAAACATTGTTTTGGTGACAAAATAAAATCATCAAAACTAAGATAAAAACATGTATCAAACAATCTCCCTTTTTGATGATTACAAACCAAAACAATTTTTACACAAACTAAGAGAGCAATTTTAGAAATGATTTTCCGGTAAAAATATTTGACCGTTTGGAAGCAACCAAAATTTCCAAATTAAAGCAACCAAGTAGGGAGTAAATATTTTCAATAATAAGCACAAGCTCCCCTATCAACAAGCACATCAAGAATAATGAAAAAAACAATTGTCCATAAGCTAAAAGCTTTAGCTTTTACAATTTGTTCAAGAGCTTATAAGCTCCCCCTGTCACAAAACAACATTAAACAATAATATAAGTCCATCAAGCAACAATTGGACTAAGAACAAATCACAACTTATGGCTTTTATGAGCCATAGCTTATAGCTTTTATGACAAGCTTTTATTAGCTTCTTTGAGCTAATGAGCCAATATCCTGTTTCTCCCCCTTTGGAATCATCAAAAAGAATGTTAGGATGGTGAAAACACCATACAATAATATCAAAGCGCGCCAAAGGAATGGTTTAAAAACCGTTGAGCAATTAAGGCGTAATAATCCAAGGAAAATTGGAGAATTGAAACATAAAAGATCCATAAGCTTATTAGTAAGCTAAAAACATGATTTCAAAAAGATTTTAAGACATTTTGAAGCAAGAGAATCATGTAGAAGTTGAAAGTTTCATTGCGACATTTTAACAAACACCTTGTGTGCTTTTAAAAATAGAAGAGGTTGTATATAACATTTGTAAATGGTTAAAGCCAAAAATTTTCATATCAACAATCAACCTCATTCCAAAGCTCAATAAGATCATATGCAACATACGCAACATTTGTTCATCAAATAAGAAGCTCAAAGTAGATTCTCAAGGGTTCAACCCAATTGAGATAAGCTAAGAAGGATCAAGGCATTACAAATGCCAAAAATTAGAACAATCATCAAGTAATATAAGTCATGCCTTAAACAATACATGTATGATATATCAAATGTCCCAATGCATATGCAACTAAGCATAATGATCAAAGCATTAAGAGAAGCACTTTTACCATCAAGTACTTCATACCAATTTTAAACAATGCTTTAGAGTATCTTTACCATCAAATACTCCATCAAAGTCAAGATCATCCACAAGTCATTATCAACTTGCAATTTTAACCCTTTTAAGAAAGACAAGCAAATATCATTAGTACAAATGAGTTTTACAAAAGTTTATCAAAATACAAAGCAACATTAATGAAAATGCTAGAAAGTAAAGGGGTGGGGGTAACATCATTCCTCATCCGAGGAGAAGCAAGATCCGGAATTAAGTCCTTGATGAATTTCTTTAACTTGCCGATAGACTTTTGCATTTTGGAGGTCTTTTGCTCCAAAGCCTCATACCTCGTCTCATGAAAAGCCCTCATCTCATCAAATTCGGCTTGAGTATACCTCCTAGGCGGTTGAGCACCGGTATTACCCTCCGGATTGCTTGGTTCGCCCTCTTCCGCCAATCTTGCGGCCTCGATGTCATCAAAGAGGTCATTAGGATCGGGAGACTCTTGACCTCTTCCTCTCGCCATTTTGGTTGGTCGGATTTCCATGTTCTTGCGCATATTGACCATTTGGGCGATGTTATCAATGTCAAAGTCGTTTTGAAATACCTCCGAGTTACACTCCGACGAAGGTAGTCCCGATTGAATAAGAAGTTTACAAATCCATTTCCCATAACCAACTTCTTATTACCTTGAGTAATGGACTCGATAAGACATTGAATAAGTATGACACCAAAGTTAAGTGGTTCCTCCTAGCAATCTTATAAGTCAAAAAATAATCCATATTGCTAGGCATCTTTCCCGACTTACCACAAATGCAATATGCGACAATGACCGATAAAATACGATGCTCAAGTGTCATTGCCAACAAAGAATACTTTGGCCATACTCCCAAATACGTCTTAACTTCTTTCATTGACACCCCCACATTTCATCATTCCAAGTCCCACAAGAGAAATAATCCCAACCACCTTCTCTAACATGTAAAAGCAAAATATCATTGGGAGTCCATCTAAAATGACGACCCTTTATAAGCGAATTAACGGCAATCGGCTTTCTTTCATTATCATATTGCACCCACATATTAGCATAAAAATGTTGGATAATATCATCATCATACAAAACATAAGCATGCTCCCATAGATACATCCAACCTTGTTCCTCAAAAAATCCTCTTATAGTAGGATACTCATTTGTAAATGAACTAAAACGACACATTTTAGTCCGAGCAATAGATTTACCTCCCATCCCCGAATCCTCATAGTACCATTCCGCATACTTATTGATGAAATTAATAGCATTGCGGGAATTAGGAGCTTGAGTAACAAAAGATTTTTTACCTTTCGCCCAACGGCAATTTTCGAAATGCGAAATTGTTCCGCGGCTTCGGTAATTTGGGCCCGAGAGAGAATGGGATTTTGAACATCATCACCTTCTTGAGCCACGTTTCTTTGAGCGGCTCGAATATCCCTTTGTTCGCCGTCTCGCCGATTTCTCAAGTACCCTCTCCGCCCTTTCTTCTCTTAGAAGTGGGATTTTGATAGGTGGAATTTCTTGGAGGAGCCATATATGTAAGATTCTTGTGAAAATAAGAAGATTAGCAACAAGAATCGTGAAAAATGATGAAGAATTGAAGATTTTTGAAGAAAAGGGAAAAATCGCTATAGGGTTTTAAGAATATGTCCTGCGTCTGTTTTAAGAGTCAAGACAGAAAGTTTTAAGTGCAAAAATGGTCCGGGCGGCCGGTCGAGGTAGAGGCGACCGGTCGAGGTGCGGGCGGCCGTCGCCCTGCTATGACCGTCCCAAGTGATTTTTCTTTCTCCCGAGTTTTCCAAAATTCGATTTTTCACCCAAAAAGTTTTAAAACTTTGCAAAAATATAAGTTTGGACTATATCCAACAAATATGGGTTTTGGGAAAATATATAAACGATAAAATCGAGACTAAACACGTAGTGCCTTTTAAAGAAAATATTTGCAAGATTAATTAGGGGCACTTAAGGGGTCAAAATGAAATATCTTGAAAGATATGTGCATAAGCATAATATCGAGTTTAAAGAAAAATACGAGTAGACATACCTCGATGGTTTAAGAAACTTGATGACGTAATAGCCAATGAGTATGAAATATGTATCCTACACAATTCTTAGACAACATTTTCATAGAAAATTCAAGTGTAGGCAAATAATATGAGATATCAAAAAGAGCTTATGCTATAAGATTTCATAAGAGATAATAAGTCACATAAGTCTAATAAAATGCTCAAGAGTTTTAGAAAATCATGCAAGGTCTCTTTTTAAAAAATTTGAAACTCATAAATATATAAGAGACCAAAAAAAAATACTTGAAGATTCATTTTGCAATTAAGACACAATTAAAAGTATGCATAGATTTAAAAATAAAATGCATATACAAATGGGGAGATACGGTTTACCAATTACGCCGTTTCCATGGGTTGTGTCTTTCCCATTGTTGATGATATCTTCCCGTTGAGAAGTCACTTTGTTGATGATGACTTCTCCATTTCCAAGATTGGTTACCTTCCCATGGTTGATGGTTTCTTCTTCTTTGAAAATCATCTTGTTGATGATGTCTTTGCCATTTCAAGGATTGTGTTCTTCCCATTTTTGATTATACGCTCTTCTTGGAAATTGGCTTTGTTGAGAGTAGTTTCTCCTTCTTTGATCAAATGAAACGTTCATTTGATGTTTTCTTGGTGGCATGAATTTTCTCCGATTTTTGCTTTGCCGGTACCTAATAGCACATTGTTTTGTGGTACCCTCATGTGTTTGGGTCCTTTAAGATTAGCTTTGAGACTTTTAGGTCTCCAACAATATTTAGAGCTATTTCTAGCCCGACAAGAATTAGCCGTATGACCCTTTTTGCCACAATAAAAACAAGTAATAATTCTAGGAGCATAATGACCAATATGCATAGTGACTTGATCCTTTTTCATATGATTAACAACATTAGGCTTATGATCAAGTCCTTTATCACAATTATGAATATCAACGATATTGGACATTTTATTGGTACTCAAGTTGGATTTTAATAAATCCTTTTTCATGCAATCAATATTCTCAACAAGAGTACTATTTTCTTTTTCAAGGTTTCTAACCTTGTCAAGTGTGATGGTGTGAGCACATGATAGTGATTCATAAGAAGTAAATAAACTATCCTTATCATATTTCAAAATATTGAATTCCTTTTTCAAATTTTTGTATCTAACAAGTAAGCTTTGGAATTCATTTTGAAGTTCATCATAATCATTTTGTAAATCACTATAATCATTTTGAATGACAATATCATAGGAAGTAGAGGGTTTAAGACATACCTCATTTTCTTCATTGATGCCCATAAAACAATATTCAACTTCTTCATAATTGGAAGTTGTAGGAGGCTTATTCCTTAGATTTGAGCTTGTATGATCTTGAGAAGTAGATGCTTTTGTT
Source organism: Rehmannia glutinosa (assembly GCA_016081115.2). NCBI lineage: Eukaryota > Viridiplantae > Streptophyta > Magnoliopsida > Lamiales > Orobanchaceae > Rehmannia > Rehmannia glutinosa. The sequence goes on along the minus strand of JABTTQ020000835.1, from coordinate 662,970 downwards.
TGACTCTTTCATTTGCAAATACTCCATAGATGGCTTCTAATTTTTGCCATACTTCATGTGCCGACTTTATTCCTACAATATGTTCATATTCTAAATTAGTAAATGAACAATACAAAATATTTAAAGCCTTACCGTTTAAGGAGATGATTTTCTTTTCTTCATCATTGAGCTTTTTGAAGCCTTTTGAGGTGTATGGTGTATCTTTCGTCGGAATGGATTCTCCATTAATGACGGTGTTCCAAATGTCGAACCCGCAACCTTGTAGATAGCATTCCATTCTTTCTTTCCAAAAATTAAAATTCTTGGAATCAAATAGTGGTGGCTTGGTGGTGGAGGTGCCGGATAGATGAGCTTCGTTCGTAGCCATCGATCGTTTCTCTTCACTCGCGATGTGAAACGAGCTTGCCAAAGAGTTTGGCTTTGATACCACTTGTAAGTCCAAGCGGCTACGATAATCTAGAGGGGGTGAATAGATTATCTCCATCTTTTCGATTTCGCCCTCTTTTTCAACCGAATGCTCAAAGATAATAACAAAGGTGCGGAATGTAAACAACACACGACGATTTAAAGAGGTTCAACCCACCTAGGGCCTAATCCTCTACCACCCCAGTATATCCGGGATGGATTTCGAAAAGAAAAAGAATTTTATTAATTACCAAAATTAATACAAATACAACTTACAACAACTTGAAGAGCACCGCACTCTTCTTCGACACCACCTTTAGAGATTACCACAATCTCCTTTGAAGATTACCACAATCTTCCTTCAACGGCACCTTGTGAAGATTACCACAATCTTCAACCTTGAAGAATACCAAATTCTTCAACACCTCAATAAGAAGATTACCACAATCCTCTTCACCTATCACCTAGATCATCCAAGTATGTTCTTACCACAAGAACACTCACAAGGATATCTTGTGTTTGAATGATAACCAAAAATCAAGATTACAACTCAATAATGAATAATACAATTTGAGTGCAAAGTGTAATCAAGAATAGCCTAGACCTCAAGGATGTGAAAGTGATAAGCTAGGCAAATTTACAACAAGAATAATAACAATGAAAGACCAAGTATTTGCTTGAAGTGTATCTTGTTGTGTTGTATTACAATTGTTGTTTTTGTTGCTCCAAGACTTCCTCTATTTATAGGAGATGATTGATCAAGCATAGGCTCCTCTTGGGGATTGAAAATCTACTGAAAAAATACAATTAAAATCAAGAATATAGCTGTTAGAAATCAATCCCACATTTTAAGGAAATGTGTTTCTTTGTCAAAACGGTCATATTTTTTTTGTCAAAACACAGGGCGACCGGTCGCACGAAAATAAGAGAAAATAAGAACACTTTGAAAATTACAACAGGCGACTGGCCGATGTAGGCTTGAACCGGCCGGCCGACCCTGTCCTCAACCGTCCCCCTAAACAAAAAAACGAAGGGGTTAAGTTACTGTTTCAAAAGAAACTTGCAGTGCCTGTCGCACTGGCGACGAGCGGCCGGACGGCGACGCCTTGAGCGGCCGGTCGACTGCTTGTTTTTCTTTCCGTCTCATTTTTGTTTCTAAAAAACATCTTCAGTCACGGGTTGCCCTATAGGGCGACCGATCGACCACGAGGCGAAATATTGTCCAATTTTTGTCAAAAATAAAACTCAAGAAATACTCCAAAATTTAGTAAAAACATTTTAAACCGATCGGGAGTATTAGGACAACATTTAGAAACATCGTTTGAGAGTGAAAACCCAATAACGTAAAATCATTAAAAGCGTTGTCCAATTTAGACGAAAATAAACTTGAAGAAATACTCCGGAAAATATTAAAACCATTTTAAATCATTTAGGAGTATTTGGACAACAATAAAAAACATTGTTTTGGTGACAAAATAAAATCATCAAAACTAAGATAAAAACATGTATCAAACACTTGTGAGTGTTCTTGTGGTAAGAACACACTTGGATGATCTAGGTGATAGGTGCAAGAAGATTGTGGTGATCTTCTTATTGAGGTGTTGAAGAATTTGGTATTCTTCAAGGTTGAAGATTGTGGTAATCTTCACAAGGTGCCGTTGAAGGAAGATTGTGGTGATCTTCAAAGGGAGATTGTGGTAATCTCCAAAGGTGTTGTTGAAGAAGAGTGTGGTGCTCTTCAAGGTATTGTAAGTTGAAGTTGTATTAATTTTGGTAATTAATAAAATTCTTTTTCTTTTGAAATCCATCCCTGGATATACTTGGGGTGGTAGTAGATTAGGCCCTAGGTGGGTTGAACTACTATAAATCAACGTGTGTTGTTTACATTCCGCACCTTTATTATTGTGTTTGAGCTTTTGGTTCGAAAAAGAGGTCAAATTCGAAAAGATGGAGATAATTTATTCACCCCCTCTAGATTATCGTAGCCGCTTGGACTTACAAATCTCTCTTGAAGATTACCACAATCTCCAACGACACCTTGTGAAGATTACCACAATCTTCAACCTTGAAGAATACCAAATTCTTCAACACCTCGACAAGAAGATTACCACGCCTTCTTACACCTAACACCTAGATCACCCAAGTGTGTTCTTACCACAAAGAACACTCACAAGGATATCTTGTGTTGAATGATTACTCAAAATTCAAGATTACAAATCGATAATGAATTATACAATTGAGTACAAGTGTAATCAATAATAGCCTAGACCTCAAGAATGTGAAAGTGATAAGCTAGACAAATTACAACAAGAATAATGACAATATAAGACCAAGTGTTTGCTTGAGTATTTCTTATTGTGTTGCATTGTTCTCTCCTTGTTGTTGTGCTTCAAATCTTCCTCTATTTATAGGAGATGATTGATCATTGATAGGCTCCTCTTGGAATCGATATCTACAAAAAAATTGCAATTAAAATCAAGATTATAGCTGTTAGAAATCAATCCCATAATTTAAGGAAAAGGCATCGCAAACTCAATGGATAGTTTGTTTGATAAAAGAGGGGCAACCGGTCGCGCAGAGATAAGATTGAAATGTGTTTGATGTAATTTTACACGGAGGACCCGATCAAGGGGTTCGACGGCCGGTCGCCGCTTGATCTTGACCGGTTGGGGGTGTTTAAAAAAAAAGAAACAAAGAGGTGCACGCACTTGAGAGGGCATTACAGTGCACGGCCGCCCAAGGGTCGATCGGTCGCCCCTACGGCCGACGGTCGCCCTGCAGGTCGACCGGTCGCCCTCACCGATTTCTCCTACGTCCCTTTTTCTCGTTTCAAAACTCAACTCGTGCGGGTTGTCCTATAGGGCGTACGGTTGACCTCAAAACAAAAGTGTTGTCCAATTTTATATCGAAAATAAACTTCAAGAAATACTCCGAAAAATACTAAAAATATTTTAGACCAATCGGGAGTATTAGGACAACATTTAGAAACATAGTTTGGATGTAAAAACCGATTGATACAAAATCATTAAATGTGTTGTCCAATTTTGTCTAAAATAAACTTGAAGAAATACTCCGGAAAATATTAAAACCATTTTAAATTATTTAGGAGTATTTGGACAACCTTTAAAAACATTGTTTTGGTATAAAAACAAAATCATCAAAATCATGATAAAACCATTTATCAAACAGTTTACCGATGTAAACCATGTAAATTTATAAATCTAGTGACATAAAACTTGCATGTGAGCTAAAGTCTTACTCAATTAGATTTATTAGCAACTTTATGATAGAACTATCAAATTACGTTCCTTTTCTTAATTCATGTGGGTAGATTAAGAAATATAATTTGATATTATATCCTAATTAACCATATATATAATAAAAACTTCATGTATGATAGAATTTATTATATTTGTATGATTAATTACAATCAATGTTATTATATGATTCTTGAACATACATAATTTTAATTAATTAAAAATATTGTGGCTATTCCTTAATCAATTAAAATTATTTGAATCATCTAACATTTATTACATGAAGAGCTAATTATTTGTACAAAAATACAAATAATCGATTGCATATATGATCTATATCCTTAAATTGCGTGCAAACATTCACACAAAATCAATATATATATATATATATATATATAGGGGATGTTAAAATGAGACCACATATTATAGTGAGACAGTGTGGACTCATCTCAACCTCCATTATCTACATCAATGGCTAAGATAAATAGGGGTTAAAATTACATTAAATATTTAATTAATGCAAAATAAGGGTATAATTGTCAAATTAACCAAGTGGGGGACCATCCAAATATGAAATCGATTATTAGGAGAGAGAAAATCACGTGGGGAGAGAAAATCCGAGAAAATCGCGTTGGAGAGAAAATCGCGCATGTGCTCTCGCCATGCAATCTTTCAGTACACTTATCATATATTTGTTGTATACTTAACACTATTTTACTTGTATGTTTAGCATAATTTTACTGCATATTAAAATGGTCAAACAAAAATATATGGGGACCGTGAATCAAGGAATCGATTATATATATATATATATATATAGAGAATCACGCTCATTAACATGTGGGGACCGTGGATTAAGTAAATCAATTATAGAGAGAGAAAAAATCACGATCATTATTATCTTTGTATATTTAGCATATATTTGATGTACACTTAACACTATTTTGTTTGTATGTTTAACATTATTTTATCGCATATTAAAATGGTCAACACAAAAATATGTGGGGACCGTGGATTAAGTAAATCAATTAGAGAGAGAGAGAGAAAATCACGCTCATTAGTGATGTATATTTAAGATATATTTGATGTATACTTAACATTATTTTGGTGTATATTTAACACAATTTCACTTTGCATATTACAATTGTCAAACAAAAATATAAGTATACAACAAAACACATATAAATATACAACAAATCACATATAAATATACAACAAAAAAACATAAGTATACATAACATAAATATATATATCAAAATTTAACAATTTATACAACAAAACACATCTAAGTATACATCGAAAAACATCTAACTCGTACATTAATCCTAACCGCCTCCTTATAGCCCTCATTTTCTCCGTCATCATCGTCTTCTTCACTAATCCATTCTTTGTTATTTCCACCGTCCGGCAAAATATCCAACCCCGCTATCACTAGTGGCAATTCACCAACACCAACACCACCACCACCCCCGAGTTCACAAACACATAATTAAAAAAAGCACATTCACAAATCACAATATTAAATACAAAATCTAAGCATAGTATTCAAAGTCATGCTACAACTTGGTACTAACATCAAAGCACAATGAACAAGCATCATCGTCAAATCGCATCCCTCCTATTCTCGTACTATCCTATTCCTACTACATTCCTTACACGCACACGCACACAAAGTCTGTATAGTCGCGTGGTTGCACGGAGTCTCTGTCGCCCGGTTTCTCCGCCGCTACTCGGACCCCACAATCGGCCGATCACGATTTTCGAGCGAAATGGCGCCGTGGGAGGCGGATGGCCATCGTCACCATCGCCGACGAGACTTTGCGAGCCGGCGGCTCCATTCTCCACCTCAAGAACTACGACGTCTTGAATTACACCTTCGAGGGGCGGAGGGCGATGGAATTGTTACCAAATGAGAATGAAATTTCTAATAATTAAATTACCATCATGCCCTTTTTAGCTATAAAATAAAACAAAAATAATTATTAAATTGGAAAAATCCCAACCATCTAAAATTTGAGATTTGTGGTCGGGATTAGTCCACACTGTCTCACTCTAATTATGTGGTCTCATTTGATCCTATTCCTATATATATATATATATATATATATATATATATATATATATACAAATATATGCTGCTTCATTATTAAATGCCAAACAATCAAATCTAATGGTTTTAGCATTAGCACATACTATGAAACTACTATAATCCCATCCTCCAAAGCACAAACATGCATAATAAGATTATAAAAAAAAAAGAGGACACGTATATGAAGCAATACAAATAGTGTTTGATTGCTTTGACTCTCATCATTAGAAATTTGAAATCACTTTAAGGCATATATTATGCACATGCATTGAAGGGTATGTCAAGCCACATATTTTCCAACATAATACGTATTCAAAGATGCCGTTGTTAAAAAATACAAAGAAGAAGTTGATCGGAACCCACAAGTTTCAATTCTTATCATAAGACCAAATCACTTTTCGCAGTGATAGAAAAATGAAAAACCGGAGCAAATACGGAAAACCCCAAAGGAAAGTAGAGGTATGAAACGGCTTTGATACCAAATGTAAAATATATCACGTAATACAAAATCGTATTCTAACCATAATGAACACGAGAAAGCGGAAGCGAAATTGGATCGAATTACCTCCGGCCATTGCTAGTTCTTCAATGATACTTGAGAATTGATTTATTCGTGATTAAAGAGTTCTTCTAAGCCCTTGCTCTCGCACGATAATGGAATTCGTTTTCTAAATGTGAGTAGGCTTAGGGACCTCGAATACCAATTTATAGATGATCTCGTCCATCAAGAGATCTACCAAATTCGAAAGAATCTTCCATGATTATTGGTATAATTAGCCAAGATTTGTGCCAATCAAATATGAAAAAGATATAGATCACATATGGAAAAAATATCAATATGATTTTCCTTGATCAAAAAGAAATAATCTTACACAACTCCGATGAGTGAAGCAATGGCAAAACATGTACCAACTTCAATTCGATTAATTTAAATTTTAGTTGAATTAGTGTAGGTTTAGATATTTTAGGTTAAAATTGTTGATGTTGAAACCTTGTTGTGTCGTTAATGGTGGTTATGGATGAGCGAGAAAGATGATGAGTTTTCATCGCATAAATCGATATCGAGATATTATAACTTGACATCGAGGTATCATAACTTGGCATCGAGTTAGCATAATTTGGCATCGAGTTACCATACTTGGCATCAAATTAGAACCATAACTTGACATACCATAACTGTTTTTTTTTTTTTTTTGGGTGGTACTATTTTCAAGCAAAATGACTAAGTATAGAAGTGAAAAATGGGACATAATATTGTGTATAAGTTGAGGGTAGTATTTGATACTATCTCTGAGACGAAATTGCCCGTCTAAGTGATTATGGTTTCAAAGAATCGTCTCTAAGATATAATAATTTTTCAAATTCAACTTAGCGGACTTGCAAAAAGTTGAACCTACAACGAACAATGAAGTGTCTAGACTTTCAAGCTTTTGGAAGATCGATAATAAATATGCGAGAATGCGAGAATGACTTGAATTATTATTCGATTATTTTCGTGTATGTTCAATATGTGTTGTTTTATGTGTATATTTATTTCTTAATTATTAAGAGTTCGAGTACAAAATTGATTATTTAATGAGAGATAAAATTATTTTTTCACTTAAATTTTATTAGATGAAACATGTTTGAAACAATCATTAAACAATAACGTAAAAAATCCATAAAAATTGGCGGGAGCATAAAAATGTTGAAAAAAGGCCGGAGCATAAAAAAGTCGGGAAAAATCTCGGGAGCATAAACAAGTATTCTTTTTCCGGAATATTGGAAAATTGTGTCCAAAGCCCTTTGTTTTACGTGACATAAGCAAATAGTCTAAAGTTGGGCGGAGTTCGGGATCAACATTGAGGTCCACGTGACAATTAGGCCAAATTGGACAATTCATGCTCAATTTATCCTCAATTTGCCAAAATTCTAAAGTTATTATCCTAAATTGAAAAATCACAAACTTAGTGTCCTTCTTTGCCATTGGGGTATAGTTAGTGTTCTCATTTTGCAGTTAAACCAAAAATTTGGTGATATCGTGCATTAACTTAGCAATAAGAGTTTCATTCTTATTGTTATTTGGAAAAGATATTATGTTTTGCTCGTCTTATAGGAAAATGACTATTTTGTACCACTTTTTGGATGATTTTGGAGCATTGTGCATAGTGGACCCCTTGAAAATAGTGTAAATTTATGTGAAATAAGAGTGCATGAAGTAAGGATATGACACGAGAAAAATTAGTCGAATTGGAGCGAGAAAATAACTACGCACGTGCGGCCATCAAAAGCGTATGCGCATAAGCCGTGAATGAGATAGACTCTTGACAGACTTAATGAGACGACACACGATCAACCCATGCATATGGGCATGCACCGTGCTTGTCTGTATGGGATTTGATTTGAATCTTTCCTTATCTAATTAAATTTTATCCTATTGGGGTGTAAATCAAGATGAGGCGGAACAAAACAGAGGAGAACATGTTTACGCCTTGGAAAAGAGAAAAAAGAAGAGTCGTCTTGAAAAGGAACCAAGAGAAAAAAATCAAGATTCGCGCTTGAGTGTAGAAGATAGATAGAGATCAGATTCATCGATATCCCCGAGTTTTCTTTCTCCATTGTTATTTATTTTCATCTAGTTCGATATGAATATGAACAATTTGTCTATGAGTTGTTTATTCCCCATGTCCAACTAAATATCTTGTGATTCCTGGGGCATGAGAGTAGGTTAATTTACTTCTTGTTGGATGAGATTTTAATTGAAGTTATACTTTGAGAGCTCTATTCGAGTACTTTGATTTATTATTTGTTTTATCATCCGGCTAGTGATTTAGCATGTTTGATGTGTTGATTAATAATCGAGAGATGAGTTTCAATACTAGATCTTGAGTACGTGACATGGATATATTGCATAATTGAGAAGTCTATAATTATTTGCGAGCATTTATTGATCTTTTATGTCGTTGGGAGTTAGTTACTCTATGTTGAGTAGAGATGTTAGCATAGGTAATTCAATCCACATCTTTTATTTTGTCTCCGAGAGAGAGAGAACACAAAACACATGTGATCATCTTATATGGGAGATAAATAATAACTTTGGTTCGATTTATTTGATAACAATAGGGCGATTAACTTAAACCGTAACCCGGAATCCATCCGCATACTTGATTTTTCTTTGTGATTCTTTCTTTGGTTTAGTACTCATGTTAGAATTTTTTGTCGTTTTGGAAGATAATCAATCTCAATTTCGATCGTCTAAATAAAATTATTATTATTATAATCTCAATACTTAGTACGCTAATTTATTAGTTCTTGTGGGATCGACCTTGCTCACTATATTTGTTAACTAAAATGTTCATCTGCGGTGAAGTTAAAGAAATAGACGAACAATTTACATTGGATAAAACTTGAGATCTGAAGCCGATCGAGACAACATCGCAAATCTATCTATATATATATATACATATAATAACAACCGCTTCTAGAAATAGTATGAAAAAACTTTCCTGCCTTTTGCGATTACTATAAAAAAAGTAAAAAGATATGTGTAAAAATTAAAAAGTGATAAATATTTGGTATTTCATTATTTTGGGTAGTCAACTTTCTTTAAATAATCACTTTTTAAAATAATATAAAAATAGAATTATTTAAAATTAGCTTTCCAAATCTATGTATGTCTTTGCATTAATTATTATATGTATATTTATCTTTTAAAAAAATAATAATTTTTTTATTTTTGATCATTTTTACGTATAATATATCAAATTAATCAATCTTTTATGACATTCATTTGACATCCATATTACATATATAAAATAACAAAAATATAATAAAGAAAAATATATAAAAATATATATTCATCATTTTGTAATTTGTAATAAGTTATGCATTTGAGCTATTGGACATCAATTTGTATATTCATGTATTTTGTTGCTATTTGTGATCTCTATATATAGTTTCTATTTGGGTTTAGCTCATTTCTTAATAATTATTTATAAATATATTTAAATTTAAATTCAACTAAAAATTTAACTAAAGAAAATATATCAAAATTTGTATCCATATTTTATATATCACATGTATTTATGCATAACATTATATATATATATGTAAAAAGAAAATTAAGATTTATTTAAAATGAAATTATACTCATAATAGTATTTTATATATAGAAAATTACTTTTTATATAATAACATACTTTTCATGTTGATTGAAATTATTTTTTATATTTATCAACATATTTTGATACTCAAGTTTTAAAGTTGTACATTTAGAATTAGATATGCGTTTGTATGTTTGATAATTTTTTGAAATATGTGTATATGTAAAAATAAAATAATTTTTGTTTTTTTGAAATATTTCGTTTTCCCTTAAAATTGCGTTGCTAAATATAAAGCATGATTTTTGTTTAATTTCTTTAACAATTTTGATAATCGTTTTCTAAACCCAAAAATATTATAATTTGAAATAATTTTATTGTTAATTTTATTGAAAATATAATTTATTAAATATTCAGGATTAGGGTAATAAAAAGATTCACATTGGACAGTTAAAATATTTTTCAGATTTCTACTTTGTCATAGATAAACATGTTCCATAAATAAATACAATTCATGTTCACACAACAAAATATTTCGTATTTAAAGATATTTTCTTGTAGTCTATAATAATTTATTTTTATTGTTTAATCGTATGGTTTATAATCAAATTAGTTATCTTTATATTTTAATTATTTTTGAAATTTTAAACTTTTTACAATCATTATTCTTTTAAAACATAAATAACATAAATCCATAACTTGTGAAATAAAGAATAAGAACAAGTAAAAATGAAAACATTTGTAGGTTTAATTTTTAGAATTAATAAAATAATAACTTATAAATATATTTAATATTATTAATATATATATATATATATATATAATACACATATGTGGGGAATAGAGATGAGAACAAAGAATTCCCGTTTTATCTAATCGAATAGGAAGGGGATGGGCATATATATAATGTCTCTGCTTTCCATTCGATTCTAAAGAAGCGAGAGATTCTTCATCTCACTCACATCCCCCGAATTAACTGGGGATTGCCCGACCTATTCGATTCGGTTACCAACGAGTATGATGCAAGAAATATAATTCATTGAACTATTAGAAAAATGTACGTGTAACAATACAAAATAGAGGCCTAACAGACATATACCCGTGCATCGTGCGGGCTAAAGACTAGTTTTGGTAATGTAAAAAGGAAATCAAATCACCAACTTTGAAAATACTGAATTAAAACTTGACCTAAGTAGTATAAGTTAATTAGACATTGTTGCAAAACTCACTAGTATTGTAGTACTGCTTTTAAATACAATTAGTGCAAAAGAAAATCAATACAAATAAATATCTTACGTTAAAAACAGATCCTTGAATTTAGGTTCAGCGACAAAAATGAAGAGAACAAAATTTGATGGACTTAATAAGTACATCTTCTAATTTTTTGGTTGTATGTATTTTTCGTTATAATGGTCTACTTACTTGCATCCACTTTGTAATTTGGGCTTTTCAGTTCAAGCCCAATACATAGTTTATGGAAATCCGCATTTGCCGCTTGCCTGAACTGGGATTTGATTTTCTATTCAAATTTCCCTTTTAGATTCTCTATTCCACATATTGGATTAGGAGTGGCGTGATTCCGAACCATCGATTTCGATTCCAAAACAATCGGTTCCAGCTTTCTCATTTTGGAGGAATCGGAACCGAACCGTTACCTAACGGTTCCGATTCCAAAACCGAACCGACGGTTTCGGTCCTGTTGAACCCGTTTCTCCACGATTCCGATTCTGTTTTAACCGAAATCGTTTATTTATCTTTTGATAATTTTTTTATTTCTTAAAATAGTTTATCAATTTTAGTTAAGAAAAATGAAAATAAAGAAAAAGACTTGGACTTAATATTCAATAAAGTTTTATACTATATATTAATAATAATATTAAACTATCTATATATACTATTGGAGTATAGAAGAACCAAAGTTCACGTAGTTCGCTTACAATATTTGGTTTAAAACATGTCTTATGTAGTTACAAAAATAAAACATCCTAATAAACATTTAATATTTCTTCTATCATGTATTTATCGGAACGAGATTGTTGGTTTTAACCTTGAAAAAGGTTCCATCACGATTCCACCGACGGTTAAAACCGCCGGTTCCACAATTCTTGAGACCAGAAATCGGAATAGGAATTGGACTATACGGTTCCTTGTTCCAATTTTGGAACTGACCACGATTCGATTCCTATTTGGAACCCGATTTCGCTTTCATTTGGCCATCCCTATATTGGATGAATGACACTTGTACAATTATAACATCATCATGTATACATGTCATTCATCTAATATATAGAATATAAAGTGGAGCGGGACATATCAATCCTATGTCATTAGGGATGGCAATGGGGCGGGTCTAGACCCGATTAAACGAGTTTCGGGGGATCTCGGGTCCAATAGAACCTATCCCTCCACATTAATATTTATATATTTTTTAATATGTATTTACATATTTTCCATTATTTACTTTTAGATTTTTTAATATTTATGATTTTAATTTACTAATATAACATCTTATAATATTGTAATTTATTTTTAAAAAAATCTTATAATATTGTACTTTGAATATTTATTTTGAGTATTATTTGAGTATTATATGCAAGATCCTAATAGTAGTTTTTTTTTTTTAAAACAAATCCTAATAGTAACTAAATAGTTGTAAAATGTAGTTATAATAAGTTTCATAATTAGATTTATTTATTTTTTACCTAAATGGATTGCTTTTAAAAATTTGGCCACAAATACAAAAAAATAAATTATTGCAATTAAAAAAAAAATATTGGCGGGTCTTGATAAATAGTTGTAAAATGTAGTTATAACAAGTTTCATAATTAGATTTATTTATTTTTACCTAAATGGATTGCTTTTGAAAATTTGGCCGCAAATACAAAAAAAATAAATTATTGCAATTTAAAAAATATTGGCGGGTCTAGTGAATCTAAACCCGCCCCGACGGGTTTTGGAGCGGGACAGGGGCAAGTCCCGGGTCTTCATTTTTCTTAGTGGGATGAGTCTTGAGTTTGGCCAAACCCACCCCAAACCCGCTCCATTGCCATCCCTAATCTAATGTCACACAAGAGTAGGGGTGGCAGTGGAATGGGAGATATGGGCACCCCATCCGCCTAGACCCTAATGGAACAGATATGGATAGTCTTTTCGGATTGAGATGGGTATGAGGTGAAAAATTACTAATTTATATATGAATAATGTTCGATTTTACCCCCTCTGATATTCACTACCCAAACTCATTTACATCTTAGTAGTTTCCACCTATTATATTCATTTAGCAAGATATTTTCTTCTTGGAAACCCAGCATCATGAATTTCTATTTATACAAAGAAGATATAAAATTATCACTTTCTTTGAATTTATGATCTTATTAACTCGTTTGTATCTTCTCAAATTTGATAAAATTTCATGTCAGGTGATGTGGTTATATGGATTAAATGGTGTAGTAATGTTGATTCTACAGTTATAAGGAAATTATTTGTTGTATTTGTGTTTATGTGCTGCTTTGATTTATTTGATGAATAATGATAGTTTGTAGTGACTTGCAAAATTGAGCATGATTAATTGCTTGAGTTATTAAAAATTTAACATATTAGATAATTTTTTATATATTAACTAATTTTCCGTCGGGTGCTCATTTAAATAGTCATTTAAATATTTATATAATTATAAGTTTTTATTTAATATAAACGCATTTTTGGACAGGTACGGATAGTATACGGGTATCATGAAATGAATTTGAGATGGGTACAAACAATAGGTGTAACTTCTTAATGAGATTTGGAACGGGTACATGTAATAAGTGTAATTTCTTAATTGTATTTGGGACGGTCCGGATGGATACGGGTAGTGTTAGTATCATAGGGTTCGAATATATAGATACCCTTAAATGAGTGGATGCCTTATATATTGTCAGTCAAAGTCTTTGCAGCTTTTTTTTAATTAGCTACAAAAGCATCCGTCGGGAACATAGTTGATAGTCCGTCGCAAATTCATCTTTAATTCATAATTAATTGGACATACAAAATTGCGTTGTTCTATTGGAAACTTTATCAACTGACCCAATCCATCGCTAAATGTAATCAAATTGCAACTTTAGAAACGGAATACATCCATCGTTAATTCTACGGTCGCAAACCCGTCTTTAATTCATTTTTGAATTAATTGGATATATAACTTAACAACGGATTGAGAGTCGTTGCTAACGGTGTCATTAATCCATCATTGTTCCGTTCCTATATCTTGTTTTTTAAAAGAAAATTATTTGGAAGTAAATTTGACGTTAGTCCGTCGTAAGACCATCGCTTATTTGTAAACGTTAGCAAATATGAATCGAACATAAATCACATATTTGCACATATAAGGTGGATCGAGTATACCTATCTGTCTGTAAACTATCGATCCACGTAGCTAGAATTAAGCTCGTCTACAAGACTCCTTTTAGGATAGAGATTATTCTTTTTATGTGTTATTCTTTCTATGTGAGGAGACGATTTTTCCATTAAATCGATATTGTGGGAGATATCAATATATATATCTCAATCTCATATCTCGATTAAGTCCCGATTGGAAAGGTTTTTATATAAACCTCATCTAAATAGAACCCCGACCTATTATCTCAAATATGGATGCAACCTAATTGCACCCAATAGTAATGGATCGAGTGCATTGCGAAAATCCGTCACTATCTTACGTTAACTTTAGTCACCATGAATGTTATTATTATGATACAAAATTAGAATGGTTCTTTTACAAAGAAATGATATTGTTGTATTAAGTAAATTTTCTTTTCTCGACAGACAAGACCACAACGGCGGATCTATGTATGAATTTGGGTACAACTAATTAAAAAAAATCCAACATATTTTTTAGTTAAAAAAATTAAAAATAAATCAGACCCTATTTTTACAAAAAGAATTAGAAAATCTAAATTACACAATACAAATCCCCAAAACTATGACAAAAGTCAAAACCTACAAAACTAAAAATATCAAAAAAAAAAAAAAAACTAATAATATCAATACTGTGACCAAAACTGTGTGTTTTGTTGTCTCTTGTTTACTCAAATACTCTAATTATTTCTTTTGTATATGTGTATTAATTCTTCATGTACGGTTACATGATCAACTTTTATAAATTTTTAAACAAGACGTTTTGTTCTATGACTTTAAATATTGAACAATATTTATATGCATATTGTTTTTTAAAATCTATCGTCTCCCATTTCAAAAATCCTAAATCCGCCACTCGCAAGACCAATATCGATTTGGGACCGAGAAACTTTTCTTTTTGGTTATTTTATTTGAGGATTTTATTGAAAAAATACTGTCCTTAAGGGGCAACATGTAAGCTTCCGATGTGAATATGTGACCTAACATGCATGCAGTATTTTTCTGCATTTGCCAAGTTTTAACAAAAGTTCATGATATTAAATTCTTGACTAGCTAGTTAGGATACTTTCTCTTTCCTTTTTCCTAATCCAACACATTCCTAGCTCCAATTTACTTCCTTTTTTTTTTTTTTTTAAACAAGTTCCAATTTAGTTAAGGACTTGTTAATCCAACAATTCAAAATCACTTTTTCCAAACAATATGCCAAGATATGAATCTTCTTAGTATAGGTGTCATTATTCTTAATATGCGCACCACATCTATGTAGTGACCAAACATGTAAATTTGTGTGCAATAAACCAGATTGACTTATTAATTCTCACCACACCATTTCTAAGAGATTAACTACTTTCGAATAATGACGAAAAATTATTTTAAAAATAATGAAACACAAATTTTTCCTTGTATAAACCATAGCCCTAACATCTATTATCGACTTTCTTGTAAATTATAAACACGGGCTATTATAAGGAAAATATTTTTCTTTCACTCATGACTGTACGCTGATGAATAGCTTGTTGGAAATTTAGTTTTGATTAAAGTGGGCATCAACCCGTCTTTGACCAAGTTTTCGGTGGCTAAATATTTAATTCTCGGAGGAATTAAATTATAAATTGTTAATTTACGTTATGAGTAGATGTTCGTAGTATTTTTTATTTTTCAAAACAGAATTTCGGTGAGTGAGAAATTAATACACGAAGTTGGCCACACGAATGAGTATTACGTAAAGGGAGCCGAAAGTCTTTAACCTTGTCCCACATAGAATATAAAACATAGTTTTTTTTTTGTTTGAGGAATATAAAACATAGTTTATCCTATTATAAATACTAGAAGATATTGTTGGTTGGATATACTATAACATAAGTGGATGATCACAATTAGGCCTTGGACGCTCTTTGGGTCCGGGTTTAGGTTCGATTAGTTTTGTCACTCGAAAATGGGCTTGACCCGATTCAAGTGAGTAGTATCTGTTGGGCTTGATGTATCTGGACAATTGGAAGTGGCCAGATTCATGTGTCTCTTTAAGTTTGTAACTCCTAAATAGTAGTCATAATTTGGTTTGTAACTCTTGGGAGTTACATTTGGTTATAATACCCATTTTCTATCATTAATCTCCTCCATGTATTGGGAATGATTGTCTTATATAAGCTTAGTTTGCATTAGATTAGTACAAGGAAAATAGAGAGATATAGAGTGAGAATCGAGAAAAAAATTCTGCAGAAAGTCAGTCTGCTTGCTAGATGTTATCCTGAATGTCGTCACATCTGTCAAAACATCTCTCGTTGCATATATTTTTTCTGCATTTTCTTAGTCCAACAAACTAGTCTTCACACCATTTCTAGTTAAAGACGAGGCTTTTGTGTTAGTAGTGCTACTACACAAAAGACGTAAATTATTTTATCTTTGGGGACGTTACGTCAAACTGTGGCACTAGCCGGGACATATTTGTCTTGCGGAAAGAAGTCTTCCTCGACTCTGCATTAAAGTTAATCGATTCATGCTTCTAGAGTACTTAGAATCCATTTAAGACTTGTAATAGTTAGATTTTTCTTTTCTTATAATTTCGTGTTTCTATTTTGTAAGGTATCTTAAAGGTTTTTCCCATTTCTCGTAATTATAGATCAACATAGCTTTAGTAAATCGACAAATTGTGAGAAAAGTTAAATAATAATTAAAAACCGATTGACTTAAATATTCTGCGGTTACATTAAAACTTTAAATGTCTATCAAATTTAACCTACACTACAATATAACCCACGAAAAAATTGCGGATAAATATTAAGATAATTGTAAAATGTAAGTCAAATCGTTATAGGTAAATATATTAACAAATAAAATCTAAAATTATTGGTAAATACTTACAATATATCTGTCAATAAATTTAAAAATTGTTGGTGATTTGTCCGTAATTGGTAGGTATAGTTTGGGGAAAAACAATATTTTTATATACCGGTATTTTGTAGGTAATGTAAATACTAGTGACAAAAACATTTATTTTGGTATACTAGAAGTTTTTTATATATATGATTGATTGAGTTTCCCTATCTTTGACATATATAAGGTGAACTTAATTTTTGTAATTTATGTAGGGATTAATATTAAAAAAAACGCCTTGACGTTTGGGCTAATTACAAAGAGACACGAGAGATTTTGAAAAATTACGGAAAAAAAAACCTTTAGATTTGATTTGTCTTACATTTCCCCATTCATGAGCATAAAATGTTTCAAAAATTCTCATGATATTTGTAGAAATATTACAGATTACCCTTAAATTTAAAATATAATCAAACATGAGGAGATTTTTTATAATTTTTTAAATCTCTGGGTTTTTTGTAATTAACCCAAACCTGGTCTTTTGTAATTATCCCTTTCATATATACACAACAGATAATCTCTGGGATTTCGTGTGATACTAATCTAAACTATCATAGAAATATCACTTATATAAGCGTCACTACAAGGTCTTTTGTAATTATCCCTTTCATATATACTAAAATGACAAATTGTAGTGACGTTTATATCAGTGATATTTCTATGATAGTTTAGATTAGTATCACACGAAATCCCAAAGATTATCTGTTGTGTAGCAAGATTTGCAGCTCAATCTTTATACTGCGATATTTGAAAATTGTTGAAAGATTGATTAATTTGTAATAAAAAAGATGGCAAGGATAATGGAACACAATTACGTACTCACCACCAACACTATAGTGGTTAATGGAGTATTGACAAAGCTAAGTAAATTAGAACTTGTTAAAAAAAAGGAGGTAAATTGGAGATAGGAGTGTGTCGGATTAGGAAAAAGGAAGTAATTTTTAATCACTTATGACAGTGACTTATGTATACAACCTATATAAATACCTCCAAATTCGTTAATCAAATTCGTTAATCAATTCAACAACTTTCTACTTTCTACTGTACATTGTATTCTCTCTGATTCTTCAATCAAATAATTTTCTCTCTGTTTTGTTCATATCTCAACACAATCCCATTGTCTCTTATCCTGATTTTCTTTTTCATCACGACAATACATCTAGCGTATTAGAGCTTAGCAGAAAATAACACGGCTAAGTTTCGACCGCGGGAATGCACGACCTTGCTAAAAATAAAGGCCGAGCTGATTGATAATGCTGGCGGCTCTCTACTTGGAAAGACGGTATTGATTGCTGCGACTGGGAGGGCATCCTCTGTGATAATCAAACTTATCACGTCGTGGCAATAGATCTTGCTGGCAGCCAAGATCTCTCAGTTGCTCCGCTATCTGGTAATATTAGCCAATCGTTGCTTGATTTGCCTCATCTAAAATATTTAGATCTCAGCTTCAATGATTTTAACGAAATCCGAATTCCCGAGTTCATTGGTTCCCTCGGAAATTTACATCATCTGAAGCTGCATTCTTCTTATTTTAGCGGTCTGATCCCCCATAATCTTGGGAACCTGTCCATTCTCCAACTTCTTGACCTTGGTGACAATTCGTTATTAATAGACACAAATCTTGATTGGCTTTCTGGTTTTCGGTCATTGGAATATCTTGACCTCAACAATGCCAATTTGCAAAATGCTACAACATGGCCGTAAAGTGGGGCCATATTTTCTGAATAGCTTCAGACACAAAAACAACTTAAAAATGTCGACACATCCAATGCCAGAATCTGTGACACAATCCCTAATTGGTTTTGGGATAACATTTATCAGAGGTGTAATTCTCTCAATATGCCATATAATCGGATCTATGGTGTCCTTCCTCATTTATCCTCTAAAGCCAATCTTCGGACAGTGGACTTAAGCTTCAATGAGTTAGTGGTCCATTGCCAGTTCTTCATCAAAACATAAACATCTTAGATTTGTCCGAAAATAGATTCTCATGCACAATTCTTAATTTCTGCCATTTAAAAGATTTAGTTCTTGTTCCTGATATTTCAAACAACCTGTTGTCTGGTGATATTTCAAAAAACTAAAAATTAATATAAATCATTTTAGCAATTCTAAAAGCGCTTCCTACTCACCACCAGAAACTTTATATATAACCAATTATCTTCCACAACAATGAACATATTATGAATGGTAATATTGCACCTTTTGTTCATGAGAAACACGTCGCGAAAAGATGGTGTAGTAATACAGGTAATAGCCATTTTTCTAAAATTACTTGAATCAAGTGCAATACATGTGCTTTTTACTAATTTATGTAGAAAAATTACTTGAATCCAGTGCAATACATGTGGCTTTTACTAATTTATGGAAAAATTACTTGAATCACGTGCAATACATGTGCTTTTTACTAATTTATGTACATCACGTGCAATGCACGTGCTTTTTCATGTAGCTATATGAATTATATGAATCACATGCAACAAAATATTTTTTTACTAAGTTGTATGCGTTATATGCAAGACACATACTTTATAATAAAGTTATATGAATCATATGCAAAACACATGTTTTATTCTTATATTATATGAAACACGTGCAATACACGCATTTTTTACTAGTAAATAAAAAATGCATTACAAGAGTGAAAACCACTCATGTTAAGAGTTATCGTAATAATTTTTTAATTGTTTAAGCATGTCAACATAATAAAGCAACCCAAAATATATTTGGTTTCACATGAAATCTTGTTTGTGGACAAATCAAGAAAGTTCAAAAATTCTAACCAATGTCATGAGGAATTGAAGTTGTTTATTGAAAGCTTAGCTTTTATCCAGAGTGTCAACAAGACTCGTAACTTTACAAGGGATCTCTCTCGTTAAATCATTGCTTGAAAAATAAATGGTTTTCAACAATCTAATATTATTAGTGTACTCAGCCTTATTTTCTTTCCATATTATCTAAGCACTAGTCTGGAAGCTTATGGAGTCATTGTAGAATATCAAACTATATATAACATTAGCTAAATCTTGTTTTGAACTTATGACAGTGAAATCCTTCAAACAATATTTTGGTATAGATTTTCATGGGAATGTCCCAAACTTGAAGTTTTATCATATGTCATAAGCATGATGGGGGCCACTGCAAACGTGTTGGATTTTAGGCTTAGAAAATCCAAAGCGAAAAACATGTTTTCTCGTAGACACCCTTGTGTATTCCATTGGGGTTGTTTTCTCCAAGATCGAGGATATTTAGCTTTCTAAAGTCTACGACGGATAGACGACGACGTACTGACTGTAGGATGTTTTGTCTTCAGACAAGTTCGTTTTCTGTCTTGTTCATTGTTTAACAAGTTATTTCGTTTATGGGATTTGTTCCGAATCCTCAATTTCGTTGTTGTGTGAATCCTTTTATTTCGTTTTTTTCCCATTTCCATTATCTGACCTCTTGTCAGATATTGTGACGGAGAATAATCTCTCTATTGATGATCTTTGTGGCCGTATGCAATTGGAGGAGGAAGAAGAAGGTGGCCTACTGATTGATAGTACTGATGATGGAGTACCACTCAAGATCTCCGCTGGTGTTTGGTGGGTCGTTTTCTACCAAACAGGCAAGTGAATTTCATGGCGATGAAGAATATGTTGGCCTCAATTTGGAGACCAGTGAAGGGAGTTTTCATCAAAGAATTGGGTCCTAATCTTTTTCTTTTCCAATTTTTCCATGAATTGGATATATCACGCTTACAGTCGAATGGGCCTTGGTCTTTTGATAATCTTTTGTTGATCACTAGGCGATTGTATGTTGGAGAGCAGCCTGCGAGAGTTCCATTGTTTCACGAGGAGTTATGGGTTCAAGTGTACGATCTTCCTTTTGGTTTCATGATAGAAAATGTTGGCAAAAGTATTGGTAATTTCATTGGTTCATACGTGGACTCCGATCAACATAGTTTTACGGGTATTTGGCAAAACTACATGCGTATTCGAGTTGCTTTTGATGTTCGTTCTCCCCTTAAACGTCGCATGAAGTTAAAGAGTAATGGATGAGATTGGGTATGGATTCATTTCAAGTATGAAAGACTCCCTACTTTTTGTTTTTATTGTGGTTTTCTCGGACATTCGGACAAATTTTGTGCTAAATTATTCAATACTCCCGATGCTCCTACTGAGCGTGCGTATGGTTCTTGGCTCCGTGCTCCTTCTCGTAAGCAACCCTCACAGGTCGGAGGGAAGTGGTTGAGGTCCTCTGTACCACAGAAAAATTCGGCGAACAGGATGGAGAAGAAGGCAGTTATTCTATGGAAAATTCAAATGTCAATCATGGACCTATTTTTCAGGAGGATAACTGCCTTGTGTTAGATAACTACATCGTTCAGGGGGCGGTTTCTAGTCAGTTAGCAGATTCATAGATTGTGCCAGTTTCAGCCGGTAAAACACTTATTATTTCCAATCCTTTAACAGATATTTCGAATTGTGAGGCGGGAAATAGGAAGGAGCTAGTGAAATCCGATAATAAACGGCGTCGCACTGAAGAACAGGGTTTGTCTATTATTTCTATCAAAGAAGTTGATTCTCTCCATGTATTGAATGATAATTGTACCGAGGTGGCTGAATCAAGTGACAAGAATCAAAAAAACTTGCTAGCGGTGGGTTCTGGTTCCCGGGCCCACCGAGACCAATGAGTACCTTAAGTTGGAACTGCCGTGGGCTTGGCAACCCACGGACAGTTCAAGTTTTATTGGACTTAGTCCAATTGAAAAAACCATGTTTTATTTTTCTGATTGAGACGATGATACATAAGGATAAGTTGGAACCTTTAAGAGTGAAGTTGGGTTTTGAAGGTATGTTGGTTGTTAGTAGCGTTGGGCATGGTGGCGGTATTGCGCTTTTTTGGAGGAAAAAAGAGATGGCTCATCTTTTGAGTTTTTCATCAAATTATATTGATGTATCTGTTCATTTGGAGAATTCACCTGTTTATAGATTGACTGTTTTTTACGGGTATCTCAAAAGAAGTAGACGCAATCTCTCCTGAAATTTTCTTCGTGCACTCTCCTCTCACTCTCATATTCCATGGTGCTGTATAGGAGATTTTAATGACCTTCTTTCTGGTTGTGAAAAGAACGGTAGAATTGATCATCATACTTGGCTCATTGATGGTTTTCGGTCCACGATAGACGATTGTGGTTTAGTGGATTTGGGGATGGTTGGATATCCGTTCACTTGGGAAAGAGGAAGAAACTAGGTTGAAGAAAGATTGGATTGTTGTCTAGCAACTCAAATTTGGTGTAGCTATTTTCCAAATTGTAAAATTTGGAACCTTGAAGCTTCTATGTCGGATCATTCTCCTATTTTTCTAGATTTGGGGCTGGTTTATCGTGTCAAAAAAATCAGAAAATTCCGTTTTGAGAACGCTTGGTTACGGGAGAAAGATTGTCGTCAAGTTGTACTACAAGGGTGGAATAGAGGTTTGAATTATAATTTGATTAATGAAATTGAAGTGTGTGGAGCAGAGTTGTTCAAATGGGGAGAACTACTAAGAAATTCGTTTCGCACAAGGATTCAACAAGCTCGAAATAAGATGAAGGCTTATAGAAGTGGTAGGGATGCTTGGTCTGTTGGGGAATTTAAAAAGGCTAATCAAGAGTATAATTTATTATTAGCCCAACAAGAAGATTTCTGAAAACAACGAGCTAAGTTTTTTTGGCTTAAAGGCGGGGATGCAAATACTCGATATTTCCATACGGTCGCTTCTACTCGACAACGCCATAATTTAATCTATTCATTGAAGGACTCGAATGGTACTCGGCTTTTCTGGGAGAATGGTTTGGAAAATCACATCATTAATTATTTTGAGGATATTTTCTCTTCTTCGGCTTGTGTTGTTAATCCTATTATAGATTGTGTGAAATGTACTGTCACTCCTGCACATAATGTCGCTCTTCTTGAGGAATTGAAGTTGTTTATAGAAAGCTTTTATCCAGAGTGTCAACAAGACTCGTAACTTTACGAGGAATCTCTCCCGTTAAATCATTGCTTGAAAAAAAAAATCAATGGTTTTCAATAATCCAATATCATTGGTGTACTTGGCCTTCTTTTCTTTCCATATTATGTAAGCACTATTCTAGAAGCTTATGGAGTCATTATAGAATATTAAACTATACATAGCATTAGCTAAATCTTGTTTTGAACTTATGATAGTGAAATCTTTCAAACATTTTGGTATAGATTGTGAAATCTTATTCATGGAGATGTCCAAAACTTGAAGTTTGTCATATGTCATATTTTCTCGTAGACACCCTTGTGTCTTCCATTGGTGTTGTTTTCTCCAAGATCGAGGATATTTAGCTTTTTACAATCTACGACAACTTTGGAATTTCTCCCGTGAAACTATTTTGCCTCCAAGACAATAAATAAATGCAACATACATGTTTAAGTATTTGAAGAAAAAGAGCTCAATCATGTATTCTTTACCTGTTTAATTAAATTTTCAACAACAAATGGAGAATATTTGGTACATGGACAGTGGTTGCGGCAATCACATGAGTGGAAATAATAAAATGTTTGCAAATTTGGATGAATCATAGTTATCTGAAGTATTGCTCGAAGATATAAAATAATGCAAAATTACCGGAAAATGATCAATATAAGTCCAAACAGAAGAAGGTAAAATGAATATTATCAAGGATGTATTTTATGTACCTGGCTTGATTCAAAATTTATTGAGCGTGAGTCAACTCCTGGAGAAATATTACAAAGTGGAGTTTAATAATAACCAATGTATCATTATCGACAAACAAAAGAATCTCACAATGACTAAAATTAAGATGAGTTCAAACCAAATTTTCACTAATTAATTTGCCATTGACTGAAAAATTGCACTTCAAAGTACCGCAGAAGAACATAATCTCTGGTATTTGAGGTATGGGCATTTGAGCTATAAATTATTGAATTTGATGAAAAAGAAAAATATGATTTTTGGTCTTCCTAATATTCAAGATCGAGACAAGACATGTGAAGGACGTATTTTTGGCAAAATGCATCATTTGCCATTTTCAAAGACATCATACAGAGCCAAAGCTCCTCTCGATTTTTTTAATAAGCTGGGAGTACTGGTTGAGAGGAGGAGATAAATTTCAAATAAACTGAAAGATACAAGGTTCAAACCCTGGTTAACACCCTTATAAAGGATTAGTGATACCACTTGAGCTACAAACTAGTGGTCCAAAGCTCCTCTCGATATAATGCATGCAAATATTTGTGGGTCAACACAAACACCATTGCTCAACAGCAACATGTATTTCCTATTGTTCATTGATGATTTTTCGAGAATGATATGGGTTTATATTTTGAAGCAAAAATCAGAAGCATTGCCAAAATTTCTGGAGTTAAAAAAATATGTGAAAAATTAAAGTGGCAGAAAAATAAAAACTCTACTGACAGACCGAAGATGAGAATTAATCGGAAAATACTTCTTGGATTATTGTAAAGACAAAGGGATCCACATTCAATTAATTACAATAGTTGAGATGGCATGGAGCATGATGACATGCAAATGACTTCCAAAACTTTTTGGGTAGAAACGATGCGCGACAATCTATATTTTGAATCGTTCATCAACAAAGGCGGTTCCAAATAAGACGCCGTATGAAGCGTGGCACTAAAGGAAGTCACAGGTAAGCCATCTCAAAGTTTTTGGTTGCATTTCTTATTCTCATATTCCATCTCAACAAAGAGAAAAATCTGATGAAAGATGAGAAACAAATGATCTTTATTGGTTATAGTGATGAATCGAAAGGATATCATTTACGAGACTTAAATACAAATAAACTTATTATTTCTCGAGATATCATTTTTTATGAAAGGCAGTTATGGAATTGGAATGAAAATCAAAAAATAAAAAAAAAATTGTATATATACCATTAATTGTCTTAGAGAACAACCAAACCCTGCGTGCTCGCGCACTTGTGCTTTCGTCCCAACCATTGTTCGTGATGCCCATTTTCAAGACTCCTTTATACCAAAACCTATGAACAAGACAAAAATAACCTATGTAACACACGACACTATAAAATGGAACGTAAAGACATAAAATTACGCATAATCACACAAAAGAAGAATAAAAATCACACACAAAAATATACAAAACACAAGTGAACTTCAATTGTAAGCATTTCATTGAAAACATTATTAGCAAAGCCGATTAAGGCAATCTTGAATGTGACCGTTGTAGAAAATAGTCTAAGGTTGCATTTGGATGGAAGGATTTGGATTTGGGGAGAAGATTTAGGAAGGATTTCAAATGACTCCAAATAATAAGGATTTGAAATCCTCCAAAATGACTCAAAAATAGCTTCCAAGGATTTGAAATCCATTATAAAATGACTACATCCAAACAACCTCAATGGATTTGTTATTATGGATTTGAAATCCATAGCTCAAATCCTTCCATCCAAATGGAGCCTAAGTGTTTTTATTAAAAAAATATGTTATTAAAATTACTGTTTTAGTAATTCGTATATTTACCCTCCACCTAATTTTTTTATTTTCTCTCATATTTACACATTTTCACCACTACACCCAACAGAAAAAGCCAATCCCAAAAACTTTTATCTTTCATGTTAGAGCATAAAAAGTAGTGGAAAAGATCGACCGATGAACTAAAAGCAGACCCTCAATGTAATAACACAATTGCTACTAATTGCCTTTTAAATTAACCATTCTGATGTGACTAAATCTTTAGTAGGACCTTCGTATTTAATAATTTTTGTTAATCATATTCTATCGGTTGCATGTGACTTTCTTAATACTTACCTATAAATTTTTCTGTAGGTAATCTGGTTTTTCTTGGTGGACTACTATCCAATTACACGTTGGTTAGGAATTAATACTCCCTCTAGTTCGCAATGCATGTCGCACATATATTAAGGAACTTGTTAAAATATCCAATACATCCTTAATTAACGTTGTTGGAAAATGATACATAATAAATACATTTATTGTATGCTTGATAGGTAAAAGGATAATTTAGGGGGAAGAAAAACCTTTATTCAATCTTGAAAATGTCAAAATATAACTATTTTTAAAAAATTATTTATCGGCCAAAATTACACTTATTGTGAATGGAGGAGTATAAGCAATCAAATTTAATCAAGGGGGAAAAGAAAAGAACCTTTTTCTTTTAATTTTTTTGTTACTTTAGTCAAAATTGGTCCCCTCCCTATCGTTATAATCGATCTGTTGTGAGAAATTAACCTGAATTAACCTCTTTACAATAGTTGCAAACAATTTCTTAGTTTAGTAAAGATTTATTATAGTTGGATAACTTTTAGTCTGAAATCCAGAATATATTCAAAGATATAATGTGAAATCCTCTCAAAAAATAGATATAATGTGAATGGTTTATTGATACCTTATCTTATCTGTAATTTTTAATCACTTATGATAGTGACTTTTATGTATACTTTTTGAGAAATTGGCAAAAACTTGCGTGAGACGATCTTACAGGATTTAGATCCAAAACTGGCCACTTCACAAAGTTTTAAAAAAAAATTTCAGATTTTATTTTTCTTAGGGTTTATATTTGTTTTTTTAGGGTTTATTTTGTTTCTTGGGTTTATTTTTAATTGATTTGGGTTTTAGGATTTTTAGTGTTTTTAGGGTTTATTTTTTTTATTTTTGGGTTTATTTTTGTTTTTCGGGTTTATTCTCCATGGTTCATGTTTTTAGGGTTTATTTTTGTTTCTTCATGGTTCATTATTATTTTTAAATTTATTTTCATGGTTCATGTTCTCAAGACGGAGCCCTTAAGAGGTCCGTCTCACGGATTTAGATTCGTGAGACCGTCTCAAAGAGACTTGCTCAATAAATAATATTATATCACTACAAGAAAATTCCGGTTCTCATCATTGCGGAATTTACGGACATAAATAATTTTGTCACTAAATTTTACAATTACCTACATAATACCTATAGAATAAAAAATATCATTTTTCCCCAAATTATACCGACAAATTACCGACATTACCAGACAGATTACCAACGGTTGTTCTCAGTAGGTATTTAGCAACAATTTTAGATTTTGTAGGTAAATATTTTCCTACAATGATTTAAATACAATGATTTTATCTATATTTTACAATTTTCTTAATATTTTTACCTACAGATCTTTCTGTAGGTAAACTGGTTTTTCTTGTAGTGTCTATCGGAAAAAAAAGAAAATTTTCTTAATACACCAGTATTATTACTTTCTAAAAGAGCTAGCCATTTTGTTTTCCTTTCATTCTAATTTTGTACCATAATAATAACATTCACGGCTGACTAAAGTTATCGAGTCCAATCAAATACTATTGTTTTATTTTTGACGGGAATTATCTAGCGTCAGCCACAAGGCCAACAAGGCCTATAAATCATGAGTTTACCAAGTGAGAACTCATTCAATCCGTCTAGTCTCTTCTTAAATTTTTCAAGATGATCTTCCCCACAAATTTTTTAACTTCATTCTATCATTCTATCAAAAGATTTGTGATCAAGATTCTAGAAACGTCCACAGGAGCAATACACCGGGCTACACTAGAAGATCAATTTCACAACAAACTGATAGTACAACTGGAGGAATATTGACTGACATTCCTTGTGCACCTGCACACTCTGAGCGGAGACCACCTGAAATTCTGTTATTCCATTATTCTTCTATTTTGTTTTACTCTACATAATATACGGATTAATTGTAAATTTGGTACTCTAATTATAGGCCCCTAGCATTTTTGGTACTCTTATTTGTTGTCTGGCAAAATTGATACTCTAATTTTTAATTTTGTGCACATTTAGTAAAAAGTTATTCCTACTCTTATTTCATTAATGAGAAGTTTACATTTCCTTCTATCTCTTATTTTTTGTTAAACTTATTCTTCTTCAATATCAATCTTCTTCAATACCAATCTGAGATAATCAATATGATTTCTTCCAGCTCTTTTGTGTTTCATTCATCTATGAAGTCCAGAATTCTTTGTATCAAGACTAGAAGCCTAAACCATGTTTTAGTAATAGATAAAACTGTGTTTCTTGTATTAGCAATTTAACAGTTAGTTTCGTTAGTTAAGTTAGCTACATTTCTGTTATGTTGGTTATAAGTTCAGCCTATATAAATACATTGTATTGTAATCCAAATTCACTTAATCAATTCCACAAGTTCTTTATACTGTTGTATTCTATCAATTGTTGGTTCTTCAATCTTCATATTGATCTTGGTGAAAGAACTTAATAATTTACTCTCGATTTTCTTCATTTCTCAACACAATCCAAATGTCTCCTATTCTGATTTTCTTTATCATCATGCCAATACATCTAGCGTATTCGAGCTTAACAGAAAATAACACGGTTAACTTTCGACCCCAGAAATGCATGGCGTTACTAAAAATAAAGGCCGAGCTAATTGATAATTCTGGTCGGCTCTCTACTTGGAAAGACGGTGTTGATTGCTGCGACTGGAACGACGTCCTCTATGATAATCGAACTTATCATGTTGTAGCAATAGATCTTCATGGCAGCCAAAATCTATCGGTTGCTCCTCTATCTGGTAATATTAGCCAATCATTGCTTTAATTGCCTCATCTAAAATATTTAGATCTCAGCTTCAGTGATTCTAACGAAATCCGAATTCCCGAGTTCATTGGTTCCCTCGGAAAATTACATCATTTGAAGTTGCATTCTTCTTATTTTAGCGGTCTGATCCCCCATAATCTTGGGAACCTATCCATGCTCCAACTTCTTCACCTTGGTGACAATTCATTATTAACAGACACAAATCTTGATTGGCTTTCTGTTTCTCAGTAATTGGAATATCTTGACCTCAACAATCCCAATTTGCAAAATGCTACAACATGGCTGTAATGTGGGGCCATATTTTCTGAATAGCTTCAGACACAAAAACAACTTAAAAATGTCGACATATCCAATGCCAGAATCTGTGACACAATCCCTAATTGGTTTTGGGATAACATTTATCAGAGGTGTAATTCTCTCAATATGCCATATAATCGGATCTATGGTGTCCTTCCTCATTTATCCTCTAAAGCCAATCTTCGGACAGTGGACTTAAGCTTCAATGAGTTAGTGGTCCATTGCCACTTCTTCATCAAAACATAAACATCTTAGATTTGTCCGAAAAATAAAATTTTAGGCACAA
Source organism: Rehmannia glutinosa (assembly GCA_016081115.2). Classification (NCBI taxonomy): domain Eukaryota; kingdom Viridiplantae; phylum Streptophyta; class Magnoliopsida; order Lamiales; family Orobanchaceae; genus Rehmannia; species Rehmannia glutinosa. The sequence goes on along the minus strand of JABTTQ020000835.1, from coordinate 633,694 downwards.
TTCTGAATTTCTGCCATTTAAAAGATTTAGTTCTTGTTCCTGATATTTCAAACAACCTGTTTGTTGTCTGGTGATATTTCAAAAAACTAAAAATTAATATAAATCATTTTAACAATTAAAAAGCGCTTCCTACTCACCACCAGAAACTTTATATATAACCAATAATCTTTCCACAACAATAAACATCTTATGAATGGTAATATTGCACCTTTTGTTCATGAGAAACACGTCGCGAAAAGATGGTGTAGAAATACAAGTAATAGCCATTTTCTCAAGTGCAATACATGTGCTTTTTACTAATTTATGTAGAAAAATTACTTGAATCCAGTGCAATACATGTGCCTTTTACTAATTTATGGAAAAAATACTTGAATCACGTGCAATACATGTGTTTTTTACTAATTTATGTACATCACGTGCAATGCACGTGCTTTTTCATGTAGCTATATGAATTATATGAATCACATGCAACAAAATAATTTTTTTACTAAATTGTATGCATTATATGCAAGACACATACTTTATAATAAAGTTATAAGAATCACATACAAAACACATGTTTTATTCTTATATTATATGAAAACACGTGCAATACACGTATTTTTTACTAGTAAATAAAAAATGCATTACAAGAATGAAAACCACTCATGTTAAGAGTTATCGTAATAATTTTTTAATTGTTTAAGCATGTCAACATAATAAAGCAACCCAAAATATATTTGGTTTCACATGAGAGCTTGTTTATGGACAAATTAAGAAAGTTCAAAAGTTATAATCAATGTCATGAGGAATTGAAGTTGTTTATAGAAAGCTTTTATCCAGAGTGTCAACAAGACTCGTAACTTTACGAGAGATCTCTCTCGTTAAATCATTGCTTGAAAAATAAATGGTTTTTAACAATCCAATATCATAAAGCACTACTCTGGAAGCTTATGGAGTCATTGTAGAATATCAAACTATATATAGCATTAGCAAAATTGTTTTGAACTTATGATAATGAAATCCTTCAAAAAAATATTTTGGTATAGATTTTCATGGGGATGTCCAAAACTTGAAGTTTTATCATATGTCATGAGCATGATGGGGGCCTCTGCAAAACATGTTGGATTTTAGGCTTAGAAAATCCAAAGCGAAAAACATGTTTTCTCGTAGACACCTTTGTGTCTTCCATTGGTGTTATTATTTTCTCCAAGATCGAGGATATTTAGCTTCCTAAAGTCTACGAGGACTTTGTAATTTCTCCCGTGAAACTTTGCCTCCAAAACAATAAATAAATACAACATACCAAGCTTGTTGATTTTGGAATCTCCATATACATTATTTTTGCAAAATGTAGATAAGATATACTCATTAAATTCATAATTACACCATTTTCACAAATCTCATATAATAGCTTAAGGATACATCTTTTCTATTCATGTGCTTGGTAAGATAATGAGGAGGTCTTATATGAACCATCTCATGGACTTAATGTCATGAGCCCGATACTATAAAACACGAAAAAATATGGGTTTTTTACGGGTTGGGTTGAGATTCTATGTGCATATAAGATCGGTCGATCATTAATATAGTTAAATGAGGCGCCTCATACAAGATTTTGTCAAAGTTAATAAATCCATTGTGGAAATGAGAGAAAGTGACAACTTTGGAAAAACGATCTTTGCCATCGGATATGGAAGGATTTCCATTTTTGTTTCGCTTAGAGATTTTTTTTTCAACCAAACATTCAGCCGCGATTGGATATGAACGAGATTTCATTTTCGTTGCGCTGGAGAATTTTTTTTATCAAACATGCGATTGTTTATGAAAATTTTCAGAAAATATACTATTCTCTTACTTTCACTTTTTCTCATTTATTCTTTCACCTATCACATCTACAAATTTTTCCACAAAAAAAAACGAATAATTATTACACATTCTCCCACAAATTTCACTATTCACTCTCTCACATATTTCTAACTACCAATCACATCCAATCATTATTTTACTATTTTTAAATCAAATCAACTTTCATCATTACATATCCATTCACTCTCAAAAACTTTCCAAAAACTTTCATCAGAATTTTTTTTCACTATTCTCTAGCGAAAAGAAAATTTTCAAAATAAAAGCATATCCAATCGCACTCTCAATTGTTTATGAATTTTTTTCAAAAAAATATACTATTCTCACTTTCACTTTTTCTCATTTTTTTCTCTTATCAATAAGATAAGCACATTTTTTACAAAAAAACTAATCATTATTGCACATTCTTCCACAAATTTCACTATTCACCCACTCATACATTTCTAACTACAATCATATCCAATCATTATTTTACTATTTTTAAATCAAATCAACTTTTATCATTACATCTCACATCCATTCACACTCAAAATTCTTCTTTTTTCTTCCAATTTTTTTTACCACTATTCTCTAGCAAAAGGAAAATTTTCGAAATGAAAACATATCCAGTGGCACCACGAAAACTCCCTTTTGACTCATGAAATAAAAAACACAATTTTCTACCCATTTTTATTATTATTTTATTGAATTACCCTTACATTTTCTTTTATTCCTTTTAAACACTTACAAACAATAAATCCTCTCTTCTCTCTTTTCCTTACCACCAAACATAATTGGAAAATGATAGCCACAATATACCAGGTTGCCACGATATAATTTGGTAACTTCCTTATTCAATCTCTTAAGAAAGCTGAATTTTTGCTGAATGCATATAAATGGATCGAAATACAAGTATGACACCAAAAATGGTTCTATATCAAACATTAAATCGCGTTGTATACGGATCGAGCATATAAAAAACAGAACAGGAAACTCAATGAAGATCTAAACTATCACAAGCAAACCTTTCGAACTCTTTCGTCTCATACTCGTTTATTTAAGGATTCCCAGAGCACATCCAAATCAACATTGCCTCCTGAAAGTATGATACCCACATTTTTGCAGTCTTTCCAAGAAGGGTTATTCCTGAAACTGTTCGACAACGGCCGCAAGGCCGATGGCTCCACTTGGCTCCACCGCGACCTTTAGAATTTGATAACAGAGTCTCATTGCTTCAACTATCTCTTCATCATCGACAACAATGACGTCATCCACCAAATCTCGAACAACAGGCCTGTGATTTGAATAGGAGGGATGAGTATTCCAACAGTCAGTATTTGCAAGCTAGACAACCAGCAAGGCTTAATTGCACTTTTAGTCCTGTAACTCTTAGGGGTTGGCAATTGTAGTCCTATAATTTCTGGATGTCGCAATTTTGATCCTTAGCGATTTTACCCTTTAAGCAAAAATTACTATTTTATGACTGATCATAAGTATTTTGGCTATGTCCAAGGGTAGTTTAGGAATAAATGAAATATTTAAAAAGTCATTTGGGACGAAAATTGCATAAAATCAATATTTGTGGTAACAAAATTGCTCAAATTAAAACTTATGGGACTAGAATTGCAAAAATAAAAATCTTACGGACCACAATTTGCTACCTAAGGTGTTTAGAGAGTCAAAATTCCAGGCACCCCATAGTTACGGGACTAGTTTTGCAAGCCCAACTAGCAATACCCAACACACTAATACATGTTATGTGGTAGCTGCCCCATATTAAACAGGGTTAAATACAAAAAATACCCCTAAGCTTTAGTCTATTTACAAAAAGACCCAACTATCTTTCAAAATTACAAACACCCCCTTAATATTTGTTTCCATTTTACAAATTGCATCTTCAACAGGGAGTGCTTCTTAAACAAAAACAAACCTCAAAGGGGGTGTTTGTAGTACCTCAAAGTGGGTATTTGTAGTTTGCGATATAAGTGAAATTTTTGTAATTAGGCTAAACCTTAAGGGCAGTATTTGTAATTTAATCCTATTGAATAAGAAAGAAAAGATTTCTTATGCATGAAGTTGCCATTACCATGTGAGAGGTCCAAGAAAAGCTCGTGAGACCGTCGGCTATGGTCTTGGTCTCGGGTAAAGTTGCTATAGTGCCAGCTTCTTTGGACCGAGCAGCATCATCTGCTCCCTTTGGTTCAGCAGCCAATATCCGTATTGCAGGATTAATTGACTTGGCAGCTAATGCCACCCTGAAATCAAACCACCTCCTACAATTCATGACTAAAATGTATAAGCACAAAAATACAATGAGAGATGCAAGCAATGAGTGGACTCCAGACGGAGAGAGATTACCGCTTATTGGAACAATTATAGTGTCGATTTCAGGAATCTGATCCAAAAGCTCCAGAGATATGGTTCCCTGTCCACTGAAAGCAAATTTTGTCAAAAATCTCATTTTATGTATTCATATCCCATTCATTTTCTGTACTACCTGGATTGATCCTATCTTTATACTTCTAGTAATTGACATTGTAGCACAGGAATCTTTATTACTTAGGGTTAATTGCAAAATACCAGTGTACTTCAGTCTAATTACAAAAAGAAAACCCAGCTATCTTTCAAGATTACAAATATGCCCGTGATATTTGTTTCTATTTTACGAAATGCACCTATTTGAGGGGACTATTTATTAAATAAAGGATACTTACAAAAACACCCCTGAGGTTTAGGCTAATTACAAAAAAACCCAGAGATGTTTCAAAATTACAAAAACCCTTGAGGTTTAGTTCCATCTTACATTTTCTCTCTTCACAAACAACAAACATTACAAAAACCCCATATGATATTTCTAGAAATATTACAGTTAACCCTTAAATTTAAGGCATAATTTCTCTCTTCATAAACAACAAACATTACAAAAACCTCATATGATATTTCTAGAAATATTACAGTTAACCCCTTAAATTTAAGGCATAATCAAACCTGAGGGGGCTTTTTGTAATTTTGAAATATTTCTGGGTTTTTCTGTAATTAGCCCAAACCTCAGGGGTTATTTTGTAATTATCCCTTAAATAAATAAAAATCTTAAGGGGGTGTTTGTACTACCTTGAGGGGGTATTTGTAATTTTGAAAGTTAATGTTTTTTTTTTTTTAACTAGGCTAAACCTGAGGAGTAGTTTCTGTAACTTAACCCTATTATTTATTTGTTTTTCTTTTGGTATGAGGAGTGTGATAATGAACTACACAAAACCAGCTGATTACATATAATTCAACTCGTGACCAACTGATTACCAGATTTACGATCTTATCCCCACGAATTTCCACCATAACTATGTGAAATCGAATATAAAGTTCAAGCACGACATCAATGTACACTGCAAAGTACACAATCGAGGCATCTAAATTTCAGAGTTACTCATATGGGGTGACAGTAAAAAATGTGCTCTGGCCGAGACACCTTACCTTATGATACGCCCATCATTATAGGGATGAATAAGAACAGCACCGGTGTCTTGTAAAACCTTCAAGCGATCTCCTCCTAGATTGCAACGTAGCCTCGCTCCAGATAACCTGACCACCGTAACGCACGACATTCTCAACTTTGCATTTTGGAGCATTTTTCGGAATGACTATATGTGCGCGTATTCCACGTAACTTTGCAGCCAATGAAAGTGCTGCAGCATGATTACCACTAATTTTTTCGGTAGGATAAGACAGCATTCAGACAATTAATGTTTACAAAACTAATGATGAACATTTGGTGAGATCAGAATGAACCTGCTGTGCGTCACAACACCTTTAGCTGCCTCATCATCCGTTAGTGAAAATACGGCATTGCACGCCCCTCTGATTTTGAAAGCTCCACTGATGTTACAAGGAAAGAGAAAATATTTCGATTACACGTAAAGATCCTATAAAATGTTACATATATATGATAAACGGATATGTAGGAATGAGAACATGTTGAAAATGGTATCTCACCCTTTCTGAAAACATTCACATTTGAAGTAAAGCTTTCTTCCAGAAATAGAATTTAGAGTTTCTGAGGACAAGATCGGCGTTCTGTGCACGTGCGGGGCTGATGTTCTTGCGCTGCTTTTATTGAAGAGATATCAGCAGCATAATTACTATTGGATGCCTGGGCTTTTTCTTCCATCTGGCACCACTAAAGTCGTCTCATTACAAATTATGTACATTTACAAAAAACCAAATTCGCATCTATAATGTATGAGTGGCTAAAGAAACAGACATATTATAAGTGTCAAATTTCTCCCGGTTATGTACTCCAAAGACTAGGACAGAGTATTATCGGATCAATGAAGCAGCTCCCACACTAAATAACAAATTACATTTTTGCTGAAACGAAACAGTTAAATGGCATTTTCTACTTCTTACCGGAGTATTAGGTTAATTACTGTCCCTTTTTCTCTAAAGAGACTAACTACTGCCATAGCCTATAGTAATAGATGTTGGCAGATATGAGGGATAAACATAAATTACCCTTGTACAGATTAGAAATCATAGGTTTTTCGCTCATTCTTCAAATCCACAGTTTTCAGGGCCTAAGGTTGAGACAAGTAGCAAAAGCAAAAACTAAGGTTGCGTTTGGCTGGGAGGATTTGGATTTGGGGAAGGGATTTGGGTGAAGGATTTCAAATGATTCCATCTAAGATGAATCTGAAATCCTCTAAAATGACTCCATCCAAACAAGCTCCATGAAATTGTTATTATGGATTTGAATTTCTTAGCTCCAAATCTATCAATCCAAATGGAGTCTAACGGCTGTTAAAATTTGCTTCAGTAAGGGCGGTTTTTCGTCGACGAACCATAGATTGAAATAAACATACAGGGATGCAGATTAAACAGCACATATATACATCCTCAATTTCAAAGAACGAATTACAGAGAAAAAGATACCTGGAAATATTTACATTTTACCAAACCAAACTTTTTTTTTTCCCTTTTCTGAGAAACAAAATTGCAAGAATCTTACAACTAATAACAATATCGAGTAAAAATCAATTGCAAGAACAAGCAAGGCATTAATACAATTAATTATGACAATTCCCAGATGATAAATCCATTCCACGATATCAAATTTAGCAAAAACTCAAGAAATAACAAAATGTAACACCAGCACAAAGCAAAATTAAAAAAAAAAAAACTAGCTCTTTCTGGCTGGCGAATCAAGAAACGGGCTTTCAACAAACATTAATCAACTAAACAAGGGTTTTAATGTAGAAATTACGAAAGCATTACTTATAAAGGAAAACTTACAGTTAGTGCACATAGAAATGATGGATTAGATTTTCAACTTCAAATCACAAATTTAAAAACGAAAAATAACATGGGCTGTCTAGTCTGTCTTGGTAGTCTAGCCTAGAGCTATAACAGGATAGACCCGACTTGGATTGGACCCTTTTATTTGGGTCGATACGGGTTTTTTGTGGTCGTCTCTCAGTTGGATGTTCAAAGCGTTGGAGAATAGTTTTTGAATTTAAGTAAGGGTTAATTACACACAGAACTTTGAGGTTTGAGATAATTACAAAATCCTAGCTAAATTTCAAATGGTTTGAAGGAATGCAGTAAAATTAACTGAGTTTGTGTAAAGTCGATAACGTCCCTAACATAAATATTCCACACAAAAAAATTGAAAAAGAGTGGATAGATACCAATGATAAAGATCGGGTAAATTGCAAATGCAGTCATGTATTTTAAGGGCATTTGCAATTTTAGTAATATAACTTATAAAGTTGTTGTTTTGGTCCGGAATATTTTACCTTTTACGGTGTCACATTTTATGTTCCATTTTCTATTTTACTTAATTGGATGAATAACACGTATTATTAATGTAAATATCGGTTGTTAATTGTTTTATAACATCTATACATGTTGTTCATCTGGGTGATGGAACAAAAAGTGAAAAAGGAAAATAGAACATGAATCGAATCTACTTTTTACCGAGTTTGTCTTATTTCCTTTTTTTTTTTCTCCTCTTGAAATTAGTCAATTATTTCTTGATCATACGTCCTTCAATGGCAATGAGATTGCAGAAAAAAAAAAAAAAAAACACATCCAACACAAAACTAAAAACGAAAAATAGGTGAAATCACATATATAATTGCAAATTTTCATATCACCAAGAGCCTAAATTGGTAAATATTGATAATATGCCACATTTATTCGCACATCAGTTTAATTTATTATTTCAGACTCAAACAGACAAACAACCGCAGTGTTTCTTTGAAGTATGTCCATGAAGATCAAAGCAAAGAGCACTTTTGAACTTGTCTTTCAAGTAATTCTTACATGCTTGTGTGCAAGCTGGGAGATCACATGGATAGATCTCCCATGGTTTGGGATCTACTTGTCCAGATGGACTCAATAGGTCGTGTTTGGGGGACTCATAATTGAAATCAATATTATTTTCGCCATAAGCAACTTCAACAACTTGAGGACATGTTATTACCATAAACATTGCCAAAACTAAGACCAACAACGAATGCATATTTCTAACTCCTTCCATTTATTGGCAACAAAAGGGACTTAATTTGTGATGAAAAGTTTTTTATGATTTCTTTGGAGAAAGAGAACACATATATATAGGTATACTTTCTCATATATTCATGAAGGGCCCAAATCATAGTTTCAAGATTTGAGAGATTGGGAGAATGCATTAATGCATGTTTTCTAAGCAATGGGGGAGGAAATTACATGTGTACATTTGTTGACTTCTTTCGTTTTTTGGCCAACATTTGCTGGCTAGTAGGGAAGGAGAAGATTTGTAGATGAGATATTTTTGACTTTATTATTTATGATAATTGTACATGCATAAAGATGGATAAGTAGAGATATTATGCTGGCTTTATTATTTATGATAATTGTATGTACATATCGTGGGGTACAATTGTAATTGTATTTTTTTATTTAATTTTTAGTGAAATTGCATAAGCAGTTTGATCCAAAATTAGAGGGAAAAAAGAGAGCCCGAGCATAGCTCAATTGGTACAAAGGACCTGGATGATATGATGTTTGCTTCGCTGGAGCGTGAAAGTTCGAATCCGCCTGATAATAGGTTTGAGGAGGATGTCTTATATGGTGACTCAATCTAAAGGAGCTCAGGATCCTGGCTCGTTGAGGCATATCTCGCGATTCACCTCTTCCACGAAACTCCTGGATGCGCGGGCAATGGGAGCCTTCGTGGTTAGATTTTATCTTTAGTGAGAACAAAAAAGGTTAGTCTCCGTCGATCATCTAATGGATCTAATTTGTTAGACGAATCCAAATACTCCGACTCATGGTCGATCCGCCTATTGACCCGACAACCACTAATACCATAACAACAAGATCCAATGACCGTTGTTAATACTTTTTAGGAGGGATACTAATACTTTTTGGAGAAAAATAATTGCTTGCAACTCCGAACTTTGGCCATTTTGCCACTTTGCAACCTAAATTATATTTTTTTCAACTAACAATCTAAACTATGTGAATTTTTCACTTTGCAACCTCCTACAACCGGAGTTGGAATATTCCAGAATATACTTGGAATATTTCGAGTCACATGAGAGAATATTGCTGAAATATTCTAATTCCGGTTGGCCAGAGGTTGTAAAGTGAAATACTCGCAAAATTTAGATTGTTAGTTGCAAAAACAAATAATTTAGGTTGCAAAGTGTAAAATTGGTCAAAGTTCAGATTGAAAAAAATATTTTTCTTACTTTTTGGGAGGACTACTAATATTTTTTCAGGAGAAATACTAAAATATCTTTCATCGAAAAACCTAATATTTTTCAATAAGATTATTATTACGTTTAAGGGGGAATACTGATACTTTTTGCGGGAAAAAAACTATAAATTTTCATGAGGATTACTAAAAAAATTGCTCAAGGGGTTACTAATACTTTTCTAATTAATTACTAATACTTTTCAAGGGGAAAATTAATACTTTTGAGGGTTGCCTAATATTACTTCTATGTCTAATATTGTTCAAGCGGATTACTAATACTTTTCAAATTTAAAAATTAATATTTTTAAAGGCTCCTAATATTACAAAAATGCCACTCTTGGATATTCTACGACACCGCCACAAAATATTACAAAACTACTACCAGTACATTAAATTACAAAAAAAAAGGGATCGAATTAGATCCGTCTAATGAAAAAGACCCATTAGACGGTCTAACCCAAATCATTGTCTTATAAAAACAAACAAACAAACTCACGCAAAACCGTACCATATAATCGCCCTACTAGTTGCAACTGAAAAAAAGTTGGTTTATAAGTCAACCAGACCATTTCGTTCCCCATTGAAATTGAGATTGATATGTCCATTTTGGATTCTTGGCCCATTAGCCACCTTAACTTTGGGCCTCCAGGCCTGTGCCGGCCTAGCTAGCACTTGTACGCCTCCTAGTGGACACCATTTAAAAGCCCATTAGCAACAATTATATATCAAGCTGAAAAACTGAAAAAGGAAAGTAATTAAAAAATGTCACGCTTACCATATGATCGGAGGAAATTGCAATTTTGGTCCCATCAGATAATATGAGTTGCACTTTTGATCCTATAATTTGCACTTTTGGTCCAAACTGATTTTTTTAAGCATATTTAGTCTCATATGATTCAAAAGTTGCAATTTTAGTCACAACACTAACGCAAAACTTAACTGGCTGTTAACTATATTTTTACGACCAAAAGTGCATTTTATCCGAAAATTAATTAAAAAAGAAAAAAATCTGAAAAATTATGAAACAATTTTAAAAATTATTGCAAAAATTTAAAATTATTATCAATTTAATAAAAATATATAAAAAGTCCAAAAACAATTTAAATATAAAAATATGATGATTTATATAAAAAAAAATAGAAGTTATTTCAAATCCCAAAAATTACATAAAAAAGAAATATGAAATTGTTAAAAAAAACTACACTGTTTTAAACATATTATTTAAAATATTTTAAAATTCTAAACTAAAAAAAAACTCAATATTATTTTCAAAAAAATATTTTTAAAAATAAATGATGTTTCAAAAATCTAAAATTTTGTTTAAAGAACTAAAACTTGTGTTAAAAACCGGACAACTACTTCAAATAAAAAAATGAAACCAATATAAAATTAAAAATCTGGAAAATTTCCAAAAATCTGAAAAATGGATTAAAGACTAAAAACTAGAAGATCTTGAAAAAGTTAACCAAAAAATCTCATTGTTTTAAAAATTCCAAAAAGGGTAAAAACATTGATTTTTTAACAAAACCAAATTTATTTTAAAAAAATATAAAAACTAACGAAATACTGAATTTTGTTTTAAAAAATCCAAAATTTGTTTAAAAGTCTTAACATTATTCCAAAATCGGGATATCAAAATCTGATTATTTTTTTTTAAAAAAACTTCCAGATTGTTTTAAACATTTTTCAAAGTTTTAAAACTTCTGGATTTTTTTAAAACATTTTTTTAAAATCTGATTGTTTAAAATATTTTCGAAGTTTTAAAAAATGATTTATAATTATTTTCAATAATTTTCATATTTTATTTTTATAATTTTTGGATTTTAAAATAATTTCCATTTTGTTTACTATTTTTTATTTTTTAAACAAATTATCATATTTCTATATTTTAATTTTTAGATTTTAAAATATTATTTGGATTTTTAAATATGTATAACTCATCTTTTTTTCTTTTTGAAAATGAAAAATGAGGTTTACATCTTTGGGAACCCTTATAAGCTTTTTGGGATGAGAGACTCCCTCCAAAAATGATAAGCTACAGTAACTTTTCCTCCAAAATGAAAAGTTAACAGATTTGGTTGTTAAACTAACGGACATGTTGATGTTGGGATCAAAAATACAACAAAAACAATCTGGTGGGACTATTTTGCAATTATAGGACTAAAAGTGTAACTCATATAATCTGATGGGACCAAAAGTGTAATTTTCTCCATATGATTGTCATTGAATAGATAGTAACAAATGAAGTTTCAATCAAGAATTTTTCCAATCTAATCGTATGGTCTATGAGATTATGCTGAAATGCACAAATTTTTTGGTTGATACTAATAATTTAAACTCAAAATTTTGTAGTCATATTGTAAATATTGATTAGAGAAATTATCAATCTAAATCGAGAAATTCTGACAGTTAGGAATGTAACTCTCTATATATTGATGCCACATAGTAGAGGCATCAAACACACCTCCACGCAAAAATGGCTTCAATCAACCAATCATTTTGCATTCTCTTTGTCCTTATTTTTGCCTCAGGTAAACCATTTTCTGCTTCTTTTAACCCTTCATTACACAAGTCATTATGATTATCAAATTATGTATTGAAATGAGTAGCTATAATATAAATATAGCATTTTTTTCAAGAAAATTATGACCTAATCCGAATTTGAACAATAAACCTTTAAGGTTTGAGCTACTTACAAAAATATAGTGGTTCTTGAAAATCACAAAAAAAAAATCCTTTGAAGTTTGATATTGTCTTAATTTTAATGGAGTAATTGTAATATTTCTATAAATGTCTGAGAAGGAGTTAAAGGGGAAAATGTAAGACATAATCAAACCTCAAAAGTTCTGTAATTTTCAAAAATCACTGGATTTTTTGTAATTAGCTCAAACCTCATGTTTTTTTAAATTTTTGTAATTATCCCATATTTATGTGAAACGCATTTATGGAACAAAACATCATACTTAATGTCATACATTTTTTACATAAAATCATCGTGAGCTAATCCGAACTCGAATTTTTCCCCCCATTTTCATACGATAATTGTACAATGCAGTTAGCGAAATGGTACAAGCGAGTGATGCAGCAATTGAACTTTGTTCAGAAAAAGGACTGACTAAAAGGTGCGTGGCAGGATTGGGTGAGTGTGGCGCAAGGGTTTGCGACGAAGAATGCTGTAAGAAGAAATGCAGCTATGAATTTGGGCCCCTTAACCCAGAAGGATATTGTAGTTACATCGGTTCACATCAATTGTGCTATTGTAATTATGATTGTGTTTAGTCATTTTTGTTTTGTTTTTTTGAAATAAATAAATAAAATGATTGAATAATTACATAAACAACATGATGTTAAGCCTAGTTACAAAAATATGTACTAATGAAAATGGACATTTCATAGGGAAGGGATACTTAGAAAAAGGATTGTTCAATATACATGTAATGAATGTACTCCGCAACTTTGAAAGTAATAAAATTAATGCTTCAATTTATTTGTTTGAGTGTTCAAATTTATGGCACTTTAAGAAGGTTAGTAAACTTGGAATTACTACCTAATTTTAATATAGATTCACATCACAAGTGTGAAATCTGTTGAGGAAAAAATAGCTAAAACACCATTTCACTCGGTGGAAATAAATACGTAACCTCTAGAATTAATTCACAAAGTGATATATGTGATATAAGGTTTATGCGAACTAGACGTGGGAAAAAATATTTTGTTGCTTTTATAAATGATTGCACAAAATACTTTGTTTTGTATATATTTGGATAAGTAAAGATTAGACCTTAGAAGCTTTTAAAAGCTATAAGAATGTGGCTGAAAATCAACTTAACAAACAAATTAAGATAATTCAAGCAATAGACGTGGAGAGTATGGACCTTCTTCTCTCGATGAATTTTACTCGATTCTTGTATTATTCATCAAATAATAGCTCTTGTAGGTCCTGGGGTGTGAGTGTAAGGTTTAGAAGGGGGTTGAATAAACCTTACCAACTTCTCGATTTAGTCCTTTTTAAAGTTCGAGTTGATACTACACACCGTGTCCTTGGTGGATAGTCAATTTAGTTAATCAAGAGAGTTAGTCACTCAATGGACTCGATCGAGCCGTTGATAGAATAACTCAAATTTGTTAAGACATTAATTAGCTCAATCAGCTTGTTTTTAAGACTTTACACCCTTAAAATTGATTTAGTAAAGATTTAATACTTAGGGATTATCAAGTGGATAGCAAATTTATCGTGAGAGTTAAACAAATAAGATGCGAATTAAAGTCTTTGAAATGTAAATGACACGATAAGATTTTATAGAGGTTCGAAGACGGGGTAATTCTTCTACTCCTCTCTTCTCCAACTCCCGGAGGAATCCACTAAGTATTGATCAATATACAAAGTGGTAATGCTGATCCCGTATACAAGTCTTTTGATCACACAAATGACTTGATCCTTTGGGACTCGATCCGAGATGCCTTGGTCACGCACCGGCTTTTTCGTGACGACTCGCTTTCTTCACAAGGCAAATGCGCTTTGCTACTACAGCTCACTTGCTCAAGCTCTTTGATTTGATCACGAAGCCCTCCAAAACTCGAGACCGGTTCGACCTTGAACCTTTCTACAATTCTCCTTGAAATGTAGACCCCTTTTCTTCAAAGGTTTCCTCTTCAACTGATTGAAGCTATCTTTCCTTCACAAGGTGAGTGTTGGATTGATTTTCTTCGTGATGTAGGCTTGAGGATTAATCTTGAATGATTTGAGAATATTAAAAATGTTTTCTTGAAATGTTCATGATTCGTAGTCAAGGCTCTTTCTTTCTTAGAGTCATTCCTCGCCTTTTATAGTGATCTTTCAAAAATCACCCGTTGAAGAGATAGGCTTATTTTTGAAAGTCACTTGTGGTCGCTGGCTTGTCTTGTTGCAGTCCTTGAGTTGCCACTTCCTCGTATGAATTGTTCTTCACTTTTCGAGTTCGACACGCGTAGTGCTTCCCATCGGTTCATTCCCCTTGCACGCTTCCTCGGGACTGAGCACTTCGAGAAAGGTAGCATGCAGTATTACTTGTTTAAGTAATTCTCTTGATTTATGTGCAACGGATCTCTTTCAGCTTATCTCGACTTGACCGCATTTCCTTGTTTTCCGCAGTGACTTAGAGTCACTTTCAATCATTGGATGACTCTTCCGTCACTTCAACTTGAGACTTGGCTATCTTGAGTTGACTTGACGATACTTTCCTCACCGTGATCTCACCGCACCTTCATCCATTTCCGTCTTCTCTTCTTTTGCCATACTCAAATGTCTCGCAATGAGTCTTCCTTCTAGTCTCCATTTGTCTTCTTGCATGTTTAGCAGCACAATGACTTAAGTCACTGACCAACCATTTATTTGTTACAATGCGCTTTACAACAAAAATGGGGTGCCAACTTCCTTGTTTAAGTTTTACATGGCATTCATCAAAATATAAACAATAAATTTCCCAATAATTTCCCCATTTTTGATGATGCCAAAACTTAAAACATTCAAAATGTAAATAACATAGATACATACAGATAGTGTATTTACAGAGAATGTATGCGTAGAATCAATCCTTTTATTGATCATAGCATTCTTGTCCTTTACACAATCACTTTTTACAAGGTGTATCAGAGCAAACATCTATATCTACGCAAAAATAGAGAATTTACAGATTTATTACAGAAGACTTACATAGTATGTATTTACATAGTAAAATACATGAAGGGGTAGACAGCAACACTTCATCTCCTTCGCTGCCTCCTTCTTTCATCTTCTTCTGTCATCTTCCTCGGTCTTCTTCTTTTTTTCTCATCTTCAAATTTACTTCTTCTTCTTTTCATATGCCTTCCGGCACTTTCATCTCTTCTTAGTCTCTCTTGTCTCTCCTCCCAAAGCTGAGTTTGTCTTTTATTTTCTTCTTCGATTCTTTTCACGTACTCAACATTGTTTTTAGCCACTTGCAGATTGGCTACTTGGTCAAGACTTTCTTGTTGAGATCCCTCCTTTTCGCTTGCCTGGATCTATGTACTCAATGTTTTTAGCAGAGGCCTGGTCCCAAACCTCTTCCTCCACCACGCTTTTTCCTCTACCTCTTCCTCTCGGGCGTGTATTGTCTGGGGTCTTCTTCTTCCCAAATTGAGTGACTAGCGGAGTGACTAAAGAGAGTGACTACACGGTAGTCCGTCACGCTGTGCTGTCGCCTTTTCTTCACATAACATGAGACCCTTTTCCCAAGATAAGTCCTGTGCTTGAGCCATGGACATGTTTGCAAAATATCCTTCGAGATGCGAGCGTTTTAAATTCATCAACTCGATCTTGCTCGCCTCCGATCCGAGATGGCATAAGTGTCTCTCGCAGTGTCTTTGGAATGCCTCCATGTTGTTTCAAGATATTCATAACTCGGGCATTCATCCTTCCATCCACTTCCTCCATCCCTCGCTTCAATCGTTTTTCTCTTTTCAAATAGATACAAGCAGAGTGTTGGAGTGGCGGAGTCACTGGAGTTTGTCATTGATAATATCACCGTGACAAGACCTTGTTGGGGGTTTGTGCAATCATTAGGGTGACATCTCCCGATCCTTCCCCCTCAACGACTTTCTTTTCTTTTGCTCTTGAGACCTCCTCACTGTCTTTCCTTTTACAACATGCTACTTCCTCTTTTCTCACGTCGGATCTCTTCGAGCTTTTAGGTATTCCTCTTCCCCCTTTTTGGCATCATCAAAGGAGAGAGAATCCCCTGACACGTCTAGCAAGCGAAGTCGAGTCTCTGATAGCCGAGTTCGCTTCGAGTCTGCGCTGCGGAGTATGCCGCACTAAACTCGAACGAGTAGCGTTGATTCACTTTAAGCAACTTCATCTCGGCCGTGAGAAGGCCAATTTTCGATCCATGTTTTCTTCCATACGCAGGAGCTCATTCTTATTTTGCTCTCGCAGCAGCCTTTATCCCATCAGTGTGAGATTCATGCATGTGCTCTATGTGTTCTCTCGATTGCGTCTTTGCATCAAGATCTCCTCGCCGCTGGACCAACGACTTGTTGAACAATGTTCAAATATCTAGCTTGTTCCACACGCATTGTTTCTCGTTGTTGCCACCACTCCCGATTCTCGACTATAATGCCTCTCAAGTCGCCAGATAAGGTTGGCATCTCTCATTATCCATCTCATGTCCATCGAGGCCTGGTGCCTCTCCATCCGTTCAATTTCAAAATAATGCTTTGAACACCTCCCGAACTTCACTTTTCCTTCCTCTGCGGGCGGTGATGGCCAAGCAAATCAAAAATCATAGTCACCGAACAATGGTATCGATGGAATGACAGGATCTGGTCAGTGGGAAGCGCGAGATCTCTTTTTTCGACTCTTCGGGAGGTCGGGTACTCCGAGAGAGAATGGAAATGATTCTACAAAGGAATCATCACGCAACCGGGATTTGTTCAATGATGAGTGGTGCGCGTGAAGTTCCCCTGTGGAGTCGAACTCGTTGCGGCTGGGGGAGCCTGCGCGATGGACTCTGTTTGTGAGTTTGTTGTGAAGTTGACCCGACTTTGGCGAGCCTCACTGCCTCAACAACTTCGTCGGTCTCGATTGGTTTCTCCTATTGAGTTTCTCGGTCCTCGGCCTTATCGGAAGCGTCATCGGACGATGATGAGATTTTCATGGGTGGCTCATCATCGATTGAAAGTTTGACGAGTAGTCTTGAGGTCGACTTGCTCGTGGTTTGAACATCCTCACCGAGTCTTTTGGATCGTGCACGGGGGATGACTCGGCTTCATCGCCTTCTTCCGATCCCGCAAAGGTTACATCGGATTATCCTGGGAATCGTGAAGTGCACTTATCTCCTTTTTCGGATGGATCAATGATAGCAGGGAGGGATGTTCTCTACTTTAGCTTTTTACCCCGGAAGTCTCAACCTCCCGTTGGCCTTCATTACCTCCTGCCGCCTTGTAGGTCCCAAGGGGTGTAAGTGTAAGGTTTAGAAGGGGTTGAATAAACCTTACCAAATTTTTGATTTAGTCCTTTTAAAAGTTCGAGTTGATACTACACAAATTGTGTCCTTGGTGGACATCCAATTTAGTTAATAGAGTTAGTCTCTCAATAGACTCAACGAGTACATTAATGGAATAACTCGTGAGCTAAGTCTAAATTAACTCAACCGTGGTTTGTTTTCAGCGGAAGACTTAACACCCTTAAGTTTGGTTAAGTAGAGATTTAGAGCTTGATTTAGTACTTAGAGATTATCTAATGGATAGCAAATATGTCGGAAGAATTAAACAAATATGATGCAAGAATTAAAGTCTTTGAAATGTAAATGACACAATAAGATTTTTATAGAGGTTCAAGATGGGGTAATTCTTCTACTCCTCTCTTTCTCCAACTCCCGGAGGAATCCACTAGGTATTGACCAAGATACAAAGTGGTAATCCGGATACAAGTCTTGATCACACAAACTTGATCCTTTGGGACTCGGTCGAGACGCCTTGATCACTCAACAAGCTTCTCGACTTTACCTGGCTTTCTTCATAGGGCAATGTCTTGCTACTACAACCCACTTGCTCAAGCTCTTTGGATTTGATCACGAAGCCTCCAAAAGCTCAAGACTTGGTTCGACTCTTGAACCTTCCTACAATCCTTCGTGGAATGTAGACCCTTTGATTCTTCAAGAATTTCCGCTTCAACCGATTGAAATTATCTTTCCTTCACAAGTGAGTGTTGGATTGATGTTCTTCGTAGTGTAGGCTTGAGGATTGAGCGTTTAATCACTTGAGAATATTTCAGTTACAATTTTAATAATTGGTAGAATGTTTGTGGTTCGGGTAACTGCGTAATCTCGGTGTCTTATATTTTTTTCAGAGTTATTTCTCGCCTTTTATAGTGAGCTTTTCAAAAATCTGCCCGTTGAAGAGATATGCTTATTTTTAAAGTCACTTGTGGTCGTTGGCTTGTCTTGTTGCGATCCTTGGAATTGCCATTTCCTCGTATGAATTGTTCTCCACGTTTTGAGTTCGACACGGTGTGCTTCCCATTGGTTTATTCCTTTTGCACGCTTCGGGGTGAACACTTCGAGAAAGGTAGCATGGAGATATTACTTGTTTAAGTAATTCTCTTGATTTACTCGGAACGGATCTTTTTCGATTATCTCGACTTGACCGCATTTCTTTGCTTTCCCAGTGACTTAGAGTAAGCTTCCAATCATTGGATGACTCTTCCATCACTTCAACTTGAGACTTGGCTTTTCTTAAGTTGACTTGATACTCCACTCACCGCATCTCACCGCTCCTTCAAGAGAGTTCCCGTCTTCTCTTCTTTTGCCATACTCACCGCCTTGCAAATGAGTCTTCCTTCTAGTCTTGATTGTCTTCTTGCATGTTTGGGCATAACCGACTTAACTCAAACTTGACCAGGCCATATTCATTACAATGCGCTTTACAACAAAATTGGGGTGCCAACTTCCTATTCTAAGTTTTATATGGTATTTATCAAAATCTAAACAATAATTTTCCCAACAATTTCCCCCTTTTTGATGATGCCAAAACTTAAAACATTCAAAATGTAAATAGCAAAGATACATACAGATAGTGCATTCACATAGAATGTATGCGTAGAATCAATTCTTTTATTGATCATAACATTCTTGTTCTTTTACACAACTTTGTTTATAGGGTGTATCGAGAGCAAACATTTGTCTACAATAAAATAAAGAATTTACAGACTTTATTGCGGAAAGACTTACATAGTATGTATTTACATAGTAAAATACATGAAGGGGTGGACAAAGAACACTTCATCTCCTTCGCTCCTTCTTTCATATTCCTCGGTTTTGTCATCTTCCTGGTCTTCTTCTCTTTTTCTCATCTCCACCGCCTTCTTCTTCTTTTTTTCATATGCTTTCCAGGAAGCTTCATCTCTTCTTAATCTCTCTTGTCTTTCCTCCCATAGCCGAGTTTGTCTCTTATTTTCTTCTTCTATTCTTTTCGCATACTCAAGATTGCTTTTTAGCCACTTGTAAATTGGCTACTTGGTCAAGACCAAAGACAATAGATCTCTCCTTTCTTGCTTGGATCTACGTACTCAATGTTTTTGGGCGGAGCCTAGGTCTAAAACCTCTTCCTCCACCACCGCTTCATCCTCTACCTGGGCGTGTATTGTCTTTGGTCTTGTTCTTTCCAAATGAGTGACCCGGCGGAGTGACCAAAGCAGAGTGATCGCTTGGTAGTCTCGTCGCTGTCGGCTTCTTCACATAACGTGAGACCCTTTTCCCAAGATCTGAGTCCCAAGCTTGAGCCATGTATTTTTTTGCAAAGTATCCTTCGATGCGGCGTTTTAAATTCATCAACGATCGTGGCTCGGTCCTCGACATCCGAGATGGCATAAGTATCTCTGCCTCACCGGAATGCCTCAATGTTGTTTCAAGATGTTCATAACTCGGGCATCCATTCTTCCTTCCACTTCCTCCATCCCCGCTTCAATTGTCTTTCTCTTTTCACCATAGATATAGGAGAGAGTGTTGGAGTGGCGGAGTCACTGGAGTTTGTTTGCGATAATATCACCGTGTGACAAGACCTTGTTGGGGTTTGTGCAATCATCAAGGTCACATCTTTCGATCCTTCCCCCTCAACGGACTTTCCTTTCTTTTGTTTTGACACTTCCTCACTTGTCTTTCCTTCACAAATGCTTCCTCCTTTTCGCTTTCTCGGATCTCTTTAGCGCTTTAAAGTATTCATCTTCCCCCTTTTTGGCATCATCAAAGGAGAGATGAACACTGAAACATATCTTGGCGCGGAAGTCGAGCTGTTGATAGCCGAGTTCGCCGAGTCTGCTGCGGTGTATGCGGCACGAAATTCGAGCGAGTAGCGTTGGACTCTCAAATTAGCTTCATCTCAGCCATGAGAAGGCTGAATTTTCTATCCATGTTTTCTTCCATACGCTGGAGATCACTCTTTTTTTGCTCACGCATCATCTTTATCTCGGCGAGTGTGAGCTTCATGCATGTGCTCAATGTGTTCTCTCAATTTCGTTTTTGCATCGGCATTCTCGGCTCTCCATACCAGCCTTGTTGAACAATGTCCTCAAGTATCTAACTTGTTCCACACATTGTTTTTCTTCTTCTTTGTTGCCACCATTCCTCGATCTGATCATGTTATGCCTCTCAAGTCGGCAGTAAGTTGGCATCTCTGTTGTCGATCGCATGTCCATAGAGGCACTGTGCCTCTCCATCCGTTCAATTTCAGCGAATAATGCCTTGAACACCTCCCGAACTTCGATTGTTTCTTCCGTTGCGGTGATGGCCATGCGGCGTCAAAGTCATAGTCACCGAACGATGGTTCCCGACGGAATGACAGAGCTGGTCAGTAAGCGTGCAAGCTCGTTTTCGACTCTTCGGGAGGTCGGGTACCTCCGGGAGAAAGGAAATGATTCTACAAAGGAATCATCACGCCAACCGGGATTTGTTCAATGATGAGAGGTGCGCGTGAAGTTCCTTTTGGAGTCGAACCTGCTTTGCAGCTTGAGGAGCTGTCTGTGCAGTGGACTCTGTTTGGTGGGGTCTTTTGTGAAGTGGACCCACTTGTTGAGCCTCAAATTGTCTCAACAACCGTTGGTCTCGATTGGTTTCTCCAATTGAGTGGATGGTCCTCGGCCCTTATCGAAGCGTCATCGGACGATGATGAGATTTCCATTGGTGTCTCATCATCAAAATTGAAAGTCCGACGAGTAGTCTTGAGATCGAGTTGCTCGTCTTTGAACATCCGCAATCGAGTCTTTTGGATCTGCCACGGGGGATGACTCGGCTTCTTCGTCCGCTTTCCGATCCCAAAAAGGTTATATCGGATTATCCTAGTAATCATGAAGCGCGCTTATCTCCTTTTTCGAGATAGATCAATGATAGCAGGAGGGATGTTCTCTACTTGACTTTTTTTACCCCGGGAAGTCTCAACCTCCCGTGGCCTTCATTACCTCCTACAGTCTCAACTACGGTGAGGCCTTGGACCTCCCTTTCGACAAAGGTGTCACTATGTCTTAGGGTCTTCTGTGGTGGCATCCATTGAGTCTCAACCCCATGGATTGCACTTTCATCGCCTGCAGTGTTAACTCCTGTGGTCATTCCTTCCTCGTGTCTCGATCGCATCGCGCGTCATTAGCTGCGAGCGATTGGCACCTCACCGAGACAGTCTCAATCGCCCGAGCTTCGTTGATGACAACTTGTTTGTGTACTTTGTGGTTGTTCCTTCTCCACTTCGCCTCCTAGATTCGTTGTGGAGTCATCTCGCAGATTCTCCGACTTTGCTGCCGGTGGAGGAGTTTCTCACTGGCGCGTCACCGAGTGACTTGGAATGGGGTCACTCGTCTCCAAACTCCCGCCTGCTTTCTCTGAGTGTTCAAACGTTGGGGCGGTGGTAAGACACCTTCATTAGGGGTTGGCTCAACCTGGTCCCCACTAACCCGGTTCATCGCCATTTTCCTTAATTCCTTCTTCCGAGTGAGTGGGAAGTGGTGGTAGCAACAACGGTGGCGATTTGTCTGAACCACTCCCATGGGATCGATTCCCAAACGTGTGTTACGGAGGACTCTCCGGTCCCTCCATCAATCTTTTTCTCGTGAAGGATTTCGATTCGTGCGATGCTTTTTGCATTTGCACTTCTTCTCGCGGGCGGCGGCAGAGTCCTGGATCCTCATCAACATCAAGATAAGACATCAAGGAGATGATGTGTGTGTTAAATGGTGTGGTGATAGGCGAGGCCGGCCTTCTCACGTGCCTCGCCTTTCCTCTTCTGTCTTTTTCCTTCTCCTTGTCCTTGAAGATCTGCAAGATATCCGTGCGCTTTTTTCATCCAATGTTTGGACCACGGTGGTCACTCCAAGGAAGTTCAGATTCCTTCCTCTTCTATAAATTCAGCCGTTGGAACTATTCCCTTGATCGACTCAATTTCCACTTCCTCCACTCTCATGCAGACGATTTTGGATGTCCGGGTAAAGTGGGGATAGAATCATCACATCACTATCGCTCTTTCGAGCTTCTTCTTGTGTCTCGGTCACCATGCGCGGACTACAATGTGTCTTGATTTGCCTCTGTTGATCGCCTTCAATGAGACTTAGTCAAGCTTTCATCAATTATATCCGGGGACTCTACTTCTCCGGCGAGCCTCCCAGGTATGTGCTCCAATGAGTGGCTAACTCAAATTGGTTTCTCAAGCTCGGAGTGCTTGATGATTCTTCTTCGTCTCCTAGTTTGTACCGAGGGATTTAAGTTCGAGAGAGTTTCTTCCGAGTCTTGGGCGGCGGGGTCTTTGGTGTTTTCTTCGAGAAGTCGTCGTCTTGGCTTATCGTTCTCCTCTTTTTGACGATCGGAGAAGGTATTTGAGAGTCCTTCTTGATCGCTTTGTTAGGGCGGGAGACAGAGACATGCGGGGCAGTGTGACTACCAGGCAGGGGCGAGGTTTGTTTTTCTTTCTTTGCGGGAGCGTGATCTTCTTAGCACTGCAGGGCAACTTTCTTCTTTGGTGGAGAGGAAACAATCAGTATCTTCGTGGTCACCGATTCCCCTCACTCGTGTCGCCTCTCTTGGCGTAGGCTCTTTCAGTGCGCCGAGAGAGGTTTGATCTCAACATCCTCTTGTTTACATGGAACGCCTTTCCATGTCTAAGAGGGACTCCTTTCACCTCCCATCACCCGGCCAATCACTGTGCCATATCCTGGGATCCTCCAAATGCACCATCTTCCTTGAAGGATTTGTTCCCTACATTCTCGCGAGTCTGCTTGTAGACAAACTCAGCCCAATTCATTTTCCTTTCTTCAATGATCGCAATGCCATTCACGATCAACTTTGCTTTGACAGCTGGTCAAAGCCGCCAAATTTGATGTCTATGCATTTGGCAACTATGTCCAACGTTTGTGGTAATCCTCCTTCAAAGACCTCTTGTTTCTTTGTGTAGACTATTTTATCAAGATAGTCGGGCTTGGCTATTTCCTTCCAAGCAAACAGGTTTACATCAAAGATCGTTGATTTCTCGATGCTCCTTCCGCTCGGTAGTGAGCGGTGTTCACCAAATCCTTGGCGAGAGATGGTGAACTTCTTTCCGTGAATGATGACTTTATCCCTTCATCGTGAATCTCGGCGTTCACATAGAATCGTGCGACCTCCTCCACATAGGTCATCGGATATTCCAATGTCGAAACGGTTTCGGCCGGATGTTTCCAATTTCTCAAAGAATTTTCTTCACTAGGGTGTCGTTGGACCCTGTTTCACCATGCCATCGAAATCCACATTAGACCTGGTGTGGATTTGCTTTCCTAACTTGACAAAATCATAGGTTGATGCCATTTTTCGTGATATCACCGAAGAAAACTTAGAGGTTGATTTGAAGATAGATAGGGTTTTGAGAGAGTTTTGCCTTTGCTTCCGAGAGAAATGAACGGTTTTGGTAATATGAGAGAGAAGAAGAAAGCTTAAGTATGGTTTATGAAAGGACGTGCGGGTGGTTTTTGAAATGTGATCGAAATCAACGGCTTAGATTTTGCACGCCGATTTAGCATTTAATGTCTCGTATTTAATGCGGCAAAGATTTATAGCCAATCATAAGCTTGGTGTGCGGCTTTTGCCTATACACGTCATAATTATGTTGACGTAATTCTTAAAAACATTCCCGCTTAGTAAAAACGATCGCGTTTTTGTCACTTTGCTCATAAATGACTCGACTTTTACCCTCACCGTTTAACTCTTCTTCTCACAGTTCTCTTTGTGACTCAAATTGTCACCGACTCAGATATATCTTTCCGATCTTTCCGTCTGGTGATTTACTTAGGCATGATTTGTGAGTTCAAATCTTTTTCCCTTTTGTGTTCCATTTTTTTCTTTGATTCTTCCGAGTGTCACTCACTCAATTAACCCTAACTCATGCTTCGAGTTCTTCAAATCTTGACTCACATAATGGTTTTGTGAAGATGTCGGCAATTGTTTATCGGTTGAGATATATTCCAAGATGATGTCCTTCTTTTCAACATGATCTCTTATGAAGTGATATCTCGACATCGATATGCTTTGTTCTTGAGTGCAACACAGATTTTGAGTGATTGCAATTGCACTTGTGTTATCACACATGATTGGAATTTCTTTTTCCTCAACTTCATAGTCTCTCACCGTCTCATCCATAGGATTTGGGCAACAACAGCCCGCCGCCTATGTATTCTCGCCCTTTTGTAGAGGTGTCTATTGAAATTTCCTTTTTGCTAAACCAGAAAAATTAGCTTTGTTTCCTAGCATTTGACATGTGCCTCGAGGTGCTTTTCCTCAACTCGCATCCAAAGATATAGTCGAGTCAATAGCCAATTAGTTTGAATCCACCTTCCTTTGGATACCATAAGCCAACTTCTTGGCTTCCTTTCAAGTATCTCAAGATTCTCTTAGTCACTTGTCATATGGCTCTCTTTTTGGAGCAGATTGAAATCTTGCACATACACCTACAAAGAAAGGTGATGTCCGGCATGCTTCTTTGTGAGATAGAGCAATGATCCAATAAGTGCTTTATATCTTGTTTGATCTACGTGCTTGCCATCCGCATCCATGTCCATTTTGATGATGTATTCATTGGTATTTTCACGAAGACTTCTCCTCCATACCAAATTTCTTCATTAAATCTCTCGGTGTATTTTGTTTGACTTATGAAGGTTCCATCCTTCGCTTGTTTCACTTGGAGTCCAGGAAGAATGTCGCTCTCCCATCATGCTCATTTCAAATTTACTTTGCATGAGGTTTGAAAATTTTTCACATAGCTCTTTGTTTGTGGATCCAAAATGATGTCATCCACATATATTTGAACAAGCGTTATCTTTTCTTGTCTTGAATTAAAAAAGTGTTCTATCTACTTTTCCTTTTGTGAATCCATTCTCGATTAGGAATTGTGACAATGTATCATACCATGCTCTGGGTGCCTGTTTCAATCCATACGAGCTTTCTTGAGTTTGTATACCTTATCTCCAAGAGTTTTCTCGCTCAAATCCTGGAGGTTGTTCAACATACACTTCTTCTTCCAATAAACCATTTAGGAATGCACTTTTTACATCCATTTGATATACAATGAAATTCTTGTGAGTCGTGCATAGGCAAGAAACATCCTTATTTCTTCCAATCTTGCTACAGAGCAAATGTTTCATCAAAATCTATTCCTTCTTCTTGACAATATCCTTTGGCTACTAGTCTTGCTTTGTTTCTTACCACGTAACCTTCCTCGTTCATCTTGTTTCGAACACCCATTTAGTACCAATAACGTTTTGATGGGTGGGTCTTTGAACTAATTCTCATACTTTATTTCTTTCAAACTGATTGACTCTTCTTGCATAGCTTGAATCCAATATGTGTCATCCAATGCTTGTAACACATCTTTGGGCTCTATTTGCGAGATAAAACATGTGAACATAGCTTCTTGTTGAGTTCTGGATCTTGTTTTGACACCTTCTCTTATATCTCCAATGACAAGTTCGGTGGATGGTCTTTCACCATCTTGCATCCGGTTGAAGTAAGTTAGCCGGATTCGATCGTCTAGCACTTTGTGTTGCTTTGATCGCTCTCTCGTAGTCACTTAGCTGCAAATTTTCCAAATTGTTTTTGAGATTCACTATCTCATCTTCTTCTCGAGTTTATAATTCCAAATTTTGGCTTGAAAGATAGGGACTCTTCTCAGTATGGTTGGATGATTCAAATTTATCACCGACTCTTCAATGTCTTCTCCATTTACATTTGGCTCATCGAATACCACATGAATGGATTCTTCCAATCATAGTCCTTTTGTTGAGTACTCAGAGCTTTGCTTTGGTGAGTATCCCAAGAAGATACCTTCATCAACTTTAGCATCGAAGGCCTTTAGATTGTCTTTGCCATTGTTGTGGATGAAGCATTTACATCCAAATATTCTAAAATATGCAACATTTGGTTTTCTTCCACCCAAATCTCATAGGAGTCTTTGTCACCGCCCTGCTTATCATACATCTGTTTTGAGTGTAGCAAGTTTGTGTTGATTGCTTGACCCAAAATCTTTTTGGTAACCCCGCTTGACTAACATGGTCCTTGCCGCTTCTTTGAGAGTTATATTCCTTCTTTCTGCAACTCCATTCTCACTGTGTGGAGTCCTTTGCATGCAGATAGTTCATGACCAATACCATTTTCAATACAATACCGAGTTATTATTCCATTGACAAACTCGGTTCCTCTCACTGATCTTATTTTGATAATGGTTTGGCTCTTCTCATTTTGAATCCTCTTCATCACCGTGGTAGTTTCTATAGAGTTTCTTTCTTCTTACACATGAATATTGTCCATGTATATCTTGAGTAGTCATCTACTACCACCAAGTGTATTTCTTTCCACTTATGCTAGCTGGTTCCACTGGGCCAAATAGATCCATATGTAGCAGATGCAATATTCTTGTTGAAGATGGGCATGTCTTTTCTTTGAATGATGATTTGATTTGTTTTCCTTCGACATGTGTCACATATACTCTCTTTTTTGTATACTTGAGTGCGGAAGTCCTTCCACAAGACTACTTACTCGCAAGCTTGTTAATCGTTTTGAAATTCAAGTGACTCACTTTTTGTGCCACAGCCAACTTGATTCAAATTGTCTTTTTGCTAGTAGACAAGTCTTTGGGTGTAGTGGTTGACCAATCTACTACATACATGTTCTTTTGTCTCAGCATCCTTGCAACACAACTTCATTCATTCGATTCTCGCCTCCTGATTTGGCATATACCCATGTTAAATCCAACATTATAGCCCTTGTCACGAGTTGGTCGATGCTTAGCAAGTTGAAGTTGAGTCCTTCAACATATGCAACATCCGTGATTTCTAATCCATTCCTTGATGGATCCAATGCCTCTTATTTCACCCGAGCTTCATTTCCTCCAAATATGACTTTTGCTCCTTTAACTTCCTTGAATTTTGACAGATTTTTCTTATTTCTGTCATATGTCCGGAATGACCACTATCCATGTACCAGGTTCCTTGGCACTCACTTTGTTCCTTGAACCCGCAATCAAGGAAATTAAGTTTTAGGTACCCATACTTGTCTCGGGTCCCGAGGGGTTAGAATTGTAAGATGATCCAACCAACTTATAGCCAAATGATTTGACTCTAGGGGTTGCCATCTATCGCTGCCATAATCATAATTAATCTTGGCAAATTGCTTGGGATTCTAGTTCATACAAATTGCCTCTTTTGTCGGTATGCTGTATATGTGTTTTGGCAATCGCCTTCTTTGGGTAATTGTGGTGTCTCTGAGTGTAGTGCCTAGGTGCATATGTGTCTTTGATGAAAGCTCTTATACTTTTGGAATGGCCTTTCTTGAGTTCTAGGCCTTTACCATTTGGGCTTATATTCCATAAGTCTATGATGATAGTTCACATCATTCCAATCATCTTGGCTTGGATATTTTCTACCATTCCCATCATATGTATTTCTTTTATAGATTTTAAGGGTTTTTGGTAGCTCGCTTCTTCTTTACTGAGTATTTTCTTTTGGAGTTTGGCTTTGAGAAACTCGACGGAATCTCTTCTCAATCTGTCCTCTCAAATAAGCACTCAACTTGTCATTTTTCCTTTTCCTTTATAACCAAGGCGCCTTTGCTTGTAATTGTGCTTTGAAAATGTGTGTGCAACATTTAGAGTTTTGGATTTTTAGACTCTTCATTGCTTGAAGATCCTTTTTCCAAAATTACTTTTGAAGTTTGACATATCACGAGGAATTAAATCCTAAGCCTGTCTTGTCTCCACATTCTCTTTGACTCATAATAAGATCATCCAATGATTTAGATGCCTTAGTGAATGAGGCAATCACATTTTTGAGGTCATTCTCCTCTTTTCTATGGCGCTATTTCTCGCTTATTAGCTTGGCATTTTCGATCTTTAAACTTTTATTCTCATCGACTATTTGACTTAGAGTACTCGGCTCCTTAGTCGACTTTGAGTTTTGCTCTTGAGTAGGCTATTTTCCTCATTTAGTAGTGTGTGTGAGGATTTAATGTGTTCAAAATCTTTCATCATTTTGCCTAATGAATCATAAAGATCGAGTGGGTGATGAAGTGTGTGTGTCACGATCACTATCACTAGAATCCGAGTTTGATGAGTTATAGTGTACCTCATCTTCTTGGTCGAGGTTGATCTTGTTCCTTGGCCATCAAACGGATCGGGCTTCTTCTTCGAGTCACTTGAGTAGTCGAACATCACTTCCTCTCTGAATCACTTGTCTCTCTTGACTTGGTTTGTCTCGGCCGATCTCTGCACCTAATATTGCCTTTTTCTTTTCTTGTCTTCTTTTCTCTCAAGACCTTTCTTTCTTCATTCCTCAGTATTTGTTGACTACAGGATATGGGCAATCAATGGCGTAGTGACTGGTTGCGTCATAGTTCAAAGATAGATATTCAACCTTTTGATCACTCTTTCCATTCTTGGATTGTCGGCCATTTGATATTCAAATTTTTTGATGATCTGTTCTCTTGGTTGGCCTATCTTCCCTTGATTTGGAGGAGCCGAGTGTCTTCTCGGAGGATTCGCCCTTGCCTCTCTTGTAGTTCTTATTGAAGAACTTGTTGAACCTTTTTACTAGTAGGGCTATTTCTTCCGGGTCAATGACTTCTTTGACCTCATCTCTCTTCCCATCTTTAACAATTAAAGCAAAATTGCTTTGGGTACAACCTGTCTCTTCTTGGTCTTTTCTTCTTAGCTCAAACTCGTAGGCTTTGAGGTCCGAGAATAGTTCATGGTTGGATGTCTTTGATAGGTCCATGGAATGTCTTAGTGCCATGACCTTCATTTCCCATTCGGTTGGGAGACTTTTTAGGATCTTCATACACATTTCTTCTTGATATTCCTTTCCAAGTGCGGATAGCTCGTTGGTGATTTCTGAACCGAGCATCCAGTTGATCCAGGTTTTCTCCTGCGATCATTTTGAAATTCTCAAATTTTTGTACAACCACCGATAATTTATTTTCTTTGATTTGCTCCGAGCCTTCACAAATCAATGTTAGTTTGTCCCATTTCTTTAGCCGTTTTGCATGATTTGACTTTATTGAACATGGCTTTGTCCAAGGTTTTGTAAAGGATGTCCTTGGCTATATTGTCCAGGTTGTATCTTTTTCATCATCACTTGTCCATTCATTCTTGGTTTTTCGATCATAGCTGGTCCGGGAGCAACATCCTCTTCACCTTCACCGCAGCTCTTCTTACATTGTGTTCACCTTTAAGATTTGCGGTGGCCCATCCTCTATCACTATCCACATCTCATCATGTAATCTTTGATAGATGAGCCTCGTGATACGAATTTTCCAATCATCAAACTCTTCAATTGTGAACATAGGGATGCGTGTCAAATTTGCTTCCATGATAATAAATTTTAATGATAAAAAGAGTTTTGAAAGTTTAAGTACTAAAGCGGACTTTGAAAAATTTGGAGATCTAGTTCGATAAGAACTGCGGAAGGCTCAATGAACCAACCGCTCTAATACCACTTGTAGGTCCCAAGGGTGTAAGTGTAAGGTTTAGAAGGGGGTTGAATAAACCTTACCAAATTTTTGATTTAGTCCTTTTAAAAGTTCGAGTTGATACTACACAACAGTGTCCTTGGTGGATGACCAATTTAGTTAATCAAGAGAGTTAGTCTCTCAACGATTCAATCGAAGCCGTTGATGGAATAACTCGGCTATTAAGTCTAAATTAACTCAACTGTGGTTTGTTTTTCATTGGAAGACTTAACACCCTTAAGTTTGGTTAAGTAGAGATTTAGAGCT
Source organism: Rehmannia glutinosa (assembly GCA_016081115.2). Taxonomy (NCBI): domain Eukaryota; kingdom Viridiplantae; phylum Streptophyta; class Magnoliopsida; order Lamiales; family Orobanchaceae; genus Rehmannia; species Rehmannia glutinosa. The sequence continues at coordinate 603,370 of JABTTQ020000835.1, read as the reverse complement.
TGATTCATCTTAGAGATTATCTAATGGATAGCAAATATGTCAAGAGAATTAAACAAATATGATGCAAGAATTAAAGTCTTTGAAATGTAAATGACACAATAAGATTTTTATAGAGGTTCGAAGATGGGGTAATTCTTCTACTCTTCTCTTCTCCAACTCCTGGAGGAATCCACTAGGTATTTTTAAATACAAATCTTGATCACACAAATGACTTGATCCTTTGGGACTCGATCCGAGACGCCTTGATCACTCACTGCCTTCTTCTCGTGCGACTCGAACTTCTTCTTCTTCATAGGGCATAGAGCTTTGCCTTGCTACTACATGCCCACTTGCTCAAGCTCTTTGGATTTGATCACGAAGCCCTCCAAAAGCTCAAGACTTGGTTCGACCTTGAACCTTCCTACAATCCTTCGTGGAATGTAGACCCCTTGATTCTTGATAATTTCCTCTTCAACTGATTGAAGTTATCTTTCCTTCACAGGTGAGTGTTGGATTGATGTTCTTCGTAGTGTAGGCTTGAGGATTGAGCGTTTAATCACTTGAGAATATTTCAGTTACAATTTTAATAATTGGTAGAATGTTTGTGGTTCGGGTAACTGCGTAGTCTCGATCTCTTATATTTTTTTCGAGTTATTCCTCACCTTTTATAGTGAGCTTTTCAAAAATCTGCCCGTTGAAGAAATAGACTTATTTTTGAAAGTCACTTGTAGTCGTTGGCTTGTCTTGTTGCATCCTTGGAATTGCCATTTCCTCGTATGAATTGTTCTCCACCTTTTCGGAGTTCGACACGGTGTAGTGCTTCCCATTGGTTTATTCCTTTTGCACGCTTCCTCGGGATCGAGCACTTGAGAAAGGTAACATGGAGATATTACTTGTTTAAGTAATTCTCTTGATTTACGTACGCAACGGATCTTTTTCGATTATCTCGACTTGATTGCATTTCCTTGCTTTCCCCCAGGTGACTTAGAGTCACTTCCAATCATTGATGACTCTTCCGTCACTTCAACTTGAGACTTGGCTTTTCTTAAGTTGACTTGATCGATACTCCACTCACCGCATCTCACCGCTCCTTGATAGAGTTCCGTCTTCTCTTCTTTGCCATACTCACTGTCTTTGCAAAATGAGTCTTCCTTCTAGTCTTGATTGTCTTCTTGCATGTTTGGGCATAATCGACTTAACTCGGCTTGACCCAATTTATTTATTACAATGCGATTTACAACAAAATTGGGTGCCAACTTCCTATTCTAAGTTTTACATGGCATTCATCAAAATCTAAACAATAAATTTCCCAACAATTCTCAACCGCAATGAGGCCTTGGACATCCCTTTCGATGTAATGTCACTGTCTTAGGGTCTTCGCGGGGCATCCATTGAGTCTCAACCCCATGGATTGCACTTTCATCGCCAGTGTTAACTCCCGGGCATTCCTTCCTCGTGCCTCGACCGCATCGCAGCGGCGTCATTAGCCTTCGCAGAGCGGTTGGCACCTCACCAGAGACAGTCTCAAGCAATCGCCGAGCTTCGTTGATGACAACTCATTTGTGTACTTTGTGTTTGTTCCTTCTCCACTTCGCCTCCTAGATTCGTTGTGGAGTCATCCGCAACATCCTCCGACCTTGCTGCAGATGAGAGGAGTTTCCCCCTCACCGGGCGCACCGCTTGAGTGACTTGGAATGGGGTCACTCGTCTCCAAACTCCCGGCTATTTCTCTGCGAGTGTTCAGTAGTTGGGGGCGGTGGTAAGACACCCTCATTAGGGGTTGGCTCACCGGGGTCCCCATTAACCCGTTTCATCGCCATTTCCCTTAATTCCTTCTTCCGAGTGAGTCAAAGTGGTGGCAAAGAACAACAAGGGAATATCTTTTGCCACTCCCATTGGGTCTATCTCCACCGTGTGTTTGGAGGACTCTCCCCGGTCCCTCCATCATTCTTTGTTCATGAAGGACTCGGATTCGTGCATTGCTTGCTTTGCATTTGCAACTCTTCCGTGGCAAAGAATAGGTCCGATCCTCATCGCTTCGATAGGGCGTCAAGGAGAGGATGTGTATGTTCTGCGTGGTGCCGGTGATAGGGCGGATGTTGGCCTTCGCCGACGTCTTGACTTCCTATGAATGTCTCTCATTCTCCTTGTCCTTGAAGATCTGCAAGATATCTCGTGCGCTTTTCTTCATCCAAATCTTGGACCACGGTGGTCACTCCAAGAAAATTCATCGCTTCCTCTTCTTCTTTGATAAACTCGGGCCGTTGGAACTGCTCCCCTGGATCGACTTAACTTCCACTTCCTCCACTCTCGCAGACGATTTTGGATGTCCGGATAAGGTGGGGATAGGATCATCACATCATCATCTCTATCGCTTTCTTCTTTTTCAGTCCCTCATTCTCGGGGGATAGAAGGTAGCAAGCTTTGGTGCTCCATTCGTCGATTGCGTGCATTGCGGGAGGGGATACGATCCCCGCTAACAAAGGAGTTAGATTTCTCGGCTACTTCTTGTGTCTCAAATTGCTCAATTACAACTAGGTCTTGATTTGCCTCTGATCGCCTTTGAAAGAGACTTGGTTGTTTCATCAATAATTTCTAGAGACTCTACTTCTCCATCGAGTCTCCCAGATACTGTTTTTGGTGAGTGGGCGACTCGGCCCGATTTTCAAGTTCGGGCGCTTGAAGATTCTTCTTCTTCTCCTAGTTTGTACCAGGGGTTTCTTCTAAGTCTCCACTTGTCTTCTTGCATGTTTAGGCACAACCGACTTAACTCGGCTTGACCCATTTCTATTTGTTACAATGCGGTTTACAACAAAAATGGGGTGCCAACTTCCTAGTTTAAGTTTTACATGGCATTCATCAAAATCTAAACAATAAATTTCCCAACACTCCTTATTCACTGCAATAAATGGTATTTTTGAACGCAAAAATCGAACTCTTAAAAAGATGATGAACGCTTTGTTGATAAATTCGGATTTACCTCAGAATTTATGGAGGGACGGGCTAATCACATTCTTAATAAAATACCACACAAAAATAAAGATAAAACTCCGTATGGATTGTAAAAAGATCGCAAACCTTTCTACAAATATCTCCAAGTGTCGGGGTGTTTGGCCGAAGAAAGTGGAAAAGGAAAATAATTAAAAAAATATCACATTTGTTTACCGCATGATTGTCATTGAATAGATAGTAACAAATTAAGTTTCAATCAAGAATTCTTCCAATCCAATCATATGGTTTGCTGAAATATTCTTACTATTACATATATTATATTATTATAATAGATACTTTTCTTTATTTGGTTTTAGGATTTTAGGGTTAGGATTTCTAGTCCTTTTAGGATTAGGATTTCTAGTTGCTTGTATACATCTCTCTTTTTCTATTTTGTAATTCCCTTTTTGGTCTTGCATTACAAGAATACAAGTCTTTATTTTCTCTTTTAATATTATGAATTATTTGATTTCTACTTGGTATCAAAAGCCCTTTTTTTGGGTAGTGTTCTAGAAAATTCGTTCGTTTTCGCTAGCTTTTTGGTTTAGAATTGATTCATTTTTGCTAGTTTTTGGTTCAAATTTGATTCTTTTTGGCTAGTTTTTTTGGTTCAGATTTGAGTAGTTTTTAGCTAGTTTTTGTGGTTTAGAATTGGTTCATTTTTTGCTAGCTTTTTGGTTCGGATATTATTCGTTCTCGCTGGCTTTTTGGTTCAAATTTTGTTCGTTTCATATTGTTTTGGGTTAGATTTGGTTTTATCTTTTCATTCATCATGGTTGCTCGTAAGGATGACTCTCTTCAAGTAATCAAGCAATTGGATAGGAAAAAATATTCGTATTAGAGTAACTACGTTGTGTAGTATAATTTGGTTGACCATCTTGTGGTTGATTTAGTTGGGTGAAATTGATATGGTTTACAGAGCAAAATTTGGTTCATCATCTTGTGGTTGATTTAGTTGGGTGAATTTGCTATGGTTTATGGACCGAAATTTAGTTGACCATCTTGCGGTTGGTTTTGGATCATCCTTTCTTTGTCGGTTTGGTTATTGGTTGATTTGGTTTTCATTCAAGACTTGAAGATGTGTACTCTGTGATGTCATCATGTTGCCCTTTGTTTCTCCTTCAGTGCAGATCGCTCATATGTTTATTAAAGCATATTCCACTTCACATTTTTCATTTTTTATTTGTTTGGCAAACTCTCAATGCTTCTTACTACGTCATCGTGAGTTTGAGTTTGAGGGAGTGTTAAATATATACTATATTATTATAATAGATAGTTTTCTTTATTTAGTTTTAGGCCTTTTAGGGTTAAGATTTCTAGTCCTTTTAGGATTAGGATTTCTAGTTGTCTATATAAGTCTCTCTATTTTGTAATTTCCTTTTTGGTTTTGCATTACAAGAATGAAAGTCTTTATTTTCTTTCTCAAAAATATGGATTCTTTGATTTATATACTTACTAGTCACACTATTACAAAAGGCAAAGATAAAAATATCAAGGGTTTATAAAAATGGATTTTTGAAAATTATGAAAATCGCTCAAATATCAAGGGTTTTTCGTAATTTTCAAAAATCACTCGATTTTTCATAATTTGCTCAAACCTCGGGTTTTTGTTGTTGTAATTATCTCTTATTTATATAAAACTCATATATGCAACAAACCATGCATCATATAGGGGTAGTCAAATGGAACCTAAATCGGGTTCTAAACCATAATCAGATCAATGGTTCCTAAACCGTAACTATGGTTAACGATTCCAAAATGAACCGAACCGTGTAGGCCGGCAGTTTCGGTTCCGTTCCTAGGTCTCAAAAACCGTGGAACCGGGCGGTTTTAACCGTCGGTTAGAACCGTTAGTGGAACCGTGATGGAACCATTTTTTTTAGGTTAAAACCAACAATCTTGTTTTGGTAAATACATGCTAGAAGAAATGTTAAATGTTTATTATGATGTTTTATTTTTGTAACTATATGAGACACATTTTAGACCAAATGTTTTAAGCGAACTACGTGAACTTTGATTCTTCTATACTCTAATAGTATATATAGATATTTTAATATTATTATTAATATTAAGTATAAAACTTTATTGGATATTAAGTCCAAGTCTTTTTCTTTATTTTCCTTTTTTTAATCAATTGATAAACTATCTTAAGAAATCAAAAAATTATCAAAAGATAAACAAACGGTTCGGTTAAAATCGAACCGTGGTTCCGATTTTGGAACCGGAACCGTGAGGCAACGGTTCCGATTCCGGTTCCTTCAAAATGAGAAACCGGAATCGGCGGTTCCGGAACCGTGGTCACCCCTACCATTATACAGTTTTAAAGAAAATCGTGACCTAACCCCAACCCTAAAAACATTTTTTTTCCCCATTTTTCTGTCATTTTTCATCTTTTCCCATCTTATGACCAAATTAAAGGCACTAAAGTCTAAAAGGGATTTATGTGATTGCATATCATTGTTGTACAATGCAGTTGGCGAAATGGTACAAGCGAGTAATGCAACGAGTGAACTTGGTTCAAAAATAGGAGAGCTGAATAAAAGATGTCTAGCAGGATTGGGTGAATGCGGCGCAAGGGTGTGCAACGAGGAATGCTGCAACAAGAAGTGCTACTTTAATTTTGTAGGCCTTAACCCAGAGGGATATTGTAGTTATATTGGTTCACATCAATTGTGCTATTGCAATTATGATTGTTTTTAATCACTTTATATTTTGGAAATAAATAATAAAATAATGAAATAACTATTTTATTTTACAATTAGTTTATAGTTATTTAATTTTAATATAGTCCCTATTAAATTAATATATAATAGGATATTTCTATTAGCTATTATATTTATACTTTTAATTTATTATTAATCATAAACTTAAAATTATATAATGTTTATAATACAATTTTACTAAAGATGTGAAATATTGTTAAAAAAATTCAATTATTGATAGAATAATCATAATTTAATAAAAACTATATTAAAAAAATAGTCATTTTAGACTTTTAGTGGTTAATTTTTGAATACAAAATATTATTTACAATACAAGTACAAAAAATTTAGATTTATTATGAATATATGTATGAAAACATTAATTTACAGAAAATAATTTATAATATAGTTATTTAACATGAACTATTTTAATTTTAAAAGTTTTCAAAAAAAATTATATGTATTTAATGCCATTTTTAAATTAAAAATAATAGTACGGACAATTAGATTATTTAATAAAGTAATAGGATGATTAAATGATATTTTAATTGTATGTATAAGGGGCAAAATAATACAAATTGATAGTATAATGGGATAAATTGATATAATTGAAAGTATAAGGAGAGTACGTGAAATTCAATGATAGTATAGAGGGATAAAATGAGATTTACCCTTCTTTAAAATTGCATACACGTGTACGGTGTTACTACAACTACCCAAATGAGCTTGGCCATACTGTCTCGCCAAAGATAGGGGCAGTTGGAAGTTTAGTAGTGGCGGGCCGTAAACAGGCTAGCCAGTGCTAGCCGCGGGCTTTGGAGAGACAATGAGAGAGATAAAGAAAATAGCAGTATCATTTCATCTATTATAAAAGTCTATATAAACAAATATGGAAAAAAATAGATAACCCAACTTGGAATATATATTTGAAGAGAATAGCCACTTAAACAAACACAAATTTTAAAAAAAATAAACAGTTGGAAACTTTTTTTTATAGGAAATGTAAAATGTTATTAATTCAAAATATCATCCAACAACAAGTGTTCAATACAAGGAGATGGACATGTCAACGCTATGAACATGTCAACGTTGATGGACTAACAAAAGAAAATGATCTTTTTGCTAGCTCATGAGTAACCATATTTCCTCTCCGTCTCACAAAAGCCACCAAAAGGTCAGGTTCACCACTAAGTGACATATTATGACATTCATTTAGAATAGTGTCATATTCCGACCCCCCTCTTTCTGCCAAGGGCAATCCATCAACCACGAGTTTAGCATTTGTTTCGAGAATAACATTTTTAAGTCTCATTCCTATAATCCAAGAGAGAGCTTCTCTCACACCTATAGCCCCTCTAGCAAGGAGGATTGAAGCAAGAAACCACTCATAAAATACGTGGGAATCGATTATGCCACTGACTTTAACACCACCTCCTTACATGCCCATGACAAACACACGCCTCCTCCAACTTTGTGTACATATCCATACTCTATCATTGATATGTTGGAAGATTGAATTTTTATTTCTTCCAATCAGTAAGGGGAGACCCAAATATTTACCAGCATTAACCTGCAAAAACTTGGGTGCATAAGTATTACTAGTGGATAAAATAATAAATCGAGATAGTGGGCGAATGTGCAAAGGTACCGGTAATATACCGTGAAAAAAGGAAAATGGGGGAATTTTTAAAGTACCCACTATGGATAGTGGGTATTCTTTTCTATCCATAGACATAAGAAAACTCTTTTCTACCCAATTTGACAAGAATGCCCCTCCTTTAATTTGAAGATTTTGAATTTTGAAACTGGTGCAATTAATGCTTTCCTTGAAAATCGTGTACACTTCCCCACAAATACACACACCTATGTATAAAATCGTATACCCATATCGTGCCATATCGTGCCCATATCGTGCCAACCCCATGTACATATACATATACATATCGTGCCCAAAATCGTGTCATATCATGCATATCGCGCATATCGTGCCAACCTATATCATGTCATATCGTGCCATATCATGCATATCGCGCATGTCGTGCCATATCGTGCCAACCTATATCGTGCCCAAAATCGAGCCATATCATGCATATCGTGCCATATCGTGCCAACCTATATCGTGCCAAAATCGTGTCATATCATGCATATCGCGCATATCGTGCCAACCTATATCGTGTCATATCATGCATATCGCGCATATCGTGCCATATCGTGCCAACCTATGTCGTGTCATATCATGCATATCGCGCATATCGTGCCAACCTATATCGTGCATATCGTGCCAACCTATATCGTGCCCATATAAAAACACGATAATTTATTTAAAAAAATGAATCGAAGTTATTTTAAAATCAAAAATTACAAAAAACGAAAAAAAAATTCGAAGTTATTTTAAAATAAGAAATTTACAAAATATTATATATGAATATTAAAAAAACTACACATTTTTTAAACATTTGCCATCAGTATAAAATTTGGAAATTTATTTAAAAATCTCAAAACTTGTTTAAAATATGAAAAATGGATTAGAAAATGAAAATTGTTGAAGGCTTTCGAAATATTTTACCACAAAGTGATCAGATTGTTTATAAAATCCAAAAAAAGAGTAGAGAGAAAAAAATAAAGAAATAGGACCCCACCTACTTTTGTATTTAAAGTGTAAGGGTATGGTGGTAAAAGAACCACAAAAATGGGTAAAAACTTAGTTTTTTATCTCACATGTTAGAAAAGACTTTGTCTATCCCAAGTGGGTATTTCCCACAATTTGCTCAAGGAAAATTAGGCCCGTAATTAATCCGCTTTCCTATAATAAAAAAAAAAGTGTCAATGTAGGTGAAATGCATGCGAACCACTCAATCTACGTCATGCTTTCTTGAAAAATGACATTGAAAGAATATTCGGCATATTAAAATCATGATTTGTAATTTTTAAGTCGATGACTGCTCTATTCGAATGTTGCATAATTTTCTTCGTAAAAAGTGTCCTTCGATGACCGGATGATGAAGATTAATCTCAAGCGTCGTTTTGACAAAAATTGAAGATATAATGGACATTCTCCAAATTCATGAAGAACAAAGAGAAATATAAATGAATGGAGAAATTAAAACATATCTCATGGAATGTAAGAGTTGGTCTCTGTCGGGCCGTCCAACGGATCCAATCCGTTAGACGAGCCTCCAACAGACCGATCCAATGAACACCCGATCCAACCAACAATCAAGATATCCACATTCTTTGTCCCACCCCCAAATCAATTTTTTTCCATTCCCCCTCTCGTCTCTCTCTTTCATCTCCGCTTTCCCATCATATTCTCCATTAGAATATGAATTAAAGAAGATTTGTATTAGGATTCATCAAAAGCCCAATATTGACCCTGTAATTTAGAAAGGAGAAAAACTCGGACATACCAAAAAGATTACAACTCAAGGTGGAGTTTCTGGTTTCATGGTTGCCAACATACCAGTTGAAAAAAAAATTAGTGGGTTGACTTTAGTGGCACGTAATGTTAAATTATAATTGTTGTTGTTTTCTAACAGCATATGGCAACTGAATTTCCAGGTTTTGATTTATCTTCATTGCGAGTCCTAGGATGTTAGAATTAGAGGCCTCGGCGAAAAATTGAGTTCGATGGCGATCCTTGGATGTTTTCTCTCGGTGTTTTTGTATGTGGCGAGATTTGCAGAGCAATTAGAGAGAACAAAATGGAATCCAAACAACTATTACGATACTTTTATGGAGGACTACTAATACATTATTGGGGAGTACTAATACTTTTGAAGAGAAAAATAATACTTTGACAAATAAAATACTATTCAAGGAATTACTAATACGGAACTACTAATACTTTTTCGAGGGACTTTGCTAATACTATTCCAAGGGATCAAGCTAATACTTTTCGGGAGTATATTCACGAGAAATACTAAAATACTCTTCGGGAACTACTAATACATTTGAATAGCGCTAATACTTTTTAGAAGAATGGCTAATACTTTTCGAAAGACTTTAAAACATTTCGGAGAAAAATTAATTATATTCAGGAAACTACTAAAATACTTTCCAGGAACTACTAATACTTTTTCGAGAACTACTAATACTTTTTTGAGAGACTTTGTTAATACATTTTGGGAGTATATTCGGAGAAATATTAAGATACTCTTCATGGAACTACTAATACATTTTAGAAGAATCGCTAATACTTTTTATAAGGACGACTAATACTTTTCGGAAAGGACTATTAATACATTTCGGGAGAAAAAATTAATTTATTTCAATTACTAATACTTTTTCGAGGAACTACTAATACTTTTTTGAAGGATTGCTAATGCATTTCGGAAGTATATTCAAGAGAAATACTAAAAACTCTTCAAGAAACTACTAATACATTTCAAAAGAATCGCTAATGCTTTTTAGAAGGACGACTAATACATTTTAGAAGGATCAATCGTGTTCCCGAAAACTACTACAACACCGCTAATATTACGGAAATGCCACCGGATCCGCGGGTCGATCCGTTTAATGATCGACCCGTTAGACGGTCGACATGAGTTTTTGTCGGAATGTAATTGGTGTATCTTGAGTTCATTTTTCATAGTCCGTAGTACTACATTAGCCTGCACTCGATTTCGAGTGTAATCTTTGGATGTAACAACTACAAATTGTAAATTCTTTCATTCAATATAGGAGTTTGCAATAGGGCGAAGTGGGGCCGGGTTTTGGCATTTCCGTCCCCGCCCCACGAAGGATTGGGGCATGATCCGAGGGTGGTGAATCGAGATTGGGATCGGGGTGGAGCGGGGATCCCCATTTATGTTTTTTTTTAAATTTAAATATATTTTTAATTCTCAATTTACATGTATTATCAAAAACATATGTATATTTTGTTAAATTTATGTGTTATATTTGTTAACATTTTTAGAATTTATCAAGTATACTAGAAAATAAATATTAGATGATAAATACAATTGGCAGCCAAAACAATTGAGTATGGTTATCGTTTTGTATTTGCAAACCTGAATAGTTGTTAGTGTAATTTGACCACCAATTTTGGCTAGGGATGTCAATGGGTCCGGTAAGACCGGACCCGACCCGACCGCCTTATTTGGGGCGGGTATGGGACAAGTAAATGGGTATGGGGCGGGTAACGGGTATACGTTTTCGGACCACGGGTGGGTACGGGTCGGGTAATGGGTCCGAGACGGACCCGACCCATACCCGACCCGTTTAATTATATATATTTTATTTTTTTATTTTTTGTTTTTGTAAAGACAATTTATCTTGCAACCCTCATTTATAAATCTAATTTATTTCTTTGTTACATGTTTGTTATAATGTTATATTTTTAATTGACTTACATTAATTTATCTAGAATTTAATTTCTCAAATGAACTCGTAGGAACTAGGAAGGGCCTTAGTTGATCTATTATTCACTCCAGGTCTTCAAATTGATTGTGTTGTAAGCCTGTAAATATTTTAAACTTAGATATAAGTTGTTTTTGTTTCCGTTTTCAATTATCATCATTGCATGTAAATTGTTTCAATATATTACTATTTTTTTCTCGGTTTGCAGGTTTGTTGAATTTACTAATTATTTCAATCAATATACTACTAATTGTTTCAATATATTAATCATTGTTTCAATAACATTGCATGTAAATTTTTTCAATATATTACTAATTTTTATTATTCTTGGTGGCAATATAATAAAAAAATAAGTTAAAATGGATGACATAGGTGGGTCTAATGGGTCTAATGGGTCTAGCGGGTCTTACCCGCTAAACACGGGTATGGGTTGGGGCGGGTCTCGGGTCTAGGGCGGGTCTGGGTCCTTGAAATCTTAGCGGGTTGGGTCTCGGGTCCAGGCGGGCCCGACCCGTCACCGACCCATTGACATCCCTAATTTTGGCAAGTTGAATATTTTCATAGCGTACGTGTTTTCTTTATTAGTGAATTTTGTCAATTGGAAATCAAATTAGGATTTGAATTCAAAATGTACTATATATTATATATAGTCAATTCGTCCACCACTACTATATTTTAAATCGGTAATGATCATATATAATATCAGATTATCAGTGACCTCAAATTAGGAGCACAAACGGACAAAACCCTTCCTATTCAAGTAAAATGCACATTTCTTGCATACACTATTATATAATATTACTCATGTAAATCAATTTTAAATTTAATTTCTCCACTCAACAAATAACATAATACAATGGTGCCAAAATCAGGTTACTAGCTAATTGCATGATATTGCACCAATTTACTTACCATTGAAATGTTGAATAGATAGATACTAATTACATTTAATTAAAAATTTAGCAAATCTGGCGACCATGCTCATTAATTGCGCAATTTTGCTAATACTATTAATTTATACTAAAAATTTCTAGTTATATTGTCAATCTTGGTCAAAGAAAATAAGAATCTATATTGGCAGGTATTCTGATTAATAGAATTTTGTACCACTGTAGTTGTATATAAATACATGTCTTGCATATGCAGTAGACGCATCAAAAACATTATTCCTCCAATTTAAAAAATTTATAGACAAAATGGTTGCAGTCAACAAATCCTTTTGCATTCTCTTTGTCCTTTTTATTGCCACAGGTAAATTAATTTATGTAAATTAGTGTTTCTCTTTTTCTTTTATGCATTAGCAATTAAAAATATGTAAATTAATAAGCATTTCTCAAAATTATCAGTAATTTAGCTCTGGACAATATGAATATTTATATTCAATAGTTCATTAATTGTGTCAATTATCACTTGTGAGTTATAATCTTCACGATTTTTTTTTTATCCGTGTAATTCATATGCATCTTTCATTCAATATTCTTTCTCCCCATTTTTGTTGTATGTTTTTTTCAAGGGTTATTGATTTTTGGTACCTGACCTATAGGCAGTGGCGGAGGGGGGGGCCAACCTGGGCCCTGCCCCCCCCCCCCATTTTTTTTTAAAAAAATAATTTATAAGGTAATTTTTTTTAATTTTTTTCATTAAAATTTATATGGTTTTTCTATTAGTTTTTATCCGGCCTACCCCTATTCCGTGTATCGGCCCACCCAAATTTTCCTGGCTACGCCATTGCCTATAGGCAGTAACTTTCTTTGGTTTGGTACACCGACATTTTACGAGTTGTCAATTTAGTACCCATACTTCACAATTTTTTATAAATTGGTACCTACTCACTTTTAAGGACGGAAATGCCCCAAGATTTTTAAATTTTTGTTAAGAAGTTAAGTTTTAATTATAATTATTAAATTTAAAAAATAAATTTAATTAAGAAATAACTTATTATGATCTAAATTAAATTACTAAATTTTTAATTGTAAAAAATAAAATAAAATAAATTATTTATTTTCTTAAAATTCGATTAAAAACTAATTAAAAATTAATATATTAATAAAAAAATTACTATAATTTTCTTATTTACTATCCTAATTTTAATTTTTAAATTATTTAATTTTCATTTTAATTTTTAAAATTTTCTAATTTAACGTAATTAATCTTATTTTTCAAAAAATTCATTAACATTTTTAGAAATTTCTTTTTATTTTTATTAATTAAATTAATTTAAATTTTAATTGATTTTATAATTTAAATAAGTATACTCAAAAATTCTTTTTGAGTATACTTATCTTTCTTGGGGCATTTACGTCCTTAAAAGTAAATAGGTACCAATTTATAAAAAAATGTGAAGTATGGCTACTAAATTGGTAACTAGGAAATGTCAGGTATCAAACCAGCAAAGTGCCTATAAGTCAGGTACTAAAAAATCAATAATCATTTTTTCAATCAAATTGATGTTAATGAGTTCCGGTAAAACTCGGACCCGCCCCAAATAATAGGGTTTGGGCCTGGGTATTAATTTTTTAGACCCAGACCCGTCATTCACATGATTTAATTCTTTTATTAATTATAAAGTTATTACATATTTTTTAAATGATATTTTTATTTTTTTAGTACAATGGGGGTTATAGTAGGAGAGGAGACAATAGTCCTGTCAACATATCTCTACTACTGGAGCACATAATTATAATAGTATTTTTTCTATAGAATTATATATGACTTTTTAATATTTTTAAACTATTAAACGGGTCAATACATCGGTCCGGTCTTTTTAGCGGACATCGGCACTAAATGAACCAGGACTCGACCCGATCCATTGGCACCCCTAAATTAATGGCTAATATGATCGTACATGGTTGGTTTACAATGCAGTTGGAGAAATGGTACAAGCGAGTGATGCAGCAACTGTACTTGGTTCAGAGCTGATTAAAAGATGCGTAGCAGGATTGGGTGAGTGCGGCGAAAATGTGTGCAATGAGGAATGCTGCAAGAACAAATGTGGCAAACAATATGAAACCCTTAGCCCACAGGGCTATTGTAGTTATATTGGTGTACATCAATTGTGCTATTGCAATTATGATTGCGCATAGTCATTTTTTAGTTTTTTTTTTCTTTTCAAGAATAATAACTTAAGTGCATGGAGAAAAAAGAAAGTGTAATTGATAGGGCGACATTGTTGAATATACAAGTTATGATATTTTGGGTGTGAAGGAAATGCAGGGAACAATTGAGAGAGAAAAGCAACATTTTGTATTCATTTGATATATCATTTCTTGGTACTGATTACAATGCATATTGCAGCTATATATAGATACTATGTAAGGGAATATGCTAACAACCTAGTACTAGAATGAAATCTCTTTGTGACACCTGTCTAAGGATCAACGGCTATAAACATACCAAGGACACAATGACAAAATAGCAATTCTAATGTGATCAATCCAACAATTCTTCAAAGAATCTTAATGTAATGAAAGGATATAATCCAACACACACCCTCAATCGTAACCAGGTAAAGATGTGGGAACAATGTTAAGTCCGTTCAACCTGGTGAATGATTGTTTGCTAAGAGGCTTAGTGAGGGCATCTGCGGTTTGATCAATAGAAGGAACATGTTGGATAGTCAAGATGCCATCATTAACCTTTTCTCTCGATGAAGTGAACATCCAATTCAACATGTTTAATTCGGAATGGAAGACAGATTAGAAGCAAGAGCTTCACTCCTATATTGTCTGTCCAAATAACAGGTGTCCTGGACAATTGGAACATGGAGTTCATAGAGAAGATTACGAATCCAAATAACTTCAAAGAAGCACAATGAGCAAGACTCCTATATTCACCTCAATGCTTGATCGAAACCGTAGCTTGCTTCTTTGAGCACCAAGATATAAGGTTGTCACTAAGGTACACACAAAATCCTGTGATGGATTTTCTATCATCTAAATCCGGTTACCCAATCAATCGAATAACCTTTGTGATCTCAAGAGATGAAGACTTGGTAAAGATGAGACCATAGTTAGGGGAGTGGCGCAAGATATCTAAGTACACGTTTGACTTTCCAATGAGAATCAAGCGGATTTTGCATAAATCGGCTTAGTTTATTGACACGTAGACAATGTCCGGTCTTGTAATAGTGATGTATTGAAGACCACCAATCACACTTCGTAAAAGTGTTCCATCGCCAACAGAATCTCCTACACCTTTGATAAGTTTGGAGATGAAACCATAGGAGTAAGAGACCCTTTTGCGTAAGACATATTGACTCTATTAAGAAGATCCTTGACATATTGTTGCCGACAGAGGTGCAGTCCACTTTTAGCATGAGTAACTTCTATTCCCAGGAAGTGATGCACCATTCCTAAATCCTTGAGAGAAAATGAAACATCCAAAGAAATGTATAAGATTAGAAATTTCCTTATCATTATTTCCAAAAATAAGAATATCATCAACATACACAAGAATAATAATGTAGGAAGTGTTGGTTTTTCTAAAAAGAGAGAATTGTCGGCTTGAGAAAACCGAAATCCTAATCTAACTGCAAAGACTTGCTTAAGTTTGGAGTACCATGCCCTTGGTGCCTGTTTTAGCCCATAAATTGCTTTAGAAAGTTTGCACATTAGGTTCGATTGCCTTTTTCAAATCCATGGGTCGTTCCATATAAATATCTTGTTCCAATTCCCCATTAAGAAATGCATTATTAACATCAAGTTGTTTGATTTTCCAACCAAGAGTAATGACCAAAAGAAAACACAACTCGATAGTGACTTGTTTCACAACTGGGCTAAATGTTTCAAGATAGTCAAAACCAGGAGTTTGAGTATACCCCTTGGCCACAAGCCTTGCTTTGCATCTAGCAAAGCTCCCATCAAAGATGTTTCTTAATTTTGTAAACCCACTTGCATCCAACAAGTCTCTTGTCGTGAGTAGAGAACCAAGGTCCAGTTTTATTCTTTATCAAGGCATTATACTCTCTCCATAGCTTTTCCATTCTTTCTTTGTGTAAGGCTTCTTGTAGGAGCAGGGCTCGTGATATTTTGCATCAAGGTACTAAAAACACGGGGTTTCAAATGACCGTCTTCCCTCTTGTCCGCATGGGATGAGTATTAGGAACCACGATTCAATTTGAGGCATGATGTTAGTTTGACTAGGTTCCTCTAATCTTTGGTAATTCAACCGCTAAAGGAATGGTGTCATAAGTATCTTTAGAAGCGATGATGGTGAGAGCTAGAAGAAACAGAATCGGGAACAGGAGTAGTTTGTTGACAAGGATTATCATCGATTCTTGGAATTATATAGACTCGAAGTGAGGGGAGACACCGACAGAACACTGGGAATAGAGTGTTGAGTTTGTTGAATCTCAAATTTTGTAGTATGAGTCTTAAAGGGAAATGTGGTTTCAACAAAGACAACATGTCTGTTCATTATGATTTTTCCGAAAGGAAAGAGAACTTTGTAACCTTTATACCCTTCACAAAGAACCAAGAAAGATAGAAGGCACACTCTAAACCTGCCTTATTGGCATTATAAGGTCTAATGTGAGGAAAACATAAGCAACCAAAAACTTTAAGGGAAGTGTAGGAAGGTTTGTGGTGGAACAAGACTTCATAAGGTGATTTAAAACCAAGTTTCTTCTTTGGGGTTCTATTAATTAGATAAACAAAGCAGATTGAAAAGCTTCTAACCAATAATTTTGAGAGACGCCTGAATGAGCAAGCAAGGCTAGTCCAACTTCCACCACATGCCTGTTTTTCCTCAAAAGAACTCCATTCTTGAGGAGTGTATGGACAAGAAACTCTATGGACAATCCCACTTTTTGAGAAGAAAGGTGAAATATTTCGTATTCCCCCCCCAATCACTTTGAATGGTTTTTATTTTTTTGTTAAATTGGGTTTCCACCAGGGCTTTGAAGTGCAAGAAGGCTTGAATAGCTTCGATTTTGCTTTGAGAAAGTATATCCAAGTATATTTTGTATTATGATCAATGAATGTAACATAATAGTGACTACCATTAGTAGCCCTTTTTGGAGAAGGCCCCATAAATCTGTATGAACAAGATCAAAGGGTTCTAAATGCTCGATTTGAGATTCAGAAAGGGTTGTTTATGGGATTTAGGCAAGACAAGCGGTCTGGCAAAAAGTAGGAGAGATTTTATTCATAGAGTAATCAAGATTACAATCTTTTAGAACTCTTAATACAATGTCATTTGCAGCATGACCAAGCCTACAATGCCATGTATCTAGTCCTATTCTTTTCTTAGAAACAAAAAACAACAAAGCTCGAGGTGATGAGTGTCTTGTGGTGGAAGTTGCTTTAGAGAAAACTCCAGGATGTGGTGAGTTGGCCTTGACTTGACTCAGCTCAAACTTGTAGAGACCATTTTTAAGAGTCCCTTGGAGAAGAGTAGCCCCCGTGACTTGATCTTTAACAAAGCAAACAAAAGGATGAAACTCAAAAAAGACTTTATTATCTTGAGCAAACCGAGAGACACTAAGAAGATTTCTAGTTATGTTAGGCACATGAAGAAGATTTTTGAGATGAAAGATATGAGAGTTATCGGTTTTAACAAGGAGAATTACCAACATGAAGAATAGACAAACATGCACCATTCCCTAAATGAAGTCGATTATTTCCTTGATACTCGGATCACGAGTTCAAGTTTCAAAATCATAAGTAACATGGTTGGATGCTCCAGAATCGTATCCAACCGCAATCGATCGATGTAGTATCTTGAGTAGCAACCGTAATGACATAGGATTGTTACTTTGATTGGACTGAAATTGCCTCAAGTTTCGTCATTTTGTTGATGTTTAAAGTTAAGGATCGAGGCACAAAATTAAGATCTGTTTCAGTAGTAACACTTATCACCGTGTGTGATTAGAGTATCCACAGATCGACAAGTAAGTCTACCACCAAACATCCTCGCCTCCTCTTCCCCTAGAGGAGCCTCTTCTACCACCTCTTGTTAAAGGACCCCCCGCCTCTATTAGTATTAAAGTTTCCAGGTATTGTTCCTTCTAGGCGGGCATGAATGGCAACATTCACCATGGGAACATTCCCATCTTCTCGTAATGAGATTTGCACCGTCAACTCGGCTTCAAAACTAAGCAACAGAGCACTTGCATCCTTAAAGGTCCATTTTTCAGATTTGAGGTAATGGTGACAACCACAGGATCATACTCATTACCAAGTCCTGTGAGTGCATGAAGCACTTGATCAAAATCCTCAATCTTATATCCCGAGCGGCTAAGTTATCACAAAGATATTTTGATCTTGTTTAAATATTCTCTCATTGAGAGGTTTCCTTTTTCATTGTTTGAAGTTGGACCTTATACTTGCATAGTCTTAGCACTAGACTGAGACGAGCAAAGTTAGCTTCAAGAGTAGCCCACATCTCTTGACAAGTAGTGAGACCTACCATGAGAACCAAGACACTTTCGGATAATGAAGACAGAAGCCGAGAAATGAGAAGTTGATCTTGTCTTTTATACGCTTGGTAAGCGGGATTAAAACTTGTTTTCTTAGTGTCCGGATCTCTAATGAGTTTAGAAGGAACTTCCATGGAGCCAGTGAGATAAGATTCAAGACCAAGTCCTGTGATCGCAGCTAGACTTGTTGTTTCCAAACCAAGTAATTTGAGTCACTCACCTTCACGAGAAATAAGTTGATGTTGGAGCCGAGTGATCGTGATTTGAGATGAGAGAACATCACCGAACCAAAGTGTTCGATGGGCTCTCATCCATCTTGGTTGAAACTAAGAGAAGAAAGGAGGTAGAAGAGTATCGTAGTCGGGACCTAGCCTCGCTCCGATACCATGAAGAAATGCAGGGAACAATTGAGAGAGAAAAGCAACATTTTGTATTCATTTGATATATCATTTCTTGGTATCGATTACAATGCATATTGCGGTATATATAGATACTATGTCGTGGAATATGCTAACAACCTAGTACTAAAATGAAATCTCTTTGTGACACCGTCTAAGGATCAACGGCTATAAACATACCAAGGACACAATGACAGCTAGTAATTCTAATGTGATCAATCCAACAATTCTTCAGCAATCTTAATGTAATAGTGATATAATCCAACAGGGTGGAATATATTATATATGAGTACTATTGTTATTGGTATATGAGATTTTGATGTTTACTTAAGTGTATGTGGAATTCCCTCCCAAAAAAAAAAAAAAAAAAAAAAAAAGTGTGTGTGGAATTATTTTGATGATCAATTTTATTGTCATACAATTGTCAATTTCTAAAGTGAAAGTGAAAGTTAGACGTGTAGAGAAAAAAAAATGATTGTGTTGATGTGACGGAGAATCTTTTAGAGATGGTAATTGTTTGTGAAATATTTTGTGGAAAAAGTTAGTGTAAAATATAATGCAATAAAATTGAATAAAAATAAAATATTGATTCAAAAATAAGCAATATGGATCTCGTTTTATACTTTTTGTTATCAAAATTAAAAAAAATAATAAAAATAGTGATAAATTAAAGAAATTATTGGAGTTCTTTATATGAATAGGGGAGGAGAGAGAAATAAATAGTATAAATGGGTGTGGGAAGTGTGGGAGAGAAAGAAAAAAATGAGTTAATTTTTTAGAGAAATGAGATTTTCTTTGAAAAAATTTCATTTCTTACACAAACAATCACGCTTCCAACAAAATTTTCACTTAAAAATGAAAAATTTGGAAAAATTTTCACTAACCAGTCACAACTTTAACCATTGAACTACAATCCCATTCGAGTCATATAATTGTCAATTGGTGACTTGAAAAATGTAATTGATTACATGGATTAAAATAAGCGAAATAATGAATAGTGATAGCAATTAGTTCGTCATAAATTTGGGTTTTTATGTATAGACCCGGCTCGATTTGAATACGACTCGTGTAATTTTCTATTATTTAAAAAAATATTCTATATTTTCTTATATTTTATTCAAAAAAAATTATATTTCATTTAGAATTTTAATAATATTGTTATAAAAATGTAGTTTTTAATATTTACAAAATTATAAAAAAAGGCCTAACGAACTTACATACACTGTTTGTAACGTAAAGTGATACAATTGAAAGTATAGGGTAAAGTGATATTCGATTAGAATATAGGGGGATAAAGTGAGATTTTCCCTAATATTTATATATGATAATACCTTATGTTTTATTAATTAATTCGATCATTTTTTTCTTTCTCTTTCCACCATTACTGAAAAAGGAGTTTTTTCGCAACAACAATCCTCCTTACATTTATAAATGTGAGAGAAAGAAAAGTGAGAGGAAAGGAGTTTTTTCGCACTTCCTGCTTTTAATTGACCCAATTTTTTCGTAAATTCGATGCCCAAATTATTCGCGATGGGCAATCGTCGCAAAAATTATATCTTTTGTGACAATAGTCTGTTGTCGAAATCACCTGTTTCTTGTAGTAATCGAAGCGGTTTGAATTTGGATATGTAAATTGTTAGTGAGTCGGATCTACCTTATCCAACCAAAACCTATTCATCGTCATCCCTAATAATGAATTTAATTTCTCCCATATTTTTGATAACTTCTTCTGATAACGAAAACACTTAGAATAAATAACTTTTATCACCTAGGAAGTACGGACCTTCTCTGAAGATGTCGTATCCATATCGGATACGTATCCGATACGATACTTTATCCGATACTTTATGGATACTCCATGGATATATCTACACATGGAAATAGATATAATTTATTCTATTGCTCAATTTTTTCAGCATTTTTTTGTGTGTTTATGTGAGTTATATATCACATTTCACATTCGAGTACGTACTTATGAGATTTTAGTTTTTTATGCTTGAAACAATGTTTTTTTAATTATACTTAGCACGCATGTATTTTCAATAATATAAAAAAATATAATTTTATATGTATATATATATCGTACTCATATCCTTAAAATTTCAAAATATGTCGTATTCATGTACCCGTATCGTATCGTATCCGTGTGATGTATCCATATCAGTGTTTCATAGTTTATCACTTAATTAAATGATGCACATTGGCAGAAGTAACTATTTTTTTGGTGGTTTTATATATATAATCATTAGTTATAAACATCAGTGTTCTAAAAAGCGCTAGGCGCTACTCGGGCGGCAAACTGGGGCCTAGTGCCTAGGTGGAGTCTGGGCGAGGTTAGGCAGGACCTGGGCGGAGATAGACGGGACCTAATCGGGAAAATAACCAAGGCGCACAAGGAAGGCCTAGCGCCTAGGCGGAGATTAATTGAGGCTAGGCGGGGTCTTTTAGAACAGTGATAAACATTGCAATTAAAGCTTTCATTACTTGCACATAATTATTAGGTTCGCTATTGATTATCAATCTTAATCCTCCACTCTATGGGTGTTTTATCTCTCCCCCCACCCCCCACCCCTCCCCACCCCCCACCCCCCCAAAAAAAAGTCTAGCTATTTTAAAAATAATTATTTTTTAATTGTTATTGTTTATATTAACTAATGATATATTTTTCTATACAAAACCACCGACATGCAATTTGATAACTGAATAACAATTAATTTTGTCACCGTTATTATATATGCATTATCACTATCTATTTTTGAGGTAGTCTCCTGATAGACGGTCTAACGATTTAATTGATTCAGTCTAATGGATCTAGCCAACCTACTGACCAATGACCCAATGGAATATTAATACTTTTTGAAAATCGACTAATATTTTTCATGCAGTGGGATTACTAATACTTTCTATTAGAAAACTAATATTTTTTCAGGTGAACTACTAATACGTTTCATGAATACTACTAATTACTTTTGACGGAAAAAACTAATATTTTTTATGAGGTTGTTAAATAATTTCAAGTGAACTATGTAATAATACATTTCAGATGGACTAATACGTTTCAGATGAAAACCTAATACTTTACAGCGCTCTCGTGATATTATATCATTATCCAATATTACAAAAATTAATACTTTCAACTGAATTACATCTAATACTTTCTAAAAGGATTGCTAATACTTTTTAGACCGGGTCGATTTTCGAGATTTGTCTAATGAATTTTGGCCCGTTAGACCATTGACAGGAGTTTTTGTCTCTATTTCTATTTTTATTTGTTCAAACGGGACAGGCGTTTGACTCAAATTTAGTCAAATTTGACCAGATTAGGATTTCTCATTAAATTGTCAAATTGGATCATTAGACTTCAAAAATTACCATTGCTATTTTCTAAATCTGCGTTGACTGGCTTTTATTAATTTAATAATTGCTATTATTCGGCAAATTAGTTTACTAAACAATACCAAATAATGAAGGTAATTAATTCTTCTGATGAAGGAAATTGATTGTTTCCCAAAAAACAGATACCAAATAATAAAGGTAATTAATGGTTAATTGTTGTAATAAGTCTGTAACCAATTATGTGCCTGTCAATATACATTTCTTGCATACACTATTACATTACTCAAGTAAAATAATTTTAAATTTTATTTCTCCATTCAAAAGAATATAATAATACAATGGTGACAAAATTAAGGTTACTAGCTAATTGCATAATATTGCACCAATTTACTTACCATTGAAATGTTGAATTGATAGATACTAATTACATTTTAATTAAAAATTTAGCAAATCTGGCCATATGGTCCTGGAGACCATGCTCATTAATTGTTCAATTTTTTTGCTAATACTATTAATTTATAGTCAAAATTTTCTAGTTATATTGTCAATCTTGGTCAAAGAAAATAAGAATCTATATTGGCAGATATTCTGATTAATAGGATTTTGTACCACTGTAGTTGTATATAAATACATGTCTTGCATATTGAGTAAACGCATCAAAAAACATTATTTCTCCAATTTAAAAAAAAAAATCATAGCCAAAATGGTTGCAGTCAACAAATCCTTTTGCATTCTCTTTGTCCTTATTATTGCCACAGGTAAACTAATTTACTGCTTTCTGTTATCACATCATTAAAAAAGTCATTGTTTCTCTTCTTTTTTTATTGCATTGAAATGAATTAAGTAGCAATTAAAAATATGTAAATTAATGAGCATTTCTTAAAATTAACAGTGATTTAGCTCTGGACAATATGAATATTTATATTCAATTGTTCATTTGATTGTGTCAATTGCCGTATAATTCGTATGTAACGCTTATAAGTAACAATCCATATTTTTCAAGAAAAACATATATGATTTGCATCTTTTATTCAATATTCTTTCGTCATATTTTTGTTTTAAGTTTTTTTAATCAAATTGATGTTAATGAGTCCAGGTAAGACTCGGACCTGCCCCAAATAAATGGGTCTGGTCCGGTATTAATTTTTCAGACTCAGACCCGTCACATTTATTTTTTATTAATCATAAAGTCATTATATATCTTTTAAATGATATTTATATTTTTTTAGTACAATGGAGCATTGTAGGAGATGAGACAATCGTCCTATCATCATGTATCTACCACTGGGCGTAAAGTTGATCTCATAAGTATTTTTTTTTATATAGAAATATGAATTCTTAATATTTTTAAACTATTAAACGGGTCTATATATCGGGTCTGAGTTTTTTTAGCAAATCAACAGTAAATGAAGCTGTACTTTCGACCAGATCCATTGACACCCCTAAATTATTGGCTAATTAATATGATCGTACATGGTTGGTTTACACAATGCAGTTGGCGAAATGGTACAAGCGAGTGATATGGCAACTGTACTTGGTTCGGAGCTGATTAAAAGGTGCGTAGCTGGATTGGGTGAGTGCGGCGCAAGGGTGTGCGACGAGGAATGCTGCAAGCAGAAATGCAGCAAACAATATGGAGGCCTTAGCCCACAGGGCTATTGTGGTTATATCGGTGTAAATCAATTGTGCTATTGCAATTATGATTGCTCATAGTCATTTTTAGGGTTACATTTTTTTCAAGAATAATAACTAAGTGCACGCGAAAAAAGAAAGTGTAATTGAATGGGCGACAATGTTGAGATTTACAAGTTATGATATTTTGGATGGAAATATATGAGTATTGTTATTGGTATTGTTACATTTTTTTTCAAGAATAATTAATAACTTATACTGCATGGAGAAAAGAAAGTGTAATTGATAGGGCGACAATGTTGAGATTTACAAGTTATGATATTTTGGGTGGAATATATTATACTCCCTCCGTCCCAAAAAGATAGGCCACCTTTCCTTTTTTGTCCGTCCCAAATTATAGACTTGTTTCCTTTTTAGAGTATTAATTATACAACAATAGACTAAATTACCCCTATTTAATTCACTTTGTTTTTAACAAATTTCATTTTTTCAATATAGTTGGAATACTACATTATAATGATATACCACCATTTAATGCAAGGGCAAAATAGGAAGACTATGGAAAAAATTATATTCCCAATTACATTTATTATGTTTTCTTAATCTGTGTGAATTGTTCTACTTGCCTATCTTTATGGGACGGAGGGAGTATATGAATATTGTTATTGGTATATGAGATTTTGAGGAAATTTAGGGTTGTTTGCTAAAATGCGGAGGAAATTTAGAGTTATTGTGACAGAGTAATTAGCGACAACAATAGTTGTCGCAAAATTCCCTGCTTTTAATTGACCCAATTTTTCAGAATTCAATGCCCAAATTATTCGCAATGGGCAATCTTTGCAAAAAAGAATATCTTTTGTGACAATAGTCTGTTGTCGAAAATCACATGTTTCTTGTAGTAATCGAAGCGGTTTGAATTTGGATATGTAAATTGTTAGTGAGTCGGATCTACCTTATCCAACCAAAACCTATTCATCGTCATCCCTAATAATGAATTTAATTGCTCCCATATTTTTGATAACTTCTTCTGATAACCAAGTTGAAACACTTAGAATTAATAACTTTTATCACCTAGGAAGTACGGACACTTCTCTGAATATGCCGCACTCATATCGGATACTTATTCGATACGATACTTTATCCGATACTTTCTGTATACTCCACGGATATATCTACACATGAAAATAGATATAATTTATTCTATTGCTCATTTTTTTCAGTATTTGTTTTGTGTGTATATGTGAGTTATCACATTTCACATTCGAGTACTTATGAAATTTTATTTTTTTATGCTTGAAACAATTTTTTTTTAATTATACTTAGCACACATGTATTTTCAATAATATAAAAATATATAATTTTATATGTATATATATATATTATACTCATATCCTTAAAATTTCAATTCATATTCCTATACCCGTGTCGTATCGTATCCGTGTGCCGTATCCATATCAGTGTTTCATAGTTTATCAATTAATTAAATGATGCACATTGGCAGAAGTAACTATTTTTTTGGTGGTTTTATATATATAATCATTAGTATAAACAATGCAATTAAAGCTTTCAATACTTACACATAATTATATTATTAAGTTCGCTATTGATTATCAATGTTAATCCTCCACTCTATGGGTGTTTTATCTCTCCCCCCACCCCACCCCCCCACCCCCAAAAAAAGTCTAGCTATTTTAAAAAATAAATTATTTTTTAATTGTTATTTGAAAGAATTATAACACGAATATTTACCAAAAGTTTTGCAGAGTAAGGATGTGATTGCAGATGTGGTTACATTCACAATCACATGCGTGAACATTGAAAACAAAAGAATAACAAGACACGCGAAATAAAAATTGTCTACAAGCCAACAAGCCTATAGACGTTCTAATATGGCAAAACTTTCCACTAGTAAAAATTATTTGATTCCGTATACAAAAATACTAAAATCCAACTAGTAGAAACTCAATAAAAAATCCTATCTAGAGTATATATGATCTATGTAATTCAACTCATCCAACAATAGACATATGTGGACTATGTTATTCACAATACTAAAAAAACAATGGATGAAAAGTTAACAAACACACCGTAGTGAAATTTGAATGTGATCTCGGATGTAGTCACATTCGAGATCGCATCCATGACAGCGTTCGAGACTCTTATGCTTGAATGACTCTTAATACTCTCAAGACTCTTGTATCTCTGGTGTATATCTTGTGTACTGATTATGCACGTCTTTTTCCCTTTATATAACCGTCCAAACCCTTCAAGAGACCTAATACAAAAGGAAAGAAGATATATATAAATATATGACAAGTAAATCACTTATGTTAGGAAACAAGATAACTATCCAAGAGTCTTAATATATTAATACCATATCAATATAATTTCTTTCTAAATCTAAAAAGTCCTAAACATACCATTAGTCTAGAAAGGCAAAACAAATCAAAATCCATTCTTTATATTTTAGGAAATTATATTTGGCGATAAAACAATCGCCCTAACAATCTCCCCCTTTTGGCCTTTCTGGACAAAACACTTATCAAGCACAAAATAAACAAAACTCCCCCTAAACATAACAACTCCCCCTGAATATTATGTTGAGTAAAAAAAACGGAAGGAGATGTAATCACATTTTAAGTCACATTCAGGACTGCAGCAAAAAATATCATAAGAGAGTTTTAGCAAGTTATCAACAACCAAAAGCAAATAAACCTAGCTAGAGAATATTGTTTAGTACATCCCAAAATCAAAGATTATAAAGTTCATCAGTGGACACATTTGCATCCATCTCGCCCTTCAAAGTCAAATTCAAGACCCTCATCGCTTCTTCAACCTTGTCCGATAATGTGTAGCAAAGAAGAACATTTTGGGGTGCATCATTTTCATGAGCATCGCTCCATAACTCTCCCTTGAGTAGTGCTTGGTCCAGCTACGTTCTCTTCCCCTTTTTGGCCAGAAATAGAGCAAATGATATGTTGCAATTAAGACCGAAGAGCAGTGAAGTGAGCAACCTATTGCTCAGCAAAAGCTAGTCAAACCTGTAAGAAAACAATAGAAACAGGTACAGAGGGAATGTTAGAGAAAATGGGATCCGGAATGTTGCCAACATCCGAGACCACATCCGTGGCCACATCCGGGAACAGTCCTAATGGAACAGGCATCAACACTTGGAGAGGCATCGGAGATAGGAGGATCGATGGCGGTGGAGCATCCCCTGAATAGACAAGGGAAAAATCAACAATCATATCCTGAGAGTTGAGCAGTGGCCTAGACACATGAAAGACCCTTGGTGGTTTAGTGAAATGATCACCTTCCTGGGGTTCAAATCCTTATGACATCAAGATTTTGTATATGAGACTAGGAAACGACAAGGATCAGGACTTAGATTTACTGGTAGCGAAGAAAGTCATTTCCTCGAATGCTAATTTGCCAAAGTTAAAGGGCAACCCTTTAACAATTTGATACATGACTTGGGCATGTGTCTTAGTCACAATGGAGTTGTTTTTGGATGGAGACCAATTTGCCGCATGGAGATTTTGTCCGAGAAATCCATGAAGGGCGTAAGACGAGAAGATGTGAGCTTCTTGGGATGAGAAGGCCATTCGGTTTGCGACCACCGAGAAACCTCGTCATTTCATTGAAATCGGAGGAACCTCACCCTCCTCAAAGTTAGGCATGTCAAAGAAGCGATTAATAAATCAAGGATTGAACTCATAAATCCTATTTCGAACAAAAACCTTGCCATATTTAGGAGACCGGCGAATAGCAATCCGTGTAGACATATTGGCATAAAATTCACACACCACAAAGAGAATGTAAGGAAGAGCAGTGTCAATTGTGGCCAACAAATTGCGTTCCTAAAAAATCGATTCAATTTATACTTGGCAAAGTGGTAAAAGTCGCGATATTTTTCATCAATGAAAGAACGGGAAATTAAAAAAATGAAACCTGGATGCATCATCAGCTGTGTAAAATTGCTCAAAATGATCTGTCCCAATATCAAACTCAGAGCCGATGTGTCATCGATAACATCACATCTTCCTCTACATCCGCCGCAAATTTCATTCCGCTCATTCAAATCTTGACCATCAATTCGTCACCAACTTCATCAACCATAACCTCATAATCAATCTCAGTGTCTAGTTCCGTAGATGAATCAAAATCCTCGTCACTCGAGTCATCAAACTCAGAACTCGACTCAGCTGCAGTTGGGGTAGGCTGTGATGTGGTCACATCCTTGGCCACACCCTTGCCCTGGGTGCAGGGTTTTTCGGTGATCGAGGAGTAGTGGTGTCTGCGACGACCTTAGTAGGAGTGGATGAGGGAGTAGCTACGGCCTCTGGTGGTATCGAACTCTCCTTAATCAGAGAAGAAGACGTATTTTGGGTGGATGAAGATGTAGTGTCAGATGGGATTCCATCTCTCACAACATTCGGAACAGTACTGGCTTCCATGGACTTGTCAGAATTAGGGCTCTCAGAGTTGTGAGATGAAGATGATGATTTGCTTGGGCTTCTAAAAAGGTTCTTGATGGAGGAAACAAATCGAGCCATGGGAAGGAAGAAGAGTCTTGAACCTGAAAAAAAATCTCAACCACACAAGTACTTCGAAAATTGTGAGAGAAAGTGGGAGAAGTGTAATCAAGTGTTTGCAAGTAAATTGAGATTAAAAAGAGTCATAATCAGGCATGAAAATCGGAGTACAATAGGAAGAGTTTAATTAGGAAATAATTCATCATGGTAAAAATCGAAAAATAAGGAAAGAATCATGAGACCAATTAATCCCAAACTCTAGTTCATGAAGTGTCCAAATTATGTTAACTTGTGATAAGATCAAAAAGATTTACCCCGATCCTCTAAATCGGTTCAACCCACAAAATATATCCATCAAAATTTTCAAGATTTTGTGAAGAGAAAAATATCACTCTCAAATAATATATGGAAACCAAATCTCAAAGAAAGAATCCAAAATCACCAGGACATGCAAAACCTAATATGTCTATCGCAACAAAAACTAATAATTATATATATATATATATATATATATATATAAAACCACCGACATGCAATTTGATAACTGAATAACAATTAATTTTGTCACCGATGACAAGATTTTGGTTATTATATATGAATTATCACTATCTATTTTTGAGGTAATCTTCTATTAGATGGTCTAACGGTTTGACGGATCTAGCCTAATGGATCTACCCAATCTGCTGACCCAATGACCCTACGGAATATTAATACTTTTTAGAAAACCTATTAATACTTTTAAGTGGGACTACTAATATTTTCTATTAGAAAAACTAATGTTTTTCAAAGGAATTACTGAAAATGGGAAAACTAATATTTTTCAGGTGAACTATTAATACGTTTCATGGGGACTACTAATATTTTTGACGGAAAAAACTAATATTTTTTATGGGGTTATTAAATATTTTCAAGTGAACTACGTAATAATACTTTTGTCAGATGGATTACTAATACTTTTTCATATGAAAATCTAATACTTTTCAGTGCTCTCGTGATATTATATCATTGTCCAATATTGCAAAAACTAATATTTTTAACTGAATTACATACAAATACTTTTCAAAATAATAGCTAATATTTTTCAGACTGGGTCAATTATCCATTTAATGAATTTTGTCCCATTAGACCATTAATTCACAGGAGTTTTTGTCTCTATTTCTACTTTTATTTTTACAAATGGGACAGGCGTTTGACTCAAATTTAGTCAAATTTGACCAGATTAGGATTTCTCATATTTTCAAATTGGATCATTGGACTTGAAAAACTACCATTGGTATTTTCTAAATCTGCGTTGACTGGCTTTTATTAATTTAATAATTGTTATTATTTCGGCAAATTAGTTTACTAAACAATACCAAATAAATAATGAAGGTAATTAATTCTTCCGATGAAGGAAATTGATTGTTTCTCAAAAAAAAAAAAGATAAAGAAAAAAAAAGATACCAATTAAATAATAATCATTATTATTTAATATATTATTATTATAAAATATTATTTCAGATATCCAATAATAAAATAAAAATTTAGAAAATAAAAAAAAGAAACAAATTGATTATATATATATTTGAGGCAAGTTTGTACTTCTACTACAAATACTTGTTTAATTTTATAAAACATTAAAAACTATATGTTTACTTAATAATTTTTTATAATTAAATTAACTTAGATCAATTGAGACATTTTTGAAATTTATATCGATAAATTATTATACACGTTAATTTGATAAATAAAATTTGAGTGTCATTTGATTTCTCAATAATGATATCATCCTAGTACTCAAATCATTATTTTTTGAGATACTATCTTATAATATAAACGAATGAACAATAATTGCATATACTATTTATTACTCAAGTAAATTAATTTTAAATTTGATTTCTCCATTCAAAAGAATATAATAATACAATGGTGCCAAAATCAAGGTTACTAGCTAATTGCATGATATTGCACCAATTTACTTACCATTGAAATGTTGAATAGATAGATACTAATTAAAATTTTAGCAAATCTGACCATATGGTCTTAGAGACCATGCTCATTAGTTGTTCAATTATTTTTGCTAATACTATTAATTTATACTCAAAATTGTCTAGTTATACTGTCAATCTATTTTGGCAGATATTCTGATTAATATAATTGTACCACTGTAGTTGTATATAAATACATGTCTTGCATATGCAGTAGACGCATCAAAAAACACTATTCCTTCAATTTAAAAAACAAAAAAAAAATCATAGACAAAATGGTTGCAGTCAACAAATCCTTTTGCATTCTCTTTGTCCTTTTTATTGCTACAGGTAAACTAATTTACTGCTTCTGTTATCACATCATTAAAAAAAAGTCAGTGTTTTTTTTTCTATTGCATTGAAATGAAGTAGCAATTAAAATTATGTAAATTAATGAGCATTTCTCAAAATTACCAGTGATTTAAGCTCTGGACAATATGAATATTTATATTCAATTGTTCCTTGATTGTCAAAACCCAGAATTTTCAAGAAAAGCATATATATATGATTTGCATCTTTTATTCAATATTCTTTCTCCATATTTTGGTTTGTGTTTTTTAATCAAATTGATGTTAATGAGTCCAAGTAAGACTGGGACCCGGCCCAAATAAATGGGTCTGGGTCTGGGTATTAATTTTCAGACTCAAACCCGTCACATTTATTTTTTTATTAATTATAAAGTATTATATATCTTTTAAATGTTATTTATATTTTTTTTAGTACAATGAGGGATAGTAGGAGATGACACAATCATCCTATCATCATGTCTCTACCACTAGAGCATAAAGTTGATTCCAAATGATATTTTACTTAAAAAATATATTTTTAATTGTATTTTTAATTTATAGAAATATGAATTTTTAATATTTTTAAACTATTAAACGGGTCTATACATCGGGTCTGGGTCTTTTTAGCAGTCCGACACTAAATGAATCTGGGCTCGACCCGATCCATTGACGCCCCTAAATTAGTGGCTAATATGATCGTACATGGTTGGTTTACGCAATGCAGTTGGCGAAATGGTACAAGCGAGTGATATGGCAACTGTACTTGGTTCGGAGCTGATTAAAAGGTGCGTAGCTGGATTGGGTGAGTGCGGCGCAAGGGTGTGCGACGAGGAATGCTGCAAGCAGAAATGCAGCAAACAATATGGAGGCCTTAGCCCACAGGGCTATTGTGGTTATATCGGTGTAAATCAGTTGTGCTATTGCAATTATGATTGCTCATAGTCATTTTTTTGGGTTACATTTTTTTCAAGAATAATTAATAACTTATACTGCATGGAGAAAAGAAAGTGTAATTGATAGGGCGACAATGTTGAGATTTACAAGTTATGATATTTTGAGTGGAATATATGAGTATTGTTATTGGTATATGAGTTTTGATGTTTACAAATGTGTTTGTGGAATTATTGTGATGATGAATTTTATAATCTTTGAAATTGTCAATTGGTGACTTGAAATGGGTAATTTTTTTTTACTGGTAATGAGTAAGTGAAATTAAAGATGTCAAAATGTCTGGGCCGGGGTAAGTGATATTAGAGATGTCGACTGGGCTGTCTGGCTCGTAGGCAAAAATTGGCCTGGGTGTGCCGGCCAACAAGAATCGAGCCGCTAAAATTGGAGTCCAAAGATGGCTCACCTATGAATTAAACTAACTATAAAAGTTGGGTTTTCCGAGCCTAATGGGTCAGGCGAATATGCCTGGTTTTTTGGGCTTAAAAAACATAGCCCAATCCAAGTGAAAATACCGGTCGGGCAGATTGACACTCTAAGTGAAATAATGAATTGTAATATCGGTTGGGTCGTCATAAATTTGGGTATTTATGTATAGACCCCACTCGATTTGAATCCGCCTCATATATTTTTCTATTATTTGAAAAATCTATTGTATATTTTTCTTATATTTTATTTAGAAACATTTATATTTTTTTAGAAGTTTAATAATATTTTTATAAATATAGTTTTTAATATTTACAAAATTATGAAAAAGGTCTAACAAACCTACATAAAGTATTTGTGTCCAAGCGAGTTTAAGTTGGGATATTTAAAGTTTTTTTTTTTTTTTTGAAACCAAGTAAAGATTTTATTAATTCAACGCATCAAATGATAAAGAATTTACAACGCAAATAGGTGGAGAACTCCACACCGATGGACTATCAAAGGAAAATGATCATTTAGCTAGTTCATGGGCTACCATATTAGTACCACGACGAACAAAATCAACCGAAACTTCTTGTACAACTTGCAGCCAATCCCGACAAACACGAACAATAATGTCATATTCTGAGCTTCCTATCTCGGAAGATGCTAAATCATCAACCACATATTTAGCATCCGTTTCCAATATAACTTGATGGATACCCAGCCCATAAATCCACGAAAGTGCTTCTCTAACTCCAACTGCTTCCGCTTCTCGAACATCAAAAATCCCAGCAAACCACATGGTTCGAGCCACCACATAACCCCCTTGATCATTTCTCAATACCATTCCAATACCCGTACGCCTGCTCTGTTGACAAAATGCAGCATCAACATTGCATTTCATACATGGAAACACATGTTTTTGCCAAGAACTTTGCTGGACAGATGCACCTTCATCCCCAACCTTACCTCCTGTCAGTTTGGTAGAACTCCACTCAGTTAAGATTGAGATAGCAACCTGCACAGTCCCAATCGCGTTCAAGCTCCTTTGCTCCCAGATTACTTCATTCCTCTGTCTCCAAAGGCTCCACATAAGAAAGCAAAATTTAGCAGCTTTCCAAGAGTCCATCCGCCTGATTCCAAACTCCCACTACAAGAAAACAGTCAAATTCCAATGAAATAATTCCAATAGAATAAAAAACTGTTGGAATTTTCAAAATTCCAATGGAAATTCCAATGCTACAAAGATACCATTGGAAAATTCCAATAGAAAATCCAACGATAAGCAAAACCATTTGGTCTTGTTGGAATATTTTTTCCATAGGAATTTTCATTGGGATTTTGTCATTCCAACGGCCATTATACCAATGGTGCTTTTCCATTGAAATTTCTCGTTAGAATCGATAATTCCAATGCAAAATTGGCCAAATACCAACGAATTTTTTTTGTTGGAATTCCCTTATTTTCTTGTAGTGTTCACCGGGTCCTGAATGATTCGACTTCATCGGCCCCAGGCTTCTATGAGCTCACTCAACCCTACTAATGAATTAGTGAGTCGGATTTATCTTATTCGAACATATTCATTGTCATCCCTACTAATGAATTAATTGCTTCCATATTTTGATAACTTATTGTGATAACCAAGTTGAGCCATTTAGAATAAATAACTTTTAGAGGAAAATATTTTTTGCCCTCCGAACTATTCGGTTTTTTAGACTTCGCCACCTAAACTTTCTTTTGGCGCACTTTACCTCCCAAGTTCAAGGTTTTTGCATATAGTCTCCTGGGTCTCGTCACGTGGAATATTCCACCGGAATATTGTCACATGCCATGCACATGAGGGCAAAATTGTCATTTCACTCAAATTATACTAATATTATTGCACTTTGCCATCCAAACTTTGCGTAATTGTTACTTTGCCATATGAACTTGGAGCGATTTACACAAAAAAAAATTATGTGTATACATTTATTTTATATATTGTTTAATTTTTCACAAAAAATAAGTAAATTTTACTAGTATTCATATCAATGAAATATATTATCTATACAATTATTTTGTAATCTCTTTCTTTTTAACTTGTTTAATTTAATATTTTTATATCAACATTAGGAAAATAACTAATTTTATGAACTTTGAAGTGATAAAAGTTATAAATATACACTAGTGTCAATTTTATAACGATATAATATAACTTCATAATTATTTTTATAAATTCAAGTAAATTTTAAAAATATAAAAATATTGCAAATATAATGAAATGCATTATTTCTACTTTTAAAATATAGTATATGGTTTTTAATAATATGTTTCAAACTTATTACTACCTATTATATTTTATTTATGAAAATTCATTCTAATATATTAGAATTTATATTTATCTACGTATATTTTTATTTAATGTCGGTGTAATTTAATTTTTGTCATCATCTTGTTAGTGTGATTTGTCGGTTATTCCGGATAAATCAAATCTCGAATCACGACACGCCTCCGTTGTAACAAAAAGTGGTATCGTAGTCACTTGGTACCTCGGGCAAGGTAGAAAATTGAGATTTGATTCTTCCGAATGGACACCATGGCAATGACAAATCCATTCATTGTGCAACAATTTGACGGCAAAAGAAAGTTCATTCTTTAGCAATTAAGGGTGAAGGATCTCCTAGTTCAACAAGGCCTAGCACTGGCGTTGAAGGGAGATTAGGGAACACCAACAAAAATAAAAAACGCGCAGTGGGCGAATCGAAATCGCGTTTGTGTTAGCACGATATGACTTTGTATTGGGATAATATTATCAATAATTTTGTGGATGATGATTACGAAGATTCAGCACCAAAGTTATGAAAAAACTTAGAGAACTTGTATCTTGGGAAAAATTTATTCACAAAGTTGCTTCTAAAGCAACAATTATATAGACTAAAGATGCCGAAGGATGACAATCGATGGATCACATGAACCAAATATCATGGACTGGTGGATCAATTGGGGAAAGTTGTTATAAAAATTAAGGAAAATGATAAAAACCCTTTTACTTCTTACCTCTATCCCGAATTCATAGGATAGTATAGTGACGACGTTGATGTACGGAAAGACACACTTGACTTGGAGCATATAAAAGCATCATTTTTGTCCCACGAAAAACAAAAGAAAGCAAACTGGGAGGAGGAACATGAATCTGCTTTGGTTTCTCGGGCATCAATTGAACGGGAGAAATCGATGGTAGATCTGTGACCAGCAGTCGATTCAAGGACTACGGGAAAGGGCATTGGATGCTACCATTGTCATGAGAAAGGCCACATAAAAATGAATAGTCCTCGCAGAAAGAAGGATGATGATGGTGAATGTGATAGTGGTGATGCGATGATAGGCTGCGGAAGATGGAGACATTTACACGATCTGCATATGTATGGATACTCTTTTCGGAGATGGGTGGATTTTAGATTCGAATGTGTTATGTATGTATGCTCCAAACGGAATTATTTTGATTCACTTCAATTGCGGAGGCGGGAACTTTGTCCTCGAGTGATGGTTCTACTTATAAAGTCATGGGTTTTGGAGTGGAAAAATCAAAATATGTGATGGAGTGGATCGTACTTTGGATGGTGTGGCCTATGTCCCAAAAATGCGAATGAATCTAATTTCCTTGAGCCAACTGGATTCCGGGGTTGTGAGTATTCAAATTTGGAAGTGGAGTCTTGAAAGTCACACGTGGTAGAGAGGTCCTAATGGTGGGAAGAAGTATCGAATTTATATCGTCCTGGTGACCTCAAATGATTACTTTGGAAGTAGAGCGTGCGGAAGGCTTCCGATGGTGCGAGACGGGTGTGTCGGAAATCTTACTAGGCGAGAGGATGGATTGGGGTCGTCCCTCTCGGCGAATCAAAATGGTGGAGGAGAAATTTCTCCAAAAATATTTGGCACCAACGCACCGAAAGGTGCTCATAATGTTTTGCCCAAAAATTCTCCCCACCATTTTGACAATTATTTTGGTGGGCTATGCCTAATAATATGAATTTTTGCTATTGAGCATTTGCGATTTTGAGTTACACCAATAGTTTAATATATAGCAATTAATTCACTCTAATGTATAGAACATGATTTATTAAAAATCCATTAGTTATATTTAATCTAATTTTGATATGTGGTACATTGAACAATTGTAATAAATTGCTATATATGAAAAAATGAAAATTGAATATGTGTCCAAACCAATAGTTGGATATCAATCATACATGATTTACGAGGGGTGGCGAGATTAGGGGCTGCAATCGAGTCAAATCGAGCCAACTTTTGATAGCTTGAGCTTGCCTTGTTTATCATCGAGTTAGACTCGAGCTTAATTTATCGATATATTAATGGTTCACGAGCTTTTGCAAGCTTAATCGAGTCTAAACGAACTTAATAAATATCAATTATAAATTAAAGTATTCTTCTTTTTATTACAAAAATAAAATTATATATTTCAAAAGTGCATTATATCAACTAAAATGTATAGTTTTATTCAAACAAACTATCATAATTAAATTAAAGTCAAACTATATATTCATTTAAATTATACGAGCAACTCACGAGCTTACTAATGAGTTTATGCACGAGACACGAGCAAAATATCATTAAGCTTGAGTTTGATTCATTTATTTTAACTAGTCTCATTAAACGAGGCCAACCGAATTTTTATCGAAGCTCCGAATAACTCACAAGCGGCTTGCCTTGTTTGCAAGTTGCAACTCCATTAGAAATTGATAAAAGAGAAACTTAATTAAGATTGTTATTTCCTAAATGCAGAACAAGGAAATTGAATCATTTTTACCCAATGTTACAATGTATGGAAATTTAATTTAGCCCATATCAGACTTGACTAAATTCATATTAATTAGATGATAAGTAAATCGGATTTAGTCAAATCTGATTTGGGTACATTATTTCCCCAATTATTTTATTCATCGTAGAAAAGCTAAATTTAAATTTCTAACAATCAAAAGTGCATAAGCATTCAGTTGGAGAACTAGGTATACTTAAACAAAACCCTTGTGGATTGCCATTTTTGTAGTTAATCTTGCACCTTTTCTTGCATTCCTCCTGGGTTTTGCATTTTCCTATAGCATTTTCGCATCTTTTTGCTGGTTCTATTGGCGCTGCAGCGATGTCCACATCGGCTCCAGCTTCTTCTGCCATACCCATAACTGCATTACCATATGTAAATATTTTAATTAAAGAAAAATTACAAGATATATGAAGAAGAATAAAACAAATTGAATAAAAAATGTTTTTTGTACTGTTTTTTTTTTTTTGCTAGGTTACATTTAGAGCTGTCAAACGGGTTGGCCCCCGTTGCCGGTCCGCCGGGCCAAATGGGAGAATCGGGCCGTACAAGGCCAAACAGTGTCTGGACAGTTATTTTTGGAATCCCGTCCGACCCAATCCATGAAATGACACATGGGAAATCAGGTCGATCGGACTGAGCCGATGTTTCAGGCCGAATGGACCAGGTCAAATAGGTCTGGTTCATTTTGAGCCTCTAAAAATAAAGTCCAATCCGACATTTTTATGGGGCCGACACATGGCGGGACTCATTTTGCTAGTTACATTAGGACTTTAAAAGTCTATCAAATATAATTAATGATCGAAATCAAATCATAATCTGAATTAAAAAAAGAAAAAAAGAAAAATCCTGGCATTGTATGAGCGATATTGAAATTAAGAAGAAATTTTTACCTGAAACTGAAATGAGGGCAAAGAGAATGAAGAGGGTTGTCGCGATACTTGCCATTTGATTGGATTTAAATTAATGTATAAAGATGCGTTTACTAT
Organism: Rehmannia glutinosa; assembly: GCA_016081115.2. NCBI lineage: Eukaryota > Viridiplantae > Streptophyta > Magnoliopsida > Lamiales > Orobanchaceae > Rehmannia > Rehmannia glutinosa. Next base: position 565,565 of record JABTTQ020000835.1, on the reverse strand, counting down.
TGAATATACTACTCCTCTTTTATATTGGAGTTGGGAACGTATTTTTGTTTTTGTTATTGTAATATTTATGAAATTCGATAATTAAATCATATAGTGATTATGGAATAAATGTAAATCATATTAATCAAATACATGTAATGTTTTTCTTTGAAGATATAAAAAAAAACATGTAATTTGAGAACTTAATAACAGTTAATTTTGTCACTGGTGACAAGATTTTGGTTATTATGCATTCTCACTATCTATTTATACTTTTATTTACGAAAAAAGAGGAAGGCGTTTGACTCAAATTTAGTTAATTTTGACCAGATTAGAATTCTCATATTAATTTTTGAATATTTGACTTCTCAAACTAACTTTTATAAAAAATAAAAAAGATGAACCACATCTCTCGAGGCCCCCACGCCCGCTCCTAGAGTTTCGTGGAGGAGGTGAATCGCACGATATGCCTCAACGAGCCATGGTCCTAAGTTGTCTTATATTGAGTCACCACACAATAAATCATCTTACAACCTAGGCGGATTCGAACCCCCACGCTGCGCGTGTGCCAAGAAAGCGGGTATCACATCACTCAAGTTCTTTGACTGGTTGAGTTATGCCCTAGGGGGCACAAACTACCTTTGATATTTTCAAAATCCGCATTGACCATCGGCTTTTATTAATTGTTTTTTTAGTATAAATCTTGGGAATGGAAAGGAGATGTGATGAGAGTCAAACCCTATACCCTTAAATTAGCGAGTTTGAGAGTCTTTAACTACTAGAGACCACCTCGATTTTTCGATTGGCTTTTTTAATTACTATTGATCGCATCGGTTTGAAGGTAGTTAATGATTGTTGTAACCAATATAATAGCACCAATCATTAATATTGAAAGTTTTTGAGGTCCCAAAACGTTTATTTTAGTAAATGTCGAGAAAGTGTTACTCGGATGTTGTAACACTTTCACTAACATGCAATGGAAAAAGAACACACGAAGTAAAATTTATCTACAAGTTATAATAACTTGTAGAAGTGTCAATTATGACGAAATCACTAGTTGAATATATACGGATTACAACTCAAATCTCAATGTATCAATTAGTCTAGTAAAACAAACTCCTATCGAGTATATCTTAGCTTTGTAACCCACTCGTCCAACAAAACAAGTGTATGAACTCTCGTATGCTCAAAGATAAACTTATATGGACGAAAAACTCAACAAGATTCTAAACCGGACAAAGTGTTATTCTCGATGTTGCGTACACTTCAATAACACTGGATCGCTGACTCTTTTTAGCACTTCGGAATCTTGTTGCTTCTCCTCGATTGTATCTCTCGTGTATTGCTCTGTAAATTTCGTGGTTCAAGGAGGTAAGAATAACTGATGGCCGTTCCTTTCTTTATATAGAGGTTGAGTCCTTGATGTCCAAGAATCCTACAAGCACAAGGAAACAAGGAAAACACAAATATAGAAGAAGTAGGATTCTATAAGTTAGGAAATAAGATAATATTTATAAGTAATCCTAATAAATCTAGATGTTCGAATCCTCTTGTGAGTAGGAACCCAAACTTTATCAAATTCCAAACTAGATAAATACACAATAAATCTTTCCCATATTCATTAAAACTCTAATTTTGGAAACAAGTCTAGAAAGGCAAAACTCTAAAACATATTTTATAAAAAATCAAAAATCGGAGGAATTAAAATTTCTAACAATCTCCCCCTTTTTGCCTTTCTGGACAAAACCAATAAAGTTTAATCAAGAGTATAAAGCACAGCAAAAACTCCCCCTAAGTTAAAAATCCTCTGTTTCAAATGTTAGTCAGAATGTGACTAAAAATGTCATAACATTTTCTGTAACACCTGCATGTTAATCAGAAAATAATACAACAGAAATAAGATATAGATATCAGAGCAACAAAATCAACCACAATTCTTAATATCATACTTAAATCCAGAGAACTCCCCCTAAATAAAAAGTATCATAATCAAGATCAATCAACATGTGCAAATAAACAATCATCAGTCAAAATATCCACAAGCTTTTCTCCCCTTTTTGTCCAGAAAACATAGGTAATCAAATCGTGTATACTCCCCCTGGCTTGGACACTAAAAAGATCAATTCACATTCAATATTTTGAGGAGAATAAAGATTCAGAAATCTTTGAAAATTTTGAAAAACGAGCATCAAAAATTGTGATCAAGAACAAATAAAAGTCAAAGATTTTCCAAATAAGGATTCCAAACAACATGGAGATAGAATCCTAATAATATGGGAGAACATTAACCAAAGATATAGATAACTATGGCAAGATTTCAATCAATCACCCAAGTCTTCATAATGCACACAACTCCACTTTTCATAGGATACCAAGAAATACAAGATTTAGAGAGAAAAATAAATATCTCATATCTTCTATTATTACCAAAAATCATTAGATCCAAAAGTTCACCAAAAATGCGGCCTAAAAAAATGCCTATCTGAGAATTAATAAAAACGCACACAATGTGTAAATGGATCACATCTGTGTTCCAAATGTCGCAACATTTTGAAAGACACTGTCTTAACATTGAATGAATTGTCATCCGAGTACCCAAAGATAAGGATTTTTCGAGTTTTTCATAAGAAAAACATGACATTTAGCCAAATGGGTAGCTTTCACACTAGTCCAAAGGTAGCTCTTTTTCACATTGATCATGCCTCTTTAAACACTTTTAAACATATGTAAAAATTGGTCACAAGGAATAGCTTTCACACAAAGGGTAGGTAGTTGTTTCCCTCAAAGGCCTCTAGCCATGATCTATAATTTTTTTTACTCATCAACTCGGGAAAATAACAAGAATAAAATACGCATTTGGAAAGATCAACTCACATCGGTTTTCCAAGTGAAATCCAATAATCACTAGTTCAAAACCACAACAGATCGTTCCCGGACACGCAAATATGATCCTATAATGCGGGATGTCTAAAACAAAAGAGAATAAAAGAGAGGAGAGAGAATATGCGGTGTGCGCGGATGTTTCGGCAGGTGATGTGTGCAATCTTTGTAACATTTCGTGGAACATTTTAGAGAACACACAGACAAGAGATTTTCGCAGATTTGAAAACCTCTCAAAATCTAACGCTTTAGTGAATATGTCTCGCCAACCGATTTCAATCGATATACTCAATGAGAACAATATTTTTCTCAACCAAATCTCGTATAAAGTGGTGTCTAATGTCAACGTGTTTAGTGCGAGAATGTTGAACTGGATTTTTTGATATATCAATCGCACTAGAGTTATCACAATAAATGATTAAAATATCACAAAGAAAATCCTTTTCTTTTCTAGTGAATCGATCAAAATTCTCATGTATATAATTAATCCAAAGATCATTTTCCAAAGCATCAAACACATTCTTGGACTCAAAATTTGAAACACATTGAGAATTGCTTACCATCATGCAAGTAGAAGACAAACAAACTAGTCTTACCATATCTCGATAGTTTACCCGTTCTTTTCTTCTTGTTCTTATGCCTTCAGATACCTCACCTATGACTTGAGATATTGGATGATTCTTTTGAATTTTGCTTGGGGGATCTCGTCGTTCATTGGTGATTAAGTCAAGTCCTTCTAAGTTCGCTTCAATATGAGGGTCGAATTATTTTCATTAGTCAGTAGAACCGGATGTGCTAACAGATGTTATGACATCAGGACAACATCTTCGGCGACATCCGTATTAATAGCCAATTCAGTTGCGAAGATGTGCTTGCAGATGTTGTATCACTTGGTACAACCTCTGGTACAGACTGCGATTGTTGAGCCCATGACATATCCATCAAGTAATCAAAATTGTCATGTTCAATGTTTCCTGCAAGACTAGAAAGATCATCAAATACAACATTCACACATTCTTTCATGATCCTTGTACGAAGATTGTATACCCTATATGCATGACTATCAGATGAATAACCCAAGAATAGACATTTGTCACTTTTTGAATCAAACTTTGCAAGGCGATCTCTATCATTCAAAACATAACACACACAACCAAAGACATGAAAATACTTAAGGTTGGGTTTCTTTCCGAAAAAGATTTCATAAGGAGTCATAGTACTACCCATCCTCAAATAAACTCTATTTGAGATGTGACATGCAGTGTTTAAGGCCTCAGCCCAAAAGCGTTTTGTCAAATTTTTAGAACTCAACATCACCTTTGCCATTTCTTGCAATGTTCGATTTTTCATTTACGCCACCCCATTGTGTTGTGGGGTTTTAGATGCGAAAATTCATGAGATATTCCATTTCTATCACGAGAAAGATGAAAAAGAATAATTCTAAAATTCCTTACCATGATCCGACCCGATTCTAGAGATGTTCATGCAAAGACAACTTACACACCTTTTTATAGAACTTCTTGAAAAACTCAAAGTGTCAACTTTTTCACGCAAAAAGAAGACCCATGAATAACGTGAGAAATCATCAACACACACAAAATAATACCTTTTGCCACCAATGCTTTCAACCTCAGTAGGACCCATAACATTCATATGTAGAAGTTCAAAACAACGAGTAGTATTGAAGTGTTGTAACACTTGGTGTGACACCCCTTTTTGTTTACCATTTTGACATGAATCACAAACAATAGAATTTTTCAAGTTCAGTTTAGGCATCCCTTTTGCAGCATCAAATCTAATCAATTTAGCAAGAATTTTAAAGTTCACATGACCTAATTTTTGATGCCAAAGTTCAGTTTCATCCAATTGCACACGACGACACGTTTTGACTCCTTCAAATTTGTAGCAATTGTCAACTGATCTCATACATACTAGAATACATGAGTTAGAATCATCAAACACTTCACATGAATTTTTATCAAACTTCACATACAGATTGTCATCACATAATTGGCTTATGCTTATGAGATTTGCAGTAAGCCCCTCAACATGTAAAACATTTCGGCTTAGGAAGCCCTTCCATATTCAAAGTACCTTTACCAACAATCTTACCATGAGTTCCATCTCCATAATTTACCTTTCCACCATTGTACACCTCGTAGTCATCAAGTATTCTAAATTACATGTCATATGACGTGAACATCCACTATCAAAGTACCAAGTACCGCAATGTTAGTCCTCGGGATGTGTAAATAACATTACAATTTCTGCAGATTTTCGACCCGCATGCATTTTGGAAAACGTGAGGTGTTCTTGGACATGTTATCGGAAGTGTTGCCAGGACGCATGTGACATTTCGAGATGACATCCGATGTGACACATTTTTGTGCGAAAGATCAGATTTTAGTTTACGACAAAAAGGTCTTATGTGTCCAGGAGCAAAACAATAGTGACAAATAAAATGACGCGTTTTCTAGGCTTGACTTCTCTAAAAGTGGCTTTTTATGATTTGAAATTTCTCCACTTTCTTTAGCCTTCAAAAACACGGGAGTTTTATAATCAAGTCCAGTTTTATTTTCACATCCTAAAGATAAAATTTCATCGAGTTTCGTCTTACCGAATTCACTTCTTTAAAGTTTCAAAGGATTTTTCAAGTTCGATTTTACCTTTTCCAATTCTTCATCCCTTCTCGTCACTAGTACTTCCAAACGGGTTAAAGAATTCTTTTCGCTCATCATTCTCCTTGGTGAGTCTTTCATTCTCCTTTGAGAGACATCTAATTTGTTGAATATGTTTGCGCCAATCGTGGTACAACTCTTGGTAGGCCTCTACAATGTTCTCGTTCTTCACCGTCGGAATGTTCTTGACTGTATGCTGTTTCATCTCGAGAGACACCTGGTGGATTGATTTGTAGCAACTTTTTCTCTTTGATGACAACCCCGAGTTGGTTAGATTTGTTGTCCGCTTTCGCATTTGTCCTCCTCGTTCGTCATAACTTTCTAACATGAAGTACTGATGTTGGACATGGCTGTGATTTGACCTTCCAATAAAAAATTGAAGTCGTCTGGTGGAGACTTCAACATCGAAATACCTTGAACCTCCATATTTTCTTGAATAAACGCAGGATCAACACTTAGTGTAGTCAAGTGTCGGCTCTTGATGCCAATTGAAAGTTTTTGAGGTCCCAAAACGTTTATTTTAGTAAATGTCAGAGAAAGTGTTACTTCAGATGTTGTAACACTTTACGGAACATGCAAATGAAAAAAGAACACACGTAAAAATTTATCTACAAGTTATAATAACTTGTAGAAGTGTCAATTATGACGAAATCACTAGTTGAATATGTACGGATTACAACTCAAATCTCAATGTATCAACTAGTCTAGTAAAACAAACTCCTATCGAGTAGATCTTAGCTTTGTAAACCAGCTCGTCCAACAAAACAAGTGTATGAACTCTCGTACGCTCAAAGATAAACTTATATGGACGAAAAACTCAACAAGATTCTAAACTGGACAAAGTGTTATTCTCGATGTTGCAGACACTTCGAATAACACTCTGACTGCTTGACTCTTTAGCACTCGGAATCTTGTTGCTTCTCCCTCGATTGTATCTCTCGTGTATTGCTCTGTAAATTTCGTGGTTCAAGGAGGTAAGAATAACTGATGGCCGTTCCTTTCTTTATATAGAGGTTGAGTCCTTGATGTCCAAGAATCCTACAAGCACAAGGAAACAAGGAAAACACAAATATAGAAGAAGTAGGATTCTATAAGTTAGGAAATAAGATAATATTTATAAGTAATCCTAATAAATCTAGATGTTCGAATCCTCTTGTGAGTAGGAACCCAAACTTTATCAAATTCCAAACTAGATAAATACACAATAAATCTTTCTCATATTCATTAAAACTCTAATTTTGGAAACAAGTCTAGAAAGGCAAAACTCTAAAACATATTTTATAAAAAATCAAAAATCGGAGGAATTAAAATTCCTAACAAATATATATATATATATACTTATATATATATATATACATATATATATATACATATTGGATATAAAAGTTATTTCAGGCTTAGTCTAAATTAATTAAAAAATCTGTTATTTTTCAAAATTACTAATACCCCTTGATGTATCAAAATATCCCTAAATAGTTGCAATTCAAACAAAAGTTTAATAATTTGGAAAGATAATTAAATTCATTTGTATAATTGTTGTATTTCCAACAGTGATGATACACACTGATTGAAAGTCCCATTTATGCGGATATCAGAGCTTTGCTTGCTATTCTTACTCGCCATGCGACCAAAATCATGTACCTAGACTTCTTAATGAGTTAGCTCATAAATTAGCCAAATTGGCTATTGTTAATTGTGATGGTTGTGTTTTTCCTTTCTAATATACATTGTTATCTTGTCCATTTGAATGAAATGAAAATTCTCTTTTGCTAATAAAAAAAGAATATATTGTTTTCGCCCATGAGGTATTGCCCTAGTGCCTAGTGGTAAGGTGGAGTCTCTCGTACTAGTAGGTCTCAGGTTCGATCCTTATTGATGGCATGTTCGTTGATTTTCCATCTTTGTGTATGGTTTAATTTCTATTATAATTCACATTTGTGTGTGGTCTGATTTCTATTATAGTAGTGCAGCTTGAGTCTTATTTGGATCACTATATATTGTTTAGTAGTGCATTAATTTTTCCATCTTTTCACATAGCATCTTAACATATATTCTTTTATAAGAATCTAAAATGAAAATTGGGGGGACAAGTATTCCAGTATACTGAAAACTACATAAATTATTTTATTAAGGATATTTTTATCCAAACAATAAAAATAGCCCACTATTAGTGGAGATCGAACCAAGAGACCTACAAGTCTATGGCCTCCATCTTACCATTATTGGAGTTGTCGATTAAACCTTATCTCTGATTTTTTCCATCAAAATCAAATCTTTGAGTTCAACAAAACTTGAATAATCATTAATCATCGGTCAATGATGTTTTGCCAAAGGGACAAAATCACGGTGCAAGAATTCATAATTTAGCAATTCCGATTTTGAGTTACACCAATAATTAACTAAAATAGCAATTAATTCACAATAGATTTCTGAAATATGCTTTATTAAATAATCATTTAGTTATATTTGTTGGAATGTTGATATCATGTGATTTAATGAACTCGTAATAAATTGCTATCTTAAAAATCAAAAAATGTCATGTGTCCAAAACCAATAGTTGGAGATTTATGGTATTTATGCTTTTACGAGTAGCTAGCGTTAGAAATTGCTAAAATCGAAACTTAAATAATATTTCATAAATACAAAACAATAAAATTGAAACAATATTTCTCCGAAATAAAAAGTCCCAATTATGTAAGGAAATTTTAGCCCATGTCAGATTTGACTAAATTCATATTAATTAGATGATAAGTAAATTATATTCATCACATAATTTATTTGATTTAGTCAAATCTGATTTGGATAAAATATTCCCCTACTTATTTTATTAAATTTTATTAATCGTAAAAAAATCCAAATTTATATTTCTAACAATCATAAGCGCATAAGCATTCAGGTGGAACTTGAGGTATACGTTCACAAAACCCTTCTGGATTGCGATCATAATAATTAATCTTGCACCTATAATTGCAATCCTCCACACTTTGGCATATCCCTATACCTATATCGCATCTCTTAGATTCTGCCAAATTCATAACTGCATCATCATAAATATTTAAATTAAAGAAAAACATTAGAAGATAAATGTGAAATAAAATAAAATGAATTAAAAAGAAATGGTTTTTGTATGAGTGGCTTGTTTTAAAAGAAATGGATAAATACAAAAGACCCCTAAAGTTTGGACTAATTACAAAAATATCCAAAGATTTTTCAAAATTACAAAAAAAAAACCCTTCAGGCTTGATTTTGTCTTAAATTCAAGGAATAATTACAAAAACACCCCTGAGATTTGGGATAATTACAAAAAGAACCCAAACATGTTTCAAGATTACAAAAAATCCCTTCGGGTTTCGTTTTATCTTAAATTTAAGGGGGTAATCGTAATAGTTTTGCAAATGTCGGGGTTTTTTTGAAATGTTTTCAAAATTACCAAGAAGAATATAAGACGAAATCAAATTTCAAGGTTATTTTTGTAATTTTCAAAGAACTCTAGGTTTTTTTTTGTAATTAGTCCAAATCTTAGGGGTGTTTTTGTAATTATTCCTAAATATATGTGGTAATTTTAATATTTCTAGAAAAATCAGGGGTTTGAAATGTTTTTTTCTTAAGAAATGGGAAAATATAAGACGGACTCAAATGTCAAGGGTTTTTTGTAATTTTCAAAAACTTCTAGATTTTTTGGTAATTAGACCGACCTCGGGGGCTGGGGATGGGTTGCAATTATCCCTAAAAGAAACGATCGATTTCATAATTATTCTGCTTTACATCAAGTCTTTAAAATTAAAGTCCTTTTAAAAAAAACAAAAACAAAAACAAAACGAGAGAAGACTTTAAAAGTCTATCAATTTTAACTAATTAATGATCGAAATGAAATCATATATCTAAATTAAAAAAAAAAAATTACTCCTGCCATTGTATGAGTGATATATAGGAATTAAGAAGGGATTTTTACCAGAAAATGAAATGAGGGCGAAGAGTATGAAGAAAGTTGTAGTTATGCTTGCCATCTGAAATATGGATATAAAATGTGCAAGGAAATATTTGGTTTACAATATACACCTCTTTTTATATTGGAGTTGGGAACATATATATGTTTGTTAATGTTACTGTAATACTTATGAAATTCTGATTTTTATTTTTTATTTTGAGAAGCTTATGAAATTCTGCATTTCTGATTATTAGATGACATAGATTACGGAATAAATGTAAATCATAGTAATCATTGAATGAGTCCTCTAATAACCAACAATATTATTTACATCCCTTCAAAAAAAAAAAAGTATTATCTACATCTAGAATGTATGTGTAATATTTTGAAAAATACTGAAAAAGTTGTTTAGATATAGGCTCTGTTGTAAAAATCCCCGCCTAGCGCCGAATAATCCGCCTGTGCGCTAGGCCCCTCTCCCGCCTCGATTTTTTCCGATTAGATCCGCCTAATCCCGCCTGCGCCCCCGCTAACCCCTGGCGGCTAGGCCTAACTGTCGCTGTGAGCGCCTAGCCGTCTTTTTCAACATTGGATATAGGAGTGGTTGCAACTTGCACACTAGTCATGGATTTCCTGTTTGTTTGTGTTTTTTCTTTTTTGGTTTTTTTTTTTTTTTTTGAGGGAATCTTTTTTGGTTTTTAAGTTCTTATAGTTTGGTTTTTCATGATTAAGTTTTTAGACTTCATAAAGGAAATCGGATAGTTGTCGAAATGATTTAAACCCTCGAGCCTAGGTCATGAACTCGATTCTCATCATTCTCCCCTCCTAGGATATATATTAAAAAATTAAGCTTCATAAATTTTTTAAGATTTGAAGCGAGACCTAGATCGTTAGTTCCGATATTCAAATTTGACGAATCAGCTAGATTTGTTTACGTTTAAGAAATTTGTTTAAATCTATATAAGTTTATGATCTGTACGACTTACAACTAATTTTCACTTAATGTAATCAGTTGTACTTTTCATTGTAAAAAAAATAAATGAGCGGGTTTAAACCCGCCCTACGGGATGAGTTTAATATGAGAAACCCAGCCCATTGCCAATTTAGTGCCCATCTACTTTAGTAATAATCAAGCCCATTTTCTTTAAAGGTCTCTGTATTATCAATTTAAATACATGTAGGGAATTCTAGATGGATGTGATATTTCGCAATTTAAAATAATCAAGAAGTGTCTATTAATCTTGATTTTATAAACTTTCTCATTTGAATTATGTTTCAAAATTCAAACCAATAAAATGGATTTAAAGTCCACGACTATTGGAGTTATCAGCTATTTATTATTTTTAAATCTCTATCTATTTTATTAAAAACATATCTTTTAATTCAATGAAAATTTGAAATTAATTATCCGGATACCATAGTTAAAAATTGAGGTGCAAGACTTCATCAATGATATATTTTGATTTCCATAGTAATATATACATTAGTCTATTTACATAGTAATTAGTTCATATGAGATGTAAATTATAGAAATATTATATAATTAATTAATTAAAACAATCATCATATATGCATAACCAAAAAAAGAAAAAGGAATTGATAAGAGGAATTAAAACTTGAGATTATTATTTTCTTAATACAAGATCCGATGTGGGATCGTATCACATGAAAATTGAAACATTATAAGAATAAGTCCCCATGTAAGAAACTCTCACATCTGATTTGGCTAAATCCACGAAAATTACATGATTAGTAGAATTTAATTCTCATAGAATTACATGGATATAATTACCAAACCTAATATAGTATAGATAACATAAATATTCTCCCAATTTATCGCTATTATTGTTATAAACCTCAATTAATATCTCTAACAATCATAAACACACAAACACAACCTTGGAACAGCAGGGTTTCTTTGACAAAATCCTTGTGGATTGCGATCTTGATACATATCTTGGCACTTTGTGATGCAATCCTGTACATTTGGGCATAATCCCAAACCTATTTCGCACTGGTTGGTTTTTAGTTCGCGCGTAGCTCCAACGTCTTTTGCCATATCCATAACTGCATTAACATATTATAGAATCAATTAATAAGAATACAAATAAAAATGAATACAAAATGGGAATCGGATAATAATCAATTAGTTAAATACTCTCATGCCTAAGTTTGTGGTATGAGCCTTTGAGGTTCGATTTCCACCATTCTCTCCCCCTTTCAGAATTTGTACTATAAAAATAAATAAATAACCGAGAGATGGTACTTGGTTTCACCTAATAGAGGTGATGTCAAAAATTCTTTGTACATCGCTGATTTGTTTCTTTTTTGACAACTTGTATTAATGATTTTTCTATGAGGAGGTCTTATATGATATCGTCTCAATGATCTAAGTTCATTAGACATATCTAAACGCATAAAAATATGGATTTTTTTCATATGTATAGATTTGGGCCGAAATTCTATATAAATATAGGACAGTCTCATTGATTATATCCATCATGAGACCGTCTCACACAAGTTTTTGTGTTTTTCTACAGTGAATCGAGAGATTTTTATATGGGATAGTTATATATATATATAAAGCCCCGAGGTTGGGGCTAACTACAAAAAGACCCATAAATTTTTGAAAATTATAAAAAAAATCCCTTAACTTTGATTTCCTTTTATATTTCCTCACTTCACTTTTTTTCGTAATTTTTAAAAATCTCTTTTTTTCTTATAATTAGCCCAAACCTCGTGTTTATTTTTTCGTTTTGTTATCATCCCTTATTATATTTACACTCCATTAAAATATGAAAAGGTAATAAAATTGAAGAAAAACTTTCTCACCTGAAATTGGAACGAGGATAAATAGAACGAACAAGGTTGTATTAATACTTGCCATCTGATTGGATAGAAAATATACAAATTAAACCTAGTGTTTGAATTTCAGTTTTTCTTGTGACATTTGTAAATTGCAACTCCTCTTTTTATAAGAGAGTTGGGGGCTAGGTGTTTGGTTTGTTACTTTAATAATTATGAAATCTTGAAATCAGATCATATAGCTAGATTGTGGAATATTGACTGTAAATTTTAATTTAGTAATCATTTAGCAATTAAATTCTAGAAACCAATAATATTATCTCGTATTTGGTTATGAGTAATGACTTTTAAAATACTGCCAAAATGTTCACATTTAAGGTTGGTAAATTCTGCTAGTTAAATACGGACGAGAAAAATTCAAGATCTAATAGGACACGTATAATATGAATATTGTGAAAAGTTAAGCGCAAAAAGATGGGCAAAAAATATGAAAATGATAGATGTAACTTGTAAGGATTTGTTACTATCTTTGGTAAATTACGGATGTAAAAGAATTATTTGAAAGTAAAAATACGGCTTATTTTGACATTATTTTTATAGGAATCGTAGTTATACTAATGTTTAGACAATATAAAAAATTATATTACTTAACTTACAATTATACCTAAATTAAAAAATAATTATTTAATAATAATTAGTGTATTCATAAATTATTAATGTTCATATTTTATTAGTTATATAATCTTTAATAGATACTTATAAAATATTTTTGGATATTCTTTTTATTTAAATATTATAAATATTATTAAAATAAATTACTATCGGCATGTATTATTTTAGGTTGGGTATGGGCCTAGTCCATAGATAAGGCAAAAGTCTAGAATCTACTAAAAAAAAGATGAACTTCATCTCCGAGGGCCCCCCGCCCTTGCTCTATTTGTGAAGGAGGAGAATCGCGGGATGTCTCAACAAGTCGGTGGTCCCGAATCGCTACAAACTAAGTCACCACACAAGAAATTTTATCTACCCTGTTACTAGGGGGATTCGAATCTACCCATTAACGTATTAGAGTATAATGATACATGGAAAGAAGTATGATTCAATTTTTTTATTTTTTATTTTTTATTTTTTAATTTCTCAACGTAATAATCATATTCCATATATTGAATGAAAAATATGCATACAATTATGACATCATCTTGTACATGTATCATTCATCCGATATAATAGAATAGAGAAGTGGAACAAGAAATCCCAATCCATTTTCAATTAATTAATATGCTCTAAAATTTTGACTTTGGTGTGATTTTTGCAATTTCAAAGTAATTAATAGTGTCTAATGATCATGATTTTCTTATTTTTCTTATTTGAACTCGGTATCCTTAAGTTTTTGAAATTTACCCCCTTCTAACCAAGATCTCCCAATTTATTAAAAAAGTTAAAATTTCTAAGGCTATGTTTATTTTATAAAAATCAAATCTGTCATTTCAATAAAACTGAAATTAATCATTTTTTGTCAATGATGTTTACGAAATTAACAAATTGAGGTTCAAGACCTCACAATTGAGAGATTTGGTTTATCTTCTTCATTAATAAGTTTTTCCCATGGGTGGCTTTTGTTTATCTCTAATATAATTAATAGGTGGTAGGTGGTTTTTGTTAATTCCCATATATGGACTTTTTGTTCAAAAAAATTAGATAAATCATTACTTAGTTTGATAATTCGTGACAGAAGCGTGACAAATTAGAGTTGTACGTGTTTTGTTCAAGGTCTGCGTTATGATTTTCTTATAGATCAGTTAAATCAGCAATTAGATCTGTCTTAGTTTAAAATTTTATTTTAGATTTGTATATGTGTATCATGTGTTACGTAATCCTTGCAATTGTAAGTTTCATCTAATGAATTAAATTCATTTTATGCTAAGAATAATAAAAAATTGAGAGATTTGGTTTCAAATTCCACCAATAGTATATTGTATATATTTAGCGTATTGATCTATTTACATAGTAATTTATATTTGAAGGAACTATTTACATAGTAATTAGTTTGCAATAGATGTATGAGATATAACTTTATTATCAAATATATTTAATTTGATTTTAATATGTGAACTATGGACCAATTATTTTCTTAGGCCGCGTTAGAATTGCTAAACCACATCAATATTACATGATAATTAAATTAAAATTTTGTCCACTATACAAACATTTGGGTATAATCAATCTTAACCTGGATAAAATTAAATATTTAATTCCCAACTTTTTATTATATTTGTTATAAATGAAAATTAATATTTCTAACAATCATAACTACACAAGCATAAACCTGGATGTTTAGGATAGTATTCACAATATCCTTCTGGGTTACGATAAGAATAATAAAGATTTTTGCACTTGCTCATGCAATCCTCTACACTTTGGCATATCCCATGATCTATTAAGCATTTTTTGGCTTCCAATTTTCGCTTTGCAACAACATTAGGTTTCTTATAAGCACCGACGTCTTTTGCCATATCCACAGCTGCATTAACATATAAAAAAATCAAATCACCAAAAAATAGAAAATGAGACAAACGAAAATAAATCAAATATTAAATTTAAAAGAAAATGAATTTGTGTGAGAGAAACCATAAATAACAATAATTTGTATTCCATTAAAATATTAAAGGGTATTTAATTTAAGGAATAGTTAAAAAAATCCCGAGGTTTAAGATAAATATAAAAGACATATGTTTTTTAAAAATTACCAAAAAAACCCTCATTGTCCCCCTTCATAAGCGAAAAATATTTTTCTCTCACATTTAAAGTAATATTACAGTTACTCAATTAAATTTAAGACACAATCAAACTTCAAGTTGGTTTTCATGTAATTATCCGTTACGTTAATATAAATATATACTTAACGACTCTAAATCGAACCTCATCAATATTAGTTTTGTTTTTTAGGCAAGACCTAACTGGCATTGTATAAATATAAATGATATAGGAATTAAGAAGAAACTCACTCACCTGAAATTGAAACGAGCACAAATTATTTGATTCAAATATATATAATATACAAGAAATTATTTGATTTTCAATATTTCTTGTGATAATTATAATTAAGTTGCAACTCCTCTTTTTATAGTGGAGTAATTGGGAGTGTATATTTTATTTGTCATTCTAAGCTCTGAAAATCAGATTTTATATATATTGAGGAATTCAGATTATATATATAGATTACTGTAAACCTTTTCAGCAAATTCTTTAGTACCCAACAATATATATTATCTGCATATGGGATGTATTAGTAATTATAGTCTTTGGTTTTTTTCTCCCCAATATTCAACTTTGAGATTTATGACTATTTGTGTTTGTAACGGCGATTGAACCTGGGTTCGATCCCACCCGAATACGCATTGACGGATCCATAATTGTTTTACAATGGGGACACTTTGTTTGTTTTTAACCTAATGCATAATAAATAGTAATTTAGAAAAATAAAAAAAACAATAATTAGTAAAATAAATTAAATAGAAAAAATAATAAATAGTAAAAAAGAAAAGAAGAAATAATAAATAGCAAAAAATAATAAAAATTAAAAAGGCTATGGGGGCACGTGCCCCATAGCGGGTACTAAAATAAATAAATAAATAATCGAGAGATGGTACTTTGTTTCACCTAATAGAGGTGATGTCAACAATTATTTATATCAGTGATTTGTTTCTTTTTTGACAACTTGTATTAATGATTTTTTATGAGGAGGTCTTATGTGAGACTGTCTCATGGATCTAAGCTAATGAGAAGAATCTTAAACACATACAAAAATATGGATTCTTTTCATGGGTATGGATTTGGGCCAATATTCTATTTAAATATAGGATCTGTCTCATTGATTATATCCATAAGACCGTCTCACACAAGTTTTTGTGTTTTTCAATAGTGACTCAAGAGATTTTTATATCGGATATCATAATTATTTTTTAAAATTATAAAAAAAATCCCTTAACTTTGATTTCGTTTTATATTTCCTCACTTTACAAGAAAAAGTATTTCAAAAATCTCAATGACTTTTATAGAAATATTACAATTACCCTATTATATTTAAGATAAAATCAAACTTCAAAGGTTTTTTTTTTTGTATTTTTTAAAAATCTCTGTTTTTTTGTTCTCATAATTAGCTAGCCCAAACCTCATTTTATTTTCGTTTTGTTATCATCCCTTATTAATTATATTTACATTCCATTAAAATATGAAAGAGTAATAGATCAACTGAAGAAAAACTTTCTCACCTGAAATTAGAACGAGGATAAATAGAACGAACAAGGTTGTATTAATACTTGCCATCTGATTGGATATAAAATATACAAACCTAGTGTTTGAATTTTAATTTTTCTTGTGACATTTGTATATTGAAAGTCCTCTTTTTATAAGAGAGTTGGGGATTAGGTATTTGGTTTTTTACTTTAATAATAATGAAATCTTGAAATCAGATCATATAGCTAGATTGTGGAATATTGACTGTAAACTTTAGTAATCATTCAGCAATTAAATTCTAGAAACCAATAATATTATATGTATTTGGTTATGAGTAATGACTTTTAAAATACTGCAAAAATGTTCACATTTAAGGTTGGTAAATTCCAAACTTAGTTAGTTAAATACGGGGACGAGACAAATTCAGTGTCTAAATACGATGCGTATAATATGGATATGTCAAAAGTTCTGGCAAAAATGGGCAAACAATATAAAAATGATAGATTTGTATATGTGCATCCTGTGTTACGTAATCCTTGCAATTGTAATGAATTAAATTCATTTTATGCTAAGAATAATAAAAAAAATGAGAGATTTGGTTTCAAATTCCACCAATAGTATATTGTATTTAGCGTATTGATCTATATATTCACATAGTAATTAGTTTGCATTAGATGTGTGAAATATAACTTAATTTGTTATAGAATTATCAAATATATTTAATCTAATTTTAATATGTGAACTATGGACCAAATTATTTTCTTAGGCCGCGTTAGAATTGCTAAACCACATCAATATTACATGATGATAAGTAAAATTTTGTCCACTATGTTGGGTATATATAATCGAACTTAACCTGGATAAAATTAAATATTTCCCAACTTTTTATTATATTTGTTATAAATGAAAATTAATATTTCTAACAATCATAACTACACAAGCATAAACCTGGAAGTTTAGGATAGTATTCACAATATCCTTCTGGGTTACGATAAGAATAACCAGTTTTGCACTTGTTCATGCAATCCTCTACACTTTGGCATATCCCAAGACCTATTAAGCATTTTTTGGCTTCCAATTTTCGCTTTGCAACAAAATTATTAGGTTTCTTATAAGCACCAACGTCTATTGCCATATCCATAGCTGCATTAACATATATATAAATAAAATGAGACAAATGCAAATGAATAAAATATTAAATTAAGAAGAAAAGGAATGTGTGTGAGAGAAACCATAAATAACAATATTTTGTATTCCATTAAAATAATAAAGGGTATTTAATATTAAAAAATTCCTCAGGTTTGAGATCAATATAAAAGACATATATTCTTGGAATTTACAAAAGAAAAAAAAACAATTAAGGTTTGATTTTGTTTTACATTGTCCCCTTCATAAGCAAAAAAATATTTCAATAATTCCCCGAGAAATTTGTAGTAATACTACAGTCACTCCATTAAATTTGAGTTCTTTTTCCTTTATAATTTTCAAAAACCTTTTGGTTTTCTGTGATAAGCCCAAACCTTAGGGTTTTTTTTTTTTGGAAAATTGCAATTTTGGTCCCATAATTTTGGGGTGTCTAAACTAGTCCCATTCGATTTTACTTTTGCAAAAACACCATGTAATTTACAAATTGTATCAAAACTAGTCCCACTCGATTTTACTTTTTCAAAAACACCCGTAATTTACAAATTGTATCAATTTGATGACAAATTCTACCGCCGATTGGAATTTTCGCTGGAGTTCGCCACGTGATAAGCACGTGACCGAAAGTTTGGGGATTTCTCACCCTCTTTGACACGGTGGAAATAAAATGCTAACATGAAAAGAGATTTTGAGGAAAAAACTCGTCATCACCATTTCTCCCAAAAAGTTATGCCCAATTACGGGTGTTAACGAGTTTTTTCCCCTTCAAATCTCGGTGACGAGTTTTTCCCCCAAATCTCTTTCCACGCTGGTATTTTATTTCCACTGTGTCAAGAGGGTGAGAAATCCCCAAAATTTCAGGTCACGTGCTTATCACGTGACGAATTCGCGAAAATTCCAATCGGCGGTGGGATTTATCCCAAATTGATATAATTTGTAAATTACAGGTGTTTTTGAAAAAGTAAAATCAAGTGGGACTAGTTTTGATACAATTTATAAATTATAGGGTGTTTTTGAAAAAGTAAAATCGAGTGGGACTAGTTTTGACACCCTCCAAAGTTATGGGACCAAAATTGCAATTTTCCCTTTTTTATGTAATTATCCCTTAATATAATTAATTAACGGCGATAAATCGAACCTCGTCAATAGTTTTACTTTTTAATTAGGTAAGGCCTCACTAGCATTGTATAAATATAAATGATATAGGAATTACGTAGAAACTCTCTCACCTGAAATTGAAACGAGCACAAAGAAAATGAAGAAAATTGTAGTAATACTGGCCATATTTTTCAGTATATAATATACAAGAAATTATTTGATTTTCAATATTTCTTGTGATAATTATAATTAAGTTGCAACTCCTGTTTTTATAGTGGAGTGATTGGGAGTGTATATTTTATTTGTAATTCAAAGATCTGAAAATCAGATTTTTTATATATTGAGGAATTCAGATTACATATATAGATTACTGTAAATGTTTTCTGCAAATTCTTTAGTACCCAACAATATTATCTGCATCTGATGTATGAGTAATGCCTTTTTTTTCTTTTCCTTTTTTTCAATATTCAAATTTGAGATTTATGACTATTTGTTACTAAGCTAATATTTAAGTTGGATAGTACATACTGGGATCAACCTAGGCTAGCTTCCGCTCTAGTAGTAGAGACTTGTGTTGTTAGGACAATTGGCCTCGTTCGATCTTATCCAAATGCGTGTGTCATGTCCTCTACTATCCCCAATTGTACTAAAATAAAGTTGGATAGAGACGCGCGAAACATTAATTTCTTATAGTTATGGACTAATTGAAAAATGATTTAAGTCGGGAAAAAATACTTTTTTTAGTTTTATTTGCAAATATCAGTTTCTAATTCGTTTAATCAAAAACCAAAAGAAAGGAGATAAATTCTACTCCCTCCGTCCCAAATATATAGTCCACTATTCTTTTTAGAATATCCCAAATATATAGTCCATTTTTGTTTTCCATTCTTTTACTATTATAACCCTATTTAATATGTATTATGTAATTTACATTGTTCATTAAATAGGGTCAAATCAAGTAATTGTTTTGTATATTTGTAATTTTCCATACTTTTTCTTAATTTGTGTGAAAAGTCCAACTGGACTATATAATTGGGATGGAGGGAGTATAAATTTATGATTTTTCTTATAGTTTGACTTGTACACACACAAAAAAAAACCTTTACACACCAAATGTTCTTTCTTAACTTAATCAATTTTTAGCTTATATTTGCAAATACTACCAACTCCTGACTTTTAACTACTTGTAGCTTGCACGACAATAAATTACTTTCTCCAAAAGCAAATGTTTTGCAAACACACCCTTAATTAATAGCTAAGGCAAAAATGAGAGTAAGCACGATGCTAACCTCAATGATTTGTCTTTATTAAAAAAATACACAATTCCTAATTTCAATTTTATAAAAGAGATAATAAAAGGAGAAACTTCAGTTTTAAATTATAGTTTGAACGTGTTTTGTAATAAAGATAAATTTCATAAGTAATTTTTATAATTCATCATAAGTTTTTATAATTTTATAGAAATAATTTTGATTAGTTGAATCAGATTTTTTGATGCCAAAAAAACTAACAAAATATTAAATTTTGAGCTAATTGAAGTGGTCAAAAAATTGTTTTTATGACTTCAAATGTCCTCCGTTTACATCTTACCCAAAATGAGGGCAAACTGCAAAGAGTAGTACAAGTCTACAATTAATATTACTCGATAAATTAAAGGACTTCTATCTATGCGAACATTATGTGGTTTCTTGTTATCAACATTTCAGATTATTGTAATCTCACTGAGATTTATGTCATAGAAATAAGATTTTAAAATCCCAAACTAAAAATATTAATTATTTTTAATATAGTCAAACGACTATCATAATAATTTTTATGTTATGAATTAAGGTCTCATACTTTGATTTCAATGCCCGATAATTTGTATTAATTCAGGTCTATATAGTGATTTATTTACTTTCATTTTGTACCCGTTGTATGGATGAATGAGACATGTACAATTATGTCTACATAGCGGACTATATATCAAAAGTAATTATCGGACGAATTGAAAAAAAAAAGTATTTTCCCATTTTCTAACTCATGTATATATTTAATATTTAACAATATTATGTCTTTTTTGAGAAACCATCAATTTTATTAGCAGAAAAATTTTACAACTGATAACAAAGATCAAAATCGTAAAGTCTACAAAAATCATAGACATATATAGATCTAAAACATAGACATATTTTGAACTACATAAATATAATCGATCTAGTAGAGTCCGAAAATCGCACAAGTGGTGGACAAATCACGAGCCCGCAATCAATCACACGATCTTCCGATAAAGGGTCATCTGTTGTCCGAATGAAAAATTACCACGTGGGGCAAGGGCGGAGGTTGGGGGCCACTCTCTCCCCATGTTAGAGAAATTTTCTAGCCAAGTCTACGGTGTCAAGTTTTAATATAGAGAAGTAAGGTTGTCGAATTCACAGGAATAATTATCATATTATTGCTAAGTACTATAATATAGTAGTCTAACTTTATTTAGAAATTCAATATTTGATGGAGTTGATTATACTAAAAATACCAAAAATAAATCAAGAATATGAAAAATATGTGAGTTAATCCAAATGATTAAATGAATTCTAGAGGTGTGACGAATCTAGTTATTCCTTATGTTATCAATATGGTTTATCAATCATCAATTATCAATTTATAAGTCAAGATTTCTACAATAATCATTTCCTCTCTCGAGTGCCAAATGATTTTAGATCTAATTGGGAAATCAATATCTCTATACAAATCACCAATTTAAATCTCAATAAAAGCTATGAATCTTGATAAATGACTTCAAAGGATTCACAAATCTCTCAATTCTATGAAATCCTAGGTTATACTATTCCAAGGTCATGTATTCAATTACATCTCTCAAGTGTCAAATCAAATACATCAAACACTCTAAATTATTGATCAAGTAATTTAGAAGCAATAGGTCCAAATAGCACAAATAATTTGAAAGATCTAGATTGACAAACCACAATTTCAAAACATAAGTTCAAACATAGATTACATCATCCCTCTAGAATTATAGAGTTTAGCTCATGATTGAAGAAAATGAATCCATAAGAACATAACAATACATCTTACAAGATAGAGAGAAAGTAACAAAATAAGAACAAGAGTTGAGGGATCTTCTCTATTTCTAGATGATAAGAGCCTTCAATCTTCTTCTCCAAGCGATCCTTAATCTTTGTGCCTTAGCGCCTCTCCATGGTGATCCAAGCCTTCTAACTCTCTTCCTCACCACAATATGTGTTTCTCCTCTCCAAAAATAAGAACTTTCATCTCTAAAATTTGATTTCTATGTATATCAATGAATGAATACTACATGAATGCCTTTCCCAACTCAAACTCTTGGCTTTTATAGGCACCATCTTTGTGAAAGAACACATCAATAATGCTAACAAATGCTCCACTTCTATGGTTGTTTTTTTTTTTTTTTTTGAGAAACCACTTCTATGGTTGTTGGTTGAATCATTGTGTGCACATTCATGGTTGAGTTGGTTGAAACATTATATTCACATGACAATACTCCACTTCCATTGGTTGAGTTGGTTGAATCATTGTGTCCACATGACAATTGAGAGAACATGGGGACATGGTGCAGCAAGATAGGGTGTTAAAGGTATTCAAAAGTGATCAAAAAGGTTTGGTTGGTGATTTTTCAACAATTTCCGCATAAAAAATTGCAAAAGGATGTCCCGGCGACATGGCCATGTCGTAAAACACACCCTGGCCATGTCATGCGACATGGCTATGTGGCTGTCGCCAACACGGCCAGGCCGTGTTGGGGGCTGTTTTGTGCGAATATTTTGAGTTTTTGGCTCCCAGTGAGAACACG
Source organism: Rehmannia glutinosa (assembly GCA_016081115.2). NCBI lineage: Eukaryota > Viridiplantae > Streptophyta > Magnoliopsida > Lamiales > Orobanchaceae > Rehmannia > Rehmannia glutinosa. The sequence continues at coordinate 542,992 of JABTTQ020000835.1, read as the reverse complement.
ACCGTGTTGCCTTAAACTCCCGGTATGTTTTGACATGAATCCATGGTCCGAAAGTCACCAAAATTAGCCTCGAATGGTCAATCTACACCAATAAAAGCACCTCACAAAGAGTATGAATAATATACAACCAAAAACTAATGAAACTAATAACAAAATAACTCAATTTTTACTCAAATATACACATAAAACATGTATAAAAAGACCCTTATCACCCCCCAACATTTTTTAATTTTTCTTACACTAGAAACTTTTTTTTCTTAAAAAGAATTAATTATAATTTATATGATTTCGTGTAACTACCCACCCTATTTTTATTCCTAGCTAGCTCTGTGAAGCCTCGATTTTTATTCGAACATGTACTTGTTTCACGTATCGTGTTTGTACTATTTGACAATTCTCTCAAGCGTCGCTTTGACGAGTAAACATTAATGATAAATATAATTGTATTTAAATTCTTTTAATTATTACTTGTGATCGTAATCATTTATTAATTTTATTTCACATTTATGATCACTTGGTTGATCATCATTATTATTACTTGTGTATTTATTAGTCATCTTAGAAATTTAAGAGATTATTTATTTTAGAGATTTATACCTTATAGAATTAAGAACTCGACTTAGATTAAGTGATCATAAGACTTATAAGTGATCAAGGAAAATCACTAATTATTTTGGAGATTGATATTATTCATCTATTATCATCAATTTTGGGACAAAATAAATTATGGAAATGCCACAAATACCCCTTAAGGGACGGCCATGGTGGGTATTTTAAGTGTAGAAATATCTCCCAACTCTTGTACATGTACACCTTGAGTATTCATCTTGTGTATTTTTACACCATTAATTCAAACCTACATCTTAGAATAATCTCACCATTTCAATCATCCAATTGGTCAAACAAGACCAAATTAAAAATTTCCCCTAAGCTTAGCATTTTTGGCTAATTGTCCCTAATAAAGTTGCCTAAATGTAAGAAACATTTCTTGTTCAATCCATTTTTGATATCACCTAACTCATCTCTTTCACCTTCTAATTTAAGTTTGATTTTTGATTTTGAGGTATACCTAGAAGACCTTTGAAGAAATTAAGAGACTAGTCATCTTGAAGAAAAATTGTGAAGAAGTTGGACTATAAGGTAAGAAGTGGAATTTTTAGTACATTTTATTCTTCTCTCCTATTTTACAAAATTTTGATACTCCATTATTATTTTTGGGGTTTTAGGGGCTGACCTTGGAGGTGTTTGAAACATGTTTTTATCTTAATTTTGATGATTTTATTTTTACACCAAAACAATATTTTTAATTGTTGTCCAAATACTCCTAAATGATTTAAAATGGTTTTAATATTTTCCAAGTATTTCTTCAAGTTTTATTTTAGATAAAATTGGACAACACTTTTAATGATTTTATGTTTATAAGTTTTTACTTCAAAATAAGGTTTCTAAATGTTGTCTAAATACTCTCGATTGGTTTAAAATGTTTATACTAAATTTTTGGAGTATTTCTTGAGTTTTATTTTCGACAAAAATTGGACAACATTTCTGTCTCGAGGTCAACCGGTCGCCGTAAAGGAAACCCGTACTGAAGATGAATTTTGAAACAGAAAATGAGACAGAGGAGAAAATGACCAAAATGACTCGGCCGACCGGTGACTTCGACCATCGACCCCTATCGACCGGCACCTGGGCATCTATTTTGAAACAGAACTTTGCATCTTTGAAAATCAATGAGGGGGACCGGTCAGGGTCAAGGTCGACCGGTCGAAGTCCCCCCTGACCGGTCGCCTTGTGTTATTTTTTGTGTGTTCTTCAAACGTCTATTTCTGTGCGACCGGTCGCCCTATGGTTTGACAAAGAAAATTCTGACCGTTTGACAAACAGACAACATTTCCTTAAATCATGGAGTTGATTTCTAACAGCTCTTTTCTTCTATTGTCTTGCAATTTTTTACAGAATTCAAGTCCCCAAGAGGAGCCTATGCTTGATCATTCATCTCCTATAAATAGAGGAAGTTTTGGAGCAACCAATACAACAATTGAGATACAACACAACAAGATACACTTCAAGCAAACACTTGTTATTCATAGTTATTATTCTTGTTGTAATTTTGTCTAGCTTATCACTTTCACATCCTTGAGGTCTAGGCTATTCGTGATTACACTTTGCACTCATATTGTAATATTCATTATTGAGTTGTAATCTTGATTTTTGGTCATCATTCAACACAAGACATCCTTGTGATTATTCTTGTGGTAAGAATACATTTGGGTGATCTAGGTGATTGGTGTTTCAAGAGTGTGGTGCTCTTGAGGTGTTGAAGAATTTGGTACTCTTCAAGATTAAAGATTGTGGTGATCTTCAAAGGTGCCGTTGAAGGAAGATTGTGGTAATCTTCGAAGGGAGATTGTGGTAATCTCCAAAGGTGGTGTTGTTGAAGAGTGTGGTGCTCTTCAAGGTGTTGTAAGTTGAGTTTGTATTAATTTTGGTAATTAATAAAATTCTTTTTCTTTTTGAAATCCATCCCTGATATATTGGGGTGGTAGAGGATTAGGCCCTAGGTGGGTTGAACCTCTATAAATCGACGTGTGTTGTTTATATTACGCACCTTCATTATTGTCTTGGCTTGTTTTGTTCGAAAAAGAGGGTGAAATTGAAAAAATGGAGATAATCTATTCATCCCCCTCTAGATTATCGTAGCCGCTGGACTTACGGAGGTTGACATTAAGGGTGACCAAAACCTTATACTTGGAAGCCATTGCTAGAAGTTTTTATGGGCAATTGGATTTGCAAACTTCTTATACAATCGTGACTACCTTCGTCGGAGTGTAATTCGGAGGTATTTCAAAATGATTTTGACATTAATAACATCTCCCAAATGGTCACTATGCACAAAAATATGGACATCCGACCAACTAAAATGGCTAGCGGAAGAGGCCAAGGTTCCCCCAGATCCAAACGACTTCTTTGATGATGCCGAGGCCGCGAGATTGGCGGAGGAAGGCGAACCGAGCAATCCAGAGGGTAATACTGGTGCTCAACCTTCTAAGAGATACACCCAAGCCGAGTATGATTATTTAAGAACATTTCATGAAGCTAGGTATGAGGCTTTGGAGCAAAAGACCTCCAAAATGCAAAAATCAATCGGCAAGTTGAAGAAATTCATCAAAGATCTTATTCCGGAACTTGCTTCTCTTCTGGACGAGGAATGATGTCCCCACCCCTTTATTATCTTAGCATTTTCTCTTGTTTATGTTGTTTCGTATTTCTATGAACTATCTTATAAAACTCTAAATTGCACTAATGAGATTTGCTTATTTTCTTGAAAGGGTTAAAATAGCAAGTTGAAAATGGCTATTGGTTGATCATGATGGAGTATTTGATGGTAAAAATACTCTAAGTTTGGCATTGTTGGTATGAAGTACTTGATGGTAAAAATGTTTCTCTTTGTTTTGATGCCTTGATCTTTTTAGTGGATGATTTGGGACATTTGTAATGTCTTATATGAATTGTTTGACGCTTGACATGTATTACTTGATGGCTCTTTAATTTTTGCTTGATGGCATTCGCAATGCCTTGATCTCTTATTTGGCTAAAATTATCTCAATTGGGTCGAACCCTTGAGAATTTACTTTGTTAGGCCTATTATTTGTTGCATATATATTGAAAATTGCTTTTGGTGATGATATGAAAAACTTGGCTAAATTTCTTTTCCAAGGGCTATATACATTTTCTTCAAATTTTGACGCCCGCCAAGTGTTCGTTAAAATGTTTCAATGAAAGATTCATCATCTACATGATTCTCTTATTTTCAAATGTCTTAAATTCTTATTGAGATCATGTTTTTGGCTAACAAAATGAGCTTATGGATTTCTTATGATACATTTCTCCTATTTTTCTTTGGATTCCAAGCTTAATTCTTTCAAAGGATGATAAATCGTATTGTTGGCGCACTTTGATAAATTTATATGATGTTTTTATCATCCTAACATTCTTTTTGATGATTCCAAAGAGGAGAAACGGGATATTGGTTTGTTAGCTCAAAGAAGCTAATAAAAGCTTGTTATAAAAGCAATAAGCTATGGCATCTTAAAAGCCATAAGTTGTGAATTATATTTAAACCAATTGTTGCTTGATGGACTTATATACTTGTCTAATGATGTTTTGTTGACAGGGGGGAGTTTATAAGCTCTTGAACAAAATGTAAAAGCTAAGCTTTTAGCTTATGGTTAATTGCTTTTACATTATTCTTGATGTGCTTGTTGATAGGGGAGCTTGTGCTTTTTCATGCATAATATTTACTCCCTTATCTTGGTTGCTTATGTATTTTGGAAAGTTTAGTTGCTTCTAAACGGTTAGATGTTTTTACCGAAAAATCGTTTTTAAAATTTTCCTCCTAATATTTCTAAAAATTATTTTGGTTTGTAATCATCAAAAATGGGGAGATTGTTTGATACAAGTTTTTATCTTAATTTTGATGATTTTATTTTTACACCAAAATAATATTTTTAATTATTGTCCAAATACTCCTAAATGATTTAAAATGGTTTTAATATTTTCCTGGAGTATTTCTTCAAGTTTTATTTTAGATAAAATTGGACAACACTTTTAATGATTTTATATTTATAAGTTTTTACTTCAAAACAAGGTTCCTAAATGTTGTCCTGAATACTCCCTATTGGTTTAAAATGTTTTTACTAAATTTTCGAGTATTTCTTGAGTTTTATTTTCGACAAAAATTGGACAATATTTATGTCTCGAGGTCAACCGTCGCCGTAGAGGGCAACCCGTACACAAGATGAATTTTGAAACAAAAATGAGACGGAGGAGAAAATGACCAAGTCGGCCAAGTCGACCCCACGACCGGCACAGGCATCTATTTTGAAATGCAACTTTGCATCTTTGAAAATCAATGAGGGGGACCGTCGGGTCAAGGTCGACCGGTCGAAGTCCTCCCGACCGGCCGCCTGTGTTATTTTTCTCGTGTGTGTTCTTCAAACGCCTATTTCTCGTGCGACCGGCCGCCCTATGGTTTGACAATAAAATTCTGACCGTTTGCGTTGAGGCAACATTTCCTTAAATCATGGAGTTGATTTCTAACAGCTCTTTTCTTCTATTGTCTTGCATTTTTTTACAGAATTCAAGTCCCCAAGAGGAGCCTATGTTTAATCAATCATCTCCTATAAATAGAGGAAGTTTTGGAGCAACCAATACAACAATTGAGATACAACACAACAAGATACACTTCAAGCAAACACTTGTTCTTCATAGTTATTATTCTTGTTGTAATTTTGCCTAGTTTATCACTTTCACATCCTTGAGGTCTAGGCTATTCTTGATTACACTTTGCACTCATATTGTAATATTCATTATTGAGTTGTAATCTTGATTTTTGGTCATCATTCAACACAAGACATCCTTGTGAGTATTCTTGTGGTAAGAATACACTTGGGTGATCTAGGTGATAGGTGTGTCAAGAGTGTGGTGCTCTTGAGGTGTTGAAGAATTTGGTATTCTTCAAGATTGAAGATTGTGGTGATCTTCAAAGGTGTCGTTGAAGGAAGATTGTGGTAATCTCCAAATGTGGTGTTTTTGAAGAGTGTGGTGCTCTTCAAGGTGTTGCAAGTTGAGTTTGTATTAATTTTGGTAATTAATAAAATTCTTTTTCTTTTTGAAATCCATCCCGGATATCTTTGGTGTGGTATAGGATTAGGCCCTAGGTGGGTTGAACCTCTATAAATCGACGTGTGTTGTTTATATTCCGCACCTTCATTATTGTCTTGGCTTGTTTTGTTCGAAAAAAGAGGGCGAAATCGAAAAGATGGAGATAATCTATTCACCCCCTCTAGATTATCATAGCCGCTTGGACTTACAGGAGGTTGACATTAAGGGTGACCAAAACCTTATACTTGGAAGCCATTACTAGTCATATTTTACTCACTACACAAGGTAAGTGTAGTATTTCTAATTTTCTCACCATCTTCTTTTTTTCCCTAAAATTTTAACCACATTCTTCTAACTCCTATATTTTTTTGATATTCCTTGACTTAGGGGCTGACCTAAGTCACTCCTCATCGAGAGAGATTTATCCCATTTTCACCAACAAACCGATCTTTAAGGTGGGTGGAAAAATCCTTTCAACTTCTAGGTGTTTTAAATTGAAAATATACATGTAGTATTTTGTTATTGAGCACTTGAGATATATATTATGTATTGCATGCTCTTTTCTTGTATCAAGTTGGAAAAATTCTCAAGTGTTGCTCAAAAATGCGATTTATCGAAAAATAGGGCATACATGTACATTTTATTGTTATACTTGATGAAATTTCGTATGAGAAGGATATGTATGTGTATGACTCTTGAAATCTATGTTTTTAATGATTTATAACCTGGACAAGTCGAGCATAATTGATTAAATTTCAACTTTGGGACTTAAAATGCAAAAATGGAAAGTTGGTGGACTTAATTGCAAGAAAATAAAACTTAAGGGTCCCCTCTGTAATTTTCGAGTTTTGAGACTTTACTCAGGTTCAAAAATAATTTTTGGACATTTTAATAAATTTTTAAGATTTTTTAGATAAATAAAATCAACCTTTAAAAGCCCAATGACTAGATTGTAAAATTTTAGAAGTTTAAGGGCTATTTTGCAATTTTCGAAACTGTACCAGGCCCTATTTTTAAAATTTGAAATTTTAACTATTAAGGGACTATAAATAACATATTTTAAGTGTATTCCAAAAATCCAAGTGTTAGACAAATTAAGTTCCCGTTTAAGATCTTCGTACTTGAGGACCAAATTGTAAAAGATTAAAATTGAGGACCAAAATGCAATTTCCAGGACTTATGTAGTCCATGCACCTGGTAATACTAATTAACTATAACATAATGATATTTTGGACCCAAGGTTCAAATTTCATAACAATCGGACCCTAAAAGCCTTAAAGGCAATTATTTCAAAATGGGACAAAAATGATATTTTTAAAAGTTAAGGGGCATATACTTATTTCTTTTTAAACTTGTTTTTGTTCCAATATCCCACTAACCTTAGTGACATTTTCCAACTAGAATCACATTAAAAGATCTTCCGGTTGTGAGTTCCAATTATTTTAAACTTAGGGACCGAAATGACAATTTTAACAAATTTGGGGCTAATGTGAGAATTTTATAAAACCTCGACCTCAAAACTTTAAAAACCTGAATCTCTGAACAATTTAGAGAATTTAGGAACTGACCTCATAATTTTTCAAGGTCAGGATATTTATTTATTAATTTTTAACCCCAAAAGAATTGGTTTTTACAAAACGGAGCTAATTGTAAATTTTCTTTTACAAGGACCTAACTCGGATTATTTTTATTTTAATGAAACAGCCCTGGACCCTCTGAAATTAATTATTGATTAAAATATTTTATTTTCTCAAAAATCCCCGACTTATCGGATCGTCTTGACCGATTAATACGCGATCGTGGGCGACTTCCTCGTCATGCGATTTCGAATCTATAACGGGACTTATGTTCCACCTAATCTTTCAAGATATCGAAGATTACTTATCCTCCCGATAATTATCTTCATCCAAATAACTCCACCAACGTCATGATTGCCTTGCGCAAATTTTCAAAAACTTTCCTAAAATGCTTCCCTAAATCAATAATACTCATTTTGCCTTAGTTGACTACCGAACGTGTACTTACTTTCTGTCCTGAGTCAACTTGGTGTGTCGAGCTCACAATCGGAATGGATACGTCGGGGATGGAACTGGGCAGCTCTCGGTTGCTATTCCACTCTTCGCCCCCATCGTCCTAATCCCGCAACCGAGGGACGAAGTTTGTCGAGGAAGCGGGTCGTAGTACTTGAGGTATAATCATGATTATGACGAATCCGAGCCTTGCTAGCTCAACGTGGATTTTGTCTTTGCCTATGGAGCGATAAGGTGACAGTGTCTTGGACCATCATGAACGGGAGTTACAAGGAAGAACGAAGGAATCGGGCCGTCAATCCACACGATTCCGGAGTTGAACTAACGCTTTGGTTACACTTCAAGACGCAACCGCTACTTGTAATGCATGGGTTGGCGCTACACTTGATCGCAACCACTAATTGCCTTGCATGGGATTGGCGCTACACATCGATGCACGCAATCCTCCCGTCTTGCTTGAATCATCGTGCTGTGTGACCACGAACTATTTCTTAAACTCGTATAAATATATTACTTAATACATATTTTATCACGATGCTTGTGGCTATGTGTGAAATCATGCATCATACCTCACGCGCGTTTTCATACAACCGTTTTCTCGCGTTAACTATATATATCGCCACACTTGCACACGATCACCCCATCCACCGAGATTTCCTCTCATCCCCTCGTGTTTTCCAACCTTTAGATGAAGAGTATGTTGAAGACGTCGAACCTACCACAAATTGAATTCCTATCGTTGATGTGGAGTGACACTCCTTTTACTTTTATTCTTTGTTGGACTCTTTTATTTTCTTTGAATTTTGGATTTGTTATTATGGTAGGATTAATATTAAGAATCATAATTGATTGCAATCCGATTATTTATGTTAATATCAATCACTACTAACTACTTAATTTTGATAATAATTGAATATTATTGCAAACTAAATATTTATTTTTGACAAGTAAGTAATATTTGTGATACGATTTTGATTTAGACTAGAAAAAAAAAAAAAAAATCACAAATAGAAATTATTTTATTGACGTGAATCGAAAATGCATATCTTGATATATAACTATTCCGAAAAGTCTAAAACTTTTGGGATCCAATACAAAATAGTTCACAATACACATTTAGATAATATAAATTAAAATCTAATCAAATATAATTACAATATGAGTGTATAATTATAATATATGCTTTCCATACTTAAATATTCTTCAAAACACCTATAAATATGAGTTTTCCTTGCAATGTCGCATTCATATTTCATCTCATTTCGAAAAATCCTCCGACGTTGCTTTCTTTATCTAAAAAATGGCACCAATGCTTTCTCATATCAAAGACATTAAGATGTCAAAATCATAATGAGCAATGGGCTATGAAGCTACGTCTAATTCGTTTCTATGAGAAACCATCATACACCGATAAAACGAATATAAATAGTTTGGAATGTGTTTTTACGACTCGAAGGTCTCGATTTTAATTTTACCATTATTAAGAATTTATCACATATAATATTGAGTTATGTCTTTGTGATTTCTATTCTTTGCAAAGAAAGATAGAGCATACAAAGAATATACGAAAAACAAATATCACACAAAGATAAATGAATTCCGATTGGGGAAACATATATCTAAATGAAAACTAAGAAAACAGAGTTTCTCTTTGTGGCCCTGTGCTTCAAAATATAAGATTAATATTTATTGGGTTGGAATTTTTTATTTGTGCTTGGGCTCTTAATGTAATTTGTCTTTATTTTATTGTTTTTAAATTAGTCTTGAAATTAAATTTCATTAATTCTAATTATCTTATATTTCATTTTTTACTCAAAAAAATCGATTTCTTTTTCAGTTTTTAAATTATGGCAACCATATGTAATATATTAAACACTTACTGAAAATAAGAGAAATGATTGAGAAATAATATATAGGTATTTTTGGTAGAACAATATTATATGTAATGAAGTTAAAATGATATTGAGTTATAAATTTAAGTAATAATCTATGTTATTTTAATTAAACTGTGTAGTATATAATAGTAGATACCGACTTATTGTAAATACTATATTTTAATTTGTAAAACTTATCAATATATTCAAAGATAAATTAATAGGATATTAGTGTTGAACTATTTTTATAATTTTTGAATTTTCTAGGTAAATTCATACTTTTTTTTGTGACATATATAAGAAAAAATGCATTCCTTTAATATGTTTACCCATTCAATAATTGTGAAGTATGTGTTTATATTTCTTTACAACATTCATTTTTTATATAACTTATTCAATCAGTTTTTTTTTTTCGAATATCGGACATGGAGTATCACAAGCTACATATTCACATATGTCTAAGAGAAATATTTTTATGAAAGCCACCAATTTTTATATGTTTACCCATTTTTGTATATTTTTATATTCATCGATAATATGATTTTTATAGGCATGCAATTTACATCCAACAATACATCCCAGGCACTCGTCCCACCCACCCCGTGCATCGCACGAAAAAAATACTAGTAATTTATTCCAAGATATTATATATTAATTCCAAATGGATCAATCTTTCTATAACAATTTCATATCTAACAAAAAAAAATTGTTTTCCTTTTAAGCATCATTATTTCTTGATCAATTTGATATCTAGAGAAAGTACTTTATAATTTGGGACAATCATGATAGCAAGTGCATAGTGTTCCAACTCCAGGGAATGGGGATGGCTCACAAACCCCTTCTGGATTAAATGATTCCCATGCTTTGTAACACCTGTATTTGCATTCATAATCATCTTGATCTTTAGAGCATCTACCATAACCATCCACGCATTCTCCTTTCTTCACACCATCAATCATTCTAGCTTCCACAATTTCTCCCATGTTGCTAACTGCATTTAATTTAATAAAATTTATTCGAAAAACAAAAGGAAAATTTTATACGTCTCGATTTTAACGCAAACACATTCATCTATCCAGTGACGGGGCCAGAAAATGGAGATTTTTTTTTATTATTGAGTTGGGAGTAGTGGTTAGAGGGGAGGAGATAAATTTCAAAAAAAACTGAAAGATACAGGGTTCGAATCCTAGTCAACACTTTTATAAATGATAAGCGATACCACGTGAGCTACAAGTTCGTGATTGCCAGAAAATGGAGATTGAGGGGCTGAGATATATTCTCTTGAAAACTGTAGATAAAGAAGTACTTTTAATTTGACGGATAATTAAAAAAAAAAACTGAGTTTGGGTTAATTACAAATTAGAAAAATCAAAAATATTTTAAAATTACAAAAAGTCTCCTCAAGTTTGAATATGTCTTAAATATAAGGGTGTAACTTATAATTGTAATGTTTGTACAAATAACAGATGGCTTTTGAAATATTTTTTTACTTATGATGGGGAAAATGTAAAATGGAATCAAACCTTAACGGATATTTTTGTATTTTTAAAAGGAAAACAGTTTTTTTTTATAATTTTCAATAATTTCTGGATTTTTTTTTTTTTGGCAATTAGCCTGAGCCTCAGTGGGGTTTTTTTATTATTCCTTTAATATATTTAGTGAAGCGAAATTTCAAATTTAACAATTATATATCTAATTTAAATTAATTTTATGAATTTTAAAAAACTGAGGGAGGGAGGTGGCGGCTGCCGTCTGCTCCCGTTGGCTCCGTCCCTACGTCTATTAATGTGATATTATACACGATGAAGTGCACTGAATATAGACTATAGTATTCATCCTTTATCTATACAAAAGACACACACTCATATGGGTGTGTGCGTGTGGAAAGTGAATTTTTCACCCAATATATAAACTTTACCGAATATTGAACCTGAAAAAAATCTCACCTAAGGCGAAAATGAGAGCAAAGAGAACTAAAAAGCTTGTAGTGAATTTGGCCATCTTGGAAATGAGTTATAATATAAATTGTATATTATAGCTTTTAGAGTTTTAGAGCATTTGTGACTTTTTTGTATTATTTATAGGGGTGAGTCAGGTTTCTTTTTTGTTATAAATTAACTTTGAGATTTTTGTAACTTGAAATATGTTGATTGTATGAGATGTACTATTACAAGATTTTGAAATCTCAAAACTCGAAAATTAATATTTGATAGATCTCAAGTAGTAATGACCAAGAAATTGACCTAGTTGGCAAATAATTAAATATTAGATTTTTATTATTGCAATTGTTTATAAGAAATTGAGTCTTTTTTGTGTGTAATTATTTCAATCAAATTCTTTTGGTGAGTCAATTGTATGTTCAATTATACGAGGACTATTAATCATATTTGACTAGAGGTTTTTTTGGCAAGTTTAATTATTAAAAAGGCTTCCTTGAGAAAGTAATATTTAATGAATATGAGAATTCTTTTGATTTAATTTAATCTACTTTGTGGGTGTGAAAGTTCAATATATTCAATTACTCAAAATCAAATGTGAAATTAAGCAAAAATAAATCATTTGAAAAGGAGTAAATTGTTTGGATTGAAAATAGTAAGAGAAGAAAAGTGATTTATTCCACCTTGACAATAAAACTAGTTTTTTACCATTTTCAATAGTACACGTTTTATACTTGAGTTTGGGTCATTTATTCAACCTGAAAATTAAAAAGGCTTTTACCATTTTCAATTGTACAAGTGTGGATTTTTGGGTTGGCCCAAAGAAACATATGAAACCAATAGCGTTTAAAAGGGTCAGTGGACACAACCTTCACTGAGAGTCAACCGCATCAACTTTCCAACCCATAACTTTCAACAAAATACAAATAAACGTCAATGGGCTTGGAGATTTAGCCCACAGTGAAATAACCGAAAGGCCCAATATTTAACCCATAAACCTTTATTTTTGGTTCCAAAAGCATAATTAGTACTTTAATCTCTTTCACAAACATATACATTGCTAGTTTGCTACATTATTAGCCATAGGTGGTTTTTTACATCATGCAATCACCAAATTATAATGTACATAAAAAAAAAAATGATCCTTTACTCGAAATATATGTACATTAGAAATAACATGTACATGACCTTGTTTATATTAAAAGCTTAATTATCTTATAAACTAAATTAAATAAAGTTTTAAAATAGGTATTAATTAGAGCCGGCAAAATTGACTCGGCCTGATGGACCAGCCCAACAACCCACGAGATATAGAGTGGGTCGACTTTATTTTTAGCAACCCGACAGATCGGACCTATTTTGGCCCTACCAAAAGACCTAAAGCCCTACAAGCCCAATCAATAATGCGTGCAAATTCAATAAAAGTGTGTATTAAAAAGCACAACAATGAAAAAGATTGGGTTATTGAATTTTTAGATCTGACCTATAAAGACTTTCTTGGTTTGGTTTGACTGACATTTTCGAGTTATCAATTTAGTACCCATACTTCACATTTTTTTATAAATTGGTACCTATTCACTTTTAATGACCGAAATACCCCCAAGAAATATAAGTTATACTTAAAATAAATTTTTTAGTATACTTATTTAAATTATAAAATCAATTAAAAATTTAATTAATTTAATTAATAAAAAATAAAAAGAAGTTTATGAAAATATTAAAGAATTTTAGAAAAAATAAAATTAATTACATTAAATTAGTAAATTAATAAATATAAATTAAAATTTAATCAATCAAAAAGAAATATTAGTTTAGTTAACTAATTTTAATAATTAAAAGAAAATTAAATATTTAAAAATTAAAATCGAGATAGTAAATAAGAACATTATATCAATTTATTTATTAATTTATTAATTTTTAACTAGTTTTTAATTGAATTTTTAAAAAATAATTAATTTGTTTATTCTATTTTTTACTATTAGGAATTTAATAATTTAATTTAAATAATAATAAGTTATTTCTTAATTAAATTAATTTTTTAAATTTAATAATTCTAATTAAAACATAACTTTTTAACAAAAATTAAAAAAAATCTTGGGGACATTTTCGTCTTTAAAAGTTAATAGGTACCAATTTATAAAAAAATGTGAAGTATGGGTACTAAATAGATAATTTCCAAATGTCAATTACCAAACCAGCAAATTACCTATAGGTTAGGTACTGAAAAATCAATAACCCAAAAATATTATGTGAGTTGTGAGCTAGACAAAGCTTGGAAAAAAGTAGTATATGCCCTTTTTTGAGGGGGTTAGGAAATACCAAGAAATAGGATACATATTGTTTTTCAGTTTTTTTTTTCTGACAGCGAAATAGGATATATTTTTACTCTATTGTCTTATTATTAATTTATTGAATTATTGTGGCTATTACCTTTGTAATTTTGCATTCTTGTTTATTCTCAGAATTTTCAAACCCGACCCGTTTTGGATCCGAATCAGAGCCATCCCCGTTTGGCAGCTGCTACAAATTACGACCTCCTAAAGCATACCCTCCTCCACCACTACCGCCAAACACAAAATTTCTGCAACTCATTATTTTCTTTTTCTTTTTTTTATTGATCAAACCATCGGACAACCATCATCTGATCTGTAAGTTGTCATCTCCAGCTTTTTTTTCACCTCCTAAGTGTACATCCATTTTTTTCTTTATTTTTTGTATTTTTTATTTGTATGCATCTGTCTAGCTGATTAATTTGTTATGATTTTCGGTTTCTTGATAGGGTTCTTGTTTTTTGTGAACTAAAATCAATCGAATTAGGAATTTGATCAAATGGGCTGTACTGTTAGAGAGAAACACATCCGAACTAATCGGAGGACCCGATCGGTAAAACCCGAATCCGATCATTCTACCTCCATTAACTCAAATGGTAATGTGGATAAATCAGGGAATGCGAAAAGTGGAATTAAACCTAAAATTACCATATGGCCCTTAATGCCTTGAACCAGAGCCCAATGTCCATGGCCAACCCGAGCCAGAGTTCTGTGTTTGATGATAATGGATGGGGTACTGCACTGAGGAACAGTTAGAGGAGATATTGCTGAAGAATTTGGAGTTTTTGTATAATGAGGCGATAAATAAGCTTGTTGCATTGGGCTATGATGAGGAGGTGGCCTTGAAGGCTATTTTGAGGAATGGGCATTGTTATGGTGGTATGGATGTTTTGACTAATATTTTGCATAATTCTTTGGCTTATCTGAATAGTGGTGGCAATAATGGGGTAAATGATGAGGAGCCTGAGCCTGAGCCTTCGTTTGCGGACTTGAGGCAGCTGGAGGATTATTCACTTGCGGGAATGGTTTGTTTGTTGCAACAAGTCAAGCCCCATTTGAGTAAGGGTGATGCTATGTGGTGTTTGTTGATGAGTGATCTCCATGTTGGCCGTGCTAGCGTGATGGAAATTCGGTTTTGCCATCCCCTAGTGGGAGCACAAGTGGAAGTGGGAACGGGGGTGAGGGTGCCTCAGCAAGCAGTGGTGGGCTCCCGAGGGAGTTGTTAGTAATGGGGGCCCGGTTGGTGTTGCCCCAGCATTGTGCAGGTTTCATGGAGGTTGGGGTTTTGGCAACGGTGGGACACGGAGTTTCCAATGAATGGAATGAATGGGTTTTTGTCATACGCATCGGAAATGGCTTTGCAGAGAGAAATTGAATGTCCAAAGAGATTTAACCTTAGTCCATCGATGAAGAATTTGTTGAAGAGGAATGTCGCCATGTTTGCTGCAGGATTTAGGGCAAATTCAAGCAGTTTCACAGCCAATCACAGGCTTGCCCGAGTTCTTTGTCTGGTGGGAATTCATCGGGTGGTTGTGGTACAACAGCTGTGCATAGTGAGGAATCCCAGTATGCGAAGAACCAAGATGTAGTAAACTCGGTGATGAGTAAGTTTCGGGACTTGAATCTTGATGAGAATACAGAACAAGTGTCCTTGGATCAAAAAGATGAAATGATCCTAAGTTTGATCCATCAGATAAAGGACTTAGAGAAACAGGTGAAGGAACGTAAAGAGTGGGCCCACCAGAAGGCTATGCAAGCTGCAAGAAAGCTCAGTCACGACTTGACTGAACTTAAGATGTTGAGAATGGAGAGAGAGGAGACACAGCGGCTGAAAAATGGAAAGACAACTCTTGAACCGACCACCGTGAAGAGGCTGAATGATATGGAGGAAGCTCTGAGGATGGCCAGTGGTCAAGTGGACCGTGCGAATACTGCTGTTAGAATGCTCGAGACTCAGAATGCAGAAATTAGAGCGGAGATGGAGGCATCTAAATTAAGTGCATCTGAATCAGTCACAACCTGTTTGGAAGTGGCAAAGAGGGAGAAAAATGTCTTAAGAAGCTTTTGGCATGGGAGAAGCAGAAAACTAAGATGCAGGAAGAGATTGCAGCAGAGAAACAGAAGATCTCGGAGTTGCTGCAGGAGTTGGCTCAGGTCGAAGCAGCCACTAAGGAAGCTGAGGTATGTCGGTCATTACTCAAATGAGTTTTTATTCTGATAATCAAATTTCTGTTGCCGGAAGATGCTTCTATCTACTAGTTATTTTTCTTTATAGTGCCATTCCACCCATTAGTGTTGTGGCATAACTTTAGTGTTTACAGGTTTTCGAGCATGAATTCATTTTTTCTTCTACTTATTATTAGTGAATTTACTGGTTTCAGATATAATAATGCTGCTGGCAAATTGTGTTTACTGTTTAATGTTTTTGCATATTTTGAAGTCTTGGACATGGGCAGGTGATAATAGTAGGTGCCAGAATGTGTAATTACCTGATTGGCCTATACGTTATGAGAATAATGGTGACATGTTAGCGCACGGATATGCATCCGACATGTGTAAACACATCTGTGACTTTGTGTGAGGACACACTTACGTAGTTGCTTTTGCGTGAGCTAAATCTTCCTAGTGTCAAATATATATGCAAATACGATTCAATGAAGGTTCAGTAATATAATTCTACTTTATTATATAGTTCTATTGTCACACTCTCAAGGAATGGGTTGTCTGGTTCAAAATTCATCAGATGAAGTGATGGGCCAAGACAGATATGGTATAATATACTAGCAATGCACCATAGGTGCAATCATGAATTCTCTGGGAGCTAGCAATTGTTGTTAGCAAACTTATAGATGGTTCTCAGGAGCTAAAAAGATTTTTAATAAAATTTAGAAGTCTCAATTCTGTTCAGCTTGTAGCCAATTCTTGAGTTTATTTTTCATTTCCATCTTAATCAATTATAATTTCAGCCCTGTTTCCAAGGAACTATGAGCGCTTCAAGTACTGTCTTTATGATCTAATATTAGATGTGACCCAGCTCCCTATACATTTTTAAAATTGTTTCCAAACTCGTTCCTTTCTTTCTGTCTTTATGACTGATATCAGTGTTATACTAACTTGTCCAATGAGGTTGTTGTTATACAATTTTAAGAAATCAATTTTCTTTGGTTAATGAATTCATAGGAACTTCACAAAGTCATACAGTAGTATCATAGTATGTAATCATTTAAAGTGGTCTTACTGTTTTTCTTGGAAAGTGTGTGCTATTAGACCTAGCCCTGTAATATGTCTTTGACGAAAAAGTATTACTGCCTATATATGCTTCATTTCTAGTTCTTATTATTTAAGTCCTACGAATTGGCTATTGTGGAATCTCGGAGAAGAGTTTATCATTACCATTTTCTCAACCTTTAAAGACAAATCTCCTGCTTCGGTGGAGTTTTAAGCGTTATTCCCTTAGTGATTGACATTTTCTCAATTGCCTTGGTTGTGGCTACACTTCTGGTCATTTACAACTCAGCTTTATATTTTGCACTAATATTCTGTCACTGCTTAATTGATCTGTTATACGAAATTCAATCACATTTAAAGAAACTACCACTCATTTCTGGCAATTCCTTGTTTCATGAAAATTTTCATGTATATGGAGCAAGCTTTAGGCTTGAAACTTGTCACTGACAGGAAATTGGTTGTTTTCTGTTGATCATCAGGATATTTCAAATCATCTTGTATTCCTTACCATCTTATTTTTAAACAGTTATTATAGTGTGCTTTTTTCTCACTTGTTTGCTTCATCGTTACAATTTCGCTCAACTTAATTGGTTGAACGAACTTCAGCAACTAGAATTGCATATGTTATTTTCGGCATTCTCGGTCTGTTTTGAATCATCAGCTATATACGGTAATGTAGTTAAAATGACAACCAGCCTGCAGAATCCATTCCTTCCATATATTCTCTCCTATATGCTCTTGCTCCATTTACAATTCATCCTTTAACATATACAATGAACTACTTGAAAATTAGTCGATAATTTTGTGTTTTGAACTTCCACATGAAAGGCTAAGTGGAGACAGGAGCAGAAGGCTAAAGAATTAGTACTCGCACAGCTGGAGGAGGAGAGACGCCTTAAAGAAGCTTCCGAGGCTAACAACAAAAGAAAACTCGAGGCTCTGCGCCTTAAAATCGAAATAGATTTCCAACGCCACAAAGACGACCTCCAACGCCTTGAGCAAGAATACGCCCGTCTTAAAGAGTCTGCACAATCGGCGGAGGTGGAAAATCAATCTCACGATTCTTGGACAGCAAATTCCAACGGCGTAAAACCCCAAGGCGAAACCATTGCAAGGCTTTTGCACGAACTAGATCAAATGGAAGATTCTCCAGAAAAGGCGGTCAACTGTGATCGAGAATGCATGATTTGCATGAAAGATGAAGTTTCGGTCGTTTTTCTTCCTTGCGCTCATCAGGTTATCTGCGCAAACTGTAACGAAAAGCTATGGAAAGAAAGGTAAAGCGGCGTGCCCATATTGTCGGGTTCCAATTGAACAGAGAATTCGAGTTTATGGTGCCAGCTCGTAATTATAATACTGGATTTTTAAACATGGGCGTGCTCGAAAACCTCTTTAGAGGAAAGATTTATGCATGTCTTGGATATTTTAGCTTGATTGGTTTGCTTGCCTTAAATATGTTGTTGTGAATCAGCATCGAGTTGTGTATAAATAAAAAGCAAACCTGTTTGTGCATTTGATACATGATATTCCCATACTTGGGTGTAAGATGTTTGTGACTATTATGAGCTTTGCAATAAGCAGATAATACATGTTTTGTGGACTTTATATTCATATGTCCAATATTATGCCATTTTCTGTGTGGCTGTGTCTGTCTTGGATTCGACTATAGTTTGATTGTTTGTTTGTTTCTGATATTTTCATTCCGGCATGGGACTATGAGGGTGTTTGGCTGAGCTTATAAGCGCTTCAAAACATCAATTAAGATGTTTTAGAGCTTATAAACTGTTTTTTAAAAAAAAAGGTGGGAAGGGGTCACACTGCAGGTAGGGGTGTGAACTCGGCTCATCGGGTCAGGTTCATGGTTGGTTTCGAATTGATCTCGGGTTATGTTTAAAATATATTAAAAATTAATTAAAATATAAATAACTACGTTTTAGACAAATTGGTAACATTGTGTCGAAATTCGTGTTAGTCGTTTTCGTGTTTGGGTTTCTCGTGTTCGTGTTCTTCGGGTTTCTCTAGATCGGGTTTGTGTCGGGTTGTTGTGTCGGGAATTGTCACCCGTAACTGCAGGTGTGGCAAGCATGTAGTACAATCTGTTAAGTTCCTGTGTTGTGACTTGTGCCTCCAAATGAAAATGAAACTTGTGTTCAAAGATAACAGAAAAAAAGATATGTATGGTATGACAGAAAATTATGGGTCCCTGAATTTTTGTTTATTCAGACATATATATCATGGGCCCAATAATTGAGCCTGAAAACTTTATTAAAAGTATGTTAATTACAATCGGGCTCAAAGTCAATGATGTGGCCCGCTACACTGAGTTGGAATGTCTAGCAAGATGGGTTTAAATATGCAGCCCGAACTAATTCTGGTCCAAGTCCAACTACACTAGGTAAGCAGCACAATGACAAATATATTATCTTATTTAACACCCAAAAAAGTTTCCTCAAAAAAAAAAAAAAAAAAACACCCAAAAAAGAATATTAAATTTTAGTAATAATATTTTGTTCAATTATTTTAGGCCTCTTCTAGGTCAACTTTACTACTAAACTCAATATTTCGTCATACAAACACGGAATAGTTTAAGGTTGCATTTGGATGGGAGGATTTGGATTTGGGGAGATGATTTAGGGAATGATTTCAAATGACTCCAAATAAAGGGGATTTGAAATCCTCCAAAATGACTCCAAAATAGCTTCCAAGGATTTGAAATCCATTATAAAATGACTTCATCCAAACAACCTCAATGGATTTGAAATCCATAGCTCAAATCCTTCCATCCAAATGAAGCCTAAGTTTTTCTCTTAAGGACTAATTAAGTACAACCATTAACTTTGAATGAAATAACAAAAAAGACAACAACTTCTACGTGGCTGTTAAAGTATGCAATAATTGTAAATTTACAGAAAATGAAATTTCATGTTACTATATCTATATACGGAAAAATAAGCTTCACAAGCATACTTATAATGAGCTTGTTCGATGTTACCTAATTGGGTAGAACCCAAATCACTTCTAATTTTGATATGTGTCCAACCATTACATGTTACATGTGCATTTGTTATTTTTCAAAAAATAAAAATAAATAAATAAAAATTAGACATATATCAAAATCGCAATGGATTTGGGTTCTATCCAATTGTGTAGCATCGAATTAACCCTTATAATTTGAATTAAGTTTTCAATAATATATATTTTTTAGTTTAAGAAGCTCAAATTGAATTTCTTGACAAACTCAGTTTCAATAAAACTGGATCTCTTGTTGTTGTTTGTTGTTGTTATTATTATTATTGTTATTAATAAAAAATTATTATTATTATTTGATGGGAATTCTTAGTATTTTTGGGTCTTAAGGTCCACGACTATTTTTAGTCTTAGTACTTGGTCGGATAATAAAGCCGAATACATAATATAGCGTGAGTTTTAACGTTTGTTGGGTTTCAAAAGTCAAATGTTGTGGGCCGTCCATTGGTTAGATAGTCTGACAAGTAATTTGGTTGCTTGTCAAAGCCCATCGCTGGGTCCAACCCAGTCACAATGGACGTATGCTTATGTTTTAAAATTTTATTTTGAATTTTGATGTGTATTCAATGAAATATTTTTGTAAAACTTAAATACCAGTCAAACGCGAATACAGAAACATATCCTTTCAAAAAAAAAAAAAAAAAAAACGTATATACATATGCATCAATCAAATTAAATAATTGGGGCGTTGGTGTACAAACCACTCCAATTTTAGTTAATCTAGACGAGATTTCGAGTTATAGGATAGGTCTAAAAAAATATTGACTAGCTATTTAATATTATTTATAAATAAAACAATTAATATGCAGACGAAGATTGAAATGTTTTCTAAATTAATCTATGATCAATAATAAGTACTAGTGAAGGTTGAAATTCAAACTATTTTATTATAAATATTAATACGTAAACTTGAGGGCAACATTCGTGGTAATCCATATTTTTGTGTACCTAAACATTGGAAGTTAAGACGTATTTATGATAAAATGAGGTTGAGTTGGCTCTTAAAAAATGTAGACAAGGACAAGTCCTCAAATGCTATTCCAATGTTGTGTTTACGAATGAATATAGTCAATGAATCTCTTGTCATGATTAAATTTTCAACTAATCATGGTAAGTTGTTGACTAATAAAAAAAAATTAAAGCGTGGGCAAGATTTATTTTTATTTATGTTTCTAATAAAAGGGTAGTTGTGAAATAGAGCTTTTTTTTTTCTCTCTAAGCTTTTGCTTGATTTAAGGGAGTGTTTGCAAAGATTGTGCTTATAAAAAAGTGATTTAGTCAGAATTTATTTAAAAAAAAGTCGGAGAGAAGTGTTTTTTATGCTTGAAAAAAATGTCAAAAGCTAAAAAAAGTCGAAGTTAGAGTTTTTGGGGGGAAAATATTTTACATTAGTTTTTCAATAAAATGACAAAAAAAAATTAACCAAAAAAATGTTTGAATTATGTAAGAAATTTAAGCATCTTAGATTAGCGAGAGAGAAAAGTATATGGCTCTCTCTCATTCAAATTATAATTAAATTAAGTGGAGGTTAAATCAGATATTAATGTTTGAAAATTCTAAAATATATTTTTTTCATTCGAATGCTATCTTTGACACCCTCTTAATCTAAAGAAATTAATCCTCTACATTTAATTTTTGTAAGTTTCCTGTGAGGTTGGAGAGAGAAAATCACAAATACATCTATGCATGTATATGTGTATGTATATATACATTATGTTTTTCTCTCTCCAACTTCACATGAAATTTACAAAACCTGAATGTAGAGAATCCAAATCCATTAATCGTATAATTTCCTCCCTTAAGAAATATAAGGGGTAGAGGTGTCAATTAGGCCGGGCCGGGCCAACCCAGTACTGGCCCGCCTAGCCAAAGTGTAAAACCGGGCTAGGCCGGCTCGACTCGAAAATCCATCAAGCCGATTTTTTCACGGCCCAGCCTGGACCATGTAGTGCATTTTATCCGGGTTGATCGGGCCATGGGTCCGTTAGGCCGTGCCACAATAGGCCCAGTCCTTTTTAGGCCCGAAAATTCTTGATCCAGCCTAGCCTTATATTCGGAGTCGGCCCACTAGGTCGGGCCTGAATTGACACCTCTATTAAAGGATTTTGAATTTGATGCTGCATTGCAATGTATATTTTCTTGTTTTTGTGTTTTGGAAGTACAATAACGGCTCGTTTGCTTTTCTGAGTATTGTGTGATTAGATAAGATATCCCATTTAATCCTGTGTTTTCTTTCCTGGATTCTGGCCCATGATAATATTCCCGGTCCCCGTGAGTGTATCACCAATAGACTGATAATTGATCCTACACCCCACATATGATAATTTTATCCAGAGTTAATGGATGTGTTGCTTTTACTTGTGCCGCTGAAATTTGATTGTCAATTACTTGGTTGTCCTCATTTATTCTCCAATTTACATATCACCCCCAATAAATATGCACTAGTTTCTCTCCCCCAAAAAACCCTATCGCAGGCAAACACAAGAACCAGGTAATGTTTTCCAGCCAAATCCATCTCTGCAATTTTTAATATTTACCATATCAGCATAATTTCTGTCAGTTTATGAAAGAAAAATTATGGAATTAAGAGATGAGTGAATCTTTTAATCATTATTAACATCCAAAATCTGAAGTCGAAGTATTGAATGATAACAATGTTAACCCAATTGTCGATGATTGATTGAGCTCTGAAAATGCTAATAGCATTATGTGTTTAGAAATTGATTAAAACAAACCAATGACTTGAATTATTGAACACCTGATATTGACTACAGAAGAGCTTTTTTTTTTTTTTCTTAAAAAATTAACAATGGGAAATGCACATGATGCAAATTCAAACATATATAGCATCAAATTATTATCAAATTCACAATCATGTTCGCCTCTATTTTAATTTTATTTAGCAACTGACAATACTTCCCACCAGAATAAAAAGATATAGTTAGCTCTTTTCAAATCAAACCAAACACAGAACAATAATATATGCAAAAATTCTAGAGTCACCAAAATCCAATCAAACCATTAAATCTTGTATGAAAACCTCTAACTGGAGAATTCTATTTCGGATTCACTCTTTTTCGTCAGGGTTGTGGTGGTTTTTTGGTCATTTTACAAGTTTATCCTCGTACTCCTTAGTCATTTATGCCAAACGCAGGAAAAAGAATTAATCCAAAACAGCACGAAAATATTTTCTTAAAAACCAAATACAAAATAACATATCTTATGAATAGTACAATCATATCCTATCATGTATATTTATTTAATCGTATACTTATCTAATTCCATCCAAGAAAACAAACGAGCAGTAAGAAACAATAAATAATATTGGCATTTGTCTTACATTCATATTCTGGATATCGAAGGAGATTTGCTCGATTACTTTTGTAAGAAGACGATTTTCTTTTTGGTTCCTCCGTTTCAATTTTGTAAGTTCGATAAATAGAAAAAAGAAAAAAAAACAATCAATGAAGAATATTAAACAAGTGTCATAAAAAAGTCAACCAAATGGAAAATTGCAACTCAAATTAAGTGATAACTAAATACCAGTTGGCCAGATGACGTGTAGATTCACTTGGGATCTCCAGAAGATTCTCTTTTTGTCCTAAAGTGGTCATTAGGTTAATATATATACACACACGTAGCTTGTTAACATTCCCTACACGAATTAAAACACCAAACCATGAATTTGTAGTCAATTGTGATCAAGATTATATATCGACACAGTTCATACTGTAAGTTTCTTTCTCTATTGTTTTCCATTTTTTTGTGAAACAGGTTTCATTCAGCAGAAGAACTTTGTTACTGATAATAAAAATAAAATCGTAATGCCCACAAAATTATAAACTTATACAAATCTAAAACATAGGCATATGTTAAAACATATAGAGATCTAATTGATTCAGTAGAAATTGGAAAATCGCGCATAAATGCTGGATAAATCATGAACCTGCATCTGATATTAAT
Organism: Rehmannia glutinosa; assembly: GCA_016081115.2. Classification (NCBI taxonomy): domain Eukaryota; kingdom Viridiplantae; phylum Streptophyta; class Magnoliopsida; order Lamiales; family Orobanchaceae; genus Rehmannia; species Rehmannia glutinosa. The sequence goes on along the minus strand of JABTTQ020000835.1, from coordinate 518,939 downwards.
TTTCCGATTATGGGTCATCTGAATTTTCTACAACGACAAAATCATTTGAATGAAAATTTACCACGTGGGACAAACACCACTTATTAACTAGAAAAACTCCACTTATTAAGGAACAAAAGACTACTCGAAAATTTCCTTAAAGGAAGAAAAACAAACTAATTGAAAAATATAAGAAATACGATGTTGTTTCCCACATCTTTCTATGGTGGGAAGACGAGGAAAGATAAAGAATAAACCATCTAGCTAGGGCTTGCTAAAGAGTTTTTTAGGACGATGGAAGAGTAATTTTTTTATTCCGAGGTATGTAGTATTCAGATAAGTAATAAAGTAAAAAAAAACGCAGACACTATTTCATTGGTACTTATGCACACCCTAATGTATACTAATTAAGATTCATCTATTTCATTTAGTGTTTCATCATATATTCCCGTGAAGTGTGTAAATGAGTACTCATGTATAAATATGATGTCATCATGTACACTGACATGTATTAATATCGTTAACAGAGAAAATGAAACACTAACTGGAATAGAAGATCTTAATTGAATGTATACTTGAATATTTTTTATGCAGATTAATCTAAAAAAAAAAAGAATATTTTTTATGCAGATTAATTACAAAAATACCTTAATTGAGATACGGTTCCTAATTCACATGCCTGAACATACACAGGGGCTGAAAATAAAGCCAAATTAATACTTCATACTCAATTAAAAGTAAATGCTAAAATTTCGTTTGATTCCAATTGTTTAAAAATAATTAATCAAACTTGAATTGTGCTTTAGTTCCATACAGTTTCAATCTTGATTCCGATTCGACCTTGTCTTGTCAAAAAAGATAAAAAAAAAAAAAATATATGTGCAAGAATCAAGATATTCAAATTACTCGTATCCACCTTGTATTTGATGATTAAAATACGTTATAGTTCAACTCTTTTAATAGTCAAATCGATCTATTGATCAAAAACACTTCCAAGTTCTATAGGAATTTAAAGTTGATGAATTTCTTTCTTTGTTTGTTTTTTTTTTGACAAAAGTTGATGAATTTCTTATTTATGTATGTTGACGCATTCATATACATCAGAATATATAAATTTCCTAATATTATTTATGTACGCAATTTTTAACGTCGTAAGTCACTGCATATAAAATATGTCAATTAATATCCCAATAGAGATCGATATTTTCCTATATAAGTGGCACGTAAATCTCATAATCTTTTATGGTATAAAAATGTTTCGTGAGTTCTCAATCTTTGATTTTTTTTTCCTTCAGAAATTAAAGAATCAAATTGCACATGATAGTTTTTTTCTGAATTAATATTTGGATACCTTGATTGGTAGAAATTGAATAATCAAAATGATTATGCTTTTCCTTTTCGAAATAGTTAAATTTGGTGGTCCTGAGCCACTCAAGAGTCCGAACACCCCCTAATCGCGACTTCATTCATTTGGATACATATGTTGCACTAAAGTCGCATCACCAAACGACACAATCCACCAATGTTTGATAGTCAACCCCACCCCCACCCCCGATCACTGCTTTTTGAAAGATTTTTTCTTCTTTTAATTTGTTTCTTTTTTTTTAAAAAAAAAATCAATGGGTCATTCTTTTTATTCTCACTTTTAATTAAATTTTAAATGCAAGGTCGATATCTTTGTTACTTTTAAAAATTATCAACTTGTGAGCTTTCTTTAGTCATTTCTCCATTTTTTTTTTAATTTGTCTTTTCACCTTTTATATATACTACATCAAATTTCAGAAATTAAAGAATTCCATAGATTTGTTCATGCTTCTCTAAAATGTTGGATTAAAGAAAACAATAGTCTTTGAATAAATAGATATACGAGTCCTATAATTTTTTATGCTTTTGATGAAGGGTTAGTTTCAGGGTAAAGCAACAAAAGTGTAAATATTACGATTACAGAAGATGTTGGTGAGAAATATAAACGTACATAACTTTCAATTATTTATTAAAGTATTGCAGCTTGAGAAAAAAAAACGGATTATAAAAAAACAGCTCTATTTGTCATGTTACCTAGTTAATTGAATTATATTACTTAAATTTACAAATTTGTCAAAGAATTACTACTTTTCAATATAGGATCACTCAAAAAATTGTTTTTGGATTACACGGATTTGTTTAGATCCATCCCCCAAAAGAAGTAGACCATATATAAATGTATTTAGATAAAGTATTACTTTTTACACTTAAAGTATCACGGTCTCACACCATTTCACACAAGTTTTTACGTATAACTTTTTATTTTTCGAGCAAGACTAAAAAAGAATCAAATGAATTAACAAAAAATCTATGTTGGAAATTGTAGGTTTAAATTAGTCAAAATATTGGACGAATAAATCTATATTGCAGCTCAAAGAGTAATTATTTGAAAATAGATGATTACATAAATCTATTTTTGAAATTAAGTTCAATATATATATATATATGTGTGACTGTTTTAGGTCCACAACTCCACAAAGCAAGCAGGATTGTTCTAAAGTCCGATACTGATTGAAAAAAATTAAAAAGAAAAAGATAATAAAAACTTATGCTTAAAAAGTATAAACTAAAAACTCAACGACTACTTCAGCTTTGATTTGAGTAGAAGCATTCTTTTAGTTTAAAGGGAAATTTGATGAAACATTTATGATTTAACAGCCAAACTTATTATTCTTGCACTATTATATGCATGGGTTCATTAACAAATTTCATTTCAAAGCTAGAAAATTTAAATGCCAATATTTGTTTTCTCAGAGCCAAGTTATATAGTATATTTTAAATTTGGCTTCTTTTTTATTTGATTAGCAATAAAACTATATCAATTAATTCTTATCTGGATGTATTATACTTCAAATTAGGAAAAACGCAGAAACAATACCACAAGCTTGTAGCTCAAGTGGTATCGCTCACCCTTTATAAGGGTGTTGACCGGGGTTCGAACCTGATATCTTTCAGTTGCTTTGAAATTTATCCCCTTCCTCCAACCAATACTCCCAACTTATTAAAAAAAAAAAGGCAGAAACAATACAACTAGTTACGTACTCAAATTTTATTATGCTTTTAATACTTATTATTCCAAAAAAAGCCAAACTCGAATAATCAAAGAATTATGAATACGTTATGATGAAATAAAGTAATTTTTCAATTCTTTTCGAAAAGAAAAAAAATGTTTCCAGTACTATGTACTTTATATAAGGTAAAAGTTTGTGTAAGACGATTACGCACGGTCACAAGAACAGATGATCTTTTAGTATAATAAGTGATACATTGTCTGGATATACTACTTAGTGTATTCAACCAAAATATAATTTTTTAAAATTATTATTTTTTATACTAAAAGTATCACTTTTACACTAAAAATGCAATCTGTCGCACCCACTAAAAATACAATCGTACGACCTTATTAGAAGAGACATACTCATTATATATAATGATCATAATTAAAACACTTACCCCTCAAGAAAAGAAGGGAAAAACCCCTAAGCTTTCTCTGTATTCAAGCAACACAAGCTAATGTAACAGATATTCCTCCATTTTCCCTTATTGCAGAAGCAAAAGAGAGAAATAGAAACCCACCTTCAACAAATCAAATCAAATCAAAAGGTTTAAGTCTTGCAGATTGCTGAGAATCGTGATAATGGCGGCGAAGTTTCTATCACTGGCATGCATTCGACCGAACGAAAGCGGGAATTTTTCCCCTCGCCCCCACTACCCTTCAATGCCCAAATACCCCAAAGGCGTCGTCGTTTCATCAGATGAAGAAAAATTCGTGCAAGGATCGGAGGCCACGGCGGTTTTTTCAGTCACCGGAATGACGTGCTCCGCCTGCGCCGGTTCGGTGGAGAAGGCCGTCAAACGCCTCCCCGGAATCAAGGAGGCGGCGGTTGATGTCTTGAACAACCGCGCTCAAGTCACGTTTTTCCCCGCTTTTGTCAATGTGAGTTGTAGATTCTAATGTTAATGTATTGCATATTTGCATGCAGTGTTTTGATCTGTTTATTGGTGTTTCTGCTGATCGTTATGTGGTTTTATTGTTAGATGGAATCGGGTTTTTTGGTGAAATTTCATTTAAATTTTTGCAGTATTATACATTTTTGGTTGGTGTAAATTTGTGTGTGAAGGCACACATTTTGTTCCTAAATTTGAATTGAAACTTCATCTTTCATGTTTGGACCTTGGAATTTTCCAGAACTGATATTTTATCTTTTTCATTTATGATTTGGGTTTCTTTAAATTCAAGCGGGATTACAATCAAATTCTTGTTTTTTCCCCTGTTTGTTTGATGTGGTGATAATTTTAGTTCATTTCGTGTGAATATATTTCCTGGTGAGCATCACGGGACTTGATCACAGGATGGGAATGTAACTTTTTTTTTTAGTTTTTAAAAGTAAATAGTAATGAAATTCAGCTGGCTTTAGTTGCTTTCTGGATGGCACATGAACTGGAGATGCTCTTGAAATCCCATTACAAACTATGAGAATTGGATTCACATGTTAATCCTTTTGACTTTTGTTTCTTCATGCTAAAGTTGTTTAAAGTCACGGCATGTTTGTTTACCTGATGATGCCATAAATTGGAAACTGCATCTAGCTTTTTGTCACTTGCATTTCCCTGGAAACTATGGATTTTGAGTTGCAGAATACAAAATATCTGTTAGCTGAATCGAAAGTGAGACGATAGAGAAATTGTTTACATTATTGATGTAAGGGTCAAATCAAAATCAATTTTGAGGATGAGATGTGGTATAGCATAGCCAGTTTTGATCTTGAGCATGACTTTGTATATGTGTTGGAGCATGTGTGCGAGCTTTTTGTGCCCTCGTATTATAGTATAGATGCCTTTTAGTATGATTCTGCACCCAATGTATTGTCGAATTCTAGAATGTTCAGAACAGAATGATTGTGCGTAGAAACTATTTAGATGCAAAAACAGAAATTCACCCGAAGCTATATTATATATTCTAGGAAAATCAACAAATTGGATTTTCCATACGCATGCTATAAAGCATGTGCAGAGTTCATCGCAGGACCTTCATAGAGTTTAAGGAACAGTTTGCTGTTGATTCGTTTTACTGATACATTTGTCTTTTTTAAATTAATTCTACTTATTCTTTAGAAAGTACATATATAAACTGATGAAAACTGACAGTAATATGCCTTATCTGTTCCATATAAACACAACAAGCATGTCGGACTATTGATAATCCTATGCATGAAGTTTCTATATTAATGGGAATCTAATTTCTATGTCACAAAGTACAGGAGGAAACAATCCGCGAGACAATTGAAGATGTAGGATTTGAAGCCTCGTTGATTAAAGAAGAAATGAATGAGAAATCCTCTCTAGTGTGTCGTATTCGCATAAAAGGAATGACTTGCACTTCTTGTTCATCAACCGTTGAATCTGGTTTGCAAGCTTTGCGCGGTGTACAAAGAGCGCAAGTTGCATTAGCAACTGAAGAGGCCGAAGTCCGTTATGATCCGAAGATCTTGACCTACAACCAGATATTGGAAGCTGTAGAAGATACTGGATTCGAAGCTATTCTCATCAGCACAGGGGAAGATAGATGCAAAATACATCTGCATGTCGAAGGAGTGCGGTCAGAAAATTCCATGAGAATAATTGGAAATTCTCTTCAAGCATTGCCAGGTGTTCAAGAAATGAACTTTGACCTAGAGCTTAATAAGTTATCGCTTTCTTACCAACCAGATTTGACGGGACCTAGAAATTTTATCGAAATTATAGAGTCAACTGGATCGGGACGCTACAAGGCAAAGATATTTCCCGAAGGTGAGTCAAGAGGTTCTCATAGAGCGGAGGAAATCAAACAATACTATAAATCTTTCCTCTGGAGTCTAGTTTTCACTATTCCTGTCTTTTTGTTGTCCATGGTGTTTATGTATATCCCTGGCATCAAGCATGGACTGGACACTAAAATAGTGAACATGCTTAACATTGGGGAGATTTTGAGGTGGATATTGTCCACACCAGTTCAGTTCATCATTGGTAGACGATTCTATATTGGTGCTTACAAAGCATTAAGACATGGATCAGCGAATATGGATGTTTTGATTGCACTGGGAACTAATGCTGCTTATTTTTATTCGGTCTACTCGGTGTTGAGAGCTGCTACTTCACCAAGTTTTGAGTCAACTGATTTTTTTGAAACGAGCTCAATGCTCATTTCTTTCATACTTTTGGGGAAATATTTGGAGGTTTTGGCCAAGGGGAAGACTTCTGAAGCCATAGAAAAGCTGATGGACTTGGCTCCCGAAAGAGCAACACTTTTGACACTAGACAGTGAAGGAAATGTGTTAAATGAGGTCGAAATAGACAGTCGGCTGATACAAAAGAATGACGTCATGAAGATCGTCCCTGGTGCAAAAGTAGCTTGTGATGGCTTTGTTATCTGGGGCCAAAGTCATGTAAATGAGAGCATGATTACTGGAGAATCTAGGCCGGTGGCCAAAAGGAAAGGTGACGTGGTGATTGGAGGGACACTGAATACAAATGGTGTGCTGCACGTTAAGGCAACGAAGGTCGGATCAGAGAGTGCTCTTGCTCAAATTGTTCGACTGGTTGAATCAGCACAAATGGCAAAAGCTCCAGTTCAAAAACTTGCTGATCGTATTTCAAAATTCTTTGTTCCTTTGGTATGTATGCACTGCTTTATTCATTCAAGTTCAACATAACTGTCTCTTGGCCTAAAAATTTGGACTGCGATTTGCAATTTGCAGGTTATATTTCTTTCATTTTCCACTTGGCTTGCCTGGTTTCTAGTGGGAAAATTAAACGGATACCCGAAATCATGGATTCCTTCTTCCATGGATAGCTTTCAGCTCGCACTTCAGTTTGGAATATCCGTTATGGTAATAGCATGTCCATGTGCACTTGGCTTGGCTACTCCGACAGCTGTTATGGTTGGTACTGGAGTTGGCGCTTCTCAAGGTGTCCTAATTAAAGGCGGGCAGGCATTAGAAAGCACTCATAAGGTAGGAATGTGGTATAATGTTCTCATCTGTATGTAACAAAATATATGAATAGCAATCATGGAGCCATCGAGTACGTGTCATAAAATCTTTATATATATAACTGATTTGTACTTGTTATGACAGGTGAATTGTATAGTTTTTGACAAGACGGAACTCTCACGGTTGGAAAGCCAGTGGTTGTCAACACGAGGCTATTTAAAAACATGGTTCTCAAAGAATTTTTTGAAATAGTTGCTGCTGCTGAGGTATTATCCATTTAAATGTCCGAACTTTGTGATGATAGTGAACTCTTTCGTTTACATGTCTTAGAATATATAATAAATTGAACATAGGTGTCTATATGACTTCGAGTACAATAACTTAATCTCATTTGTTTATAAAGCAAATATGATTTCACGCTAGAGTAAACGAAGAAATACCAGCACTATCCGAGAAAAAATGGATATTCACTTATTTTTAGGATCAATAATGACGAGTGGTGTGTTTTTGTTTATTAGGTAAACAGTGAACACCCATTAGCCAAGGCAATTGTGGAGCATGCCAAGAAATTCAGACAGGACGAAGAGAATCCTGTTTGGCTTGAAGCCCTCGACTTCGAATCCATAACCGGTCATGGTGTGAAGGCTGTTGTTCGAAACAAAGAGGTCCTTGTGGGGAATAAGAGTTTAATGGTGGATCACAATGTCACTATTTCACTTGATGCTGAAGAAATACTAGCAGAAACTGAAGGCTTGGCTCAAACAGGGATCCTTATATCTATTGACAGGGAGCTGGTTGGAATAATAGCCATATCTGATCCTTTGAAGCCTGGAGCTCGTGAAGTCATATCGTTTCTCAAGTCTATGAAAGTCAGAAGTATAGTAGTGACTGGTGACAATTGGGGAACTGCAAATGCAATTGCCAAAGAAGTCGGGATAGATACTGTCATTGCAGAAGCCAAGCCTGAGCATAAAGCGGAGAAAGTGAAGGAACTACAGGTCCAAATATTATGCTTATATTATAATTTATTTAAACTCTCAAATCATTCCATGATTGAGGGAGTGTTTGCAAATACAATTGATTGTCAGCTTTTGGGTGTAAAAAATAAACTAGTTTTTAATGTTTTCAAATGTCAACTCCTACATCTGATTCTACATAATTTAACCAGAATCTAAAAGGAGGAGAGAGGTCCTTTAAATTCTTGATTTTGCGTTTAGTTTGACTTTTACATATAAATAAAACACTTTTACAATGTATTCAACAAACACTCCCAAAAACTTGTTCAATTTTTAGCTTCTATGTGCAAACACTTCCAACTTTTGTTTCTCAACTATTTTTCGCCTCTAATACAATAAATCACTTCCTCTAGGAGCAAAAGTTTCTGCAGACACTCCCTAAAGCATTGGCTTTTAACAATTTGACTTGAGTTGTACGAAAAATGACTTTAATGGTTGCCTGATTTTAGAAGCTCTTAGTCAACACATGTACTTTCAGATAATATACATACAGCTTCATAAAATTATGTGCTAGTTTCTGATTTTATCTATTTACGTGTTCCGTGTACAGGCTGCAGGCAATGTTGTGGCAATGGTTGGAGATGGAATAAATGACTCGCCTGCCCTCGTAGCAGCAGACGTGGGAATGGCAATCGGCGCAGGCACTGACATTGCCGTTGAGGCGGCCGACATTGTTCTGATGAAGAGCAATTTGGAGGATGTTATAACTGCCATAGATCTTTCGAGAAAAACATTTTTCAGAATCCGCCTTAACTATCTTTGGGCGTTAGGATACAATGTTCTCGGCATTCCAATTGCTGCTGGAGCACTTTTCCCTTCCGCTGGATTCCGTTTGCCACCTTGGATTGCCGGAGCAGCAATGGCAGCCTCTTCGGTTAGTGTGGTTTGCAGCTCTCTTTTACTGAAGAATTACAAGAGACCCAAGCAGATAGATAGCCTTGCCATAAGAGGGATAACTGTTGAGTAGTTAACTCTAGTTAAGTCTTGTGAATGTTAATTAAACCTCTCTAGTCTCTCATCTATATTTTCATGTTGTATGTCAGGCATGCTTAGTTACTTTGTAACGTTTCGATCGTTAGAACTTGGATTTGCTTTGGTTGGGGATCAAAAATTAGTTAGTTGCTATATCTCTGTGGGGGTGTTTTTCCCAGATGAAGTGTGAATATTGTAATTACCAGTGAATTAATTTTGTAATTAACTGTGAATATTTAACGTGTAATGATGTTTTGGTATTTGAGTGACATTATTGTATCCACATTGCATGTGATTTTCCCAATTTTATGTAATACTAGTTAAGAGTCGTCTTATTTGCAAAGTTTTAGGAGGGACCTAGTTTAATCTATCGTTTAGAATTAGAGTCTTACGGCGCCGAACATTGAGTTAGTTCATACTGGTTTTGCAATAGATAAATCTCAAGATCTTGGGCGTAGATAATCTTGGGTGGATTATATTCATATTGAAGGTCAAGGTGGATGAAATATTCAATGTTCTGAGGCCACTTGGCCCACTTCTATGTGATACAAGAACAATGTCTATATGCCCTTATGATACCCGATTAGTAAGGGCGCGGGTGATGTGATGTTGAATTCGCTAAAGACTTACAAAAGACGTAGTTCAATCCCTCGATAATGTGATGGAGAAAGATTTCAGACATGGTGACTTACTAAAACAATTCGGTGACTTAACTCGTTGAGACATATCCCCGATTCATTTTCCACAAAATTATAGGGGCAAGGAAGTAGAAGTACTCGTAAATGTGGTTCATCGTTATGAGAACAATGTACTCTGTCATTGTCGCAAAGCTTAAAATCGGAGGTCGTCATTTTCCCACTAAAATAAAAGGAGTGGACGCTTTTGGAGCATTCAAAATGATTTCCACCACTCCCTCTTTTTAATAGGCCAATTTTTTTTTTTTTTTTTGTGGCGATATTTTGATTTTCATTTCCATCTTGTCTTTTTAGGTTTTTGGTGACAAAAAACTCTCCAATTGGACACTTCATATCAAACTTTATCAAGAAAATGACCAAAACCCTTTCGAAATATTTTCAAATAGTTAACCCTTAACCCTCCACCCTTTGGGTGTTTTACTTAAAAAAAAAAAAAAAAAAAAAAAGACATCATCATCCTCTACACTATTTCAGAACATAATCCTTCTTTTCACAAAAACATATATAATCACGTTTCGATTAACACATTATTAAAAAATAGTATTATTCGGAAGTAATTTTTTTTTTTCTTGAGAATACGTACAAATTACAAATCACATTGTAATCTACAACAAATTAATATCAATCCATAATAATCTCAATAAGATTCAAACTAAACTTTTATTTTATAGAAACAACCACATATAAGGTGGAAAATCACTCACATACAAGAATGGAGAATCGAACCTTGAGATATCTGAGTCTCGCGCTCCATCTTACCACTAGACTAGACCTCATTGTTCGAAATAACTATTACACCGTCATTTCACATTAACTAATCAATGTTTCCATACACCAACAAGATCACTTTTTTGTTTTTTTCTTTTTCATCTTCACATACAGTATCCACTATATATATTTTCTGAAAATATTTCAAAATATGAATTATTCAAAACAAGAAAACTAGATTATCTGACGGAGCTAGGCGCCGCCGATAAAATTTTCAAAATTAACATAATTTTTTATATATAATTATTAAATTTTAAAACTTTGTCCCCTAAAATTTTTAAAAACACCTCTTTACTAAATTTAGCCCCTTAATATTTAGTTTTTGGCTTGGTCCTTGAAGATGGAGACAGAGTACAACCATAACTAGCTTTACGCAAAGTCAAGCATTTGTCATTCAAAAAACCAAGAATGAGGTCCCAACAACTTACCAATCAACAAAACTTTTTATGCCTCTTTCAACAATCAAACACTTAAATGACAAAAGTGGTCGCCCCATCCACCTTAGGCTATTCCAATTGTTAATGCTCACACATATATATGTATCATTTGTGGTCATAATACATATATATCCTCCTTTTTTGTTGCACATTTACATTGACATGCACTACCATCAGAGTCAAAAATAAAATCTTGACTCTGACCAATAATTGCCTTAACTTTTTGTGTATATATATATATATATATATATATATATATAACATGGATCAAATAGGTTCTCCTACTGGGTGGTCGTACGGACACATCCTAACCATGATCAACAATTATGGGTGGTCCAGGATTTTTGGGCTTTTTTATTTTATTTTTTTGTTTCAAAGAATTAAAAATGGTAGGGTGGTAATTTGGCACTTTTAATCGATTACTAAGATTTCATTCCCTCTTTCACGCGATTTCACCCACTCTTCACGCACACTCTCTCTCCAAATAAGCGTTTCGATTTCAAAAAATTTCTCTGTTGCTTATGCAATATATGGTTGTTGCTTATGACTTGCTTATGTAGTTAATGTATATGTGATGCATGTGTAGTGTATATTCGTTCTTTATGTAGTATAGGCTTATTGCTTATGTAGTATGAGTTTGTTGCTTATGACTTGCTTATATAGTTAATGTATCTATGGTGCATACATAGTGTATATTCGTTGCTTATGTAGTATAGATTTGTTGCTTATGTAGTATGAGTTTGTTGCTTATGACTTGTTTATGTAGTTAATGCAATTGTGGTGCATACATAGTGTATATTCGTTGCTTATGTAGTATAGGCTTGTTGCTTATGTAATATGGGGTTGTTGCTTATGACTTGCTTATGTAATTAATGTATTCGTGCATACGTAGTGTATATTCGCTTTATGTAGTATGTAACTTTTGCTTATGTTGTATGGATTTCTTTGCTCATTACTTGATTATGTAGTTAATATATCTAAAAGCACCATGACACATCTACACAAGCAACAAATTACATCTTCATAAGCAAACTTGAATCAAATCAAGCTCTAGCAACTATGGCGATTATGCGCAACATTTTTCACACAATAGTGCGTTGAAGAAGAATGATGAATGATTTCTCACAGAGTGCTTGAAGAAGAAGAAATATGGGATTTGTTCACGTTGAATTTGATGTGAGATTTGCATAGATTGTGTTATCATAATGTGAATGAAATCCCATGAATATTGGGTAATTTTGTAGGATGACTAATTTACCCCTTTCTCTAATTACCGACATTTAATCAATTTTTAGCTCTAAAATCACAACCATTGAAAAATCTAGATATGTGGCTAGGATTGGTCCTCTAGACTTACCCTAAGAGGTGGTCTCATATAACCCTCTCCCTATATATATAGGATTTGGTTCAAGTGTGACAGACAGCCCCCTAGGTGAGATAGTATGGACTCATCTTACCCATTTATCTTAAAAAATGAAGAGATGTGATTAATTCAGTTTTTTTTTTAATTTACGATTTCCGCCAATTTAAGGGTAAGGTGGTAATTTTGTAAGTCAAATTAGTGGTCCCAATGGTTTTATGGGCTGAGATTGAAAGTCTGGATTTTGTGGCGGAATTTAAGGAACCTGTTTTCTTTCCAAATATTTTTATTTTACTGAGATAGTTAGGGTTCTTCTTTGCATAATTAGACATCAAATAATGCATATTTAGTTGTTTTATTGGCACTTTGTTTTACGAAAACAATACGAAATTGAATATAACGTCTTTCGCATATTTAGTTATTCTACACCGCATAAATAGGTTCAATATAATGCATATTTAGTTATGAAAATGTGATGTTGCTTTTGGAAATTATGAAAATGAGATGTTACATAATGTCTTGCGTATTTAGTTATTCCACATCGCATAGATGGTTTCTAGATAATGCATAGTTAGTTGATTTTGTTGCATAGTTTATGACGTCCTGCATAGTTGGTTATACTTGTACTACATATTAGTTTTTTTACGCCGCATAGATAGTTTTGGATAATACATATTTAGTTGATTTTTGTTGCATATTTTCAAATATGTAATATCCTACGATATATGCATCGTTTCATAATTATATATGCAACGTTTCATAAGTATTTATACATCATTTCATAAGTATCTATGCATCGTCTTATTTGTGAAAATTACGCTTTTTAAGAGTTTATTTTAATGGTCGGTTTCAAGTTCTCCATTGATGTCTACGTACGCATCGTCTTATTCATGGTTGTTTCATTTGGAATAGAAATCATCTTCTTCTTCACAATTTTTTTCTCTATAAAATCAGTTTATAAAGTGTAGGTTGAATATAAACGAGTTTTTTTTTCATTTGAAACATAAATTGCATCTTCTTCACTATTTTTTTCACGATTCGAGTTCTTCCATTTGCGTTAATGGAGGAATCGAGAAAAGAGGGAGAGATGGAGAGAGAGACGTATGTGTGTGTGTGTGTGTGTGAGAGAGAGAGAGAGAGAGAGACGTGAGATTTGAGAGATGGATGAGAGAAAAGAGATTTGATTCCATTCTTATAATTACCTTGTTATGTTATTTTACCATATTACCCTTATGTTGATTAAATTAATGTTTTAATATATTTTTATCCATTAAATCACACCCATTGAATAATAGTGGGGGATGGTTGAGATTAGTCCATTGTGTCACCACCTGAGACATGGTCCTCACTGATCCTCCCTATATATATATATATATATATATATATATATATATATATATATATATAAATGATATATACCCATTCTTTGTTTTTTTCCTTTTTGATCGGTAATGGTAATAACCATTCTTCTTTGTTCGATGGATAGCTTTCATACGTCTCTTATGAATGTTTTTGTTTTGAGACACCCATGAAAGGTATCTCATATTTTAAAGTAAAGTTGATGTGGTGTGGAGAGGGTAACAATTCGGATTATCGGGTCGTGTTCAGTTTTGGGTCAATTTAGGGTTAGGTTTAAAATATATCAAAAATTAAATAAAATTTAAGATATTATATTTTTGGACAATTTGATAATTTTCTCACGATTCGTGTAAGTCTATTTAATTTCGGGTTTCTCGTATTCGTATTTGAGTTTAAACACTCTTTTAATTTGACTATATAAGATGAGTTACGAGACAATTTATTTGTTGAGATTTAAACAAACACTTTTAATTTGACTATATATGAGTTACAATATTGTCATTATAACTAGCATCTTACAATTTTCATAATTTTATTTTTCCCAAACACTTTCGACAAGCATAAGCAAAGCATAAATATATTATGAACACTATTATATCCACAAGAGACTAGACTAGCCGTTCGTGAATTATTCTGAGCGAGTTCGTTTAATGAGGCTCATTAAAATAAATGAATCAAACTCAAACTTATAGATATTTAGTTCGTTAGCTCATGAATAGGTTCGTTAGTAAGCTCGTTCGTAAGTTCGTATAAATTAAACTAATAATTTGACTTTAATTTTATTTTTATATGTTAACTTATGTAAATATAAAAATATTTGGATAAATTTATTTGTTTGAATAAAATTATGGGTTTTAATAAATATATTACGTATTATATATATATAATTATTTTTTGTGATAAATTAAAGAATAATTTAATTTATAATTAATATTTACTAAGCTCGTTTAGGCACGATTAAGCTCGAAAAATTCGTGAGCCATCAATATGTTCATTAATTTAGGCTCGAGTTCGACTCGATAATAAACTAGTCAAACTCAAACTCTTAAAAGGTCGGGTCGGGTCGGTCCGATTGCGGTCCTAAAAAGATTGCTCAATAAATACTAGTTCACTAAACAAATAATTAAATGCGGGGATAGCTCGGTTGGGAGAGCGTCGGATCAAGATCGAAGGTCACGTGTTCGATCCACGTTCACCGCATAAGTAAAAATTATTTTTTTTTGGACAAAAAAAAAGCAAATAATTTCAATCTAATGGTCCAAAAGTGGAAGGAACTCTATCCACAATTCTACACTCGTACAACCTACCATATGATATATCATAATATATACATATTTATTTATTTATAATTTATAATCTTTTACATATATATTTATTTACACAAATTTATTTATATATTTATATTTTTAAGAAAATGTTAACAAGGTCATTTCTGTCCACCGCCCTTCTCACGGAGCCGTATCGTGGTTTTTCCCAAATTCCAACCAAAATCTACTAATCCACGTGTTTTGTCTTTTCTAATATTTTGTTATTTTTTTATAATAATACTTCGCTAATTCTTATCTTTATTCTTTTTTCTTATTATTCTCTTACGAATTTAGTAAATATCTATAGATTCGTTGAAATAACTCAAATTTGGAAAAATACAATTGTACGTGGTAATAAGGTATGTGTAGGGTATGGATATCCTATCCTTCGATAGGTATATATTTATTTACACAAATTTATTTATATATTTATATTTTTAAAAAATGTTAACAAGGTCATTTCTGTCCACCGCCCTTCTCACGGCCGTGCGTGGTTTTTCCAAATTCCAACCAAAATCTACTAATCCACGTGTTTTGTCTTTTTTAATATTTGTTATTTTTTTATAATAATACTTCGCTAATTCTTATCTTTATTCTTTTTCTTATTATTCTCTTAAGAATTTAGTAAATATCTATAGATTCGTTGAAATAACTCAAATTTGGAAAAATACAATTGTAAGTGGTAATAAGGTATGTGTAGGGTATGGATATCCTATCCTTCGATAGGTATATATTTATTTACACAAATTTATTTATATATTTATATTTTTAAAAAATGTTAACAAGGTCATTTCTGTCCACCGCCCTTCTCACGACGGCCGTACGTGGTTTTTCCAAATTCCAACCAAAATCTACTAATCCACATGTTTTGTCTTTTTTAATATTTTGTTATTTGTTTTATAATAATACTTAGCTAATTCTTATCTTTATTCTTTTTCTTATTATTCTCTTAAGAATTTAGTAAATATCTATAGATTCGTTGAAATAACTCAAATTTGAAAAAATACAATTGTAAGTGGTAATAAGGTATGTGTTGGATATGGATACCCGATCCTCGGATGGGTATGGGTCTGGGGTTTGAAAATTGAATATCCATTGGGGATGAGGATGAAATAGGTATGAATATAATAAATGGGAATGTGAATGGAGGATGTAGAATTCTACCCGAATCCTATCCATTGTCATCTCTATGATTGACATGTGTAAATACATCTAAAAAATCAACGGACATGTTTTTCATATAATTAAACACGTGTCAATAATCCAACAGAGTAACATAGGAATTGAAATACACAAAGTGGTATCACCTCCACGTCGCCTCTAAAAGCATTTTCGTGCGTAAGTCGAAATCAAATGGAAGAATTAATTATGTCATCTCAGATGTGGAGATAGACAAATCAATATACTTAAACTAAGATCTAAATTATATCTTTTCTGAAAAAAAAAAAAAAAAAGTGTATAAGATATTTCAAATAAACTTAAAGAAATACAGCCCTAGTCCAAATAAAAAGGAGTATATGACAAGACCTAATTAAGGAAAAAGGAACAAGGCATGGACACGGAGGGTTATGGACTTGTGATTATTGCGTCCAAGGAACTGAGGAAGAATGACGATAATGCAATATGAGGTGGCAAAAGAAAGACCATAAATAATAAAAGCTATTTGATTTGTAATGCATTTCAGAGGCTATAACTTTGAAATGACAATATTTCGAGGAGGTGCACCATATTTACATTCTATGTTAACTCCAAAACAGCATTTTCACTATAAAAAAACCGTTTATCGACATAATTTATTGATAGAAATATTTTTGTCATTAAAATTTTACAGATTATATATACCTATAGAACCGACAAATCAAAAATTATTTTTTCCAAAACAATACCTATCATTTATAGACAAATTTATCGTGCAAATATTGTAGGTATTTTTACCAACAATTTAGATTTTGTCGTCACCTACAACGATTTTACTTACAATTTGGTTTGTCGGAATTATGTTGTATCTTTAGTTTCGATTGAATTTTTTTAATGTTTATTTACGATGTTTTTGTAGGTAAACTGTTTTTTTTTTTCGATAGTATGTGATGGAACGTTGGGAAATGTATATTAAACAAGTAAATCGGGTTCGCCCGAGAGTCATGGATATTACTCTTCAAGAAAGAGCTCGGACTCGATTCTATGCAATGACCAAATTAAAGAAAAAAAAAAGCAGATTAGGCTAAAATTGATTTCAAGAGAATTGATTTTTATGAAAGTAAGTTGTTTGTTTGGATTTACCGCGAGCTTGTAGCTTAAGTGGTATCTTTAACCCTTTATAAGGGTGTTAATCGAGGATTTGAACCCTGTATCTTTCAATTTATTTGAAATATATTTCATCTCCTCCAACCAAGATTCCCAATTTATTGAAAAAAGTTGTTTGTTTGGATTTAAATCAAGCCAATAGGCAATACTGGTGAATTTGGCAATCTTTTTTTTTTGGAAAATCCTTTTATTTTAAATATATAAAAAAAAAAGAAAAATGTTATGACCACAATCCGATCAGCTTAGCAAAGGGAGAACAATGCTAAACTTCGAAAAAAAAAAACAACAAAAATAATTTAAAATCACAATTTAAATGAGAAGGGCGTCTATTTCTAGAAGATTTTCGAATGTCATTGTCATTTGTTTTTTTAGCATGTGCTCGAATCAGTATCACCTTAATGGTCTAATGTATCCTGTGGAATGTCGGCTCGGATCCTCGAGCCGCAATTGCCGCAACCTTCATAGCTTAATTACGATGAATCACATGAGTGAACGACAAGCGGAGTAATTAAGAAATCGTCAAGCTTTGTTTTTAAAGCTTCCAGTTTGTCCGCATCAACTTGAAAATCGAAGTTAAGAGGATAACTTGATGTTAGAGATGTTGAATAATGAGTCAAGTCAAAGTTGTTTCATCGCTCCTTTTGGATTCAAACTTGATTCAACAAAGAAATGGAATAAACCATAATAGCTAGCGGATTATCTTGCGTCGTTAGTACGGTGTGATCATTTACAATCATTTCAAGATACTTCTGCGAAATGAGACCCAGATCGCAATCTTTTTCTCGTAAAGCCTCAAACGGATTGCAAGTAGAGATGTTTTGGTGATGGCTTGAAGGACTGATATTTTTACCATTACTAATCGATTTTTTTGTTGACGGTCATAAATCCGTCATTGTCTAGTGGCGGAGATTTTCCAATGAGGAGGTTGGTCTTCCTCGGCATAGTCCGCCCATTGGAAAATCCTTTTTTATTTCCTACTTCCACTTTTCTTAAACTCATTGTAAAATAAGTTCTACGGAATTACTTTTCTTAGATAAATTAGTTTACAAGTTTTTTCTTAAAGTAAAAAAAACCAATCAATGCAGAGTCCATATGTAGAGCTGATTGAAAAGGAAAAAACAAACAAACACACTTTTAAATTTTTAGGTAGATTAAAATAGTTGCTGGATGTTTATATGCAGTTGATTTTGCTTGCTTCTTTCTAAAACTTTAACAAAAAAGCTGATAGTAACTATTTTCCTTTCCACTTTTCAAGCTGGCAAATGTATGTTATTGCCGTGGATAATTTAATATCTTGTATTCAGACAATCATAGATCAATTATTTCAAATTTCAATTATGACTTATGTTTGTTTGGCATATAATTTTATCGAGGAATAACCATTACGTATTAGGCCATATTTCTTTTTTAAAATGAATTAATTATATATATCATAAATCTCGATATTAACTACGATCAATAATTTGTAATTCATATTAATTACTAATTAATTAATTATGAAACGCTATGGATGAAGTTATATTTTCAAATTTGGGTTTTGAGTTTTACTATTTGAATTAGAGTCAAACTTCTTGGTGATTCTTTAAATATGTAAAGTTCATTCCCATTTCGTTTTTCATCTTTGTTTGCAGCTATTAGATGGAGGCTTATATCTAGCTAGTAATTCACTTATCCAAGATTAATAAAAACTATTACACTTTAATTATTTAAACTATTTTTGTGGGCCTTGGTCCCATATTTGACAATTAATACGATAAGATAAAAAGTAAATGAAATTAACGAGAAAAAATAAATTTAAGTTAGGGTTGATATTTTTATAAAAATCACAATTATATTAATAATGATTTATACTAATTTTCAAACTGAAGTTTCAAAAGTGGGTTTTCAACCTACTCTCACTTTATTCTTCAAAAAAACTTATTCTCACTTTATAATAAGCTTTTCAACAACATCCTTAATTTTTTGCGGTTTATCATATTTTTAAATTCCTCTACAAATCTAGTTTTCCTTAAAAATCAAAAAAGACTCACCAACTCAACTAACAAACTGATATCTATATTCCAAATAATTGAATACTTCTACTTATATTAATTTTTAGTATTTCTTTTTTTTTTTTGAGGATTTTTTTAGTATTTCAATATATCAACTACTTGTTTTTTTAAACTAATAATGAACTCTATAAATCAATAACTAGGGCGTCAATTTCAAACCCGACACGCAAACCCGACACAAACCTAACACAAAAGTAATGAATATGGGTCCGTGCTTTATGGGTCCGGTCAAAATCGGGTCGAACACAAATGACCCATCAATTAAACATGTCGGGTTTGGGTCAACCTCGCTCCGACCCGTCTAACCCGTTTGTGAATTTAAAAGAAACCTAAATAAATAATTAATTATAAGAAAAAAACAAAAAATAATACATGTCCTTAAAACTTAAATGCTAAAACATCTGTAATTATGAATGTTATTATGTTGCATGTTTTTTTGTATGTTATCCTCAAAATATGATGTATGTTA
The DNA here is from genome assembly GCA_016081115.2 of Rehmannia glutinosa. Taxonomy (NCBI): domain Eukaryota; kingdom Viridiplantae; phylum Streptophyta; class Magnoliopsida; order Lamiales; family Orobanchaceae; genus Rehmannia; species Rehmannia glutinosa. The sequence goes on along the minus strand of JABTTQ020000835.1, from coordinate 499,227 downwards.
TTTATGCAATTATATTTTTTGTATGTTGTGAATTGTGATATTTTTCATTTATTGAATAGAGTATCATAGTAGTTGATTTTAATAAAGTTAAATTTATTAAGTTCAAAATGTACATAAAAATAATTTATTAGACGAGTTAAAAATGTCGTGTCCGTGTAAACTATGAAATAAACGGGTTAGGTTTGGGTTCAATATTCTCGACACGAATAACTAAACGTGTCGGGACCAGATTAGATTATGTTGGAATTTTTGAAGTTTATTTCGTAAGGTGGATTACAAGGAAATCGTAACTATCTATTACAAAGAAAATCGAAAATTGCGAATAATAGGCGAGGCGAGTAAAAACTCTATCTCGCAAGATAAACACGTCCCCGTATAATGCCGATTTTAATGGATGTATTATCCCCAAAGATACAATAGATTCGCCCTTGAAATAGCAAAGACCGCAAATTTTAAGGCACCTTTCAAACTCGGAATGTGTAAAATCGAGTACACTTATGCAAGTACAAGAATGAAAAATGTGTATGAAGTATGTATGAAGTATGTAATCAACAACAATAATGCTCCTATTTATAGGACTTCCAATCGGGCTTTGGGGTCTCTTTTTCTCAGGGCGAACTTCGATAATGGGTTGTAACCTCCCGGGTAGTGGACACTCTTTCAATGGCCACTATATCATCGAACTTCCAAGTAGTGGGCAGAGTGGTGTTGTTTCATTTTAAAAGTTGCGCTTCAGCTTTTAAGTTGAAACTTTATTTGTTTTTATTTTTTAAAAATAAAAATAAATGTTTTATGTACAAAACTAGGCCCAATCTGTCGGGACACCTGACACGGGCTCGGCCCCTCGGCCCCGGCGCCGGGCGTGGCGGCGCGCAAGCGCCTGTGGCCTTGCCCACCACACCTCACATGTGTATAGTTATTTCATCTTGCACACTCTTACAAACCTACTTACTTATATATTGAATAAAATTAATATTTTATTCCCATGTGGATGGTGTATTTTCACCTTCCCATCATCCATTATCCCATTTCAAAGTGACTAATTTGTGGATTTTATTTCTCACTCACCACTAAATGGTTTTGAGAAGTTAAATATACTACACTCATCTACCCGAAATGTAGAATTTTATTTTAATATTTAATTCCTCCGAAATTAAATAATTAGTCACTAAAATAATTGGTCAAAGTTAGATATTAAACCATTACTTCTCAAACTAATTTCCAACAATCCCCCACATGAGTGGAAATCAAATGCAAATGAAAATACAAACTCTTGTACTCGCTTTAATTGAAACCATATTGTACCAGACAAGTAGTATGCGACTTTGAACCTTCCTTTGTAAATATCGTCGATATATCGGCGGCCTAGTGGACGAACGCCTTGAACTATTCCTCCTTCGTACACACCTAGTCAATGGCATTTACACAATATGACTTCACATTCCGTTCTTTAGTTGTGTCCTTTTGGCCATGGACAACATCTTTGGATTCATAAGTATTACATTGAAGCGACCCTCACTTCTCACTTATATAGGTGATCTCTCTTGACCGAGTAAATTTATCATTAAAAGTCCTTATGACTTAACCTTACCACAACCAACAAGTTTATTGCACTTGTTTTGCCTATGGATGGGTTAACTCGATTTACAAGTGCTTAATCGAACTTTTAAAGTTTAGTTTTCCCATTGAACCAAGTTTTGGATCTCCAAATCACAAGGTTGGGTTACCACTTTAATCGTTTCTTTAAATTGTGGATTTTAATCCCATTCTCTCTAGCAATTTACTCAATTGATCTCTGTTAAGCCCTTTGAGCGTGGTCCGCTTATGTTATCCTTTGACTTTACATAGTAAATTGATATAACACCATTAGAGATCAATTGTCTTATGGTATTATGTCTATGAAGGATCTGTCTGTACTTACTGTTATACATATTACTTTGTGCTCTCCTTATAGTAGCTTGACTATCACAAAGGAATCATCACAGAGGCAATCGGGCTTTTTCCAAAGCATGGAATATCTTCTAAGAAATTACAAAGTCATTCAAACTTTCTTCGTTAGCTTTATCAAAAGCTATAAACTCATATTTCATGGTGGATCTAGCTATACAAGTCTGCTTAGTTGATTTCCATGATGTTGTTCCTCCTCCAATAGTAAATATATATATCCACTAGTGGAGTATGAGTCCTTTGAATCAAATCCAAATAGCATCACTATACCTTTCAAGTACTTGAGGGTATTTCGAGTAGTGTATTCCATAACTCGGGTGTATTTTAAATATCTTAGTACCCTAGTTAGTGATTTCCAATGCTCTTGACTTGGATTACTTGTATACCTACTCAACTTGTTTTACAGGATAGGCAAGATCCGGATGTGTACAATTTGTAATGTACATCAAACTGTTAGTCCAAGTGGCTACGATAATCTAGAGGGGGTGAATAAATTATCTCGGTTTTTCAGATTTTGCCCTCTTTTTCAAAAATTCAAGCAAAGACGAAATGCTAAGTGCGAAAAATAAATAGCACACTTCGATTTATAGAGGTTCAACCCACCTAGGGCCTAATCCTCTACCACCCCAAAGATATCCGGGATGTATTTCAAAAAGAAAAAGATTTTATTAATTACCAAAATTAATAATACAACACCTTGAGGATTGCCACAACCCTCTTACAACACCTTAAGGATTACCACAATCCTTTTACAACACCTTTGAGGATTACCACAATCCTCTTTCACCACCTTTGAAGAGTACCACACTCTTCAAACACCTATCACCTAGATCACCCAAGTGTATTCTTACCACAAGAATACTCACAAGGATGTCTTGTGTTGAATGATAACCAAAATCAAGATTACAACTCAATGATGAATGATACAATATGAGTACAAGTGTAATCAAGAATTGAAAGCCTAGACCTCAAATATGTGCAAGTGAAAGTGCTTAGCTAATACAACAAGATATATGAAAGTGTTTGCTTGTTTGCTCTTTTTTGTGTAATGTATTGTATCTTGTTGCTTGAATGAAGCCTCTATTTATAGGAGAGGTCTTGGCTTTGATTTCTAGACATTCGCTCTTCCTTGGGGAGTGATTTGCTTTGCAAAAGAAACCATTTAAAATCATCAATATAGTAGAAATCAATCCCACAAATTAGGAAAAACTGTCAAAATGCAACGGATAGTTTCTTTGATAAACCAGGGTTCGACCATCCACGCAGAGATAAGTTTCAAATTGGTTTTCTCGCGATTTTTACACAGGGGTCGGTCGGAGGGTTCGACCGGTCGCCTTTGATCTTGACCGGTTGGGGTAGTTCAAAAATCGAACAGAGAAGACAAACATTTGAGAGGGCACTCCCGTGGGACCGGCCGCCAGGTCAACCGGTGGCCCCCACCGGTCGACGGTCGCCCTCCCTCTTTTTTTTTCTACGTCCCTTTTTCTCGTTTCAAAATTCAACTCGGTATGGGTTGCCCTATATAGGCGACCGTCGAGCTGAAACAAATATGTTGTCCAATTTTTTATCGAAAATTAACTCCAAGAAATACTCCGAAAAATAGTAAAAATATTTTAAATCGATCGAAAGTATTTAGACAATATTTAGGTGTTAGTCCAAATGGCTACGATAATCTAGAGGGGGTGAATAGATTATCTCGGTTTTTCGATTTTACCCTCTTTTTCGAATAATCAACCAAAGACGAGAATGTAAATGTGGAAATAAAAACAACACTGTCGATTTAAAGAGGTTCAACCCACCTGTGCCTAATCCTCTACCACCCCAAAGATATCCGGGATGGATTTCAAAAGAAAAAAAGATTTTATTAATTTACCAAAAATTAATACAACACCTCTTGAGGATTACCACAACCCTCTTACACCACCTCGAGGATTACCACAATCCTTTTACAACACCTTTGAAGATTACCACAACCTTCAAACACCTATCACCTAGATCACCCAAGTGTATTCTTACCACAAGAATACTCACAAGGATGTCTTGTGTTGAATGATGACCAAAATCAAGATTACAACTCAATAATGATTGATACAATATGAGTACAAGTGTAATCAAGGATTGAAAGCCTAGACCTCAAATTTGTGCAAGTGAAAGTGCTAAGGCTAATACAACAAGATATATGAAAGTGTTTGCTTTGTTTGCTCTTTGCTTGTATGGAGTGTTGTGTCTTGTTGCTTGAATGAAGCCTCTATTTATAGGAGAGGTCTTGGCTTTGATTTCCGGACATTGCTCCTCCTCGGGGAGTGATTTGCTTTAAAGAAACCATTTAAAATCATCAATATAGTCATAGAAATCAATCCCACAAAATAGGGAAAAGTCTGTGCAGCAAAAACGCAACGGATAGTTTGTCATTGTCAAACATGGGTTCGGCCGGTCACAGAGATAAGATTGAAATTGAATTTTGCGAATTTTTACACAGGGGGACCGGTCGAAGGGGGTGCGACCGTCGCCTCTCAGTGACCGGTTGCCGCTTGCGTTTTTACGAAACAGAGAAGTCTGGAACAAAAATCCAACTTGCAGTGCAATTCGCCCGCACGGTCGACCGGCCGACCACACCGGTCGCCCACACCGGTCGACCGGTCCGCTGCCGCTTTTTTTTTTTCTTACGTCCCATTTTCTGTTTCAAAACTCAACTCAGTACGGGTTGCCCTATAGGGCGACCGGCCGAGCCTGAAACAAAAGTGTTGTCCAATTTTAAATCGAATATTAACTTCAAGAAATACTCCAAAAATAGTAAAAACATTTTAGATCGATCGGAAGTGTTGGGACAACATTTAGGGACATTGTTTTGGTATAAAACTCATTTGAACAAAATCATCAAAATCATGATAAAAACATTTATCTAACAAACTCCCCTTTTTGATGATTACAAACCAAAACAATTTTCAAGAGGACGATTTCAAAAACAAAATAATTTTCCTAGGTTTATGAGTAAACTATCCGTTAAAAACATTTTACAAAAGCTCCCCTATCAACAAGCACATTAAGAAGAAATATTGCATAAGCTAGAAGCACAAGCTTTTACAAAATAAACAATAACTCCATGAGCTTAGAAGCTCCCCTGTTACAAATACTTATTATCCATGCAAACAAGTTCATAAAACAATCATTGGATCGAGTTTTCTTCACAACTTATGGCCTTAATAAGCCATAGCTTGTAGCTTCTATCATGAGCTTTTATTAGCTTCTTTGAGCTAACGAGCCAATTTCTTGTTTCTCCCCCTTTGGAATCATCAAAAAGAATGTTAGGATGATAGAAACATCATAGAAGTATATCAAAGTGCGCAAAGAAATGGTTTATCAACCATTGAGCAATTTAGCTTAAAAACCAAGGAAAATGGGAGAAATGTATCATGAAGAGTTCATACGCTCGTTTTATTTCCCAAAACATGATCTCAATGAGTATAGAAGACTTTTGGAAGCGAGAGAATCATGTAGAAGTTGAAATTTTCATTGAAACATTTCATCGAACACATTGTGGGCGTGAAAATAAAAAGAGTTGTATATAGCCCTTGTAAATGATCCAAGCCAAAAATTTCATCACCAATCCACATCAAACATCATACAATACAACATAATAACTAATCTCAACAAGATCATAAGCAAAAATTATCAAGAAATATACAAGAAAGCCATAAACTCAAGGTTCAACCCAATTGAGCAAAGTAAGGAAAATTCTTACCATTTGATCGGAAAAGATGAGCAATGATGATGATAAACATGCTATATAAGGTCCAAGATATAAATGGAATGCATAAAAATCAATTTTGAGTGACAATAGTGTGCATTTGGCAAAGGGGACGAATAATGGCAAAAAGAAGTAAAATCACAAATGTCAAGACAGAATCGAACTTAAACCAAAATTTAGCCTAGGGCGACCGGTCGTGGTTGAGGGCGACGGTCCGACGTTGAGGGCGACTTGCCCTCAACCTCTTCAAATTTCACTGTTTGACAAATTTTTCAAAATCCGAATTTTCAACCAAAAATCCGATTTTTCGCCCCTAAGTTTTAAAAACATGCAAAATGCAAACGTAGACCTCATTCAATATGCATTATGCCTAACCGAGCTCGTATTGACGCAAAAGTTTCGGAAGTTAGCGGTTTTGTAAAAATGTCCGCTAATTGATCTTGAGATGGCACAAACGATATCTCAATTTTTCGCTTTGAAACACAATCCCTTAGAAAATGATGTCGAATCTCAATATGTTTAGTACGGTTATGATGAACCGGTTTTGAGCAATATTTATAGCGGATATATTATCACAAAAGATAGGTACGTTTTCAAAAGAGCATTTGTAATCCGCTAAGGTTTGTTTCATCCAAAGAAGTTGAGTACAACAAAATGCGGCGGAAATATATTCGGCTTCCCGTTGAAAGAGAAACACAATTTTGCTTCTTTGAAAACCAAGAAACTAGGCAATCGCTTAAAATTGACATGATCCGAAAGTACTTTTCCGATCATCAATATTACCCGCATAGTCCAATCACTATAACCTTTAAGAGAAAAGATTTCATTCTTTGGATAAAATAAACCATATTGAATAGTGCCTTTCAAATATCGAAAAATCCGTTTAACGGCACTCATATGAGATTCTTTTGGATTGCTTTGAAAACGAGCACATAGGCATACGGCATGAAGAATGTCCTGGTCTACTAGCGGTTAAATAAAGTAAACTACCAATCATACCTCGATACTTGGATTCATCAACCGCCTTGCGCTTTTTCATCTTTGTCAATTTTGACATTGGTTGCCATAGAGTCGAGACGGTTCTTCCTTCTTCAATGCCGAACTTCTTCAAAAGTTCTTTTGTATACTTTGATTGCGAAATATAAATACCTTCTTGGCATTGCTTAATTTGAAGTCCAAGGAAGAAGTTTAGCTCCCCATCATACTCATCTCGAATTCACCTTGCATTAACTTGGAGAATTTCTTGCACAAAGATTCATTAGTAGCACCAAAGATAATATCATCAACATAAATTTGCACAAGTAAACAATCTTGCCCTTTTTCAAAAACAAAGAGTGTAGTATCAACTTTACCTCTTGTAAAACCATTTTGCAAAAGAAAAGAGCTAAGTCTATCATACCATGCACGGTGTGCTTGTTTTAAACCATACAAAGTCTTTTTAAGTTTATAAACATCATTAGGCCTAGAAAAATTTTCAAACCCCCTGAGGTTGTTTTACATAGACTTCTTCTTGAATAATACCATTTAAGAAAGCGGATTTAACATCCATTTGGTAAAGTTTGAAATTTTTGAAACAAGAATAGGCAAGTAAAATACGAATAGCTTCTAAACGTCTTTCGGTGCAAAAGTTTCATCATAGTCAATACCTTCTTCTCGACAATACCCTTGAGCTACTAACCTTGCCTTATTTCGAACAATGTTGCCTTGATCATCAAGTTTGTTCCGAATACCCATTTTGTACCAATAATTGTTTGAGATGGAGGACAAGGTACTAATTCCCATACATCATTTCTTTCAAATTGATTCAACTCCTCTTGCATTTCCAAAAACCAATCTTCATCCTCAATAGCTTCCTTAGCATTTTTAGGCTCTTTTTGAGATATAAGAGCTTTCTCGGCAAAATTCCTTCGAGTCATTACTTTATCAAGGGGATCACCAATAATAAGATCTTTTGGGTGATCTCCCCTTAAATTTCAATGCTACGGGAAGATTCAAGTATCACCCCTATCTTCTTGAGGAACATTTGAACTTGAAGGTTGATCATATGAAATAGAAGGTTTATCATTATGAGCATCACTTTGAACAATAGGTTCAACAATATCCTCTTCATCACTATCGCATTGGGTATTCTTTCAACACCCGAGGCTTCATTAAATTTGACATGAATAGATTCTTCAACAACCATGCTAGTCTTGTTGTAAACCCGATATGCTTTGCTCTTGGTTGAATACCCCATAAATATTCCTTCATCGGCCTTAGGATCAAGTTTGTCCAATTGATCCTTAGTATTTAAAATAAAGCACTTACATCCAAATATTTTGAAATAACTAATATTTGGAGTTCTTCCTTTCCAAAGCTCATATGGAGTTTTATTCATTTTAGGACGAATATAAACTCGATTAGTGACATAGCAAGCGGTACTTACGCCGCCCAAAAATATTTTGGAAGAGAAAATTCATTGAGCATGGACCGACTCATTTCTTGTAGCGTCCGATTCTTCCTTTCTCACACCATTTTGTTGAGGTGTCCTTGAGCCGAAAAATTGTGCGTATATCCCTTGGTTTCACAAAAGACTCTAAACTCACCGTCAAATTCTCCGCCGATCACTTGAATAGTTTTAATAGTATCTTCCTTTTCATTCTCAATGCGTCTACACAACTTAACAAACTCATTAACGGCATCGCTTTTATTTGCAAGAAAAAGAGCCCAAGTGTATCTAGAAAAATCATCGACAATAACGAAAGTGTAATGTTTTCCACTTAGACTAGCCGTACCAATATCCCCATACAAATCAAGGTGAAGCAATTGTAGGGGTTTGGTAGTGGAAATTTCATTTTTGGGCTTAAAACTACTCTTAACTAATTTGTTCTTTTGACAAGTGTCACATAAGCCAAGATTTTCAAAATTCAATTTGGGTAGTCCTTTTACATGTTGGTTTTTGTAAATATTTTTCAAATTCTTGTATCCAACATGTCCGAGTCGCCTATGCCATAAACTCGTTAAATCGTTATTGGCGACAAGACAAGAAACATTTTGACTAACCAAATCACTAGTACAAATTTTGTAAAGATTGCCTTTTCTATTTGCTTCACAAATAATATTACCATTTTTAAGAATAAGGCATTTTTCTTTATTAAAAGAAACATCATAATTTGAATCACAAAGTTGGCTAACACTTATCAAATTAAACTTAAGCCCTTCTACTAAAAGAACATTACAAAGAGAGAAAGAAGAGTTACCAATTTCTCCATTTCCAAGAATTTTTCCTTTGCCATTGCCGAACATGACCATACCCTCTTCTTGGAGCTTGATGTTGGTAAAAAGCTCTCTCCTCCCGGTCATATGGCGTGAACATTCGCTGTCCACGAGCCATTTCGAATCCTCCATGGTTGTTATAGCCCCTATTACCTACAAAATCATTTCTTTTAGGTACCCTATAATTTTGGGGTCCATGGGGGTTAGTTTTGAGACCTTTGGGTCTCCAAATATAACTAGAGCTATTTCTCAATTTGCAATTATTAGCATAATGTCCAATTTTGCCACAATAAAAACAAGTAGGAGTATGAGAGCTACTAGCACGTATGAAAGTCGGACCTTGGTTATTTTTCTTAAAGACTTTTTGAAATGGTTTGTAACCAAGTCCTTGTTTTGAATGCTCACCTCTTTGTGCATCTAAAATTTTAGTAACCTTATCCGTGCTTAAATTAAAACGATGCACATCCTTTTTCAAATTATCAATATCATTAGTGAGCATTTGTTTCTCGGTTTCAAGAGTTTGAATTTGAGTAAGGGTAATAGCATGAACATGATCAAGAGTCTCATAAGATGTAAATAATTTATCCTTTTCTATTTTAAGCTCTTTATGCTCCTTCTTTAAACTCTTGTATTTAACAATTAATTTTTGAAATTCATTTTGCAACTCATCAAAATCACATTGCAATTCATCAACTAAGGAGGAGGTAGAGGAGTTAGAGCGTACCTCATTATTTTCATCGTCCCATAGCCATAAGACCATGTTCGGTTTTACCTTCCTCGTCGGATGTCTCGAGTAGCTCATCCCAAGTTTTGACATCCGCATTTAGAGCCTTCTTTTTCGGAAAAAGCTTCTTTTCTTTTGTTCCTCCTCATTGAGTTTTGGGCAATCGGCTATGAAGTGCCCGGGCTTTCCGCACTTAAAGCAAGCATTATCTCTTGGTTTTCTTGCTTTATTTTTATTCACAAATTTTGCAAATTTTCGAACAAGTGCGGCCGTCTCCTCCTCATCATCATCATTATCATAGTATGCATTATTAGAAGAGGAAGCAAGACCTTTAGGAATATTTTGCATACCCGATTGATTGATGGTTGGTTTGGTATTTTTCCTCTCCTTGAGATAGACTTCATAGATGAGGAGGTTCCCGATGAGCTCGTCAAACTTGAGTGTCTCAAGATTTTGTGCTTCCGTGATTGCCGTCACCTTTTCGGACCATGAGCCGGGAAGAGCATTCAATACCCTAGTCACTTTGTCTTCTTCGGAGATGACTTTACCGAGGGCCACAAGAGGATTGACAATGTTGTCAAGCCTTTCCACCATCTTGGAGATGCTTTCACCATCATACATGTTAAAGTTTTCAAAGTCTTTAACAAGCATGGTCTTTCTAGCTTGCTTGACCTTCTTTGTCCCTTCATATATAGTCTCCAATTTTTCCCAAACCTCATGTGCCGACCTTATGCCTCGTATGCGATTGTACTCGGTGGCGGTAAGTGAGCAATGCAAAATATTTAAGGCCTTACCGTTTAGAGAAAAGCCTTCTTATCATTTTCATCGAACTCCTTGAAAGGTTTAGGAGTCGAGGTGCCATCCTCCATTTTTTTTTGTTGGTTGATCAACTCCTTCAATAACCACATTCCATATGTCAAATCCGCACCCTTGTAGAAAGCACTCCATACGGTCTTTCCAAAATGCGTAGTTGTTGGCGTCGAACAATGGTGGCTTGTTGGTGGAGGCGCGGTGGTGAGATAAGCGTCATTCGTAGCCATGGATCTTTCCTCTTTACTCGGAACGAGCTAGCCAAAAGAGTTTGGCTTTGATACCACTTGTTAGTCCAAGTGGCTACGATAATCTAGAGGGGGTGAATAGATTATCTCGGTTTTTCGATTTTGCCCTCTTTTTCGAATAATCAACCAAAGAGAATGTAAATGCGGAAATAAAACAACACTCGTCGATTTAAAGAGGTTCAACCCACCTAGGGCCTAATCCTCTACCACCCCAAAGATATCCGGATGGATTTCAAAAGAAAAAAGATTTTATTAATTTACCAAAAATTAATACAAAGACCTTGAGGATTACCACAACCCTCTTACACCACCTCGAGGATTACCACAATCCTTTTACAACACCTTTGAAGATTACCACAACCTTCAAACACCTATCACCTAGATCACCCAAGTGTATTCTTACCACAAGAATACTCACAAGGATGTCTTGTGTTGAATGATGACCAAAATCAAGATTACAACTCAATAATGATTGATACAATATGAGTACAAGTGTAAATCAAGGATTGAAAGCCTAGACCTCAAATTTGTGCAAGTGAAAGTGCTAAGGCTAATACAACAAGATATATGAAAGTGTTTGCTTTGTTTGCTTTTTGCTTGTATGGAGTGTTGTGTCTTGTTGCTTGAATGAAGCCTCTATTTATAGGAGAGGTCTTGGCTTTGATTTCAGGACATTGGCTCCTCATTGGGGAGTGATTTGCTGCAAAAGAAACCATTTAAAATCATCAATATAGTTTGAAAATCAATCCCACAAAATAGGGAAAAGCTGTCAAAAAACGCAACGGATAGTTTCTTTGTCAAACATGGGGTTCGACCGTCACAAGAGAGATAAGATTGAAATTGAATTTTGCGAATTTTTACACAGGGGGACCGGTCGAAGGGGTGCGGCCGGTCGCCCTCACCGTGACCTGTTGCCTTGACGTTTTTCGAAACAGAGAAGTCCGGAACAAAAAATCCACTTGCATGTACAGGTCGCCCGCCGGTCGGCCGTCGAACACCGCCGCCACCCACGATCGGCCGCCGCTTTTTTTTTTTTTACGTCCCATTTTCTGTTTCAAAACTCAACTCAGTGCGGGTTGCCCTATAGGGCGGCCGGTCGAGCTGAAACAAAAGTGTTGTCCATTTTTAAATCGAATATTAACTTCAAGAAATACTCCAAAAAATAGTAAAAACATTTTAGATCGATCGGAAGTGTTGGGACAACATTTAGGGACATTGTTTTGGTATAAAAACTCATTTGAACAAAATCATCAAAATCATGATAAAAACATTTATCTAACATTAGGGACATTGTTTTGGTTTAAAAACTCATTTGAACAAAATCATCAAAATCATGATAAAAATATTTATCTAACACAAACTTTCTAAAACATTCGAGTATTCCAACCGAGGCTCTTGGTTCATCTTTATTTACTACCGATTTATACTCAAATCAATGGGCACTTTGCATGGTGGACCATCAAAAGCATTGAACTTCTTGAGCACTTTCTCCACATAGTGGGATTGGATTGTTTAAGCTAATTCCTTCGGATGTTTTGCCAATTTTGATTCTCGAGAATCATATCAAGAATTCCCATGTCTTTCATGTCAAAATTTCTTTTTAACATATTCTTAGTGTCTATGATTATATCATGACTACTACCCATTATTAACATATCGTCTACGTATAGATAAACTATAACAAACGCATTTGATGTGCCTTTAACATAAACACACTTGTCACATTCGTTGATATTAAAGCCATTTGACAACATCGTTGTGTCAAACTTAAGATGCCACTTTGTTTGGGCTTGTTTAAGTCCATACAAAGATCTTATCAATTTGCACACCTTTTTCTCTTGACCAGGTGCTACAAATCCTTCAGGTTGTTCCATATATATTTCTTCTTCCAATTCACCATTTAAAAATTCAATTTTTACATCCATTTGGTGAATCTCGAGATTGTGCAAAGCAGAATCACAATAAGCACCGAATGGATGCAATTCTTATTACAATTGAATATGTATTAAATAAATCACTTGCTTTTTTTTGTTTGAATCCTTTAGCCACTAACCCGACTTTATATTTATCAATAGTTCCATATGTCTTATATTTGTTTTTAATATCCATTTACACCGTAAAGGTTTACTACCTGCGCAGGAGATCAACCAACTCCTGGTATGATTTTGTAAAATAGATTCTATTTCACTATTGATGGCTTCTTTCCGGAGCGGAGCGGGGACTAGACAGAGCCTCTTTAACTCGTAGTTGGCTCATCGTCCTAACAAGTAAGTGATAAAATCAGACCAAATGATGTAGCAGTTTTAGTCTTTTTACTTCGTCTTAGTTCTTCACTCCTTGTGAAGAACTACTTGCTTTCTCATAAGTTCTTTTGTTAGAACTTATTTCAATCCTTTTCTTTACAAGGATATACATTTTCAAGAAATATTACATTTCTTGAGTCAATTATGGTACCTTCGAAATTTCGACTTGTGTGCCAAGAACCGATATGCACTATCTTGTTATATGTATATCCTATAAAAATACAATCAACTGTCTTTGGGCCAATTTGTACTTGTTTAGGTTCGTATTGCTACCTTAGCCAAACACCTCCACACTTTAAGGTATTTATAAGATAGCTTATGATTTTTCCACAATTCATAAGGTGTCCTATTTTTTTCCTTTAAGTGAGATTTTATTTAAAATGTGGTTTCTTTGTTAAAATAGCTTCTCCCACATGTTCGAGGTAGCCCAGAACTAATCAACATGGCAAGTTCAATTTTTACATTCAACAATGACATTAGATTGTGGTGAATATGGTGCGATAGTTTGATGAATTATTCCCCACTAGTTACATAATTCTTCAAAAGGTGCAATATATTCTTTACCTCTATCACTCAATTATTTTAATCCTACGCCAAGTTGATTTTCAACCTCATTTTTATAAATTTTTAGGGCTTCCAATGCTTCATCTTTGCTTCTTAATAAATATAAGTATCAAAATCTTGTGCAATCATCAATAAGAGTGATGAAATATTTTTTACCACCTCTAGTTTGAACAAATTTCGATCACATATATCAATATGTATCAATTCTAGAGGTACTTGTATTTCTTTCCACATAATGAAAAGGTAATTTAGTCATCTTAGCTTCAATACTGATTTCGCATCTCTTTTCGTAATCAATTTTTGAAGTTGGAAGTAATTCCAAGTTCATTAAGCTTTTATAGCATTTAGATTAACATGTCCTAATCTAACATGCCACAAATCGAATACTCAAGCATATGAACGAAGTAGGCTCAATTTTATTGCTTTGCTTGAATCGGTTACAAAAGAATCGCCATTACATTCATTTTGAAATCCATTACACGATAACATTTTCCTAGAGTCTGTGTCCAAACTTAGTTAAAATAAATTTTTCGACTCAAACATCGATCTAAAACCATGGTTTATAAGAAGAGATCCCGACACTAGATTCTTCCTGATTTACGGGACATGAAGAACATCCTTCGTAGCGACTCTTTTCCGAAATGAGCTTCCCAACCACGTTGCCAAAACCTGCAACATCAGAAGAGGAAGAATTACCCATATTAAGTTTTCTACCTGTACAAGGGGTGTAGGTAGAGAACGCATCCTTGTCAGAACAGACATGTCGAGTGGCCCCCGTGTCAACATACCACTCTCTTGGATTATCCACAAGGTTTGCCTCAAAAACCACTGCAGATAGATCCATATCAGTCAGCTCTTGGATCACACCACTGTGCTCAACCACATTAGCATTAAAGTCATCTATATTTTGGTTTTTTAGGAAGCCGATAGTCCTTAGCCATGTGGTTGGGCTTACCACAATTGTGACAATTTCCTGTAAACGACTTTTTGTTTACAGGCTTCTTCCATTGTAGTTGTTGTTATTGTCACGTTTCCTTTTGCTTTGTTACTAGAACTGCCATGTTCTAGCAAATTCACCTTTGCATCAACAACACCCTTTTCAAACATTGAATCTAATTTTTTATTACCTTCCTCAATTCAAACGCATAATTAGCTCTTCAAGATTTATTTCTTTTCGCTTGTGCTTCAACTAATTTTTGAAGTCCTTCCATCTAGCGATAATTTTTCAATCGTGCACTCCACTTGAAAGCTTCATCTAATTTCATTCCTTCGCACGAATATCATGCATAATTAATCGCAATTCTTGAGCTTGATCTATGACAGTTCTAGAATCCACCATCTTGAAATCTAGAAACCTGCCAACCACGAACTTCTTGGAACCAGCGTCCTCGTTTGATATTTCTTTTCCAAAGAATCCCGAGCTCCTTGGAAGATTTCACTTCACTATACACATTGTATAGCGAATCGATATCCATTTAGTATGTAGTTGCGGCACGCGAAGTCACCCTAGCCCCAAGCATCGAAGGCAAAGACGTTTCTCATTGTTGGTTTCATTTTCTTCTACCACGGTGGATCCTCCTTCGAACTTAGCGAGGCTCAACGTGGTCGATAAAATAACATCTTAGATTGCCATCTCTTGAAATCGCACGGAAAATTTTTCCTCGCTTCTCAAAGAAAGCGTAGGGAACATTCACCCTTGAAGAGACGCCATCGTTTACGAAAAACAAACAATGTTTATCTTGCGTTGTTGGAATTTTTGGAGTTTATTTCGTAAACTGGATTACAAGGAAATCAGAATTATCTATTACAAAGAAAATCGAAAATTGCGAATAGTTGAGGCGAGTAAAAATTATATCCGCAAGATAAACATGTCCCGTATAAAGACGACGAACAGACGTGTTATCCCCAAAGATACAACAACTTCGTCCTTGAAATAGCAAAGACCGCAAATTTCAAGGCACCTTTCAATCGGAATGTGTAAAATCGAGTACACTTATGCAAGTAGAAGAATGAAAAATGTTATGAAGTATGTAATCCGAACAACAACAATGCTCCTATTTATAGGACTTCCAACCAGGCATCGTGGTCTCTTTATCGCAGGGCACTCCTTCAATGACCACTATGTTGTAACTCAAGAGTAGTGGGCGAGTGGTGTTGTTTCATTTTAAAAAGCCGCAATTTCACTTTTAAGTTGTAACTTTATTTGTTTTTATCCTTTAAAAAATAAAACAAATGTTTTTCAGACAAAACTAGGCCCCCAAATCGGGACACGGACACGGGCTCGGCCCTTGCCCACGGTCCCGGCGCGCTTGTGCGCGCTTTGGCCTTGCCCACCACATCTCATATGTGTATAATTATTTCATCTTGCACACTCTTACAAACCCACTTACTTATATGTTGAATAAAAATAATATTTTATTCTCATGTGGGATGGTGAGTGCTTTTCACGTTCCCATCATCCATTATCTCATTTCCAAGTGACTAATTTGTGGATTTTATTTCTCACTCACCACTAAATGGTTTTGAGAAGTTAAATATTCCACACTCATCTACTCGAAACGTAGAATTTTATTTTAATATTTAATTACTCAAATTAAATAATTTGTCACTAAACAAATTGGTCAAAGTTAGGTATTAAACATTACTTCTCAAACCAATTTCCAACGGCTTATTCTAACCTACAAACCCGAACTCAACTCAAATTGCCACCTCTATCCACAACCATTACTTTAAAAACAATTAAATTAATATACCAAAAGTTTTCACTTTGTCTAACTTTATTTGAAAAAGTTGTCCACATTCTCTGCAAAAGCACTCTTGTCCACTTGGAAATGCTATTTAACTACAACAAAACGGAAATTAAATAACAATAATATACTCAACTCCTTCATTTCTACATATGCTACAACAATACATACAAAAACACACACACACACAGAGAGCTGAGCTTAGAAAGAGTCGTTAATGGCGGGAAAGCTGCTGTCACTGTCATGCATAAGAAGCGAAATCAGGAACCCTAGTAAAGGCAATATGGTCATCATCTCATCTGATGAAGAAAAATGCATGCAAGGATCAGAAACAAAGGCTTTATTCTCAGTCACCGGAATGACGTGCTCCGCCTGCGCCGCCTCCGTGGAGAAGGCCGTCAAACGCCTCTCCGGAATCAAGGACGCGGTGGTTGACGCCCTCAACCACCGCGCACAAGTTACGTTTTGTCCGGCTTTTGTCAATGTAAGTTTATACTTATATCGTGTTTATGGTTTTTTTTTTTTTTCTCGACCCAGAGATCACCACACTGGATGCAGATGGGATGACCCCATATTTTTTTAAACTATGGGATCCGTCTTTTCCATGGGTAATCCTAATATCGGGGTAGGAGAAACCCAACTCTAACACTCTGTGTTATTGAGGAACCTAGAACCTCATGCTTAATTTTATTTCTAAGTCCTATTTATACTCCGAAACTCTTGAATTTTATGTTTCAATTTAGGCTTCATTCTGGATGAATTGTGTTTGGATGAATGAATAAGAATGAATATTATATAAGTTTGAAAATCAGATTATCTTTGGTTGAGTAGTTTCAAAATAGTATTTTTATGTATAAAATAATAATTTGAAAAGTTGAAAGCGGTGGGATTCATTTTCAGATTTTAATTTGAATATATAATATATATTATATTTGTATGATTGTAGGTGATGGACCCGACATGTATAATTGGATGAAAAAGATGATAAGTAACGTAGGGTAGTCTATATAATTGATAAAATTATAAGTTTAAAATATTATTTTAAATAAAAAATAAAAAGTGAAAATAATTATTTCAATTGGAATATTTATTAACAAATATGATTCATTTCTGAATTGTTGGAAAATAGAAATTGACACTTATAAACATAAACAAATAAAGCCTTCGATTCCTTTTTTTTTTTTTGTTAGTCATTGTAGTTAATTTCAAATACATACTCTCTGCAGCCATTTGAATCTTTCCCCAAATATTACCCTCAAATCCAAATCCTTTAATCTGAATGCAACCTTATTCATCAAAATTTTATTAAGGAAACTGTTGTACTTTTATTAAATGCCCACCTGGTGTGAACCCTTTTTGCTCCATATAGAAGGGATGAGTTCTTTTATTTTAAATGATGTTCAATTTCAAATTTCATCGCATATGTGATTTACATGTGTATAAGAATTACCATTTCAATTTTGAAGCATAAAATTGTGGGTTTTTATAAGACAAATGGTTAATTACAAAAAATACCCTTGAGGTTTGACTAAATTACAAAAAGACCCTGCTAGCTTTCAAAATTACAAAATATACCCCCAATATTTTTTTTGTCTAATATTTAAATCTTTCGTAAGCAAAAATATTTCAAAACCCCTCATATTTATAAAAATATTGTAGTTTACCCCTTAATTTTAACACTCGAATCAAACCTCATGGGTAGTTTTTGTAATATTAGAAGTTAGCTGGGTTTTTTTTTTTTTGTAATTAGGTCAAACGTCTGGGTTACTTTTTGTAATTATGTCTAAGACAAATGATAAAATAGGAGATCAAATATCATTTTAGAATAGAAAATCTAATCCATATGCGTGGTCATCAAAGTTTCATTTTTGGACCTTAGTCTTATTCAGATTTTCGATTTATGTTTCTATACTAATATATACATATTTTGTTGGAATTTGCTCCTTGTACTACTATTTTCCACTGGTGAGATTTCTGCTTGCATTAGAAGAAGCCATATAAAACTATAAAGATACTTTTTGTTTCTGGATAATATGTGCCTACACATCTTGATATTGCGTGTACGAAAAACGAACATATTTATTAAAAAAGGATGAACCCCATCTCTCGGGGCCTTTACTCGTCCCTGCCTTCTAGAGTTTCAGAGAGGATGTGACGGGTTATACCAACTAGTCAGTCTTTTAGGCGCCAAAGACCGAGTCACCACACAAGAAGTCCTCCTCCACCCTCAAATCGTTACTGAGGGATTCGAACAACCACACACGGGTGCCAAAGCAAGTAGACATCACGTCACCCAAAGTCCTTTACTGGGTTGAAATATGTCCCAAGGGCAACGAAGGATCTTGCCTCGCACCTTGAGGTCCCCGGGTTCGAATCTCTCCAAATGATATTAACTAGAACCATTCCTCTCAAAAATCCCTCCATATACGTAGAGCCAAGCGGTGTAAACTAATCCGTAGGGTCAGGCCGAGTTGGAGTTTCTTGTGGTGGGGACCGTAGTGCTTGGTGGGATGGCTAGTATAAAAATTTATCCTCCAAAGTTTAAAACGAACATATTTATTGCTAATATGAAACTTGGAAGTATGAGTGGACACTATGAAGGCTTTTTCACTTTATCTTCCAGCTGATAACATAAATAATTAGAAAGCTTTTGCTTATTGTAACTTTGGACCTACCCACTAATCAGACATAAAGTTTGCCAAAGTATATAAAATTTGTTAAATATTTCTAGGATTTATTGATACCACTTCAGTAGAAGTTTGGTCCTTTATGTTAAAGGTGATGTTTAGAGATCAATATTGATGCCATTGGTATATGATTCTACCATATGTCGCATTGACAAGACATCGGGAGAAAAAAATCACAATTTTCAGTGTCCGCAAATGCCAGCTTTTGCTTCTAATTCTCGCTTCATTTAATTAGAATTGAAAAGCAAGAAGATTGGTGCTTTAGAATTTTTATTCTCCTTCCTGGTTTGACTTTTTGCGTACAAATGAAATCACTTTTACAACTTCTCCACTAAACACTCTATACTAACTTAATCAATTTTTAGGTTCCATTTGCGAACACCGCCAACTTTTGATTCTCAAGTACCTGTCGCTTTTGCTGCAAAAATTACTTCCACCAAAAGCAGAAGTGTTTGCAAACACTCCCATTAAGGCAAATCTTTGTATTGCCACAACAATATTGGTTTTCACAAGTTTAATGCAACTTGAGGTTAAATAAGGCACTTGTTCTGTTCTGCAGATAGTCTCAGTCCTCACTTTTAAGGTACTGCTACCCAATATAAGTTGAAGAGTCTAGATTGCATTGAGATGTCATAAGATTATCAATATTGGTTGAAAGTATAATATCATTTTTATTTAAAACTTCAATCATAAGATTATCAATATTGGTTGAAACTATAATATCATTTTTATTTAAAACTTCAATCTCCTATTGTCTGATGAGTCTACCCAATTTTAGATTGCATTGAGATGTCATACAGACTATGTCATAACGAGAAATTTCATGTTTCACAAAAACACAGGAGGAAAAAATCCGCGAGGCAATCGAAGATGCCGGCTTTCAAGCCAAACTGATCACAGAAGAGATAACAAATGAGCGATCAACTCAAGTTTGCCGAATTCGTATACAAGGACTCAACTGCATTTCATGTTCCATGACTCTGGAATACTATCTATCATCAATGCACGGCGTACAAAAAGCGCTAGTCGCGTTATCTAGCGAACACGCCGACATCCATTACGATCTGAAAATTGTAGCCTACAACCAAATCTTGAAGCAATCGAAGACATTGGATTCAAGGCATACTAATCAGCAATGGTGATAACAAATGCAAAACACAACTCCATGTCGATGGATTACAAACCGAAAATTCAATGACAATGATTGAAAATGCTCTAAGAGCATTGCCAGGAGTTGAGGAAGTTAACTTTGAACCAGAGCTAAGAAAGTTATCGATTTTGTACGAACCGGATTTGACAGGACCGAGAGATTTCATCGAAACTATTCGATCTTCCGGTTTTAAGGCCGTGATTTTTAACGAAAAAGGGCGAAGGGAAACTCATCGAGACGATGAAATCAAACGATACTATAAATCTTTTCTCTGGAGTTTACTTTTCACAATTCCTGTTTTTTTAATGTCCATGGTGTTTATGTACATCCCTGGTATGAATCATGTGCTGGACACTAAGGTGGTTAACAATCTTAGCATTGGGGAGATTTTGAGGTGGATATTAACTACACCGGTTCAATTCATCATCGGTCGACGGTTTTATATTGGCGCGTACAAAGCGTTAATCCGTGGCGCGCAAATATGGATGTCTTGATTGCACTAGGAACTAATGCTGCTTATTTTTATTCGGTCTATTCGGTTTTGAGAGCTGCTGTTTCTCCGAGTTTTGAGTCGACTGATTTTTTCAAACGAGTTCGATGCTAATTTCATTTATATTACTAGGGAAGTATTTGGAGGTTTTTGGCTAAAGGAAAAACATCTGAAGCTATAGAGAAGCTTATGGACTTGTCTCCTCAGGAAGCTACGCTTTGACGATGGACAGAGAAGGAAATGTGCTGAATGAGCGAGAAATAGACGGTCGGTTAATACAAAAGAACGATGCGATGAAGGTTGTCCCTGGTGCTAAAGTACCGTGTGATGGATTTGTTATTTGGGGACAAAGTTATGTTAATGAGAGTATGATTACCGGAGAATCTAGGCCGGTGGCGAAAAGGAAGGGCGATATGGTGATCGGAGGAACGGTTAATGAAAATGGGGTGTTACATATTAAGGCGACAAGGGTTGGATCGAAAGCGCTCTATCGCAAATTGTTCGACTAGTTGAATCGGCGCAGATGGCAAAAGCTCCTGTTCAGAAATTTGCTGATCTTATTTCCAAATTCTTTGTTCCTCTGGTATGTATTAATGAATGTTTTAAGGTAGCGTTTGCAAACACCAAAAAAAAGTGATTATCAGCTTTTGCTTTAAAAAAATTATTTTTAGTGTTTGCAAATGTAGCTTTTGTTTTTGTTTATGTTACCTTTAATCCAAATCTAAAAAGTTGGGAATGTGGTGCTTCTGATTTGGAAAAGTGTTTTTGGTATTTTTGTAAATAAAAGAAGTTTGCTTTTGACATTCTTATCCTCAAATGTGAAAGATATAATATTGTCCTACTAATAACAAGAAGGGCGTTTTTGTCTTTCCATCCAAAAGCTAACAACTTCTTTCTCAACTACTTTTAGCTTCCGCGACAATAAATTACTTTTCCGAAAAGCAGAATGCTTGCAAACACTCCCTAAATTCTTGATCTGCTAATTAATCGCGTCTCTTGGCCCGAACTAAGAGTTGGTTGCTCATATGCACGTTGCAGGTTATAGTTCTTTCGATTTCGACTTGGTTTGCTTGGTTTTCTGCTGGAAAATTGAAAGGATATCCAAAATCTTGGATTCCTTCTTCTATGGATAGCTTTGAGCTTGCACTTCAGTTCGGCATATCCGTTATGGTAATAGCGTGCCCGTGTGCACTTGGCTTGGCTACTCCAACAGCTGTTATGGTTGGTACCGGTGTTGGTGCTTCTCAAGGCGTGCTCATTAAAGGTGGCCACGCGTTGGAAAGCACTCATAAGGTTCGTTTAAGTTATCGACCTTTTAGTTTGATTAGTAGATTGAAAATGGTAATAACGTATGGGAATCAAAAATCATGAAGACGAACATAATGCATCGTACTATTTATGGAGTGACAGGTGAACTGCATCGTTTTCGACAAGACGGGAACTCTCACTATTGGGAAGCCGGTGGTGGTCGACTGCAGGCTCTTGAAAGATATGAGCGTTCAAGAATTTAGTTCTCTGGTTGCTGCTGCTGAGGTATGTGTATTGCATGTGATTCATATAATTTATCATGGTATTTTTCATACTACGTGTTGATGAATGATGTTTAACTAATCAGGTAAACAGCGAGCATCCACTGGCCAAGGCGATCGTCGAATATGTTAAAACGTGCAGACAAGACGAAGAGAACCCTGTTTGGCCTGAAGCCGAAGACTTCCAATCAATAACCGGACACGGTGTGAAGGCGATTGTTCGAGCAAACAAGTCCTTGTGGGAAATAAGAGTTTAATGTTGAATCACAATGTCGTTATTCCGCTGGATGCCGAAGAAATACTAGCAGAAGCTGAAAGGTCGGCTCATACCGAATTCTCGTGTCGATTGATAGGGAGCTGCATGGAATTATTGCGGTATCTGATCCATTAAAGCCTGGTGCTCGAGAAGTGATTTCCATTCTAAAGTCTATGAAAGTTAGTAGTATAATAGTTACAGGTGACAATCAGGGAACTGCAAATGCAATTGCTAAAGAAGTGGGGATAAATGCTGTTGTTGCAGAAGCTAAACCTGAGCACAAAGCAGAGAAGGTGAAGGAACTACAGGTTGTGTATCTTACACTCATTGATTGTTGTAAATTTGGATTATTTTTGTGGGTAAATTGCAATTTTAGTCCCCTAGCTATAGGAGGTGGCAATAATTGTCCTACAGATTCACGATCTGCGAAAAAGCCGCGTAGTTTCAAAAAAACAAAAATCGATTTCAGTCATTTAGTCGCCAGAAATTGTAAAATCTGCCGGAAAAATCTACGTG
The DNA here is from genome assembly GCA_016081115.2 of Rehmannia glutinosa. Classification (NCBI taxonomy): domain Eukaryota; kingdom Viridiplantae; phylum Streptophyta; class Magnoliopsida; order Lamiales; family Orobanchaceae; genus Rehmannia; species Rehmannia glutinosa. The sequence continues at coordinate 476,253 of JABTTQ020000835.1, read as the reverse complement.
TCTACATTTTGAGTCGACCGACTGAGGCGGAAACCAATTCCGCTTTACGTAACCATCATTCGGATAAGTTTTATTTCTCTAAGTTTTTCTCACAATCAACTTGCAAGTGACATGGAGGATGTTTAAATAAGCGATATTGATTTTCGCAACAGAAGGTTTGGCCAAAAATATGGGCATGTGGATTTTCCCGACAAACTTTTTGATTTTCGCGACTAAATGACCAAAATCAAGAGTTTTTTAAAAATTACTAGATATTTTCACAAATAGTGTTTTCTGATGACTATTATTACCAAATACCACCCAACTAAAATTGCAATATAGCCTTATTCTTGTATATTTGGTTCATGACATGTGTTTAGGGCATAAGCGAATCGAGTAAAACCCTACATAATACTGCTCAAACTTGTTTGAATGTTTTGTTTTTGAGTTTGGTTTCATCATTAACCGAATTGAATTGAACGAGTTTTAGTGAAATATGAATTGAGCTTGAATAGAATTGTATTTTCACACATTTAATTCTTTATTATTTACTAATTGAGTCGAGCTCGAATTTAAAGTATTATATATTATCAAAGGGAAAATGTGTTGAAGTTTGATTCATTATGTTAACGAACCGAGCTTTTTAACGATTGATCTCGAGTTAAGTATTGAATAGTATTTTCTCTCTTCTTTTTTTCCAACAGGCTGCAGGCAATGTTGTGGCAATGGTGGGAGACGGGATCAACGACTCACCTGCCCTCGTAGCAGCAGACGTGGGAATAGCGATTGGTGCAGGCACGGACATCGCCATTGAGGCGGCCGACATTGTTCTGATGAAGAGCAACTTGGAGGATGTAATAACTGCCATAGACCTGTCAAGGAAAACATTTTTCAGAATCCGACTCAACTATTTTTGGGCGTTAGGCTACAATGCACTGGGTATCCCACTTGCTGCTGGGGCACTTTTCCCTTGGACCGGATTCCGGTTGCCGCCGTGGGTTGCCGGAGGAGCCATGGCGGCCTCTTCGGTTAGCGTGGTTTGCAGCTCTCTTTTATTGAAATATTACAAGAGACCTAAGGTACTGAATACTTTACATGGAGGAAAAAATGCCCAGTAAGTTAAATCTTGGATGTTTTAAGGCTAATATTGTACCAGGGACTAAAATTGTAATATGGAAATCTAATCTGCAAATTAATTACATCAAATTCTATGTGATGCATTGTTTTTTTTTTTTTAAGTTGAGTCTTGGTTGGAGTGGGGAGATAAATTTCAAAGAATCGAAAGATACGGGGTTGAACCCCTGCTAACACCCTTATAAAAAAGGGTTACCACTGGCCCATGCTTCTGGCTAGTGGTTACATGTGATGTATTGTATATATATACATATTTAGTGTCATAGATTAATTATACTTCTGATATATTTTTTGTGTGCATTTGAAACCTTTTTAGTGAAATGACACTAACTTGTATTTTCTCGCGGTGTTATTAATTTCATATCATCATTATGATTTGTAAATTATAAAATAATTTCTTCTAATTTCTTTTTATGTGGGGACCAAGGATACGGTCACGATCATTCTCATCCACAACCTATATCGGTAGCGGAGGTGAGTTGAAGAAGACAAATTAAATAAGGGATAATTACAAAAAGCCCCTAAGGTTTCGGCTAATTACAACAGAACCAAGAGATTTTTGAAAAGCGCTTTACGCTATATTTGACACCAATATTTGCTTTAGATTTTGAAAAGGCTGGAAAAAATCAGCTTTTTTTTAAAAAAAGCTCATTTCCCGCGTTTTTTGGAAAAAAAAACAACTTTTTCTCGAAATAAAAGTCGAAAAAATCAGCTTTTTCGGAAAAAAGTCAAGCTTTCCAAAGGGTTTTTAGAAAAAAACATCTTTTTTCCGGAAAAAAACTGGAAAAATCAGTTTTTGGGCAAAAAGAGAGACAAATTTTTTGGGAATAAAAGCTCTTTCCAAATGCTTTTTGGAAAAAAAAAAAAGCTTTTTCTCGTAAATAAAAAGTGGGAAAAATCAGCTTTTCTCTAAAAAAGCTTAAAAACAATTTTTTTGGGAAAAAAAGATAAACAACTTTTTTGGAAAAAAGTTGTTTCAAATAATAAACGGGTGCATTTACACTCGCTTTTATTTTATTAAGGGTATCATAGTCTTTTTAACTTATAACATTTTTGTAAATATTGGAAGTGAGGTGTATTAACCAAATCTTGGGGGCAAATAGCGCCACCCTTTTGAAAATTACAATGAAAAAAACCCTTGAGGTTTAATTGTGTTTAAATTTAAGGGAGAATCGTAATATTTTGATAAGCATAAGGAGCTTTTGAAATTTTTGGATATGAAGGAGAAAAATGTAAGATGGATCAAACCTAAAGGGGATTTTTGTAATTTTTAAAAATATCTGGGTTTTTTGTAATTAGCCTGCACCTCAGGATTTTTTTTTTTTTTTTTTTGTAATTATATCTTAAATAAATGTCTTCTCATCATCTCAAAGCAAGGGCGTAGATAGGGCTGGGCCAACCTGGGCCCTGGCCCAGCCCTTTTTTTTTAAAAAATTAGTTAGAATTTAAAAAAGAAAAATTAGTTATAATTTGTATTGTTTTTTCTTGGATTTTCTATCCTACCACCCTACTATATTGTCCGCTCAACTCCGCCATTGTCTCAAAGTTTTTTCTTTTTCACAAACTAAATCAAGATCTGCTATGGAAGGCTCTGAATTTCTAAGCAGAATCATATCCCTCGCGCCAAAAAGATTCGATCGCTGCAAGAGATGTCAAGAGAAGTTTTTCACCTTCGGCTGCTGCTTTTGGGTTCAACGGCAGACCAAGTGCTATCGCAATGGAGTCATTGAAAATACATCCAACTGAAAAGAAAGAAATTTAAGAGAAACGAGTTAAACAAAAGGGATACAAGTTTACAACCAAGGTATTATTATCATCTTGATACAACATTACAAATACGAATACAATCAAACAGCCCACATATACGCACACGAGTCTCAACTACAATAGCCATCATGAACCCACACATCTTAGTCTCATCAGATTGTCAAATGACTAACAAATGATTATTACGTTATATGTGAGCATGTAGTTAGATAAGCGCTCATCTGGCTTAATTGTACAATAATGTGCTACTTAGTAAACAATAGTAACAAACTGCAATATCGTTACAGGCAGAATCCAGAAAGCCCACAAATATTATTTTGCGATACAGACATGGAATAGATGATTGCGTGAGAGGAATTGTGAGGAAGACTAATGGCAAAAGCAAAGAAGCTGAACATACCAGTGATCAGCAGCTCCAGGAAATGCAGACGCCGGATAAATAAGTATTGCGCAACTGCAACACACAACAAAAAATTATGATAGATTTCAGAGACGCTACTGATATACATAGTATATTCTTACAAAAGAAAGGCGTGCGGCATCCATAAAGTTCTCTGTATGAATGAGATTATCGTCTAATTTAACTAAGTGAAGGGGGCGGGACACACTATCTGCCAGGGATAATTATAGGAGATCATCAATTGTTTTTTTTTTTAAATATTAATTAAAATAGCAACTAAGTTCATTTAACATTATTCACTATATATGCAGTTGAACTAGAACTCAAGTGAAATTAAATAGTCACATTCCATTTCCAGTTCCAAATTTTTCTCACCGATGGTCCTATACATGTGCTAAAATGAGCATTAAAAATACATATGAAACAACTGCAAACAAGCCATCTTGTGGGTTTGAGCTGCTCATTTAAAGCTATTCACAATTGCACTAAAAGTTGAAATGAGGTAAACCTGAGCAAAGTTGAGCTGCTCATTAGCACTCGGGGATGTAATGGAGGTAGGCACTCTCCATCCTGAAGCTCCAAAATTGCCAGATACCTGACGAACCGACAATACATCATCAATATGACCCTCATACACAGCTTGAGATCGATGACACTCCTGCTGAGTCAAAACAGTTGCAGTCTATAAAACGTGTGGCATCCATCTTTTCATGATACAATACCAAGATAAATATGCAGCAAATAAAACAACCATATAATGATAAATATGCAACTAATAAACATCTATTGGCACAACCATATGCAAAATACAAAATACATAACCATAAACAGAATAATCCAGTCATAGAAATACAAAATACATCAAATGACCCTCAAAATTGACTTCATGTATGAGATCCACATTGTGAGGTTTCGGCCGTTCCATGTGCGAAATACTGCTGCCTACCGTGCCTTTGCCTCCAATCCGTTTCATTCTCTATTCTGGATGTTATTGCTCGGCGCCGTTTTCTGATCCTCCGTTCTGGATTATGTTTCAGTCTGAAAGATGGCTCATCCCACTCATCATCGTCTGGCAGTGGCTCAAAAACACCTGAAGAGTATGTCATCACACATGCATTGATGCTGTAATATGACTTCACAAACACCGCAGGTTCGACCGTAAAATGTCTGCATACTTGCATTGCATGAGAGCATGGCATACCGTCGTTCTTCCACTGTCCGCATGAACATTCTTGTCTCGTTAATGTAACCTTGAAAGTACGAATGAGTTTGGATCCCTCTTCTTGTGTGATCACACTGGCGGTCTGGCTCAAATATCATATGGTTGAACAATATGCTTTAACCCAATCTCCTGCATTTGACCAAACTTCTTCAGAATTTCATCAGGCCACATCTCGTTTCTCTGTTGAATTAAGGCCGCAGCCCTTTGTCTGTCCACAAAACACTTGGTAGACCGTATAAATGTCAATCGCACGACGGCTGCAATCGGGAGGTGTCTAACACCTTTCAGAACTCCATTTATGCACTCTGACATGTTTGTGGTCTTAACACCACAATGTTTACCTTCATCGTGACATAGTGTCCACCGGCTTTTGTCAATCGCAGCTAAATACTCATATGCATCAGGGTTCCACAATTTAATTAGCTTCATTATGTTGTCAAATTTCCTAACACTCAACGCTGTCCCCGCTTGCCAGCATAAGTCTTTCAACATCACGTTCTTAAAATGGGTGTTCAAATTTGATGCGACATGCCTCAGACAGAATCGATGCACACCCTTTGGTGGTTGAAAATCTGGCAGACGTTCAACTGCTTTCAGAATATCCTGATGGCAATCTGAAATTAGGCACATTTCCTCTACACCACGAACAACGTGTTTAGCGATCATATTAAGAAACCAATGCCAAGATTTAAAGTTTTCTTCATCAACAATGGCATATGCCAGAGGTATGATTAGTTGGTTTGCATCTAGGCCAACAGCAATCAACATCTTTTGTTTGTATTTAGTGTAAAGGTACGTACAATCCACACCAATGACTTTCCGGCAGTGCCTAAATCCCTCAATGCATGGTCTGAAAGCCCAAAAAACATACAACAATGTATGCACGCCCCTCTCATCGGTATCTTTATGATTCCACTCAACAACTGTTCCAGGATTGTATTTTTGAAGGGCCTCCATAAGCTTAGGTAGATATCGACATGAACTCTCCCAATTCTCGAACTCACTATCCCCAGCACGCTTCGAGTTGCGACATTCCTTATTAGTAATAGTATTTTTGCAAAGGTTTCTATGATCTTTACTAACAGAATTCATGACACGACTGTGTGGTGGTCCCAGCCTAATGGGAACCATACGCTGTTGCGATAATATACCCATTGCACGACCGAAATTAGATGTATTATGGTCAACTTGTGGACCATCTTCCCTATCAGGCAAAGTATTAGTTGATGGATCATTATGATGCAAATTCATCAAATCACCAGAAGTATCACGATCGGGTCCAGAAGCAAAACCAGCGACATCACCAACACCAAGTCCCATTTGTCGTTGAAGGCAATTCTGAGTTACCAATAATGTAAGATGCGTATTTGTAGTACTCACTTTGGCGAATTTGTGCTAAAATCGGGTGTGACAATTTTTTATTGTACAAATAGATCAACGGATCTCAAACCAGCATCCAGATGAAAGAAGAAGTTAAGGTCACGATCATTACGAATAGGTATCTCTTGTGACATATTATTATCGTAATACTTGCCAGCCACCTCCAACCAATGATTATTCTGATCCAAACCCGTCATTTCATACAACAGACGCGACAGCTTAGAAAAATCGGTTCTACGATCAACTCGTGTTGCTCCAATAATATCTCCTCCATAATGCACGATTACTCCAACTTCATTTGAAATTGACATATCTTCAAACGTATAAAGAAAATATTTAATTTTACAATCACTAAAATTAATAAACCATAAAATGTATCTTTTAATTACAATTACTAAAAGTAATAAATGTTAAGGGTGGCGCTATTCACACCCCAAATCCTCTAAATACACCTCTCTTTTTTATTATATAATTGTCATCAATCAAAAAGACTACAATGCCCTAAGTAGCCTACTGAAATTCTAGATACACCCAACAAATTTCTAAATACACCCCTCCTTCTTTAAACTTTTAATCTTTTTCAGCAAAAACTACAATTTTTTTCTCTCAACCCTGAATTTTCCAAATCGTGCCATCAAGAACAGTTCAAAATTGCAGTAAAAATAAAGCAAGAAAAAGATAACAGACAAAAAATTGCATGAAATTCTCACGCTACGTAATCTGGTGTGCTTAATAATGGATATGCTTCAATTTTATAAATTGATTGAGATGGGGAAAAACGTAATCATTATACTGAATACATTAATCCCATTTCCCACTGGTGAATTTTGCAGCTTACCCCCTTTTTCCTTTTCAACAAGATTAATTTATTAATTTTAGCCTTCTCTTTCAACACATTAAAACATATTACTGTTGGAATTTCATTTGCAAATTGATAAGTTCTCTTTCAACACACTTAAAACATATTACTGTTGGAATTTCATTTGCAAACTGATAAAGTGTGGTTCGATTCTTTTTTATTTTCCTTCCTGCAGCAATCGTGTGTGTTGCATCATGTATGTAGGTGTTGGATGAATTTATGTTTTGGAGAAAGAATTGGGGTTTAATTTGGGGAAGGGTAAATTGGTGAATGTTGTTGGGTGTATTAATGAAATTAGTTAGTATTTTAAAAGGAGTAGGGGTGTATTTAAAAAGAGGTGTATTTAGAGGATTTGGTGGCTATTCGCATTCGGGGCGCGAATAGCGCCACCCAAATGTTAAACATGATTATTATTTAGATAAAATAATGACAACTGAAAATAACATTCTACTGTGAAAATTGAACACTAAACGTAAATACTAAAAAGATACTTGAAAATAAATGAAAGTAAAATAGCTCAAAAGGAAGAAAAAAATTCATGAAAGATTACATTACCGGAAATGTTGACCACCGGTGACCGCCGTTGACCGCCGCCGTGGGAAAATAAACAGGGTTTAGGAGAATTTTGAGTTAGAGAGAGATGAGAGGTGGAGAGAGAGGAGGGAAATGAAATGTGTGGATTTTGGGGGAGTTTTTGCCGCTCCCGTTAAATAAAGAGTAAAAAAATAAAGGGCTTGTATGGATGTATTTCCAAGTCCGATTTCCGCTTCTAGATTAAAAATGAATTTTCAAACTTTATTGATTTTCGTGTGAAAATTGGGAATATCTTGGTTTGTTGTTTGAATTTCTTTTGAAAATAAGAACACGTGTTTGGTTATAGTTTTTCAAATGTATTTTGACATAGGTTTGCGTGATTGTAGTGTATTTTTACCTGGTTTGCGTAATTGGAATGAAAAATTGTTTGGTTGTGTTTTCAAAAGAATATTTTTCATAAAAAAGTGAAAAATGAAAATGACTTCATTTCTATCAAAACTTTTAAAACAAACATAAATCCAATTTTCTAATAGTTAGAAAGTGGAAAAATGGTGTTAGAAACACAACCATACAAAACCAACGAATTGAAGTAAGCGCTATTACTACCTAACGCTTTGCTTAAATTCCCACACTTAAAATAAACCTCCTCTCTGTTTTGTGTTGCTAAATCAAATGGCATTGAATTGTACGTGCCTCAAATGGCAGACAATTAGAGTTTGAAACGGGCTAGGCAGCCTTCGCTTGGATCAAGCCATTTCCCCGACCCACCTAAAATAGGGGGTGGGTTAGGTATTTAATAGCCCGCCAAAGGGTGGGCCTAAACGGGCTAGCCAGCTTACTTGGGGGCTTGGGGGTTGGCAGGCTAGCAATTAAAAAAAAAAAAAAAATGAAAAATTACATAAAATAGACAAAAAAATAGTATAATTGATATTTTATATTTTTATCTCTTATAAAAGTGTATATAATATTTTTATAAAATATGTACTTGTTATATTTAATTCATTAAAATTAATAATATGAATAAAAAATATTTTTTTCATTTTTTTTTTTTAAAAATTTTTCATTTGTACCCGCCCAACCTCAGACCCAAGGCGGGTTGGGTTGGGTTGAGGTTTTCTCGCCCGCCCCGCCAAGTGGTGGGTTTTGGCGGGCCGCTGGCCGCCCGCCCCCGCCGGCCCATTTCGACAGACAATGCAAGTGGGTCCCCACGTGATGGGATATATCTTAAGCGGCGTTCAGAAGACGAGGGTTGTATTGTTGCGGGTTCCCCATCATAAAAAAATAAAAAAAAAAAAAAGAAGATGAGGGTTGTATTTATCACTATAGATAATTTTAATTTCCCTAAACAATAAGAATTTTTTTAATTTGCTCATTTAACTTGAATTGTTCTATTTTGTCATTGAATTATGCAAATTTTGCACTTACCTATTTTGTCATTGAATTATGCAAATTTTGCACTTAATCTATAGTTTTCAAATTTAGCCCTTAACCTTTATGGTTATTTCATTTTGTGATATTTGAAAATAGGATCATAGTCTAGATTTATTGACGGAATTTACTATTATTTAGGAGCGGAACCACAATTCGATACTAGGGGTTAATAGTTGGAAGATCAAATATTTATTTTATATAAAATAAAAATTAAAATACATTATATATCTACATCAAATACAATGTCAATATACATCATTCAGTCTCCCAAAATACATAATTACAATTTAAAATTAACATAATTTTCTTTTTTTTTACAAAAAAAAATGTTGGGGATGCCAAATGGAATATGCCCAAAATTTACATTCAAAAATGAAATGTTAGGGGGGCAAGACCCCCTTCCCTACTGTGTGAGTCCGCCCCTGCTATTTTTTAATACTGTTTGTATATTAGCTTATGATGAGATTTTGAGAGAAAATTATTTCAAATAATTGTTTGATATGTTAGGGGCAAGACCCCTCGTAGCTGCAGATGTGGGAATGGCGATCGGTGCAGGCACGGACATCGCCATTGAGGTGGCTGACATTGTTCCGATGAAGAACAAATTGGAGATGTTATAACAGTCGAGACTTGTCAAGGAAAACATTTTTGGAATCCGACTTAGCTATTTTTGGGCATTAGGCTACAATGCGCTGGGTATCCCCCTTGCTGCCGGTGCCTGGAGCTCGCTTGCCGCCATGGGTTGCTGGAGGAGCCATGGCGGCCTCTTCAGTTAGTGTGGTTTGCAGTTTTCTTTTATTGAAAAATTACAAGAGAACTAAGGTACTGAGACTAAATCTCGCATGTCGCAGACTAAATCTCGCATGTCGCATGTTTACACTGCACTGCAGAAAGTGGAATAGGAGATATCATCCCGCATGCTAGGGACTAAAACTGTCAAATGAAAATATAAACTACAATTAATTGCATCAAATTCCATCACTCTGTCTCTGGTGATGTATTGTATTAATCATATATCTTATATTTTTGTGAGCATTAAAGACCTATTTAGTGAAATGAAACTAAATTGAATTTTCTCACATTTTTATTTATTTTGTACTACCAATATGATTTGTAAATTAAAAAATAATAATTTCTTCTATTTTCTATTTATGTTATATATGTGAGTCACAGAGGAATTTGAAGGAGCACAATTAAAACTTTATGAATTCATCAACCGGATCGATGAATAAATCCAACATGAATACTACCTTTAGCAATCTAATCATAATGATGAAAACCAGATTTTGTAATGCAAGGAATATCACATTCCAAGTAAAATTCACCGTCTGAAAAATTTGCAAAAATATGTTTTATTGCAGAATACATAGACAACATAGAAATTCATGCTACATAAGCACATTGGAGCCTACGATAGAGAAAATCTAGCATGCATATAATGTATGCTTTAATATTACTCCTTACTTGCCCTCTCGCGTCTTATGGCTTTAAGCCGATTGCTGGCTCGCTTGGACCTTCAGTTCCTTGAGCTTCTCTTTGACTGGTGACATTATCGAGTGAATTTCTTCAAAATAAGGCGCGGTTGCATTCTTTGTGTCTTCGATCCACTTCAAGATTCTTTTGTGGGGGCCAAGAATACGGTCACGGTCATTCTCATCCGCAACCTATATCAGTACCGGAGGTGAGTTGAAGAACACAAATTAAAAATGTCATCTCATTGTCTCAAAGGTTTTTTTACCTCAAGCTGTGTGATTTCACAAACTAAAGCAAGATCTGCTATGGAAGGCTCTGAATTTCCGAGCAGAAACGGCCCATCTCCCTCGAGCCAATAAGATTCGATCATTGCAAGAGATGCCGAGAGAAGTTTTTCACCTTCGGCTGCTGCTTTTCGGTTCAAAGGCAGACCAAGTGCTATTGCAATAGAGTCATTGAAAATATATCCAACTGAAAAGAAAGAAATTTAAGAAAAATGAGTTAGATAAAGGGATACAACCGAGGTATCATTATCATCTTGATACAACATTACAAATTTGAATACAATCAAACAGTCACCATATACCAACACTAGTCTCAACTACAATAGCCATCATGAACTCACACATCCGACTCTCAACTACAATTTTTCGCAAGAATATGCTACATAGTTATATGTGAGCATGTAGTTAGATAAGTGTTAATCTGGCTTAATTCATTTTCTGGAAGGAAAAAAAAGGAATAATTCATATACTTCGCAAGGGAAGTACAACCTGAAGCTTTAGTAGCCGGTAAAAGGAAATGACTTCTTATAGAATCAGAAAATAAGGCCAAAAAGACTTTCTAGATATGTAATTGAATCAATCACCTGCACCACGACGCAAATTTGAGTGGTGCCAATCCAACACTGAGTGGATCTTTGCTCTTTTGCGTACATCAGCAGGATACCTGCACCATAAAGAATAGTTGTATAATATGAGTTTGATAGATGTGTTGGATATATATAGCATAAGATATGAGAGAAAGAATAAATACAATGGATGTAATCATGTAAACAGATAACAGATGTACTCCAATTACAATTCAGAAAGACAGGCAAGGGATTTTTTTAAATCTCCAAGTTTTCCAAATTACATCAAATTCCCATCAAAAACTTGAGTAACTCGTGCGTCCTAGGTATCTCGATTTCCAAATCAATATATTATGATTAAATGCAGATTATGATTCTAGTTTCATGCACCAATTAATCATGTAAGTTGACACCAGAAAGCATGCTTGTATGATACGATAACTCAAAAGGTTATCCAATTTCCAGCAGCTAGTAATTATCCATAGATCAGTAAATGGTCACACAGGCATATGTGGTTAATCAAAGAAATACAACTACTACCAAATTGTAACTTGTACTACAACAATAAATGAACGAGAATGTGCTACTTAGTAAACAGTAACAAACTGCAATATCAATACAGGCAGAGTCCAGAGAGCCCACACATGTTTTTTAATGTGAAACTTTAGCATGATATAGATAATCGTGTGAGAAAATCGTGAGGAAGACTAATGGCAAAAGCAAAGAAGCTGAACATACCAGTGATCAGCAACTCCAGGAAATGCAGAAGCCAGATAAATGAGTATTGCATGACTGCAAACAAAATTCGTTAACAGATTTTCAGAAACATACTGATAAACACAATAAATATATACACAAAAAAGGTGTGTAATATCCATATCCGTATGAATGAAATTAACTTCTAATTTAACTAAGTGAAGCGGGCGACACCACGAGCTTGCAGTTCAAGTGGCATCGTTCACCCTTTGTAAGGGTATTGACCGGGTTCGAATCCAAAGATCTTTCGCTTTATTTGAAATTATCCTCTCCCCCAACCAACCAAGATTTCCAACTTAAAAAAAAAAAAAAGTGAAGCGGGCGACACAAAATATCTGCCATAGATAATTCTAAGACATCAACACTTCCTTTTAATCTTGGAATATTCATTAGGAATAATTACAAAAAGCCCTGAGGTTCGGACTAATTACAAAACAAAAACACAGATTTTTGGAAATTATAAGAACACAATTGATGTTTGATTTCATCTTATATTTTCCCCTTCAAAAGCCAAAAACATTTCAAAAACCCCTTGACATCTGTAAAAATAATACATACAAGTGATACACCCCTTAAATTGAAGACAAAATCAAATCTGAGGGATGTTTTTGTAATTTTGAAACATTTCTGGGTTTTTTTCTGTAGTTAGCCCTAACCTCAGGGGTGTTTCTGTAAATAACCCTATTCATTATTTGGTAAAAAAAAAAAAAAAACATGCTTCATCAAATCAGCAAATTATTTGTGCAGATCCAAAAGGGTACCTCTCAAAAAGCTTGAAATCGCCATGTACAATTGCTGGAACTTGTTTCATGGGGTTCACTTCTGAAACAATAACCAGGGCCAAAAAAAAATAATAAGAGAAAAACACTGGATCACCAAGAATCAAATACAAATTAAGAAACAAAAACCAAGTAATTCTGTAATCAATACCACCTGCAAATTCAGGGAGTGATGCTGCCTCTTGGCGAGCAAAATTTTCACCTCCTCAAATTCTATCCCATTTGCCCTTCAACAAGACAACAATCAGACAGAAAAGAAAAAAAAAAAAAAATCGCAAAATTATGAAGAAAAAAAAATGTGCGAAGGAGAAATTAAATTGATCAAAGAGGAAAGTGATCATAGAAGAGAAATCGTACTTGCAGAAGATGAGAATTGCACGCGAAGGCTGGGACATCCGATCAACATACAATTTCAACTCCATTGTTCTCCCCCTTTTCTCACACTCACACACACACACACACACAGACAGAACTGAACAGGAGGATTTAACTCAAAAAAAAAAAAAAAAGAACTGAACAGGAGGATGATAGGCGTGGTGGGTCTATTGGACTATTGGAGTATATATTTAGTGTTGACTGCTTACATAGTGACTGCTATTCCTCAATTTTGTTATTTTAAGAAATTGTCAGAAGAAAACGGCGATGACTCATATGCACGTCAAAGATAAATATTGCATTCAATGATATAGTTCCTCCCCTCAAATATATAATCGAGTATTTCTTTTTGGAACGTCCAATATATATAGGTCATTTCTATATTTAATAGTATATTTTTATTTTTTTCTTTTATAATTCTATTTAATATGCATTTCGTAATTTACACTATTTATTAAATAAGGGCATATCAAGTAAATATTTTGCATCAACTTATTATAGTTGAAAGAATGGGGCATTGCTCTGTTGTTTCGTTTAGTTATGAGAATTTGCGGGATTTTTGCATTAATTGTCGGATCGTTGGGCCTAATTGTCGCCATGAAGATGCTACGAGAAAAGGTGACACTGCTCAAATTGATAAGAGCCCGGTTCGTGGGACGATCGGCTATTGACGGGAATCGTGGTAGATTCGGCTAACAAAGGTAAGGAAGTAGTTTCTAAACTTTGGTTCAAGTTAAGCCCTGAAAGCCCGTTCTACGGAGAGAGTACTAACCATAAGGATGGTGGACTATCTACTTCGGGTATTCACGGAATTCTTTTAATGTGTTGGGTAATACATCTGGAGGATTTGCATGGAGAGAATAAGCCCTCACAAGTCCATGGAGATGTGGGCCTCAAATGTTCGAATATCAATCCCGATAAGACTATGGTTCTTTATCAACCACCAAAATGGAGTTCGGTTATTGTTCATGAGGACACGATGATCGCACCAAATTTAGATGAAAAAATCAAACGGATCTCCGAGTGCCATAGAAATTGTATCTAGAAGTCGTCCGCTTAGTGATTATATCCTTAGCTTTAACGGTCCGTCGAAGGTTTCTAAGCAATGGTTGCATCAAGATGGAAGCATTGGTCTTATATAGTGGATGAAGAAGAATAGACAAATCGTGCTTTAAAGACCAAGTTATGCAACTCCTCAATTACTCCTCTTGTCATTCACTCATGTGTCTTCCTCGTTCGTGGAAAATTATGGAAATTGTTGCTCAAGAATCGGGCGATATTCCACAAGCTACATCGTACCATCAAGACGATACTCGAGCATGTGCAATAAAAAAATTAATGACAATATCATTCGAAAATCCTCGAGATATAAACACCCTTCATTTAAATTGTGTCTTTAAATTATTTTTGTGTTATTTCCTGAAGTTTTGCATTGTTTTTCCTTTGCTACTTGATCGGCTTGTGATCGGATATTTTCCTTTCTTTTTATATATTTTCATTTATTTAAAAAAGTAAATATTTTGCATATTTATAATTTCTAATACTTTTCTTAATATGTGTAAAAGTCAAACCTGACTATATAATTGGGACGGAGGGAGTATATACTAACGTACAATATTCATGAATTTTACATTAAAATTGAAATTAAATTATTTTAATGTTTGTCTTGAAATAAATCAAATTTTTAATAGAATTTTTATTTTGATAGTAAGATGTAAATTTTGACCAAGTCAACAAAATTAACAAAAACAAGTGTACATAAAAAGGTTACGTACTCGAGCTCAACTCGCATTAGACCTAATTAAAATTCATTCAAACTCGATCGATTACCAATCAATAAAACTTTGTTATGGTTGTTGAAACTCGAGCTCGAGCTCAACTTGATTAATAAAAATAAAATATTGATATAAATATCAAATTATTCAAGATTGGTTCGTGTTCACTTCGTTCAAATTCAACTAGTTAATAATCAAATCAAATACAAACACAAATTTTAAAGCTCAATAATTCAAACAAGTTTATACAATATTATTTTCTCAGTATTCTTAGTTTCGCTTACACCTCTGACTAGAAGGCCCTCAAAACAAATATTATATAATATATGTACAAGATATTTGTTAGTTTTAAATAAAAATAAATGAAAAAACTATCTCAAAAAACTTTAATTATATAAATTAATTATAAGAAAATAACGGGCATCATTTAATGAAAATCATATGTAATATATTTAAGTGATCGAAATAAATTTCATGACTATTCCCAATAATAATATCAAGAGTAATATGAGTTTATCAACCTCGTATTCTTTTCTTACCATAGATCGTCTAAGATTCATAATACAAATAATGTAATATTTGGATATTTACAATTGAATTTCAAATTCGATTTTGGATTCCAAACTGATCGTAAAATCACATTCTAATTATATACTAATAGTCCCATACAAATTGTGAAAAAGTAGTGTGTGAGCGCACACTGCACACATATATAAGTCCATGTAACAGTGTTGGGATCAACTTTATGCCTCTAATGTAGAAGTAAGTGTTTTTCAAAGTAATCGCCCGAGTCCAATTCTATATGAGTGCATGTGATCCATTTTTCCGTTTTACTTCTAAGGATAATGGAAAAAAGGCAAAAAAAAAAAAAAAAACCAATGGGAGTGTTTGCAAAAATTTTTGCTTTTAAAAAAATAATTTATTATAGTAGAAGTAAAAGTAATTCGCAATCGAAGTTGGTAGTATTCGCAAGTAAAATTAGAAGTTGAAAGTATTCGGTGAAAAAAATTGGAAAAGTGCTTATTTATTTGTAAAAGGCAAACCGTAAATAGAAATCTAAAGTACAGCAAAATTGCTTTTTTGGTCCGTTAAGTTGGCTCTATTTCGCTTTAGTCCTTTAATTTTTATGGGTTGCGTTTGGAAACACTAACTTTTCTAAACCTGTACATTTAGTCCAATTTCAAAATTTTGGGGATATCTTATCCCTAAAATGCTGAGTTTGGCCATTTTTCCTTGAAAGGACTATTTTGCCCCTTTTTTGGAAAATTAAAATTAAAGAAAAAATAGAAAAATAATAATAAATTAAATAAAAATAAATAAATAAATAAAACTTAAATTAAATCAAATGAAATGGTGGAACATATATTTTTATATTTTCAAAATTAAATAAAAATTAAATAAAAATAGAAAATAAAAATAATAAAAATTTATTTTCTTTTTTTTTTTTTTTTTCATTTTTTGTCTTTTTGTTTTCTATATGTTTTTAATTTTTATTTATAGTTGAAAATTGTAAATACATATTTTTTATGTTTATTTTTCATTTTATTTTTTTGTAATTTAATTTCCAGTTGAAAATTATAAATATATGTTCATATTATTTTCTTTAAATTAAATTAAAAACAATTCAACATATATTTTATATTTTTCAAATTTAAATAAAAATTAAGGAAAACTAGAAAAACAAAAAAGTACATTATTTTCTTTTTTTTTCTTTAATTTCAATTTACAATTGAAAATTATAGATATATATGTTTTTTTTTGTTTCTATTTTTTTAATTTTTATATATAGTTGAATATTATAAATACACATTTTTCTATTTTGTTTTCATTTTTTTTAATTTTATTTATAATTGAAAATTATAAATATATGTTCAGATTATTTTATTTAAATAAAATTAAAAAAAAGTCCAACATATATTTTATATTTGTCAACTTTATATAATATTATAAATTTATGTTCACATTTTTTCTTTAATTTAATTTAATCTTATATTTATTTTTATTATTTAATTTTATTGAGATATTACACAAGTCATGTGATGTGCACATGACCACGGTTTCCATCCAAAAAAGGGGCAAAATAGTCATTTCATGAAAAAATGACCCAACTCAAAGATTTTAGGGATAAGATATCCCCAAATTTTGAAATCGACTAAATGTGCAGGTTTAGAAAAGTTAATGTTTGTCAAACGCAATCCATAAAAATTAAAGGACTAAAAGCAAATCGAACCAACTTAATCTGACCAAAAAAGCAATTTTGCCCTAAAGACATATCTCCCTACTTTTTTAGATTCGATTAAATGAATCAAAATCGAAGAAAACTTGACATTTCCAAACACTACAAAGTAACCGATTTTGGTCTCTCTCCCAGTCTTAAACCTAACCTTCTCTCTCTAAACCTAACCTTCTCTCTCTTAACCATCAATTGCTCGTTGCTCTCATTCTCTCCACTGTAGCCAACCTCCCCCCTCCCATGTCATCGGTCGACATGTGCCGACGGCCCCTTCCCACATCCTATGTTTTTGTTGTTCTGATCTGGATTGAGGTGTAACCTTTCACCCCCAACTTTCAATTTTTTGGGAGCTTTGGAGGATCAAGTATTAGATCTGTGGTTGTATGTTCTAGTTTGGGGTGTGGTTGTTGCAGTCGTGTGGTGTCAGACGGGATTGGGCTGATGGGGGTAAAGATACGACTGTGATGCTGGAGAGGGAGGGGTTGTCTTCTTCTTCCTGAGTTTCTTTATTTTGTATTGTCATATCATTTGTTCTCGCTTTTTAGTTTGGTTGCTAACTTGCTAGGTTGTTTTTGGCTTTGTTTTTGTTTTGTTTTTTATTTTTGTTTTTTTAGTTTTGTTGTTTTTTTTGTTCCAATTGCAAGGCAAAGTCTGTAGGTGGGTCAGTGATGTCTTTCTTGCGGTGTGTGATAGTTGTTCGTGTTAGGGTGTTCCGTGTTTTGCAATCTCCATTGAGTAAGGCTGAAATCTCCTAACGTAGGAGTGTTTTTAGTTTCCTTGGTCGGTTCATTCCTTGACAAATTCTTGTACAATGAGGCTCTTTTGTTAGTTGGCATGGTGTAAGTTTTTGTTTGATTTGCAATAATTTGAGTTGCAATAAAATTTCTATCATTTCCAGAGGAGAAAACAACACTACAAAGTGTTTTTTTAAGCAAGAAATTAAGAAGTGGTTTTCTTAAAGGGATAATTACAAAAACACCCCTAAGGTTGGGGCTAATTACAAATAAACCTAGAGTTCTTTGAAAATTACAAAAAATCCTCAAGTTTGATTTCATCTTACATTTTCCCCCTGTGATTTTCGAAAATATTTCAAAAAATCTCCCGACATTTGCAAAAATATTACGCTTTCCCCACTTAAATATAAGACAAAACGAAAAACTCTGAAGTTTTTTTTTTTTTTTGTAATTTTGAAACATGTCCGGTTTTTTTTTGTAATTAACGCAAATCTCGGGGTGTTTTTGTAATTATCCCTTTTTAAATGCCAAACCAATGTTTTAAATACCGTACTAGTGATCAAACTGCCAAGCCACCGGTAAGCGTTCAACCGGGTCGGATCGATTCAACCGCCGATTTTTACCGATTTTAATAAAATATATTATATAAAATATTAATGTAATACATTGATATAAAATGAGAAGTTATATATTTTCATTTCTTATTTTTTATTATATAATTATTTGATTGATTGTCTATGCCTATATTATAGAGGTTTGTCCAAATTTAGAATATTTTGATTGACTAAAATTCGTGTTTGAATTAGTTAAAATACAAATAATTAATTTAAATCTTAACATAATATTGAATAATTGATTTTAAATCTTGTTTGATTTGAATGATGGCATAAATATGTTAAACATTAAGTTTATAATTTCGCTTTTATAAAAAAAAAAAAGTTGAAATAAATTAAAAGTATAAAAATCCTGTTTAACCGGTTTTGGCCGGTATGACCGATTTTGACCGATATAACCGCAAAAATGATATTTCGAGTTTTACTTGTCTGCCCGACCACCGATATCCGGTTATACTGGGTTCAACCTACGATACGGTCCAAAGATTTTAAACATTGTGCCAAACACTTCCAATGTAACAGTGTTATTGACTAAACCAAACTACCAGAGACCACCCATTATATTAGCCTGTTAGTAAATTATTTGTTGGGCCAGGGCCCATTCTAGGAATATCCTTGTTCGTTATCATTCCTTAGGGGAAATATGAGAATATATTATTACATGGCACCTGATTATCTCATAAAAATATTACATTTATGTGTGAAAATTATTTATAAAAACTTCTATTGAGAAAATTAAAAATAAGTTAGTACACTGTAACTTTATTCAAATAGGAATTAAAAATAAATCATTGTATTAATGAAAATTAAAAATATTTATGTTATATTACTAGTCATGAAAGTATACATAAGATTCCCAACAACTTATAAATTATTATATTTTATCTGAATTTTAAATTGAACATTTTATTGCTATAAGAATTTTATAACCAATCACTTGTATAATACTTCAAAGATTTTAAAATTTAATATTACTTTCCCTTCTCTTAATGGTGCAAGATGTTAAGGGCTAATTTTTCTATGTTCTGACTACTGATGATGCATCAAATAATTCGTTTTCTTTTACTTAAATTGTAGAGCAAAATAATTTAAAAATCATAAAAACGCGAAACCGCACAAAACAGTACATGATTGATTGATTGTTATAATTTACAAAAATAAAAAAAATTGTTTTTGACAACAAAACTACAGATTATAATTTATTTTGATTTACTAAAAAGTATGAATCACACCGTTGTTAATTTCGTAGATGACGTACTTTACTGTAAAATCGAGGATTAATGAAACCTCATGCTTCTAAATCAACATATAGGAAGTATAATAAAACCTTATAATCCAACATATAATTTCGAATTCTTGACCAGCGACCATATGATCACATCAATGGAATGCTTAAAAAATTTGAAATAAAAAAATGAAGATCGTATGTACAAATAATCTGAATAATCTATTTTACGTGATTTTTAAATTTCAATAATATTAATTTACTCTGTGTATATTAATAATAATATTTATATATTTATGTTGGGGTAAGATCGTTATATTATATCTTTTATTTAATTATGTCATTATTTAATTATTTATTCATGAATATCCATTATTGGATCCGAATATTATCAATTGGTCTATGAGACCTAAACCATTATTGAGTAGTCCATGATGCTTGGTTCGCTATTTACGGTCCGCGAGGCCTACTATGACTCGAACAACCCAATTCTACTGGCGCATCTATGTGGAAACATGAGGTACATTGTACCCCTAAATTAAAAATCCAACAACAATTATTATTGAAAAAAGTAATAATAAATTTTATCCCTATTTTTACAAAAGAATTAGAAAATCCAAATACAAATCCTCGCAATAAAGTTTCTAAAATTAAAAGATTGACTTAACACTTGAATAAATAAATCGTGGCAAAAATCAAAACCTACAAAAATAAATAGATAAAAAAATTCTAATAATATCAATAATTTTGCCAAAACTATGTTTTGTTGTATCTTATTTTCTTAATTACTCTAACTATTTCTTTTATATATGTGTATTAATTTTTCATGTACGATTACATGATCATCTTTTACAAAATCTTAAACAACGTGTTTTGTTGTAGGATTTTAAATGTTAAAAATATTTATATGCATATTTTTTTAAATATCTCTGTCGTATTTTCGTTTTCAAAATTCCTGATCCGTCACACGCTCATTTCATTACACTAACTCCATGCGCCCATCAACTCGGATATAAATGGTTTATTCTTGTTTATTTGTAGGTAAGTTCAATTAATCTTATTGAATCAATTACATTCATATCTCATCTGGAGAGACTCTCTGTGACCACCCAAATGACACCCCCTAACATTACTATGTTTGTTCTGGTAGTTCTCACTCAAAGATTTTCTTAAGTTTAGGACTCAACTAATTTATATTCCGCACGTTTGAGCAACATCAATGTAATATTTAATAATATTAATGTTAATATATCTAATAAAATAGTTTAAGATAAGACGATGAGGCCGCGTACAGCGTACTAGCTGACATAGAAATGCCATGGAAATCTTCTCTCTTTTGTTTTGGTAAAATGAAACATTGAATTGGACGTACCTCGAAATGGGAGACAATGCACGTGTGGCCCCCCCACGTGACAGGGATATCTTGTGAAATCTGCAGAAGATGAGGGCCGTATTTACTAATATGGCAAAGTTACCCCATCCCTCCAATGTGTGCAGTTCCTATCCCAATAAATAAAAAGAGAGGCCAAATTTCAAGGTCTCAGCCTTCCACACCACAGGTCCCCCAATTTTTTTCTGCTTTTAATGTTACTGCCCACTAAATTACAGCTACATATTGCCCCATTCATTTTAAAAAGATCTTCTTATTAGAAGTGCTATAGTCCATTCAGGGTCGGGATGACAATAGGCACGGACGAGTGGACATGACGTTCTCGAATCTGAAACTCATCCCAAATGCCATCAATATACCATTTCCCGTTTTAAATATCTAAGACGGTGTTGGGAAATCCTTATTTGGGGAATGGGGTCATCGCAGGGAATTAATTTCGCAATTTTGTATTTATTAATAAAAAATTCTATAAAACAAATTATTTAAAATAATCAATAATTATAATAAATAAAACCAACACAAATCCCTAATTTGTAAAAGAAAGAATGAGGACGAGTATAATTTACAAAGATTATATTTAAGGGTTTAGTTTTTAGAATTAATAAAATAAAATATCATAAATAAATTAATATAATATATATAAATATATATATATTCAGGGAATGAGATCGGGACGAAAAATTCCCATTTTATCTAAATGGGGATGAGAATGAGTAATTCCTATTCTGTCTCATCCTCGAATTAACCTCGAGATTCTTTGTCCTATTTTATTCTAATCAACTAAATGGTTCGTTTAGGAAGTTTGTCATCCCTATTTAAGGGAAGGGATGTTGACCCCCAACCGAATTCTTAAGTATAAAAATACAATGAATGGGTTTGTTATGTCATTTTAAGTAGATCCTAGTTAAATTAAGTTGATTGAATTAAGATAGATCCTGCGTCTAATTTTTTGAATCTATTGATACTCTTGAAGCGTAGCTAGCACGCCGCACGTCCATCTATTCCTAGTCCAAATATGTTTCTAATTTCTTTAGCCCAAATAGGAACTTGTCGATTTCCAAAAAAGAAAGGACGAAAAATTATAATCAAATATAATCTGAGTTGTCTTTAGGGACCATGGGAGACACCATCCTGGCTATACTCTTGATTGGGTTTAGGGCGGGTAATGAATCACATTAAAGTCAGATCGATCCTTCCCACTTCTATAGTCATTATTTATTTTTTGATGTTTGATCACGCAACATTTTTTGTATAACTTATATTTCGTTTGTCCAAAACCAAATAATATCCAATATATTTGGAGTACCACGGTCAAATTTTGCTACAAACACACATGCAAAAGAATAAAATAAAAAAGACTATTTGTAGATAAAAATAATTAAGCCAAGAGTTGGAAATAGCTTATAAAGATTGGCTTGTCAATTCTATCATTGTCAACCCAAAAGGGGTTTCAATATTTATTCAAGGTATAAAAATAAAATTATGTTTTGATGGATAATTGGATATATGGTGTATAGAC
Source organism: Rehmannia glutinosa (assembly GCA_016081115.2). Classification (NCBI taxonomy): domain Eukaryota; kingdom Viridiplantae; phylum Streptophyta; class Magnoliopsida; order Lamiales; family Orobanchaceae; genus Rehmannia; species Rehmannia glutinosa. The sequence continues at coordinate 453,824 of JABTTQ020000835.1, read as the reverse complement.
TATAGAGTATGGACCGCTTCGATTTTTTTTTTTCATTTTTCCCAAAATGCAGAGCCCAACAAAGGAAATTTCGATTACCAATGAAAGGCCTTGGATATGGCATTGTAATTAACCTACTTTTCTCAAAGGAAGAAAATGGCTATTAACTTTATTTCCACAAACAATGTTTATAATATGACGCAGTTTTTCTTAGTTAGAATTTGATTTTTGAACCGTAAATCTTGATAACAATTTAATCTAAACTTATTATGATAGATAACAAAAATTTCTTAGTCTATGAAAACACAAATATAGCAAAATCTTGCACTAATCTTTTTTAATAGTAATAACTTAAAAAATAGTATTTTTCTAGTACAAAATCCTAGTAGGGGAGGGATGTGAGAATCGAACCAAGACATGTGTCCGATTTTACAAATGCCCGCCACTAGGATATTAATTGATTCCTAAAATTAATGATTTTAATTTATTAGAGTTGTACCAAAGAAATATTGTTAATAAGGACATTAGTCATGCCTCGAGTCCACGTGGGATCCGAAAGTAAGACTAATGAGATAGAATAATTAGGGATTATTTCATACTTTTATTTTATAAGAAGTGAGTTATTGCCATAAAAGTTAAAATTAATTGAGAATTAAGTTAAAAGTTGAAAGAATCAAGGTGTTTTAAAAAGTTTCAACAATGATCTATTGAATAGAAAGACAAAAATATCCTTCTTATTATTAGTAGACCAATATTATATTTTTCAAATTTAAGGATAAGAATATCAAATGCAAATTTATTTTTATTTACAAAAATACTAAAATCAGTTTTCAAAAGTCAGAAGCAAATTTTAAGAGACACATCATAAATTGATAGAAATAAAGGCTCAATAAATCAGCCTGTGGCATTAATATTCATAAGAGATTCCTCACAATTATTTGTGATGAGAGTCATATCGACACCTCGACTAAATCTTGGGTGGAGCTTTGAGGTCGATAAGAAGAAGTTACTCAAGCACCCACAAACACTAAGCCACAAGACAATATACATAAGTCTTCTGGTGACTAAACGTCATTCATTTAAATTGCGTCTTTAAACTCGATCAGTAGCCTTTTTGCTTTGGGAAGGTCTTTTGTGAGACCGTCTCACTGATCTGATCCGTTAAACGGAGCTCCAAATATTAAACCCGCTCTAAAACCCCGCCCAAATAGCTACAACCCACTGCCCAACCCAAACCGCTGGAAAAAAGGACCAAAAGCCCAACATGAATTAAAGCCCATGACATAGAAAACCCTCAGCTTGCGATCTCTCTCCATCTCTCTCTCCGCAATAGAAACCCTCAAAAGCGCAGTAGCAAAATAAAAATACATCTTCGACGCCGACTTTTTCTCGCACTCGCGCTCGTTTATGCTAAGCGAGAACTTGAAAACACCATCTCGATGCCAAAAATGGATAATCATAAAGAGCATGACAATAAAGTCAACCTTATCCTCGATTGTTTTAGAAATTGTTTAAATACTTTTGTATTAAATTGATATTATTATTCTGTAGTTTTTTAAATTGATATTTCTGTAATTAGTGAATGAAAATTTTGGCCAAATTCGTCTGATACTTTGTTATTAAAAAGTGATACTTTAAACAAAAAAAAAGTGATACAATTAAGTAAAAAAAGTGATACTTTTCACCTGCACTTGTCCCCATTACAGAAAAAATCAAGTAATATTACAAAAAACTACCACAAGAGTCGTGTGATACTTTGTTTGTAAAAAGTGATACTATAAGCACAAAACATGATACTTTTAAGTAAATAAGTGATACTTCTATATATGAAAGTATGATAAAAGTGATATTCGATTATTTGATACTTTTAACACGAAAAGTGATACTTTTCACATGAAAAGTGATACTTCAATATGAAAATTATTTATCCGAAACAAGTGAACAAATTAATAGTATTAACATGTAAACTGATACTTTTCATAGGAAAATTGATACTTTTAACATAGAAAGTGATACTTTTAACATGAAAAGTGATACTTCTATATGAAAGTATTTCTCATAACACGAAAATATGTTAAAAGTGATACTCGATTATGTGATACTTTTAACACGAGACAAAATGATACTTTTAACATGAAAAGTGATATTTCTATATGAAAGTATTTCTCATAAACGTAAAATATGTTAAATGTGATACTCAGTTATTTGATATTTTTAACACGGAAAGTGATACTTTTAACACAGAAAGTGATACTTTTCACATGAAAAGTGATACTTCTATATAAAAGTATTTCTCATAACACCTAAAATATGTTAAAAGTGATACTCAGTTATTCGTGTCGAATAGAGAGTGAGTTGAAATTGAAGAATCGCAACAAATTGGAGAAAAATCGGAGACAAATCGCGATAAAAATTTCGGATGAAAATTCTCAATTTCAAACGTATGAAACAAGGGAGAAGAAGCGGGGTTTCGAAAGAAAAATAAAGGGTTTTGGGTCTTGGGGGTTCAATGGGTTTTGGGGCGGGTGGACTAGCGGGTTAATTAGTAAATGGGGTTTCGTCTCACGAAACTGGGATCCAGTGAGCCGACCTGCCTCACATAGTTTTTGTGTTTTGCTTTTGGTATAAGATTTTAATTTTAGTTCATTTTTTCTTTCTATTTCAATAAATCAGTGGAGGGATTCTCCTCGCTTATAAAAAGAAAAAAAAATAAACATTCACTTATGTACGTTGGACACCCGACCCATTAGGATTTAGACACACAATGTCCTCGTCACATTATGTCCACACTTCAAAATTGCCTTCGTGCATTCCCATCGTATCTACGCATCAATAATACTTTGGGCCCATAGGATAAGGGCTCGGGACCCAATTCAACGAACTTTACTAGCAAGTATGGCGCATTAATGATCGCTTTACAAAAATAATTAATCCTAAATAAATTCATCATACTCATTAATATATTATTCTAATTTTCCTCCATTAACTAGCATGACATATCATAACATCAATCTAGTACATTAGAATAACGTAAATCCCGAGTTTAAGTTCCTCAAAACACATCTCAACTATTTGATCAATCAATAATGTTGTTTTCGCTTTCCAAAGCAGATGAAGGTCAATCCCAATAAAACCAAATGCGCTTATTGAGGTGGCTAGAGGGAACATTGATCAATCAATAATGTTGTCTTCTTCCAATAGCAAGATGAGGTCAATCCTTACCAAAACCACGCTTATTGAGGTGGCTAGAAGGGAACATTGTGGCCAATTGCGGAGCCAGAATACCCTAATTCGGTGAGCCCGGTACACAAAATATGGTGGGTTGGATAGAAAATCAAAGAAAAATCATACAAATCAACACTAAAAATTGTTTTTTTTTAAAAAATTCTAACTGAAATTTTTTTTGAAAAAAAAAAGGTGGGTCGGCTGGGTTGGCCCACCCTTGGACCGCCAAAGGAGTGTGGCATTCAGACTCTTGTGCTTGCAGAGAAACTAGAGCGGAGCAGTGTGTAAATGGGACGTTTATGCGTGCGTAAGATATCTGCCCCTGTTAAAACATAAAGTTAATTTAGCTACATCTCACGATTTACATTCCTTCAGAACCCTAAGGGCGGGGTTATAGGGGGTCAGATTAGTCCGGCGAAACCCGAACCAGGAATATAGGGGAAAAAAAAGCATTAGACAAGATAAAATTATTTTTGTTAATAATATTTATAGGGTAAATACTAAATAGATAATGACTGAGTGGAATGCAAGATGAAAATGAGTTTATACTACATTTTGTTTAAAACTAAACCAAACTTGAGTTATTTGGAATTTCCCAATTGTAGACAGTCACAATGCTGAGTTGTACTTTTCAATGCTCTAAACCAAATTTAAGTATTTATTCATGAAATTATGACACTGGATTACAAGAACTTATTGAAAAAAAACTCGTATAAATGAGTGTTACAGGATTTACTGAATTTTGTCATCCCAAAGACGAAGTGAAAAACGTTTGACCAAGAAACGGACATGGGAATTTGTGCCAATGTGTGTTGTCCTAAAACACTGATGACAGTGTAATCTCCTCCTTCAAACTAATCTGAAAACCCCTTTTCTACCCACCATTCTTCTCCCCAGCCCCAATATACAGTTCTATACAGTATTCCAGTGCTTTTACAATGACTGCATTTTTGTAATACAGTCCTATTTCGTTTCATTTTGCTTTAGTGAGTGTTTTTGTTCTTTCTTTCAAGCTTTCTGCAATGGCGGTGGAAGGTTTCTGAAGATTTCAGCTGAAACACAAATAAAAAAACAGGTATTTTTATTTCTTCTGGTCTTTACTCTCAAGAGGAGTCAAAAAAGCCAGCATCTTTTTCTTCATTTCTTTTTACATAAAAATTTGATGTCCATTTTGTTTCATTTTTAGACACCCCATTTACCAGATTTTTGAAAACTCTTCATGGGTTTTCCATTTTGGGTAGAAAGATTTCATTTTTATCTTGATTTTTCTCATACTGAAGTGCTTGATTTTTGTTCTGGACCGCAAGATCTAAATTTATTTAAAATTTTCACATTTGGGTTTGGCTTAATTATTCTCTTGATTATGTTACTGAAAGCTATTTTTTTTTATCTGTCAGATTGTAATCATTTCAAAGTTGGTATCTTTTTTGCTCAGATTAAAGTGTTGTGGCTTTTCTTTTTGTGATTATGTGTTCATTTTTATACATTTTCTTTCTCTGTTCCTTTCTTTGAGAAGATGGACAAAATGCTTGGCCCTTTAGTGGTGTATATTCACTTTGACATGAGATGTGACTAAAGTTCATGTGTCTTTAGCGTTACTTAAGGAAAATTATAGTTTCAGAGGGCCAGCAAACAGTACTATTTTTCTATTTATTTTATTTGTTTTTCAATTCCAAGAATTCATTGTTTATGTTCATAGATCTCTCCACGAGGTACGCTAGCACATGGTTCTGCCAAAACTATTGACCCTAAATTTCTCTTATTTTCTTACATATACACTACTGTTAAAGGTGTGACCTTTCCCTTTACTTTTTAAGCTTTCATTTGTTAAGAGTAAGTCATTTAAAGTGGGTTCTATCCATAGCCCCAGCTTTTTATTTCTAATTTTTATTTTATTTTGATGAAAATTGAAGAGGAGATATTGTAATAGTATTGTTGCATATTTTTCTTGCCTGATCTCTGGTTGGTGGGCTTTTCAGTGAAAGTGGTTTCATTTCTTGTCTGTAGTAGCAGTCAATGTTTTAATTATTAGTAGTAATGCTACTTTATTTTGTGGGCCTGATGTTATGATTCTGTTATAGCTATTCTCAAATATATTCTTATACAGATTATTCGTTTGATTTGCATGAAATCTGAAATCATAAGTCATTTGGTTTCTACTTTCAGTGGTGTTTACTTATGATGTTCTGTTCTTTTCAGAGGATCTTTAGCTGCATTCGTTTTCGGAATTCGGCACTCAAAACCATCACCAGAGAGGTGTGTAAATTAAACCTTAAGGAACCTTATACCCTCGGGGATTGGCTTGTGTTTTTGAACTGGTTTCTAATTTGTTTAAATGGCTGATATCAATATGTTTCTTAGCATCGATTCATCTTCATTTCACTACAAGTTTTTCAAAATGTTACTACAGGGCGATATTCGATTCTTCCTATGGTTTCCAATCTAGATGTGATAGGGGCAAACCAATAAGTATTTGGCTACATAACTCGATTTGTTGTATTAGTCGCAATCATAAAAAATGGGATAGTTACAAAAGACCCCCTGTGGTTTGGCTAATTACAGAAAAAGCCAGAGATGTTTTAAAATTACAAAAAGCCCCCTCACGCCTTAGGTTTGATTATGCCTTAAATTTAAGGGGTTAACTGTAACATTTTTAGAAATATCATGGGGGTTTTGAAATGTTGTTGTTTATGAAGGAAGAAAATGTAAGATGGAATAAACCTCAAGGTTTTTTTTTTTTTTGTAATTTTGAAGCATCTCTGAGTTTTTTTGTAATTAGCCTAAACCTCAGGGGTGTTTTTGTAAATATCCCTTAAAAAAATTCACCTTTTTGCCATAGATTCTTCTATCATAAATCTGATGCTGGTGTAGAGTTAAAAGTAAACATTTTTGGTTCCTTCTGTTTTTTCTCTTACAAGTTCATGGTCATATCATCCGGTATGCCGGTTAATATTCAATAAGGTAAAAAAAAAAAAGAGAAAAAAGATATTTATCCGATGACTGTCGGATATTGCAAGAGCATTTAAGTTTTATTCATAGTTGTAGAGGTCGATGTGCGCTATTTGTAAGCGTTCCTTTTATTGGTTTTGAAGTTTCTCTGACCAAGTTTCATTTTTCTTGCATCTAGCACTTCAACATTTTGTCACAGTACTTTCATTTTTGAACATTTTTGTCACATGCAATTTTCTCTATGTCCATCTTTACATCTCGTAAACAGTGTAACGACAAAATTCCAAATCTTAAATCTCAATTGTTTTTGTTTTTGGCAGAACTAGCATTTCCTAATAACTCAGCTAGACCCATGACTGTTGGAAACCTAAAGCTCGGGGTCGATGTTGTGAGTGCTCATAACCTCTTGCCAAAAGACGGGCAGGGCTCGTCTAGTGCTTTTGTGGAACTTTGCTTCGACGGCCAGAGATACCGCTCCACAATCAAGGAGAAAGATCTTAATCCCGTGTGGAACGAGAGTTTTTACTTCAATATATCGGATCCGTCCATTCTCCACACTCACACTCTCGATGCCTACATCTATAATAACATCAGAGCCACTCAGTCTAGAGCATTCCTCGGAAAGGTCAGCATAAACGGAACTTCGTTTGTACCCTATTCGGACGCAGTTGTCCTTCACTATCCTTTAGAGAAGCGTGGTATCTTCTCACGCGTTCGAGGCGAGCTTGGCCTCAAGGTTTATATAACGGACAATCCATCCATAAAATCGTCCATCCCCGTTTCTGCTGCCGAGGAAACTCAAGTACCCTCAGAATCATTACACAAAAATGTGAAAAACGAGCAAAGGCACACATTCCACACGCTCCCGAAATGCGACCACTCCGAACAACATAATCACACTCCTCCTGTCGAAGTACATCATCAGTCTACTAAATATATGGCCGACGAGATGAAGGCTCCCGAGCCAATGCCTCCGAAGCTCGTCCGAATGCACTCGGCGTCATCATCACAGCCGGTCGATTACGCGCTTAAGGAGACGAGCCCGTTTCTTGGTGGGGGCCGTATTGTTGGGGGACGTGTTGTCCGAACAGACAGGGCGGCTGTGGGCACGTATGATCTTGTCGAGAAAATGCACTTTTTGTTTGTTAGGGTTGTCAAGGCTCGTGAGCTTCCGGCTATGGATGTCACGGGGAGTCTAGATCCTTACGTGGAGGTGAAAATTGGAAACTATAAAGGAGTTACGAAACATATCGAGAAACAGCAAAATCCGACGTGGAATGTCGTTTTTGCCTTCTCGAGGGAGCGCATGCAAGCGTCTGTACTAGAAGTTGTCGTTAAGGATAAAGATCTTTTGAAAGATGATTACGTCGGTTTTGTTAGGTTCGATCTGAATGAGGTGCCGATGCGTGTTCCGCCCGATAGTCCTCTGGCTCCAGAATGGTACCGTCTTGAGGATAAAAAGGGCGAGAAGATAAAGGGCGAGCTTATGCTTGCAGTCTGGATTGGCACTCAAGCGGACGAAGCTTTTCCTGATGCGTGGCATTCCGATGCGGCTACGCCTATTGACAGCTCAGCGGCCGCATCTGCTCTTATACGTTCTAAAGTCTACCACGCGCGCGCTTGTGGTACGTCCGTGTTAATGTTGTTGAAGCTCAGGATTTAATTCCGACGGAGAAGACTCGTTTCCCCGATGCTTATGTGAAGGCACAGATAGGAAACCAAGTCATGCGAACGAAACCGGTTCAGTCTCGGAATTTCAATCCCTTGTGGAACGAGGATTTATTTTTCGTTGCTGCTGAGCCGTCAAGACCATCTCATTCTCACGGTCGAGGATCGAGTGGCTCCAGGGAAAGATGAAATAATCGGGAGGGTTATTATACCGTTGAATATGGTGGAAAAGCGGGCGGATGATCGGATCATTCATTCTCGTTGGTTTAACCTAGAAAAGCCGGTTCTCGTGGATGTCGATCAATTAAAGAAAGAAAAATTCTCTAGTAGGCTTCATTTACGAGTCTGCTTAGACGGAGGCTACCATGTTCTAGACGAATCAACGCACTATAGCAGTGATCTTCGCCCCACGGCGAAACAGCTTTGGAAACCACCGATTGGCGTTCTTGAACTCGGCGTATTAAACGCCGTCGGACTTCACCCGATGAAAACGCGTGACGGAAAGGGCACATCAGACACATATTGTGTGGCTAAATACGGTCACAAATGGGTCCGAACTCGTACGATTGTAGACAATCTTTTCCCCAAGTACAATGAGCAGTATACTTGGGAGGTCTTCGATCCAGCAACTGTCCTCACAGTAGGTGTTTTCGACAACAGCCAGTTAGGCGACAAGGGTCCGAATGGAAACAAAGACCTAAAAATCGGAAAAGTTCGGATTCGAATTTCTACACTCGAAACAGGCCGAGTCTACACACATTCTTATCCGTTACTCGTTCTCCACCCTACCGGTGTTAAAAAAATGGGCGAACTGCATCTGGCGTTACGATTTTCATGCACTTCTTTTGTCAACATGCTCTATATATACTCGCGACCCCTGTTACCGAAAATGCACTACGTTAGGCCTTTCACCGTGATGCAACTGGACATGCTAAGGCATCAGGCCGTTAACATAGTGGCCATGAGGCTGGGCCGGGCAGAGCCCCCTCTACGTAAAGAAGTCGTCGAATACATGTCCGACGTGGACTCGCACCTTTGGAGCATGCGGAGAAGCAAGGCCAATTTTTTCCGCCTGATGTCTGTTTTCACGGGACTATTCGCTGTCGGGAAATGGTTCGGAGATATCTGCATGTGGAAAAACCCCATCACGACAGTGCTCGTGCACGTCCTGTACCTCATGCTCGTTTCATTCCCGGAACTAATCCTACCTACGATTTTCCTCTACATGTTTCTGATAGGAATATGGAATTTTCGGTACCGTCCACGGTACCCTCCCCACATGAACACGAAAATCTCGCAGGCCGGGCGGTGCACCCTGACGAACTCGACGAGGAATTCGACACGTTCCCAACGAGCCGTAACCCGACTTGATCAGAATGAGGTACGATCGTCTGAGGAGCGTGGCCGGGCGGATTCAGACGGTCGTCGGCGATATCGCGACTCAGGCGAACGTGTCCATTCGCTGTTGAGCTGGAGGGACCCGCGCGCTACGGCCATTTTCGTGACGTTCTGCCTCGTTGCAGCTCTGGTCCTGTATGTTACGCCTTTCCAGGTAATTGCTGCTTTGGCTGGTATTTACATGATGAGGCATCCGAGATTTCGATATCGTTTGCCGTCGGTGCCGGTCAACTTCTTCCGACGGCTTCCTGCTAGGACAGATAGCATGTTGTAATGGATGTGTTTTAGTTTAGTAATTTCAGTTATATGCTTCTAATGTGTTTTCATCTGTCATGTCCTTATTGTGTTGTAGAGCAGGTTATGGATATGTGTTTTGTTGGAACTTATGAATAATACCTGCTGCATAGTGAACTTTTCAATAGGTCTTTAGTGTAATAATATATTTTTTTACCTTTTTATCATACTCTCTTTTTCCATAACTGGATTGTGATTTTTTTTCAGCTAGTTATGAAATGGATGGCAGATCTCAATGTAAATAGTAGTATATAATTTGGGATAATTACAAAAAAATACCCCTGAGAAAAACCCACAGATGTTTGAAAATTACAAAACACCCTTTGAGGTTTGATTTTGTGTTATATATAAGGGGGTGATTGCAATGTAAGGGGTGTTTGAAATGTTTTTGCTTATGAACAGGGTAAAGTGTAATACCAAACCAAACTTAAATGGTTTAATTTATGTAATTTTCAAAAATATGTGGGTTTCTTTGTAATTAACCCAAGCCTCAGGGGTGGTTTTTGTAATTATCCCTATAATTTTTTGTAACCCGTATATTATTATACTTGAAGCAGAGTAACTTCAACAGCTTGTCAGGTTGATGATCATCTGAAACTGCTTTGTTCCTTTCAAACTGATTATTTAGTGTATAATCTGTTTTATAATGAAGTTTTCATCCATCTGATATCTGTCCTGTTCTTTTCTTTATTATTGTAGAAATGGAAAAGGTAATCAGCTTAATTAGGGATAATTACAAACACACCCATAAGGTTTGGGCTAATTACAAAAAAATCGAGAGATTTTGAAAATTACAAAATCTCCCTTGACTTTTGATTTTGTCTTATATTTTCCCCCTAATCCCCTTGAGAAGAAAAAAACATTTCAAAACCCCTGACATTTATTGAAATATTGTAATTATCTCCTTAAAATTAAGATAAAATCAAACATCATGGGTTTTTTTTTGTAATATTAAAAATCTCTGGATTTTTTGTAATTAGTCCAAACCTCAGGGTTTTTTTTTGTAATTATCCTGTTTAATTAAAATATATGCAAGATTGTGCATGCATCCATTAATAATTTACTTAACCCTGTTATATATTGACGTCTAAGAAACTTAACACTTCTTTAATTATTATGATATAGCATCACATAATTTATATGCATCTACCAATTATTTGTGCTAATCATGGATTATGAAGGTGTCAAGCCAATAAACATATCATATATTTATCCAAGTGTCCCATGCAAATTAATTATTAGTGCTTAATCACAAGTTTTAAGTACCATGTTTTCACTCATTGGAGTATTATTATCAGTTCAGGTAGGTGCATGTATTTTGACTTTTATGCATTTACCCCCACAAACTATATATTCAATGAACAGAATATTAAAAATATTAAAAATTTATAGTCAAATGTTTATTTTCAAGAACGTGCTTCCATGTCTCAATCAAGGTTTCCTATTAAAGCACAAACAAGTGATTCTGTTAAAATGAACTGTCCAAAAATGGCTGTCTCTGTGTCTAGGAAAAAAACAAGGTTGTCCAAAAAAACACAGGCTAATAATGAACTTGGTTTTTTTTGTTCATTCTTTGAGAAAATATTATTCAGAGTGCCAGCAGCAATTTTTGTGTTGGTTTTTATCTATGTATGGTCTTCGTCGACGGCTATTTTTTCGGGCGACGTTGTTCATGTCTGTGTTTCGTCTCGAAAGCTCAATAATCTGTATTGCTTGTCTGCTGGTACTCAGCCAAATTTTGAAATCCCAGTTTCAGTTGTGAAAAACAGCTCTTCAAGAGTTGATGGTGAAGAATTAAAAGAAGTTGCTGATTTTGGTATCAAGATTGATGTTCCTATTGCCAATGATAGTTCAACTTCAAGAATCAATGGTAATGTATAAGAAGTTATTGATTTTAGGAGTGTTTTTGCAATGACTTGAAAAAAGTGATTGTTAGCTTTTGGTTGGAAAAAAAAAAAGAGTCTTTAGTGCTTTCGAATGTCAAATTCTGTTTATGATTCTGCATAATTCGATGGAATCTAAAAATAGGAGCTACTGATTTTAGGAGTGTTTTTGCAAAGACTTGAAAAAGGTGATTGTTAGCTTTTGGTTGGAAAAAAAAAAGAGTGTATTTAGTGCTTTCGAATGCCAAATTGCATTTCGATTCTCGCATAATTCGATGGAATCTAAAAATAGGGAGAAAGTTGTTTTACATTTCTAATTCTCGCTTCTAATTGACTTTTTACTTGACAGATAAAATACTTTTACAACTTACTCATCGAACACTTGATCTCTTTCAACTTAATCAATTTTCGATTCTTATATGCAAACACTCCGTTTGACAACAAGAGCTCGATTCTCGCAGCGATCATATCATCGGGAAAAACGGCAACGAAACTCGGAAGACGCTTACGGGGAAGTTGAGGAACGACTACAAACGACGGTCATGGATCTCAAATTCAAATCACGCGACGTCATGCGAGGAAGAGGGATTTACGTCTACGAATTGCCATCGGTTCAACAAAGACTTGCTATCTCAATGCGGCGAAATGATCCCGTGGGTGGATTTACGATTTCTCAAAGAATGACGCGTTGGGAGAGCCGATAGAGAAGCTCGGGAGAGGATGGCATCACACGCATCAATACTCGTTGGAGCCTATTTTCCACGCCGCGCGTTTGAGCCATCCGTCCGTGCGAGTTTACGACCCGAATTTCGCCAGTCGTTTTATGTGCCTTACTATGGTGGGCTTGATGTCCCGAGATGGCATTTCAAGAATGTGTCAAATGATGTTAAGGACTCATTGGCATTAGACCTAATAAGATGGCTTGAATCACAGGGCCCATGGTATAAAAACTTAGGCAAAGATCATGTTTTTGTTTTGGGAAAATTTCATGGGATTTTAGAAGAAATGAGAGGTCTTCTTGGGGTACAAGGTTGTTAGAGCTTGATGAGATGCAAAATCCCGTCAAGCTTTTGATCGAACGGCAAATGCGTGGCACTAAACGACATTGGGATACCTCACCCGACGTATTTCCATCCTCGGACGACGATGATATCGTGTCGTGGCGATTAAAAGTACTAAAATCAAACAGGGAAGCCTTGTCGGCTTTCTTTGGTGCGGCTAGGCTGATTCACCGGGACAAAGATCCGGTCAATACTAATCGACCAATGCGTCTCAACTAGAGACGGGGAATGCGAGTTTTGAACCGCACGACGGGGAATGCGATCGGCCGAGTCGATTATAGAGCTTTTTATGGGGTCCGAGTTCTGTTTACGACCTCAGGGGATAGCCCGACGAGAAAATCGGTTTTCGATTAAGCTCGTGTCGGGTTGTATCCCGATGGTTTCGATCCGTTTACGGTTTATTATCGATATCCGTGGCATTTTCCGGAGGATCGGGACAAATATTCGGTTTTTATTGACAAGGATGAGGTGAGGAACAAGAGTGTTAATGTTGTTGATAGGCTCATGAAAATTTCATCCAGGAAAGGGAAAATATGAGGAGGTATATAGTTTATGAGTTGTTGCCTGGATTGGTTTATGGTGATTTGAATTCGAAATTTGACAAGTTTCAAGATGCATTTTTGATAGCCATAAACAATCTGCTTGAGAGAGTTAGCCGATTGAATGAAGTGTAAAGAATGGGAGTCTTTGACAGTTTTTGGTCTTTTGTTTATATATACCTAACATTTATACACCATTTTTAATCTTCTAGTTAGAAGGATAGAAGTTTTTTTTCTTTTGTACTCAATTGAATATATGTAAAATAATTCATTCATCTAGTATTGAATTTCTTTAATCTTAATTAGAGGTGGCAAATGTGTGGGGACGGTCTTTGGCCCATCGAGCAAAAATGCAAAATTAGGCCGGTATGGTCCGAATTTCACCGATCGCCCATTTTGGGGCCTGTCTACATACATACTTTAGAATATAGTTGAATTTGCATCGAGCTAAACCATCCCGCTAGGCCGAATAGGTCTGGTTCTTCTCGGACCTATGAAATTACAAATCAACTTAGCTCTATCATTAAGTCGAAATGGTTTTGTCACTCTAATCTTAATGGTCTTTCTAGTTTCAACTTGCAACATTCTTACATGCAAATTGTGATATGGCTTTCTTGATGGCCTTTCTAGTTTCATTGGGTAAAATATATAAGGTTTTTGTTTAGGAAAATGGCAAAGTGTATAGTGTATAGGCTAAAGTCGAGCCCCGAATTTGATTCGATCTCCGCAAGACGAAAACGCCCCATATACCGAGTGCTTACGGTTCCCGACTCGCCTAAGATACAACGACTTTTTTTACAAATCCGGTTAGCAAGACTAGCAAAACCGAACAACGATGAACATCAAGAATTTGAACTTTCAAACTTAGAATGAAGGGAAATGTCAATATGCTCGTATGCAAAATGACATGTTATTATCTTATGTTTTTCGTGTATTTTTTCATCTGCGAGGGTCGATAGTTATGGGCCTCGGTGCCTTGTATGGAAAGATCGCGTCTTTTTGCTCGAAAAGACACATTTTGCAGACCGACAGACGACTTGTTCAGGGCGCACGACCCGACACACGGCCGTACTCCCGTCTTGGCGCTAGTGCGCTAACATTCGGCGAGGGCGCCGACCCGGGACGCACGAGTCGTGTGCCCGCCGTCTTTGCTTGTTTGCAAAAGTTTGGCGGTAAAGACGACCCGTGCGTCCCACCCGAACCTCTTCCCGGTTGAAAGTCATTTAATTAATTACAAAAATTAATTAAACATTTATTTTAAAGGTTTTTGGTCCAAAAGAATAAGGGCCTTGAAGCCCAAGCCCAAGCCTAGACCGACGACCGAGCCGAGGCCGGCGGGCCGGGATGGCGGCGGCGTCTTGCGCGCGTGTGTTTTGAACCAAACCCACAAGAATGTAGTCCTCACCCTTTTAAAAACTTAAGTGCCCCCAAGAGCCCAAACCCATAAGTCCAACTTGGGATATATAAATTGTGCAAACTTTTCATCCTTTTCCTATGTGGGATAGAGCATTTCTCCTTCCCCACATTTTCCATTTTCCATACTATTTATTTGTATTAAGTGGCTAACTTCTAGCATTAATTTCTCATTCACCCTAATTGGTTTTGAGAAATTCCAAATATTATTCTCATCTACTCTCTTAGTAGAATTTTTACAAATAATTTAATTCCATTTTTCACTAATGGAAACCACTTAATTATTTGGTTAAAATTGGTCAACGCCCATTTCTCAAGACCAAATTCCAACAATCCCCACATGAATGAAATTAATGCATGCGTGTATGCAAATTCGCTTGAAAGTCTCGGCGAATCGTTATTGCATCGAGGTTAGGTAGCTTGTGACTTTGAACCTTCCTTAGTAAATACTATCGGTTCTATCGGCAGCTAGTGACACAATGTCTTGAACTATTCAGCCATTTGTGTAAACCGAGACAACAATACTTACACAATAACAACTCTAACACTTGTTCTCACGTTGTGTCCATTTCGCCCTGGACCATATCTTAGATTCATAAGTGTTTCTTTGAAGAAATGCATTACTTCTCACTTATATAGGTGATCTCCTATTGAAGAGTATCATGCCATACTCCACCTTTCGATAGGAATCATTAAAAATCTTAAACTTAACCTCACCACATTCAAAAGTTTTACATACACTTGGATGTATCGAGAATGAGCTAACACATTTTCCAAGTGTTCACCAACATTCATAACTTAGTTGTCCCATTGAACCAAGGTCTTGGGATCTTCAATTCACAAGGTTGGGTTACCGCTATGAACATTCTTTAAGTTGTGGATTTTAAACCCATCCCCCTTAACAGTTTATACAATTGATCTCGATTTATGCCTTTTGTAAGCGGATCCGCAAAGTTTTCCTTTGACTTTACGTAGTCAACCGAAATAACCCCATTCAAAATCAACTGTTTATTGGTATTATGTGTTTGATACATGTTTTTATCTTAATTTTGATGATTTTATTTTGTCACCAAAACAATGTCTTTAAAGGTTGTCCAAATACTCCTAAATGATTTAAAATGGTTTTAATATTTTCCTGAGTATTTCCTCAAGTTTATTTTCAATAATATTGGACAACACTTTTAATGACTTTATGTCAATGAGTTGTTACGTCTAAAAACAAGGTTCCTAAATGTTGTCTAAATACTCTCGATTGGTTTAAAATATTTTTACTAAATTTTCGAGAGTATTTTTTGAGCTTTATTTTCGACTAAGATTGGACAACATTTACTGTCTCGTGTCGACCGGCCGCTCTACCAGGGCAACCCGTACTGAAGATGAGTTTGAAACAAAAAAATGAGACGCCAGTGAAAACGGTTAGGTCGGCCGTGCATCTGGGCGTCGACCGTCGCCAGGGTCGACCGGGTGACTAACGTTCTTCAAAACGTAACTTTCTTTTCTCCCCAAAACGCTTAGAGGGACCGGTTGAGACAGGGTCGGTCGACGTCGAGATACACGTCGACCGGCCGCCTGTTGTATTTTTCAAAGTGTTCTTGAATTTTCTTATTTACGTGCGGCCGTCGGCCGCCTTGCTTTGACAAAAAAAATATGACCGTTTGACAAAAACACATTTCCTTAAATTGTGGGATTGATTTCTATGACTATATTCTTGATTTTAATTGTATTTTTCTCAGAGATTTTCAATCCCCAAGAGAGCCTATGCTTGATCAATCATCTCCTATAAATAGAGGAAGTCTTGGAGCAACCAACACAACAATTGAGATACAACACAACAAGATACACTTCAAGCAAATACTTGGTCTTTCATTGTTATTATTCTTGTTGTATATTTGCCTAGCTTATAAACTTTCACATCCTTGAGGTCTAGGCTATTCTTGATTACACTTTGCACTCAAATTGTAATATTCATTATTGAGTTGTAATCTTGATTTTTGGTTATCATTTAACACAAGATATCCTTGTGAGTGTTCTTGTGGTAAGAACACACTTGGATGATCTAGGTGATAGGTGCAAGAAGATTGTGGTAATCTTCTTATTGAGGTGTTGAAGAATTTGGTATTCTTCAAGGTTGAAGATTGTGGTAATCTTCACAAGGTGCCGTTGAAGGAAGATTGTGGTGATCTTCAAAGGAGATTGTGGTAATCTCCAAAGGTGTTGTTGAAGAAGAGTGTGGTGCTCTTCAAGGTGTTGTAAGTTGAATTTGTATTAATTTTGGTAATTAATAAAATTCTTTTTCTTTTTGAAATCCATCCCTGATATCTTTGGGGTGGTAGAGGATTAGGCCCTATGTGGGTTGAACCTCTTTAAATCGACGTGTGTTGTTTACATTCCACACCTTTATTATTGTGTTTGAGCATTTGGTTCGAAAAAGAGGCGAAATCGAAAAGATGGAGATAATCTATTCACCCCCTCTAGATTATCGTAGCCGCTTGGACTTACAAGTGGTATCGAGCCAAACTCTTTGGCAAGCTCGTTTCACATCGCGAGTGAAGAGAAACGATCGTCGGCTCTGAACGAAGCTCATCCTTCCTACACTCCACCACCAAGCTACCTCGGTTTGATTCCAAAATTTTTATATTTTGGAAAGAAAGAATGGAATGTTATTTACAAGGTTGCGGGTTTGATATTTGGAACACCGTCATAAATGGAGAATCCATTCCGATGAAAGATACACCACACACCTCCAAAGGCTTCAAAGAGCTCAATGATGAAGAGAAGAAAATCATTTCCTTAAACGGTAAAGCTCTCAATATTTTGTATTGTTCATTTACTAATTTGGAATATGAACATATTGTAGGAATTGATCGGCACATGAAGTATGGCAAAAATTAGAAGCCATCTATGGAGTATTTGCAAATGAAAGGAGTCAAACAAAAGCATCTACTTCTCAAGGTCATACAAGCTCAAATCTAAGGAACAAGCCTTTTACAACTTCCAACTATGAAGAAGTTGAATATTGTTTTATGGGCATCGAAGAAGAAAACAAGGTATGTCTTAAACCCTCTACTTCCTATGATATTGTTATTCAAAATGATTATAGTGATTTACAAAATGATTATGATGAACTTCAAAATGAATTCCAAAGCTTACTTGTTAAATACAAAAATTTGAAAAAGGAATTCAATGTTTTAAAAAATGATAAGGATAGTTTATGTACTTCATATGAATCACTTTCACGTGCTCACACCACTACACTTGACAAGGTTAGAAACCTTGAAAAAGAAAATAGTACTCTTATTGAGAATATTAATTGCATGAAAAAGGATTTATCTAAATCCGACTTGAGTACCGATGAAATTGTTGATTGTTGTGATAATTCCAAACTAGAACTTGATCATAAGCCTAAGGGTGTCAATCACATGAAAAAGACACATTTAATAAATACAATATTTCTTGATTTAATGGTCGTACCATCACTTATATCATAAATGCTGAATTTATTTCATTGGATGTTTTACTTTTCCAAAGCACCCCCACATTTCAAGGCAATCTCCTTTATGTGGTTTGCTAAAAAGTAAAGCTCCCCTTTCAACTTCGATATCTTGTTTAACATAAGATCATCCAGAATTCTTTTGCTCTTGGCCATTTTTTATTTTATTTTGTTAGAACATTGTCCCGACAATCCGGTTAGAATCTCGTTCTACCGCATTTCGATCTTAGTTCCAACAACTCCATCCGCATTCAAGGAGTGCAACCTTTGATGTTATCACATCTTTAGTAAGACTTGATTCAACTTGTTACGTTCCGCTTTAGTGTTACAACACTTTTGACAACACCTCATGCAAATGTGGTTTCGGTGTTGACAACACTTTTGGCAACACCTTCTGCTATTACATTCGAAAAATGCAACATAAACTCCACTCGTGTTCCACAAAGTATGATCATACCCCCACATTTGCCGATTTTCATTCGGAATCCCTATTGTCTTCCTCAATCCAAGTCGAACTATCAAATCCTCAAGCCCCATTTCCTTCTCGCTTGTGCTTGAGGTAGTCCTTAAAATCTTTCCACGACGGCGACAATTTTTCGATAATCGCAGCCCACTTAAAAGGACTCGTTCGAATCATCCCTTCGCACACACTAAGTCGTGAAGTATGATCAGAATTTCTTGAACTTGGCTAATCACCGTCTTGGTGTCAACCATCTTATAATCCGAGAAAATTACCGACTACAAATTTCTTTGCACCGCATCTTCTATTTTATATTTCTTCTCCGAAGAATCCCACAACTCTTTGGGCGTTTTGAACGAACTACGACGTTGTAAAAGATGTCGTCTAGCCCATTCAAAATATAATTCCGACACGAGAAACCATTGTTATGCCAAGCATCCACAAATATTCTCCGTTCATTGTCGAATTTTTCATCACCAATGGCGAGGGGGTCCTTCTTCGTAAAACGAGACAGCCCCAAGGTTGTTACATAGAACATCATCTTCGATTGTCATCTCTTGAAGAAGTCAACACCGAGAACTTCGCGGTTTTTTGCCATGAACACGAAAGCGTTGCATCGGAGTGAACGATCCTAAAGTTGATGCCATCGTCTTAAACATAAATGGAATTTTCCGTCTTGCGATTGTTGGGTAAAATATGTAAGGTTTCATTAGAAAATGGCAAAGTGTATAGTGTAAAGGCTAAAGTCGATGTCTCGAATTTGATTCGATCTCCGCAAGACGAAAACGCCCCATATATCGAAAGTGCTTACGATTCCAAGCGCTCGCCTTAAGATACAACGACTTTTTACTACCCCATTAGCAAAGACTGCAAAATCGAAACACAACGAATAACAAGAGTTTGAACTTTCAAGCTTAGAATGAAGGAAAATGTCAATATGCTCGTATGCAAAATGACAGTTATTATTTTATGTTTTTTGTGTATTTTTTCATCTGCAGGGTCGATAGTTATAGGCCTCGTGCCTCGTATAGAAAGATCGCGTCTTTTGGCTCGAAAAAACACATTTTGCATTGACAGACGCACTTTGTTCGTTGGCGCACGACCCGACGCGACGGCCGTGTTCTCGCCGTCTGCGCTGCACGCCAACGTTAGGCATGGCGCACGACCCCGACGCGGGCCGTGCGCTGCATCTTATTTGTTTGCAAAAGTTCGGCAGTAAAGACGACCCGACGACGGGCGCGTGCGTCCGCCCGAACCTCTTCCCAGGTTGAAAGTCATTTAATTAATTACAAAAATTAATTAAACATTTATTTTAAAGGTTTTTGGTCCAAAAAGAATAAGGACCTTGAAGCCCCGTGCCCGCGACCCACGACCCGGGCGGGCCGGCAGGCGCGTGTGCTTTGAACCAAAGCCACAAGATGTAGTCCTCACCCCTTTAAAAACTTGGGTGCCCCAAGGGCCAAAACCTATAAGTCCAACTTGGGATATATAAAGTGTGCAAACTTTTCATCATTTTCCTATGTGGGATGGAGCATTTCTCCTTCCCCACATTTTCTATTTTCCATACCATTTATTTGTATTAAGTGACTAACTTCTAAAGCATTAATTTCTCATTCACCCTAATCGCTTTTGAAAAATTCCAAATGCTATTCTTATCTACTCTCTTATTAGAATTTTTACAAATAATTTAATTCCATTTTTCACTAATGAAAACCACTTAATTACTTGGTCAAAATCGGGTCAACACCCATTTCTCAATACCAAATTCCAACAAGCTTCAACTTGCAACATTCTTACACAAACTAGAAACCTTCCTAAAGAACAAGCCTTTATGTTCCATTAGACATGCAAACATCTTTCCGATTCACCTTTATTTGGATTCTACTCTATATGATCTTTGTTGATATTGATATGATAGTTTTTTGGTTAATACTAAATTAATAATTGATATGCTTATATAATATAGTGAATTGATTCAAGGTATTTTAAAACCCATAATAACTCACCAATGAGGCCTTGCCACCAAAATGGTAAAATTGGTATTTTAAAACTCACTATGTCAAAATATTCACTATTCACTCATTCTCAACTTTCCAATACTCGTCATTTTCATACTATATTCAATCACATTTTCAAAATTTATTTTATTTTTCTCAAATAACTTTTCCACACTATTTTCGATATGTTATTTCAAAAAGAATAGTGAAAAAGAAAAAAGAAAGATAACCTTGAAGGAGAATAAATGAATTTTGGGAAATCAGATGGACGTGGCACCAAGAGTGGAATGTTTATAATTAATGATATATTCCCTTTTGAAAAATATTTTGGAATGTGAATTTATTTTGAAAATAATGTTAGTCCAAGTGGCTACGATAACCTAGAGGGGGTGAATAGATTATCTCGGTTTTTCAGATTTTGTCCTCTTTTTCGAATAATCAAACAAAGACGAGAATGTAAATGCGGAAATAAAACAACACTCGTGATATCCGGATGGATTTCAAAAGAAAAAAAGATTTTATTAATTTACCAAAAATTAATACAACACCTTGAGGATTACCACAACCCTCTTACACCACCTTGAGGATTACCACAATCCTTTTACAACACCTTTGAAGATTACCACAACCTTCAAACACCTATCACCTAGATCACCCAAGTGTATTCTTACCACAAGAATACTCACAAGGATGTCTTGTGTTGAATGATCACCAAAATCAAGATTACAACTCAATAATGATTGATACAATATGAGTACAAGTGTAATCAAGAAGTGAAAGCCTAGACCTCAAATTTGTGCAAGTGAAAGTGCTAAGGCTAATACAACAAGATATATGAAAGTGTTTGCTTTGTTTGCTTTTTGCTTGTATGGAGTGTTGTGTCTTGTTGCTTGAATGAAGCCTCTATTTATAGGAGAGGTCTTGGCTTTGATTTCCGGACATTGGCTCCTCCTTGGGAGTGATTTGCGCAAAAAGAAACCATTTAAAATCATCAATATAGTCATAGAAATCAATCCCACAAAATAGGAAAAGTCATCTAAAATGCACCGGATAGTTTCTTTGTCAAAACAGGGGTTCGACCGGTCGCACAGATAAGATTGAAAAGAATTTCGCGAATTTTTAAAAAGGGGGACCGGTCGGGGGTTCGACCGGTCGCCCTTGGTCTTGACCGGTTGGGGTTGATAGAAAATCAAAACAGAAGTCTCGTATTCGAGAGGGCACTCCCAGTGCACGGCCGCCCGGTGGTCGACCTGCGCCTCCCCATTTTCTCTTACGTCCCATTTTCTCGTTTCAAAACTCAACTCAGGTACGGGTTGCCCTATAGGGCGACCGGTCGAGCCTGAAACAAAAGTGTTGTCCAATTTTAAATCGAATATTAACTTCAAGAAATACTCCAAAAAATAGTAAAAATATTTTAGATCGATCGGAAGTGTTGGGACAACATTTAGGACATTGTTTTGGTATAAAAACTCATTTGAACAAAATCATCAAAATCATGATAAAAACATTTATCTAACAAACTCCCCCTTTTTGATGATTACAAACCAAAACAATTTTCAAGAGGACGATTTCGAAAAACAAAATAATTTTCCGGTTTATGAGTAAACTATCCGTTTAAAAACATTTTACAAAAGCTCCCCCTATCAACAAGCACATTAAGAAGAAATATTGCATAAGCTAGAAGCACAAGCTTTTACAAAATAAACAACAACTCCATGAGCTTAAAGCTCCCCTGTCACAAATACTTATTATCCATGCAAACAAGTTCATAAAACAATCATTGGACTGAGTTTTCTTCACAACTTATGGCCTTAATAAGCCATAGCTTGTAGCTTCTATCATGAGCTTTTATTAGCTTCTTTGAGCTAACGAGCCAATTTCCTGTTTCTCCCCTTTGGAATCATCAAAAAGAATGTTAGGATGATAGAAACATCATAGAAGTATATCAAAGTGCGCAAAGAAATGGTTTATCAACCATTGAGCAATTTAGGCTTAAAAACCAAGGAAAATGGGAGAAATGTATCATGAAGAGTTCATACGCTCGTTTTATTTCCCAAAACATGATCTCAATGAGTATAGAAGACTTTTGGAAGCGAGAGAATCATGTAGAAGTTGAAATTTTTATTGAAACATTTCATCGAACACATTGTGGGCGTGAAAAATAAAAGGAGTTGTATATAGCCCTTGTAAATGATCCAAGCCAAAAATTTCATCACCAATTCACATCAAACATCATACAATACAACATAATAACTAATCTCAACAAGATTATAAGCAAAAGTTATCAAGAAATATACAAGAAAGCCATAAACTCAAGGTTCAACCCAATTGAGCAAAGTAAGGAAAATTCTTACCATTTGATCGGAAAAGATGAGCAATGATGATGATAAACATGCTATATAAGGTCCAAGATATGAATTGAATGCATGAAAATCAATTTTGAGTGACAATAGTGTGCATTTGGCAAAGGGGACGAAAAATGGCAAAAAGAAGTGAAATCACAAATGTCAAGACAGAATCGAACTTAAACCAAAATTTAGCCTAGGGCGACCGGCGTGGTTGAGGGCGACCCGGTCGACATTGAGGGCGACCGGTTGCCCTCAACCTCTTCAGCCCCACTGCTCATCAAATTTTTTAAAATCCGAATTTTCAACCAAAAATCCGATTTTTCGCCCTAAGTTTTAAAAACATGCAAAATGCAAACGTAGACCTCATTCAATATGCATTATGCCTAACCGAGCTCGTATTGACGCAAAAAGTCTCGGAAGTTAGCGGTTTTGTAAAAATGTCCGCTAATTGATCTTGAGATGGCACAAACGATATCTCAATTTTTCGTTTTGAAACACAATCCCTTAGAAAATGATGTCGAATCTCAATATGTTTAGTACGGTTATGATGAACCGGGTTTTGAGCAATATTTATAGCGGATATATTATCACAAAAGATAGGTACGTTTTCAAAAGAGCATTTGTAATCCGCTAAGGTTTGTTTCATCCAAAGAAGTTGAGTACAACAAAATGCGGCGGAAATATATTCGCTTCGGCCGTTGAAAGAGAAACACGCTTTTGCTTCTTTGAAAACCAAGAAACTAGGCAATCGCTAAAAATTGACATGATCCGGAAGTACTTTTCCGATCATCAATATTACCCGCATAGTCCGAATCACTATAACCTTTAAGAGAAAAAATTTCATTCTTTGGATAAAATAAACCATATTGAATAGTGCCTTTCAAATATCGAAAAATCCATTTAACGGACTC
This sequence comes from Rehmannia glutinosa, assembly GCA_016081115.2. Taxonomy (NCBI): domain Eukaryota; kingdom Viridiplantae; phylum Streptophyta; class Magnoliopsida; order Lamiales; family Orobanchaceae; genus Rehmannia; species Rehmannia glutinosa. Next base: position 430,209 of record JABTTQ020000835.1, on the reverse strand, counting down.
ATATGAGATTCTTTTGGATTGCTTTGAAAACGAGCACATAGGCATACGACATGAAGAATGTCCTGGTCTACTAGCGGTTAAATAAAGTAAACTACCAATCATACCTCGATACTTGGATTCATCAACCGTCTTTTTTTTCATCTTTGTCAATTTTGACATTGGTTGCCATAGAGAGTCGAGACGGTTCTTCCTTCTTCAATGCCGAACTTCTTCAAAAGTTCTTTTGTATACTTTGATTGCGAAATATAAATACCTTCTTGGCATTGCTTAATTTGAAGTCCAAGGAAGAAGTTTAGCTCCCCCATCATACTCATCTCGAATTCACCTTGCATTAACTTGGAGAATTTCTTGCACAAAGATTCATTAGTAGCACCAAAGATAATATCATCAACATAAATTTGCACAAGTAAACAATCTTGCCCTTTTTCAAAAACAAAGAGTGTAGTATCAACTTTACCTCTTGTAAAACCATTTTGCAAAAGAAAAGAGCTAAGTCTATCATACCATGCACGGGGTGCTTGTTTTAAACCATACAAAGCCTTTTTAAGTTTATAAACATCATTAGGCCTAGAAAAATTTTCAAACCCCTGGAGGTTGTTTTACATAGACTTCTTGTTGAATAATACCATTTAAGAAAGCGGATTTAACATCCATTTGGTAAAGTTTGAAATTTTTGAAACAAGAATAGGCAAGTAAAATACGAATAGCTTCTAAACGTCTTTCGGGTGCAAAAGTTTCATCATAGTCAATACCTTCTTCTTGACAATACCCTTGAGCTACTAACCTTGCCTTTATTTCGAACAATGTTGCCTTGATCATCAAGTTTGTTCCGAATACCCATTTTGTACCAATAATTGTTTGAGATGGAGGACAAGGTACTAATTCCCATACATCATTTCTTTCAAATTGATTCAACTCCTCTTGCATTTCCAAAACCAATCTTCATCCTCAATAGTTTCCTTAGCATTTTTAGGCTCTTTTTGAGATATAAGAGCTTTCTCGGCAAAATTCCTTCGAGTCATTACTTTATCAAGGGGATCACCAATAATAAGATCTTTTGGGTGATCTCCCTTAAATTTCAATGCTACGGGAAGATTTGAAGTATCACCCCTATCTTCTTGAGGAACATTTGAACTTGAAGGTTGATCATATGAAATAGAAGGTTTATCATTATGAGCATCACTTTGAACAATAGGTTCAACAATATCCTCTTCATCACTATCGTCATTGGGTATTCTTTCAACACCCGAGGCTTCATTAAATTTGACATGAATAGATTCTTCAACAACCATGCTAGTCTTGTTGTAAACCCGATATGCTTTGCTCTTGGTTGAATACCTCATAAATATTCCTTCATCGGCCTTAGGATCAAGTTTGTCCAATTGATCCTTAGTATTCAAAATAAAGCACTTACATCCAAATATTTTGAAATAACTAATATTTGGAGTTCTTCCTTTCCAAAGCTCATATGGAGTTTTATTCATTTTAGGACGAATATAAACTCGATTAATGACATATCAAGCGGTACTTACGGCTCGCCCAAAAATATTTTGGAAGAGAAAATTCATTGAGCATAGACCGACTCATTTCTTGTAGCGTCGATTCTTCCTTTCGGCTACACCATTTTGTTGAGGTGTCCTTGGAGCCGAAAAATTGTGTGTATATCCCTTGGTTTCACAAAAGACTCTAAACTCACCGTCAAATTCTCCGCCTCGATCACTTGAATAGTTTTAATAGTATCTCCCTTTTCATTCTCAATGCGTCTACACAACTTAACAAACTCATTAACGGCATCGCTTTTATTTGCAAGAAAAAGAGCCCAAGTGTATCTAGAAAAATCATCGACAATAACGAAAGTGTAATGTTTTCCACTTAGACTAGCCGTACCAATATCCCCATACAAATCAAGGTGAAGCAATTGTAGGGGTTTGGTAGTGGAAATTTCATTTTTGGGCTTAAAACTACTCTTAACTAATTTGTTCTTTTGACAAGTGTCACATAAGCCAAGATTTTCAAAATTCAATTTGGGTAGTCCTTTTACATGTTGGTTTTTGTAAATATTTTTCAAATTCTTGTATCCAACATGTCCGATTCGCCTATGCCATAAACTCGTTAAATCATTATTGGCGACAAGACAAGAAACATTTTGACTAACCAAATCACTAGTACAAATTTTGTAAAGATTGCCTTTTCTATTTGCTTCACAAATAATATTACCATTTTTAAGAATAAGGCATTTTTCTTTATTAAAAGAAACATCATAATTTGAATCACAAAGTTGGCTAACACTTATCAAATTAAACTTAAGCCCTTCTACTAAAAGAACATTACAAAGAGAGAAAGAAGAGTTACAAATTTCTCCATTTCCAAGAATTTTTCCTTTGCTATTGCCGAACATGACCATACCCTCTTCTTGAGCTTGATGTTGGTAAAAGCTCTCTCCTCCCGGTCATATGGCGTGAACATCCGTCCCACGAGCCATTTCGAATCCTCCATGGTTGTTATAGCCCCTATTACCTACAAAAGCATTTCTTTTAGGTACCCTATAATTTTGGGGTCCATGGGGTTAGTTTTGAGACCTTTGGGTCTCCAAACATAACTAGAGCTATTTCTCAATTTGCAATTATTAGCATAATGTCCAATTTTGCCACAATAAAAACAAGTAGGAGTATGAGAGCTACTAGCACGTATGAAAGTCGGACCTTGGTTATTTTTCTTAAAGACTTTTTGAAATGGTTTGTAACCAAGTCCTTGTTTTGAATGCTCACCTCTTTGTGCATCTAAAATTTTAGTAACCTTATCCGTGCTTAAATTAAAACGATGCACATTCTTTTTCAAATTATCAATATCATTAGTGAGCATTTGTTTCTCGGTTTCAAGAGTTTGAATTTGAGTAAGGGTAATAGCATGAACATGATCAAGAGTCTCATAAGATGTAAATAATTTATCCTTTTCTATTTTAAGCTCTTTATGCTCCTTCTTTAAACTCTTGTATTTAACAATCAATTTTTGAAATTCATTTTGCAACTCATCAAAATCACATTGCAATTCATCAACTAAGGAGGAGGTAGAGGAGTTAGAGCGCACCTCATTATTTTCATCGTCTATAGCCATAAGACCATGTTCGGTTTCACCTTCCTCGCTTCGGATGTCTCGAGTAGCTCATCCCAAGTTTTGACATCCGCATTTAGAGCCTTCTTTTTGGGAAAAGGCTTTTTTTCTTTTGTTCCTCCTCATTGAGTTTTGGGCAATCGACTATGAAGTGCCCGGGCTTTCCGCACTTAAAGCAAGCATTATCTCTTGGTTTTCTTGCTTTATTTTTATTCACAAATTTTGCAAATTTTCGAACAAGTGCGGCCGTCTCTCATCATCATCATCATTATCATAGTATGCATTATTAGAAGAGGAAGCAAGACCTTTAGGAATATTTTGCATACCCGATTGATTGATGGTTGGTTTGGTATTTTTCCTCTCCTCGAGATAGACTTCATAGATGAGGAGGTTCCCGATGAGCTCGTCAAACTTGAGTGTCTCAAGATTTTGTGCTTCCGTGATTGCCGTCACCTTTTCGGACCATGAGTCGGGAAGAGCATTCAATACCTTAGTCACTTTGTCTTCTTCTGAGATGACTTTACCGAGGGCCACAAGAGGATTGACAATGTTGTCAAGCCTTTCCACCATCTTGGAGATGCTTTCACCATCATACATGTTAAAGTTTTCAAAGTCTTTAACAAGCATGGTCTTTCTAGCTTGCTTGACCTTCTTTGTCCCTTCATATATAGTCTCCAATTTTTCCCAAACCTCATGTGCCGACCTTATGCCTCGTATGCGATTGTACTCGGTGGCGGTAAGTGAGCAATGCAAAATATTTAAGGCCTTACCGTTTAGAGAGAAAGCCTTATTATCATTTTCATCGAACTCCTTGAAAGGTTTAGGAGCCGAGGTGCCATCCTCCATTTTTTTTGTTGGTTGATCAACTCCTTCAATAACCACATTCCATATGTCAAATCCGCACCCTTGTAGAAAGCACTCCATACGGTCTTTCCAAAATGCGTAGTTGTTGGCATCGAACAATGGTGGCGTGTTGGTGGAGGCGCCTGGTGGTGAGATAAGCGTCATTCGTAGCCATGGATCTTTCCTCTTTACTCGAACGAGCTAGCCAAAGAGTTTGGCTTTGATACCACTTGTTAGTCCAAGTGGCTACGATAATCTAGGGGGTGAATAGATTATCTCGGTTTTTCAGATTTTGCCCTCTTTTTCGAATAATCAAACAAAGACGAGAATGTAAATGCGGAAATAAAACAACACTCGCCGATTTAAAGAGGTTCAACCCACCTAGGGCCTAATCCTCTACCACCCCAAGATATCCTGGATGGATTTCAAAAGAAAAAAGATTTTATTAATTTACCAAAAATTAATACAACACCTTGAGGATTACCACAACCCTCTTACACCACCTCGAGGATTACCACAATCCTTTTACAACACCTTTGAAGATTACCACAACCTTCAAACACCTATCACCTAGATCACCCAAGTGTATTCATACCACAAGAATACTCACAAGGATGTCTTGTGTTGAATGGTCACCAAAATCAAGATTACAACTCAATAATGATTGATACAATATGAGTACAAGTGTAATCAAGAAGTGAAAGCCTAGACCTCAAATTTGTGCAAGTGAAAGTCTAAGGCTAATACAACAAGATATATGAAAGTGTTTGCTTTGTTTGCTCTTTGCTTGTATGGAGTGTTGTGTCTTGTTGCTTGAATGAAGCCTCTATTTATAGGAGAGGTCTTGGCTTTGATTTCCGACATTGGCTCCTCCTTGGGGAGTGATTTGCTGCAAAAGAAACCATTTAAAATCATCAATATAGTTTTAGAAATCAATCCCACAAAATAGGGAAAAGTTGTCAAAAATGCAACGGATAGTTTGTCTTTGTCAAACAGGGGTTCGACCGGTCGCACAGAGATAAGATTGAAAAGAATTTCAAATTTTTAAAAAGGGGGACCTGGTCGAGGGGGTTCGACCGGCCGCCTTGGTCTTGACCGGTTGGGGTTGATAGAAAATCAAAACAGAGAAGTCTCAGTATTCGAGAGGGCACTCCCGTGTACGGCCGCCCGATGGTCGACGGCCGCCTCACCACCGGCCGCCCACCTGGCCGACCGTCGCCTCCCCATTTTCTCTTACGCCCCATTTTCTCGCTTCAAAACTCAACTCAGTGCGGGTTGCCCTATAGGGTGACCGGTCGAGCTGAAACAAAAGTGTTGTCCAATTTTAAATCGAATATTAACTTCAAGAAATACTCCAAAAAATAGTAAAAACATTTTAGATCGATCGGAAGTGTTGGGACAACATTTAGGGACATTGTTTTGGTATAAAAACTCATTTGAACAAAATCATCAAAATCATGATAAAAACATTTATCTAACAAATAATACATAATTTCTCAAAAAATACATAAATGAAAGATAAAACAACAACGATGGCATTATTTTCTCGAGAAAAATATTTAAATGTGAATATATATTTTTATTTTTTGTAAAATTTCGAATACGTACAAATATAAGTTTACGATGGCCCTATTCACCCTTCATTTTCCTCTAACTTTACCCATTTTTTAATTACACACCACCTCATTTTAAAATAACTCATTTCCTTAATACACCCCCTAATATTTTTCATTTTACACTTTCTCATTAGTCATTAGACCCAATGCTTTCCCCAAAACATACACATTTCAATTTCTGAATCAGTACAACTCTCGCTAATCTCTCGTGTAATGAGGATTTACAAACAATGAAGATTGATCTAAACGATGAACCAGTTGAAGATTTATTAATTTTCACGCTATAGTGTATTTTTCTTTGGATTTATGTTGGAGTAATTGTCTTTTTTGCTTTGGGCACGACGTGTGTTTCAATTTCACACAATGTATTGTTTAGGATTCTAGATGACACAAGGACATGATACTCGTGTCATCGAGCCATCCTACCATCGTGCCACATGATACAATGACTAAATGGGATGGCACGATGGTTGTACCATTGTGTCATCCCATTTGAGTCTTCATGTCATCATACTATCTATTATTTGAGTCATCATATCACCATACAACATCTACCATTTGAGCCATCATATCATCTATCATTTGAGCCATTATATCATTGTGTCATCATCCCATCGTGTCATGTACCATAGTAAGGGCATTAAGGTCTTTTAAATTTATGGGATTTTTGTAATTGTAGGGAATGATGTGTATTTAGAGGAAAAGATGGTGTGAATATCATCACCCATAAGTTTATAGTCAATAGCCGATATCTAAGGTTGCAATCGGATCGAGTCGAATCGAACTTTTGTGAGTTTTAGCTTGGCTCGTTTATTATCAAATCGAGCTCGAGCTTTATCAAATATATTGATGGTTTACGAGCTTTTTTAGCTTAATTGAGTCCGAATAAGCTTACTAAATATCAATTATAAATAAGTATATTTTTAAAACGCATAATATATCTCTTCAATTATAATATTTTATCTAAACAAAAAGTTTATTTAAATATTATATTTATCATAAGTAATCATATAAAAGCGAAAATTAAAGTCAAACTATTAAATTTAATTGCACGTTGTAGCTAACAAGCTTACTAACGAACTTGCTCATAAACTAATGAGTCAAATGTCATTAAAATTGAATCTAATTCATTTATTTTAACAAATCTCAAACGAATTTTTATCAAATCAAACTATAAATAGCTCACGAGCTATTTAGTTCATTCGCATCCCCGATCATGCCCCAGGCCCCCAATACACACATCTAATGATGTGATCCCCATTCCCAAAGATCCGAACTTAGGCTTAATTGCAGAAAATATCATGTAACTTGGGGTAAAATGCATTTTCGGGCTTTTGTTATTGGGTTTGCAAAATATGCCTGTATGTTCTTCAAGTTTTGCAAAATATGCCCTGTAAGTTTATAACGTTCAGAAAATTGGTCCGGCAAGTTTATACCGAAGCAATTGGTGTCCTATAAGTCTTGAGTTGATGCAAAATTGGTCTAGCGGAATAATTGCATATTTTCAAAATACCAATTATACCCTTATTCATACACATACCGATTTGACTAAGTGTCTTGCTTAAAATGGTATCATAGCCCGGTTTATTAAGAACTTTTTGGTTATATTTATTATATTTATGTAATTGACAATTGGTGAGGAGAATTTCTCCGAGAATATGGATCCTGACAGATGTCCGAGATGTACCCTTACAGACATATCGTCAAATATTGACGATGTACGCACAAGAACACCTGACCAGGTTTCATATCGGGAATACCAATATGAAGAAAAGAAACAGCGAGAGCCGAAGCGAAAACCTTAAGCAATGCAAAATGCGAGCGAATATTATAGCGATTCGGATGCTTAACTGCACTTATATATGTTCACTTGATGAACCTTCAAGAAACGGTTCATGAAAATTTCCATCGAACAATGATTCCCTGATGGAGTACCGAGTGGAACGAGATCCTTCCGACAAATCTAAGATTTCCGAAGAACTTTGAGAAATCCGTAAGACGGCGTGCGAGAATTATGGCAATCGCCATATTCATCTACCGAAGACAAGTTCATCGATCCGTGAGCGGATGGAAACGATGGTGAAATATCGGAAGAAACTCTTGAACTCCTTCATGATATTCGAAACGAGTCAAGAACCGGAGGAAAGGCCAAGTTCATCCCGGAGGAAGGAAACGTATTGATTTTGGGACGGTACCACTATCTACACCAAAAGGAAAACCTCCGAGAAGTTATACGAAAGATGACAGATGAGGAAAAGCTCATTGCTCTAATCAAAGGAAAATCCATCAAAAATTAGAAAAATATGGATATTGAAAAGATGAATCTTAAAGATCTACATGACTGCGAAATCCTTCGGGATTAGGTATTGTAGATTTAAAGATGAATGCGGTGAGAATCAACTTTGGTTAACTATGACCCACAAGGTAGACCAATTCCACCACCACCGCCACCGTTAATCCTAACGTCGAAGAAAAATGCGAGTTCGCATCATGGAGCTCGGGGCGAGAGGATGCCATACGTTGGGGATTTCACGACCGGAAGTGATCCACTTTCGGGGGGCGGAGGTCGAAACCCTCTTGCGGAACTGCACAACCTACCTAAAGGCCGAATGTTTATCGGGCGCCTTATGGAAGATCGCACCTCGACCCAATATATCCGTATGGGTTGATGTTAAATCTGACATCCTGATTTTAAAATGAAAAAGTTCTCATTGATGAATGGGCTTGACTATGAGAATTTGAAGAGAACCCTCGATCTTACAAAGGATTCATTCATTTTACTCCTTGAGATGAGTCTTGAAGGATCGGTGAATATTTCTGGGATATGACCGATGCCGATTTAAAAGTTCGGTCACATCGGGGAATCACTTAAAGGAATTGTCGATGGTATGGCAAAAGCTATTCAAAATCCAGTTCATCGGCACAGTTATTTTGAGGATTAGAGGATGAAAAAGAAAGAGATATAAACAAGCCCTCTATAGCCTTGAGTTATTGGATATTTGTCATATTGACGAATATATCAAGTTGTTCACCGAATACCGGTGGAAATCCAAGATTGAGGAAAAACAAGCCGCATGCCTATTCTTTGCCAATATTCTCGAGTCCCCGGAGAGAAATGCTTATCGGGAATACAAGGGTGGAGTAAGAAAGCGTCGTGGCGAAAAAATGTCTTTCCTAAAGGCCAAGTTATCGAATGGTGTTACCAAGCGGCTCTATACAAGAATTACAAAAGATTAAGAGGAATTAACAAAACAGCTTCCTCTATGTTGCGTGGATAATGATATCCCAACAATTGTGGAAGTCAACCAAGGCGGCACAAGAAAAAAAATGATAGAAGCCATCCATACCGCCGGGAAGAAAGAACAAAAGAAGCGGTCTTCATGGAGACCTAGAAGGTTCTCGTCAAAACAGAAAGCCCGGTTATAAATCGGGGCAAAGACCGGACCAAGCGGGGAGTAGAGCCTCTTCATCGTGGTCTAATCAAGCAAGTACCGAGAACACCGGAAGAAGAACTTTCGGGCGTGCTCACACGAGTTTAATGAAAGTTTCAAAGATCGTAATTGCTTGGACATGCGAGCAAGAGGGCATATCTCAACGGATTGCCCGGACAATCAAAAACGGGAGTCGACGGTTCGAGGCCACACCGAAATCGAAGAAGCTTCTATTATCGATTTAATACAGGTGTATCAATTTGAGGATATTCCCTCGGATGAAAGCATCTATGAAGAAGAGATCTATTCGATGATGGAAGTGAATCTAGTTCGAGTCGAGTGAAGAAGAAATTCTTCAACAGACAGTCGAGGAGGATATGTCGATTCCTCTCTCACACTACGATGTCTCATAAGACTCTTATGAGAATTATGAAGGAAGATCCAAAGCTTCAAATCTATGATGGATTTACAATTGGGGCGATGGAAAAGGCTTTGGATAAAATTGGTTTTCGTAATAAAAACACCAAATTATCCACAGGGTAACAACCGGAGAATTTGTCATTCGATGGAGTTTACAGAACCTCGATCGAGATGCGGTTGGTCCCTATTAGAGAAATACAAGAGATCAAAAGCGAGTTAAAAGAGAAGTTGCAAATACACTCTCATGGATTCATATCGGAGCTATAAGAGTCATTATTAAAGCAACATTCAAAGAAGGAATAGATTCGCCACTCAATCTGGCTATCTTTGACAAGCGAATCTCAAACCTCAAGGATTCATGTCTTGGAGCGATTCTGAAATTTGTATGCGGGAAAATTGGCATTTAATGTCTATCCTAGAATTGCATACAATTTGGAAGATCGAGATTTCAACGAGTCCTAACTCTTCATTAAGATTTCAAAAGAGTCGAATTGATGAAAGAAGGAATGCAGACCTTACTCGATCACATACAAGATATCCTATGTTCTCTCGAATACACATCATTCAAGTATTCTTGAGAAAGGAATTCATTGAAGTCCCAAGAATCTTCGAGGACTTTGCCAGGGTGGTTCTACCGAGAAATTATCAATCTCCCACTATAAAGGAGATCGATATGAAAATACAAGATCAACCAGTCTTCAACAAAAGTCAAAGTCTCGAGTTGAGCGAAGGATGTCTTTCCAACAGACGAGAATGACGAGTAGCGGCCGTTGGGAAGAAAAGAGACCAAGAAATGCGATTCGGCGTATCCCGGATGTTTTCAAAACAAGCAGAGAGGCTAAATGTCCGTAAGATGGCGAGAAGTGGAAGTAATATTTGACATCACTCAAAAGGATAATAATATTTTTCCTTGTGATGTTCTATATTATCTCCAACAACCAATAGTTGGAAGGTATCAAGGAAGCCCTGAAGATAGGAGAAATTAAGCTTACTATCACAGGAGTGGCGGGAAAGATCCCATAACAATTAACACCGGGAATTGAATTTCTCGAGGATCATAAACCTTGGAAAGATTACAAGAAGGAATGGAATTCACAAAGTGGCTAATAAAAGATACTGAGAATCAAATGACCACTAGTCCATTCTCTATATACATTTCTATTGAAATGTTATATGTCAATACTAAGGCCGAGTATTTCGCCGCCTATATTGATTCAGTCTTAATATGTCTTTAAAAAGCTGGATGTTTTTCCTAAAGAAATTGGAGAAGATTTACTAGCTATTGCAGGAAGAGATTTCTCTAAAAGGATTCTTATCCTTAACAGGGGAATTAAACAAGCGAAAATAATGATCGGAGGCGCGGGCGTGCCCGTGGTACAAAGTAAAGACACCACCAATCTATTTCCATGATACATGTGCAAATGTTTTGCTAGGAAACAACTTCCTACAAACATTCAAGCGATTTACACAGAGAACGAGACAAGAAGACTTATTTTCACAACCTTATGTGATCATAAGATCATTGTCCGTGAGATCGCGAAGCATTTTAGAAAAATGCCTATTAATTTTCGCAGCAAGCGTGGTGATGAAGCCAAACTCAAATCCAAAAATGGCGGATCGAAGGAAATTTGGTGAAGCTTTATTATCCTATAGACAATTCGGTTCTCGAAAGGATAAGAAGCTTTGGGATAATAACTTGTATTCATTCGAGTGCGAGGAGAAGAACGAGTTACTCCGGTTATTATTCTTGAATTGATGGTAAGCACGATGGAGAATCCACGAGTGACGTAACCATTGAAGAACAAATATCACTCGAGGATATCAAGAAGAAAATCCAAAGGAATTATAATGAAGATCCTTTGGCATGGTGGGACAAGAATGAGCTCAAAGCATCCTTAAGGTTAAACCTGGAAAGGAGTACGAGTTCGTAAAGATTCAAACCAATCCTTATGAACCGGGAGGATCGTAAGGATATGCGAGAAGATACTTAAGGAACATCTTGACCTTAAGTTAATTTCACCGAGTTTCTCCATACAAAGAAATGATCCGAGGATTCTTAGTCGAAACCATGGAGAAATCAAAAGAGGAAAGCCAAGACTTGTTATTAACTACAAAGGGATTAATAACATTTTGGAATTCGACGGATACTATATCCCAAGTCGAGAACATCCGTTAATCGCATCAAAGGTGCCAAGATATTCTCAAAGTTTGATTGCAAGTCTGGATTCTACCAGATTAAGATGGAGGAAGAAAGTAAGAAGTTTACAGCTTTCTCTACACCACAGGGACACTATATTTGGAACGTGATGCCTATGGGATTGGGTGACGCACCCCAAATATATCAAAGAAAAATGGATAATCTCTTCAAAGATTATTTTAGTTTCATGTTCGTATATATTGATGACATACTTATCGCATCAAAGAACATGAAGGAACATCTCAAACATTTGGAGATATTTTCAGATGTTTGTCACAAAGAAGGATTAGTGCTTTCGAGAGAAGAAGGCGGTAATTGCAACAAGACATATTGAATTCCTCGGAATTGAAATCGATGAATCTGAATTATTCTACAAAATCATATTGTGGAAAAGATACGAGGATTTCCGGATACACCGAAAGACAAGAAGAAGCAACTTGAGTTTTCTTGGAGTTGTTAATTTTTTTGGGATGTTCATTAACAATCGCATATTACGAGGAAGGTGTTTAGCCCATTGCTTAAAAAAAGATGCAATATTCAAATGGGAAGATGAACATCAAAGGAATTAAGCAACTTAAAGAAGTTTGTAAAAAGCTTCCAAAGTCGGCAATTCCCAAGACGAGGACGAATCGGTTCTTTACACACGGATGCCGATGATGATTGGTGGCGGCAGCAGTTCTTACGAAAGTCACACCAAACGAAGAAGTGCCATACAGATATCTGCGGTTTATTCACCCCTAGTGAAGCAACTCGGTGGCATATTAACGAAAAATAATTCTTTGCGAATCGAAGGGCTTTTAAAAAATGGCCTCTATTTTTTGGCTAAAACGTTTACTTTAAAAATTGATAATTCAAGTGTCGAGGCTTTTCCGAAAAACAAAATTGAATCAAAACCGAGAAAAGGCTCGATTACTTAGATGGCAAGTCAATGTCAATATTATGATTATGATATTGTCATTATAAAATCTCATGAAAATATTCTTGCGATTTCTTGACACGAGATGGAAGGACGCGTTTTGGTGTCCTTAAACGAGTAAGACATCTCGGGAAAACCTGGAGAGTCTAGAACGAGATTTTGGGACGTTATGTCTCAATGCAAAAGTTCTTCGGACGACTTCAACAGTGACCAAAATCCGTTTCTAGTCAAATACGAGCATATCAATTCACTTAATGACAATTGTTCTTAGCGCCGCAGCCTCTCTTTCCAGCCGCATCTCTACGGTGCAAAAAGGGGCCGAGAGAGTACGGGGCTCTAACCCGGAGGTTATGGATTTCAATACCATAATCACAAGTGTTGCGGTGATGCATCCCCGAGGGTGTACAAATCGTAGAATTGAATGTTGAAGCTCCGGTGTCACAACCCGAGTCTTCAAGTCAACCCAAAGACCTCTTGGGTAAAGAGGGAGAGTTGAATCTTAGGCCACGAGTGCAAATCTAAGGTTCAAATCGACGATTAAGATTTCTCCTATGCGGTATATCGGCGGCAATGGGAGAAATTAGTTACAAGACAAGGTATTAACCCGGAAAAACAATGGTTGATATCTCGGCAAGTATCCAAGAGTTTGGATGAAACCTGGAAGTCATCCAAATGAAGTACAGAATGGTATACTTTTGGAGCTTTAGCTTCAATCTATACCGTGTCACCAGATTCCCGAAATTTCAAAATTACCAAATGGATTGGGGAAGCGGTTTACGAGACCTGGCAAATAATCCACACTTGGCCGGGGATATTTTGGAACTCGTATTTTATCAATGCAGCTCCCGAACCAAAGAAAAAGAAAAGGCTTTAATGAAGCTTTTCATTTCATCAAGCTAAGAAGAGGATGGAAACGCTTTAAAATACATTAAAGCGGCTTCACCTAGGAAGAAGGACCGTGTTAGTAGGAGCATTTTAAGAAGACGAAGCTTCTACCGGGGCGAGCATGGGGTCTTTGGGTTTGTCTAATCGAAATGGACAAAGTCAAATATCCATTCAAGTTCTTCCCGAATCGGCGAATGGATCTTTCCTTTTGAATTCGATGACCGGACAAACAACCACAGGATTTGCGGAGGAACTCTTCGAGACCAAAAAGAAGAATTCTGCGGAAAATAAGATTCCTAAAGCAAAGAAACTTACCGGAATTCTCGCAATATGGCGCGTGTTGGTCGTTGGATCGACCGGATCACAAGCATGCCCGAATGAAGGAACCCGAGTTTAGGAAAGGTTTCCGACCCAAACCCGACCGACAAGACCATACAAACGGAAAAGATAAGGGCCCGACTCACAAGACGCGCGTTTTCCTCGAGGACCACGCAGACCGACTTTTTAAAAGATTCCCGACAACCATCACACGGGTGAAGTCACGCGGAAAGAAAAGAAAACAAACAAGGCGAGGCAATAATGCAAGATATGACGTAAGCGGTGGCGTCATTAATTTCAACAAGATTTGAAGTCCGCCTTTCAAGTCCTGGACTTACCTCTATAAATTGAAGGATTTGAAGGAAGGTTCGAGATCGAACATTTTCCTGGTTTTCTTACAATAAAATCAAGTGATAAATTTGTAATAGTTTGAGTGTTTTAGTTTTAAGTTTTATGTATTTACAGTGAAAGCCTCATCTATGAGAGGCTAAACCAAGATTCTCCTCCCAAAAGGAGATTACTAATGTAATAAATATTTCAATAAGTTCTTAATAAAAAGGGGCTTTCTGCTTCAACATGTCTTCATAATGTTCCATTAATTCATCCCGTTTAAAGATTACTTTTACGCCTGGAGTAGGAAATGAACCAAGGCTCTTTGACGATTTGAAAGGAGTCGGATAACTTGCGATCATCTTCCCGAGGTGAGGTTGAACAGTGAGGAGCCGTTTTCAAACGATCTGGGGCGATAATTTTCCGACTAGTGGCGCTGCGAACCACTTAACCCTCTTTGTTTCGGTCAAAAGAGGTATGAATTTTAAGGGATTTATTAATTTTACTGGAGATGTTGGGCCTGATATGGTCGTGATGGACTATATCTGTTTTATCAAAACCTTAGTCTAAATCGAATTTACTTAGAATTGTGAATCATTTACATAAGTATGTCCTATTGAGTTTATAAATCGAAACCCGACATGATCCACTTAAAACCTCCGGAACGAATAGACCTGGATCTAAGTAGGTGTAACAATGCCACGAACAAAATAGGTATCGAAAAATGTAAATTTTCATAATCTATGGCGAAATTTGAGTTTATTGAAAATAGCTATGGTATGAAAGGATTGAAATTGCTAATTCTCGAAAGTTATAGGCTATAATTGCTACATTTGAAAAGAAAATGGACCAAAACTGTTATTTGGTATAAGGGCAAAATTGTCCAAGGTAAATTGCAACTTTAATAATTAAAGGGCAAAAAACTGCAAAACGGCCTAAGTTATAGGGCATATTTTGCTATTAAGCCTCGAACTTATCCATTTCAATAAATTCACACTAGGCTTGTAACATCATCACCACCGTTGATTAAGCGAAAGGTTCCAAGCCTCACACGTCACAGCCTTGGACGCTGTACCGCTATGCGCTTGTGCCCCCAACGTTTTTGCATTTTGCACTACAAACACAAAAGTCTTTTCATTTTAGACCCTGGAAATCTGTATGTATATTCGCCACGCCACGCCCTGTATTTCAACTCGATTTCTGATCGACACGAATATCTTCTGAGTAAAAGCTTTATTACTGTATTCTAAAGCGCACCCATTTCAATTCACCGCGTAATCATCCCGGCTTCTTTGTTTTTTCGGTCGACCCAAAGCTAGATAACCGTGTATAAGATGGCTACCCAGTCAAGCCTGCCTCAATCAATCCATGAATTCACTGTTAAGGTATCAATTTCTTTTTCGACTCTCCAAATTTCTGACAAGAATTCATACTGGGGTTTCTATTTTTGTACCGGGGTGGGGGTGTTGGTTGTTTGTTTATTGGCGGCGTAGTTTGTTTCTTGATTTTTTTCACGCTTACGGGGTAGATTTAGCTTTACTTTGGAATTGTTTTGCTATTAGACAATTGAATTTTCTCATTTTCGTTTCTGAAGTTATGTCGGTGTAATTTTTTATGGATCTTGGTTCGGTGAATAGTGAAAAGGTTTAATTTTCTGAAATGATATCCTTTTAATGCCTTGATTTAGCTTTAGCAGAATTTAATGGTGTGTTTTTTTAGGGCATGGGACCAATGCTATTTCTTTTAATTTTAGCTGGTTTTTTACTCTTCTTTCTGGTCTCATTCTTTGTGAAAATGTTATGTCATATGTGGTGTGTATTGCCATTACATGTAAAACTACTGGTGTTGCAGGATGCTAGGGGAATGATGTTAATCTGGGTATTTACAAGGGCAAGGTCTTGCTGATTGTCAATGTTGCATCACAGTGGTATGCATTTACTTCTTTGAATACTCGGTTTCATTCTACTCCGAACGAAAAAGTGAAACTTAGTTTTATTGATTGCCCTAAATTGATTATGCTGAGGGTTTGAAGAATACTGTTTTTGCATATAAGTCGTCTTGCGTTTTTACTTGTTTGTTGGTAGTTTAACCTGGTGGCTTTTGACATTAGGTTCACTAATATTTAGATGCATTCAAAGTGCATGCAAATATATGACCTTCTATATTCGATTTTAGATGTATTTATCTGGTAACATATGTTGTATTTTGAGCTTTATGATTCTATCTACCATCGAGCAGGGCTGAATATGGATTTAATATAGCTTTATCTTCTTCCTCTTAGTTTTTCATTGTCCAATGTGGTAAAGTTTGTATATTTTCCGATTTTTTCCCCTTTCAAATGCTGTCTGAGGTAAATAAATGGTAGCTTGAGTGAAGCCTATTCGATTGTGCATAACCCAACTGAACACACACTTTTAGTATGTTTGGGAGCATTTTTGCTGGAAATTCCACTTCCTTCTCTGAGTTATGCTTTGGTAAACTAATATGTAACCTTCTATTTACTTTTCTTGTACTAATTTTATCAATCTAATTTTATTCGTTGCTGCAGTGGCCTGACCAATTCAAATTACACTGAGTTGACACAATTGTATGAGAAATACAAGGATCAAGGTTTGGTCTCGGACTCTCGGCTTACTTTTCTTGTTTTTGTTTAGTCCACTTTTCTTTTTGAGGGACATTTCAGTTTCGGGATCTATAGTATAATTTTTCTTTCCTCTCCTTAATTTGAGGCTTAAAAAGCTAATTAGCATTTAACAAGTTTATGAGCTCCAATTCGACATTGTATTGGTTCATGCAACTCTGATTGGTTCTCCTGAACCGCAGTATGTTTAATCGTCATTTGCCTCAGGACTGGAGATACTGGCGTTTCCCTGCAATCAGTTTGGCTCACAAGAGCCTGGCACCATTGAAGAAATTCAGAATTTTGTTTGCACTCGCTTTAAAGCGGAGTATCCCGTTTTTGACAAGGTAAGATTTATTGGGGAACTTTGAGCTTATTTGAAATTTTAAGGCTAACCACTAATTTAGAATAACCCAGACCACGAGTATTACTTCCTTTCATATAGTCTGTTATAGCTAAAACCATTTTTTTTTCTTACAAGATTTAGGCTGTGATTGCTTGTGAGAAAATTTTGTAAAATTTTCGCTATAAATCCTCAACATACTACAATTGCTTAAATTTTTCCAAAATATAAATGAATAAATAAATAAACATATCACTAACACTTTTCAATTATCAATCACATCCAATTCTAATTTCACTAAAAAAAATATCACATCAACCATTTTCATTACACTTTCATATCATAATTACATTATACACTCTTATCTTTCCCATCACCAATCATTGGTTTACTAAAAGAATCATCACATCAACTTTCATCATTACATTTTCATCTTATATCCAATCACACCTCAACTTATTGTGTAATGTTGTGGATGTGGTTTCTACGTTTTTCTTGCATGATTGCTGTTAGTCGTGCAAAAATTCTTTATATTCAGATGTGGAAGTAGACAACTTATTTTGCTAACCGTAAAGTTTTCTAGAAAAAAATGTGATACAAAATCATGCTTTGTCAACATAGGTTGAGGTAAACGGTCCCAATACTGCTCCGATATACAAGTACATGAAGTCAGTGAAAGGCAGTCTTTTCGGGGACAATATCAAATGGAACTTCTCCAAATTCCTTGTCGACAAAGAGGGTCAGATTGTGGATCGCTATGCTCCCACCACATCTCCTCTAAGCATAGAGGTAAATATCCTAACGCATTTACCGTCCTCAACTATGCAAAATGACAACTTAAGAATTTTTCCTTTCCTGTTTTCTCTTTGCAGAAGGATATAAAGAAGCTCCTTGGGAAGGCATGAGCACATAAGCAATTCGGCTAAAGAAATAATCCCATTGAGGGTGTGTTTATATGAATAACCGTGATGTTTGAGGTATTTAACTTGTTGTACACTTATAAGACCTTATTTACATTGCGTTCGGATGATTATCGATCATGATTTCCTTTATGTTCGTGAGAGTATATTGTATTCTATTGTTGTGTGCCGTGCTAGTTCTTTTGGGAACACCCTTGATCATGTTTCTTGTTTCTTGTTTCTTGTTCAGCTCTGTGAATTGAGAATGGTCTCTTAGTTTATGCTTATCATCCTTAAATTAAGCTTGAGATTGTAGTGATTGCAAAACAGCTCAGACTATGAGCAATAAAAAGTTAATATTCGATAATTAGGAAGAAAAAGACAATTTGTATACAAGGCGAAATTTTCTTGGAAAGCAAATAAAAGTAGATAAAATAGTTGGGTTTATGAGATTAGTCTTAAATGTGGTCTAAACAAGGACATAGAGAAGGGGACGCCATCGAGAGGAAAATGACAAAAAGTTGTATAAGGCGGTCGCACGACGCGATGAGTGATAAATTTAGTGTATTCGACAATATACCACTTTTTTTAGACAAAAAAGTGCATTCTATCGCACTATACAACCGTCTTACAAGAGACATGCTTGAAGAAAAATATGACACATATGCTTTCTCCAAGCTAAATTAAAGAATTGATTCAACAAGATTTGAAGCTAAGAAAATACTTAAAAAGATCATTTATACATCTTGGGTTCATGTTGCAAAGTGAGGATGCATACAACTTTAAACAAAGTAAAATAAAATTAAAAATTTGATTGGTTGTTTGTGAAAAAACAATTAAGAAAAATAATGAGAGAACAGGAACGCAATCAGCAAATAGTCTATTATTTTTCTCACATTTTTGTGGTGTTTTATTCATAACACGAAAATTTCTTTCAATATTCTTTTTCTTACAATCTGTAGGAAAACAATTTTGGTGGTTCAAGAAATAAAAGAATATAATTGAAGAAACTATGTAATTGGACAAAACTAATAATGTTCTTTCTTTTATTTAAAAAAGGGTTTTTCCAACATCTTAGTACTTTAGTACACATTATTATAAGCCAAACAGCCCAAAGTATTTTGTTAAGAATCTTCTCATTATTGTCCTCACCTTGTACCAAACAAAATGTAAATCTTAACCATGAAAATAGTAGATGCAAAAATATAAAAGGTTCTAATGCTCACAACCAAGTATAATTTTTTTGGGTGCCAAATTCTGAAGTTCATGCCAAAAAAATTCCCTTGTCAAAACCTTCTGCACTTCTAAATTAGGTTTATGTCTACAACAGCAATGGAGACCAATAGAAACAAATCCCACCAATGTACTAATTAGAAAAAAACCCAGTTTCTTTTAAAGACAAACACACCCTATAAAAGATACCAATACCACCTTTTTCCTCCCCATAACCATCAATAATTTTCTACCATTTTCGCTCGTCGTAAAAAAACCTAGAAGGAACTTTGTTACAGGATGTTAGCACTAACCGACCGACAGTGAGTTCAGAAATCGGCCAATCCCCAGCGCGTTTCATTTACAACACATATATACAAAAACTGCCATGTGCCTATTGCATTTTCGTATCATCCGCGCATCAGGTCGATATCTGTTTGGGGATATTTAACTTCCGGCCGTGAAACCGTGGCCAAACACTTGATCCAGAATTAGGAGTATAAGTTTGACTTGAAGCTGCTGTGATTGGGGTCAAAGATTTCTCAGCTGATTGGTCGAACGGGTGTTTTTCATCTCTCGTTCCCGACTCGTCTTTGTTCTTTGGTTTAGTACCACCATATACAAAACTGCAAGCAACCACCTGCAGAAACAAACAATTATGTGTCTTTATATAAGATGTTAGATATTATTTTCAAAATAAGTTGTTTAAGTATTTGGATAAAATAAGACGGATTTGGAATTAAAATATTCAAAATTCAAGGAGGTTGCTTTTTTCGAAAAAAAGAAAATGCGGAACTCCTTACTTTTTAAAAATAGCATTCCAAACAGCTTTTTTAGGGATCTTATTATAAGCTCGTTAAGAAAAAAATTATCAAACAAATTTTAAGAGTTTATAAGATGTTTTGAAAAACTTATAAGCTCTGCTAGAGGGTGGTTGGCAGAGCTTATAAGGTCCTTTTAAATAAGCTTAGCCAAACACCCTATAAGTCATCCGACTATAAAGAGGTGAATTTAGCGAACTATATAAATGGAAAAAATGAGGAGTTTCGCAAGAAAAATAATAATCAAATTTATACCTGCACTGAATTTGCTGCGATAAGCTTACCACCTATTGCACCACCAATAATATGCCCATCAGGACTACAAACTGAAATGCTTATACCACCAGTCCGATTGCGAGGACCACCGCTTTCAGAAACCAAGTACGAACCTGACAAGCATAGTATTTCGAATCGACCCTAAAAAGAAATAACAACGCACTTTAACTCCTTCCATAATAGGTAATAAGACTTCTTGAACAGAAAAAGCCATGCATTGCAGACAAAAGAAATTAACATTATATCATACATGAGCTAAGACATTAAATAATCGAAAGAATGTAGTAATTTTAACTGATGATCACCATATATTTATATAAAACTATAAATGCATCAACTAGATCAGATTAAGGGGAAAAAGAATTTGCCAAGATTTCTGAATATAACTACAAAGGAAAACGAACGGATCAGGAGTGTTTTAACCTCATATGTGACAGTGCCCCCAGAAGTCGTAGGTTGTCGTAATGTTATCGCAGAAACCGATCCATTAGCTGACATTACGCATAAAGCTCTTGGCCTCTGTTGTGCAAATGCCAGTATTTTTGCAGCAATGTCCTGCCAGGAACGAGCAAATTAACACTTCTCCAGCCACAAGAGATGATTAATCGCATAAATTTTAGGGATAATTACAAAAACACCCCTAAGGTTTGGGCTAATTACAAGAAAACCCAGAGTTCTTTGAAAATTACAATAAACCCCTTGAGATTTGATTCCATAATCCATCTTACTTTTTATCCCGGTGATCTTCAAAAATATTTCAAAAAACTCCCTACCATTTACAAAAATATTAATTAACCCTTCAATTCAAGACAAAATGACCCTGAAGGGGTTTTTGTAATTTTGAAACATGCCTAGGTTTTTTTGTAATTAACCCAAACCTCAGGGTGTTTTTGTAATTATCCCTAAATTTTACTATGAATGTGAAGAGCACAGAAATATACATTTGCAGCTCTTTGAAATAATGAGCATAAAAGTCCAACATGTGCAAATATCAAAGAGCTTATCTAATCAAGTGCATGTTCGGGAGAACAGCAACAACTACGTCATCGAATTATTTGAAGTTCAACAAAAAAAAACTTTTAGCACCAAAACAATCTCAATTCAGTATCTGGAAGAGGTGTTGAAAGTGTAATGTTGTGGATGGCCAGAATTAAGACGATCACGTAGAACACATGAGGAACTTACCTCTCCAACGCCAACATGCAAGACATGTGGCGTAAAGGCTAGACCAGCTGAGCTGTTCATCCATTCACCTGATCGAAGAAAGACGTTTTAAGAACATGGATGCGAAACACGTGGAAAGCGGATATCTACGTATGTGTAGAAATACTGTCTAGGAAAGTATTAATAGTTTCCAAATCCAGAATATTACTATATAAATGCAAAAGGTAAAGAATCAGACGTCACGATCTTGAAATGAATACGAATATTAACGTTTGTTTCAGTGGTTTAAATTATGAAGGGAAAAAAAAAAGGTCCTTTTGGTAATGAAGTAACAAGAACATAAATAACACAAACACACAATTTCAGGAGATTAATGAAGCAATAACAGCAGTTCAATCCAAGTTCCCCCAAAACCTCATACTGCCTCCGTCCCAAAAAGATAGGCCACCTTTCCTTTTTAAATCATCCCAAATTATAGGCTTGTTTCCTTATTGAGAGTATTAATTATACAACAATATACTAAATTACCCCTATTTAATTCACGTTGGATGATATACCACAATTTAATGCAAGGGCAAAATAGGAAGAATATGGAAAAAGTATATCTCAATTATATTTATTATGTTTTCTTAGGGAGTGTTTGCAAATGCTAAAAATAAGTGTTATTCAGTTTTTTGCTTAAAAAGCAGTTTTGGTGTTTGCATATACCAATTTCTGCTTCATTTAATCGAATTTAAAAACAGGAAAGGGGTGCTTTAGATTCTATTTCTGCTTCTAGTTTGAATTTTACAAATAAATAAGTACTTTTACTACTTTTTCACCACACAATCTCAACTTCTCATTCTCAACTTTTAATTCTATTTTCAAACACCACCAATTTCGATTCTCAACTGCTTCTACTTCTGCTATAATAAATCACTTCTTCTAAAAGCAGAAGTTTTTGCAAACACTCTCTTAATCTGTGTGAATTCATCTACTTGGATATCTTTATGGGACAGAGGGAGTACTTCAGCAACAATGTGGTGTATAGCATTTAGAAAGCAAAACACATCAGATAATGCAATAATACCAGAGGACACAATCTCACACATCACATAATTGAAAAAATAGTGTAATCAACTAAACAATAATTTACCAAGTGGAGCAAGCTTCTGTTTCCATCCGGTCCCACGTGGTCGCCCTCTCCGAGCCTTTTCGCCCGAGCTCATCCCTCCAGATGAATTCTTGGAGGCAGAGAGAGGGGACAATCCTAAAGACATGTTAGCTCCATCAGGGCCATACTTTCTCGGCCTACCCCTCTTTTTTTTTTCACCGGCTCGCCGCTCGGTAACGACGACACCATAGCCAAGCTCCGGCCATGGGAGAAATTGGGAGATGGGTTCTCAACATGGAATGATGAACCACTCACACCACCACCACCACCACCACTAACTCCTACATTGTGCTGAACTGAAATGCTGTGATTTGGAAAATTCTTGAAAACAGGTGGGGTGTGTATATGTACTCCGGCAGGCTGAGCCGCGGCTGAGCCACCACCGCCGCCGCCGTCGCCGTGAATATTAGAATTTCCGGACATACCCCTGTTGAGGTAATATGAAGCTGACCCTGGATATGCCATCCCTTCTCTTCCATCCATGCATTTACTAGGTAAAATTCAAACTAAAGATCCAATCTTTTTAACTAGTAAAAATAAATTTTATCCTAAATCCGCAAATCTGAAACTGAACCACCAAAGGAAAAAAAATTAAAAACCCAACAGAAACCTGAAAATGTAATTAGAACACCAAAAACTGGAAAAAGATCGAATTTTTAACAAGGGTTTAACATAGGTTTTTACATACTTAAGAAAAAAAAAGTAAAGAATCAAGAAATTAGGGAGATTTATTGTTAACCTGATAAAATAACACAAAAAGATTGAATTTTGGCTCAAATGGACTCCCAAGAACACACATCAAAACCAACTCCGAAAATGTGGAGAAAATCCATAACCTAACCACTCAAAGTTTCAGCTCAAATTCAACAGTTCTTCAACTACGCCCAAGCAAATCAATATAAATAAGACAAAAAACACGAAACCCTAGATTTGGATTGTTTTTGAGTGAGAAGAGAGAGAAACAGAGAGGGAGAGGAGTCTTGAGAAAAGAGGGAGGGAGGATAAAGACAAAAGTGGGACGAAATAGAAAATTTCGAGCTTTTGAATTAAAGGGGTGGAACCCTTTTTCCTTGTTTATAATTCAAGAAATGAATTTTTATTGGGGTTTGAAAGGGGTTTTAAAGTCAGGGGGTTCTCTGACTATGAGGGACTTTGAAAACATTGGGGTACAGTTGGGTGCACCTAAGTACCAAACATGTCCTTATCAGAACAACACAACAACTACAATTACCATTGTGTGTTTTCAGGGAAGGTATATCCAATTATTTTTCTGTTCTTCAGTCTTTGACCAGATTCCTTGCATCAAGTTTTTCCAGTCTTTGTACCAACAGTTGAGGATTTTGTACTGTGCAAGATATTCCATCCATAGTAATTTCTAGTTTTTTACAACACACTCTTGAGTCTTGGTAGATAAATAAATGAGACAATTACATTAAAAAAAGGGATAATTACAAATACACCCCTGAGGTGTGGGTTAATTACAAAAAAACCTAGACATGTTTCAAAATTACAAAAAAACCCTTTAGGTTTCTTTTTGTCTTAAATTTAAGGGGGGTAACTGTAATATTTTTGTTAATGCCAGGGGTTTTTTTGAAATGTTTTTGAAAATCACTGGAAAAAATACAAGACGGATCAAACCTCAAGGGGTTTTTTGTAATTTTCAAAGAACTCTGGGTTTCTTGTAAGTAGCCCAAACCTTAGGGGTGTGTTTGTAATTATCCCTTAAAAAAATGAGGTTTGGGCTAATTATAAAAGAATTATGAGGTTTGGGCTAAATGACCAAAATTCATTTGAGATTTGTTGATCATGGTAAAATTTGATTGGGTAACTATAATATATCTACAAAAGACAAGAAGATTGTTGAAAATCTTTTTTTCGTTATGAACGGAGAAAATATATGATGAAATCAAAATCTTAATGAGATTTTTTAATTTTTAAAAATAATTGAGTATTTTTTTAATTAGCCTTAACCTCAAGATATTATTGTAATTATCATTAAATAAATTGCATATGGTCCATTCGAAAAATTTGTTATTACTCTATTACCCTTTGTGTGATAATATGGGCATGGCCACATATTTGTTTTTTTTTAAGCTCGGCTTACAGGCTTGCACATGATTATGCCTGAGGACAACAACTTCGACCCTTCATCGATGCCACTAGGGTAAATTGCATGATGTGCACGCACTGACCAATGTTATGGTAGGGTATGATGACGTACAACCAGGTCCTCTCAAGTAAAGAGACAATAATGTATTTATGTTCAACCCCTCAAATCTAATAATAGTTGATCTCTCTCTGAATCGAACTCACACAGATGATATTCAGTATGAGTTCCCACCAAATATTCATCACCGTATATGCCCTTAAGCAATTTGATGGAGTAGAAATTTGAACCATCGATTCTCCACCTCACAAGAGACTTTAAGTCCCTTGTGTTGACCAAGTGAGTTTAGCCCACCGATTTTATTTATTACAATTATTATTGAGGGGGGTTGTTGATCTAGTGGAGTTCCCATGAATCCATTTTACACCATGATTGTGATTTTTTTGGGAAAAAATTCCAACTCTACATGAATTACGCTGATTTTGTTTGCTCAAATACGATACATTTTGAAATCGGATAGTGGTCGAATAATTAAAACTTTTAAGTCCAAAATAGACGTTTGTGGTTCAATTTTCATCACCTCCCCTTCCCGCCCGTGATATGTACTTAAAAAAAAGTACAATATACATTGAGCAATGTCCATTAGAAATTTGAGAAAAATGAGCCAACCTCTCTAATTTTCCTTAGATTTCCAGTTGTACATCTCTGATGAATTTAATGTGAGGCCCTTTGATGATCAGTTTGCATTTGATAGTTTTTGTCCTTGGGATATTAAAGGGATCAGAGAAGGACGAGAAAGAGTCAAAAAGTGTCTTGGAAGAATTGATTAATTCAAACCTTATGTGTGTGAATTTTTGGAATGAGAATTCCAAAGGGATGGATATTCTCAATAAAAAAATTATACTAATCATCGTTTTGGGAAGGAAGTAGAGATGCGATACCATTTCACATGTCCATCAACTCCTATTATTCGCCACCTAAGTTTTTGTTGATTCGAATAAGATTATAGATCTATTAAAGTAATGACAATAATGACAATTTCTATAATTAAACTTTTAAAACTTAAAATAATTTATTAAAATAAGATATTATTTAAGTTGAGGTGAATTTAGTGGTTGGTTAGCTAAAATTATATAAAACAGAGTATACTCTCATACATCTTAATATTTTTAAAGCTTAAAACATGTTAAATCTTTTAAAATAAACCGTTGAAGTGCCTAGTCGCCCCTTTATCCCATCATGGAAGGAGAGATTTTTTTTTTTATTGTTGTTGTTTTTCTTCTTTTCTCATCTTCGTCCTTGGTTTTCAATTTCTCTCCTTTGTGAGAGTAATTTTTTCTCTTCTCTGTGGGAGTTCGTTTGCTTATTTTATATCTATTGAGATATTAGTGGATCTGTTATTTTAAGGCCTCATTCGAAATTATTCGTTAGTTTCTGGTCGATCTGCATATCTGAAAGAAGTTTGGTGTGAATATCAAAATCTTATTTGTAAGTACAATCATTCACTAATCAACTAAGCATCACAATCTATTGAGCTTGGTGCGTTGATATGATAATTTATGATCTATTATATCTATTTAATTTAGATTTTTATTTGCAGTCACATATTCCCTTATTTGAAATGTGAGGATTTTTTTCCCTGTTTAGCTTCAAGATATTGTATATTGGTTGTTTTGAATTTATTGATACAAATACAATTTTCTTGTTGTATAAAAAATTATTAGTCTTTTGAGAAGTTAGTTAAAATCAATTAAGAAGTTTGTTGAATAAAATTTTCTTTTAAAAATAAATGAGGGTGGGTATCTTATGTTTTATATTCACTTATAGTTTTTTTCCAAAAATACCAAATATCTTTTGAGAATTTATAAACTTTTAAACAATTAATAAAACATTTCAAAAAAATTATAAGTTGAACCAAATACTCTCTAAAGCATGTTTTTTCCTTTTTCCAAAGAATGTAGTTGCTTTTTTTTCCCCCAAACGATAAAATATATTCATAACTCAACAAAACTTACATCGCAAAATGGCCACCTTGAATATGCATACATTGATACATGTCAAGAGGAGAACTCCGTAGTATAACTACCATAAATCGAGGAGCAAAACAAAAACAACTAAAAACACAAAATAAAAGAAAACTAAGCACTCCAAAGGAGACTAAAACACCTCGAAAGGAGGACTAAAGCACTCCTCAAGGAGACTACCCAACTCGAACAAATCCAGGGCACAAGCTACATCACGCACCGCAATACGAAATTCTTGTGCCGCCTACGAGTTTCGCAAATCAACCTGGTAAAATAAATACTCAAAAGAAAAAATACGGAAAAATCGAAAAAACAGAAAAATGTCTCTCCCCACCCGATCTTCAACCGCATGACCCATCACCTACCTGGCTCCAACTCTCTTTTGTAGCTCCGACCTCCGACTTGTCTCCACTCTCGATCGAAAAATCCGATCACCTCCTGGGATAACACAAGAGATATGCGCTTCATTGACTTCCACCTTCCACCATAAAGCATGGTTGGGGAGGAGGCGATAAGGGGAGGAGGAGGAGGAGGAGAAAGGAGGGGAGGGGAGGGGGGAGGAAGGGGGTGGCGGCTGGAAAGGGAGAGGGAGGGGGAGAGTTTTAAGATTTAGGGTTTGTAGTGAGAAGGAGGAGAAAAAAAGCTAGAGAGATAAAAAGAAAACGTGATAGGTCTTCAAGGACATTATAATGAATGTAGTTGCTTCAGAGTTCTAACATTACGCTACAAATCCTATTCTAATTGGACAAACCAAAGTTAGGCGCAACTCTCAAACTAGGAATTCCAATTGGTTGGATTTAAAAAATATTATTATTTTTACTATTTTATAAATATGTTATTACAATCCAATGGATCTGAATCCATTGGAGGATTTGATGGGATTTCTTTTGGGTTTATTATTCTGAACATTTGGGACAATAAAAAATTTAAATAAAACATAAGGTTGAAGAAGAATTTGATGTGATGAGTAAGATCTAAAATCTTTTTGAAATTAAACAGATATAGTTTATTAAGCTGTATGCACTATGCATTCAGTAATCCCAAATTATATTGTATGGTTGTATTTTCAAAAGTGGTTTTCCAGTTTCCAACTATTCCGAAAAGTGGGTTTATGTTTGTTTTAGAAAATTTTCAATAGTTATTTCCAATTTTTACTTTTTATGGAAATATTCTTTTGAAAATACAACCAAACAAATTTCCACCTAAACACGCAAATATATGTGAAAATAAACTATAATCACGCAAATCTATGCCAAAAATACATTTAAAAAAACTATAATAAAAAATATTCTCATTTCCAAAAAGAAATTCAGACAACAAACCAAACATATTGCTTATTCTCACACGAAAATCAATAAAGTTTGAAAATTCATTTTTCACCACTAAAAACTGGAAATTATAATTGCAAATACATCCATACAAAACCTATAATCACGCAAACCTATGTCAAAAATACATTTAAAAAAATTATAATAAAAAATGTTCTCATTTCCAAAAAAAAATTCAGACAACAAACCAAACATATTCCTTATTCTCACACAAAAATCAATAAAGTTTGAAAATTCATTTTTCACCACTAAAAACTGGAAATTGTCTTGAAAATACATCCATAACCTAAATCTGTCAGTTGGATCGAGTTTTTCATATCCTTTTAGTTGATTTTGACAACCCTAGCCCAATTTTAACTTGAGATCAAAAACCCATTGGGGTTTCCCATGAATTGTTCAAAAGCCTAACTTCAGTCGAATAAGTGTGTAGTCCAGTCCATTAGTGGTTGACTTGGGCCATCTCACTGTGGGCTTGGAGGTAGACCAAGGAACAGTACATATGAATTTCATCAAACCACCTAAGAAAAATCTCAATAAAGCACCTAGAGTGACAATTTTATTGTTAACAAGAATTTTTATTATTTGAGTAAATCGATTACATTATTATTGCAAAATTTAATTATTTAATTACAAAAACTGTTTCAGAGTCTGAAGAGATGTGGGACTACGTTTTGATCTTCAATACTTGTAATATTGTTAAAAAATAAAAATAAAAATAAAAATTGCATCTCCTCGTAATGGTGTTCAACATTAAATATTGTTTCGTGTCAAATGAAAATTAACTATAATATTTTATTATTTTACATAGCATAATAATGTAATATAATAATTGTTACTTCCTCCGTCCCACTAAGATATGCAAGTAAGATGTTTCGAAAACATAATAAATGTGATTGAAATCATAATCTTTTTTTTTTTTTTTTTTATTCTTCCTAGTTTGTCCGTACATTAATGGTGTATATCATTGTTAGTCTCAACTCTCAAGTTCCATTATGACATAATATTGGTATTTTAGTCTATCATGCGTGTAATTAATACTCTCAATAAGAAAATAAACCTGACCAAAAAGGAAAATTGGCACATGTTAGTGGGACAAAGAGAGTATACACCTATCCAAAAATAATCAACTTAAAAACACATTTAATATCCTCAAATAGCGTTGAATGTTATTTAGAATCAAATTAATACTTAATAGACATTCAATACTAAATGTTTGATGATGGCACCAAATATCAAAACAATACAAGTACTCCTATTGATCGGATGAGATCTTCTATTTCAGGATGATGTTTCATCTCCTATTCACACAGACGGATGATTGACACGTGTATAGTAGTTACCATATTCAAACTCCTATACACGTGTTAATCATCCGTCTTGATAATAGAGATGAAACATCATCCTGGAATAGAAGATCTCATCCGCCTATTGACTAACCACAACAAATATAATTAAGGTAACTTAATTGCTATAGTCTTTATAAGAACAACTATTTTTCGGGATAACACCATTCGTTAGTGAGAGACTCGAATAATTTTCATTTTGGAATATTTCACTCTCTTGATTTCGACCTTGGCTCCGGTTAGCAAAATCCAGGTACCCCTGCCATGCACCGAGATGTCATTCACTTTCAACAAATTAAGCTTCTATAGAACTATATTGAAACATAATACGCAATGATAATATTTCAAAGATCCTAAATGTTCGTTTCTTGAGACGTCAAAAAAATAGTTATGATACGAACATTACACATTACATTTATGCATTAGAGGTATGATTCAACTTCTGGAAATAATTCCTAAGATTGACCAAAGGTACCACCACTCAAGAAGATTGCATTGATACCTGAAGGATTCCAACAGCAGCAAATTTGTCCATAATCGTCTTAAAATCAATTGGATGCAATGTCAGAGGCTTCAAGAGAAATTCGACATTCTGAAACATACGTTAAATATATCCATTAGGAACTTCACATCATACAAATAAACCTTGTACAAATTCTGTTTATAAATTATGGACAGAAATATTGAATGATTTAACTACGCCAGAAAGTACATTTTGGGATTAGAAACACAAAGTGAAAACTAATTATTTTACAGGTAGTTGAAGGTGTATAATTGTGTTCAACTGCACTAGATGAAAGAATGATAAACTTTGCTGTCACCCAGTGTTCAAAGCTACTACTCGAAGGGAGTACTTACCATGCAAACCCAAACTTTCATAATTTTTTAGAGAATGTCGAAGCATCCTCCTAACTAAATGGATTAGTAATATAATTATGAAATGAAGTAGCAACAAGCAACATTCACCTTTGATGTGAAGCACTCATCCCAGAAGGTATACTTCAAATCTTCAAATTTCCCTGTTTTTGTAAGGTCGTCAATGAAAATCTTCACTTGCACGGCCTGCAAAATGATGCACAGTTTTGGAACCTCAGAACAAAATAAAAAAGTCAAGTGACTGAAAATTAACAGATAAACATGACGTGAATGAGATGGTAACACACGTCTGGGCTGTTCTTCTGCCTATTGAAAGGATAGCCAACGACTAAGCCTGACACGGATAGTCCAGAGATCTGCATGAGTGCACAAAATAATCAGCAACGAATGCTTCAAAGTAAAGGTCTACGCTACAATATTTGCAAGTACATGTAACAATATGATTCAAGCTACCATGTAAATCGTCATTCAAACATAAAGGGCTAAAGTGAAATGGCTAAAACATTTCAGGGAAAAAGTTGCAAATGCAACAAAACAATTCACAGCAGTGAACAATATAAAAAAATAAAATTAAACACAGTAATGGGCAGACGCAGAAGTTTGCATTTCGTGTACCGTGCTGAGTGTGAAATGATTAGTGTCAGTAACAATGATCAAATGTGCCCTGAAATGTGACGTAGTAGCAAATTCCCTCTTTACTAAAGATCCTAACACACTGTACCCTTAATTCCCGTCGACCTAGTATGTAGTTAATGATTACATATATGTCCACTTGCACAAGTTGCATTGCTAGTCTTACAAAAATATTCAGCACATCAACCCAAATTTTACCATCAAATTCCAACAGAGCAGCGAAAACGCAAAGAGAAAATGAATACTGCATCACAAGGTGAAAAAATGAACAAGTACTCACCAAGTTTTGGAAATCAGCAGCTATCAAGTCAATATTGGTTTTTTTCCGAACCAGGACACTGCAGGTAATCAACAATCCATATCAGATAATTCAGCATAGACAAAATTTGCAAACACCTAACAACAAAAAGTACTGGATTTTGTGGAAACATAATGTAACAGATAAAAGCAGCCTCATTAACCTTAAGGGTGATGCGATTTTGTTATCAGCATCAGAAAGGGAGAGGCCCACGTACTTAAAACCGACATCCAAGCCAAGCAAACGGCTTCGTCTGAGCTCATTTGATTTCAATTGTTCATGGTACAATTTCAGTGGCTTCAAGTACTTCATCTGTAAAATTTATTCCAACTAGTCCCATTAACATTAAGACTATCAGTGCACACGAAAACTCAAGCAATTTCACGAAGTGGGCAAAAAGTATTCAAGTAGGAAGCATATATGCTGTCAGTGAGGTATTTTGTCGAACACCTGAGGTACAAAGTGATTGCTTTAAAATTTGGAATTACGTACAACAAAAATGCGCATATACACACAGCAGTAATACTACACAAATACAAGTTCGCCTGTGCAGTGAGAGAGAGGAAGAAATTGAAGCACCTTTTGCAGGAGAAATGGGGAACAGAAGATGAAGACTGCAGAAATACTGGGAATTTTGGAACCAGAATTTAGTTTGTTAGGGATTTAAAAAAAAAAGAATTTATTTTGTAAAGGGCATAGGGATTAGTTAAATTATGTATCGATTATTGGGCTAGTTCGAGTACTTGGAAGAAGAAATGGCCCATAACTACAAGCCCAGTCCAAAAAATACTTTTATACTTTATTTTTCATTTTCCTTTTATGGGGTAACCAAATGCATATTTCCAAAAGTGAAACCACAAATTAGAAACCGAAAAGTAATTTTCAATTGATAAAGCAATTAAAAGCTTTTGAGTTAAAATATTTGAGAATTGAGATGCTTTCTAAAACAACCATTGTATAATATATACACAATGTGGTAAGCTAGTAATATTAATATACAGTAACATGAGATGAATTTAATTTTAAAGTTCAACATGTTCTCTATATGATGTGTTAAATATTGTTTTTATTTACTTTAGATTTTATTATAACTAATCTATTTGATAGACGGACTGTTTAACTTAACATTTTGGGGCCAAATTAATTGATATTCGATTGAAGGGGGAAAGCCTCAATGTAGTACATAAAGGGCAAAGCGAAAATAGAAGCAGTTGATATAATGGTGGTTGTGGAAAACAAGAAATATTTGGATTTTCCAACATATTCAATGGAAAGAAATCGACACTGTGAATCGAGCATTCAATGGGTGGCAAGAATTTCTCTTAACAACATGTATTAAAATGGCAGATAATAATTTTGAGATAGGTGTTAAGGACAAAATGGAAGGAGGGAGAGGTCAGGCTTGGATTGTAGGACACTACAATGTAGTGATCAGTGCAGTCAAGGTTGGGACCAGTAAAGTTGGGTGGGGAGGCTGGATCCGTGATGATGGAGATGTTTTGATTCGAGCATGGGCGACTTCTAGGATTTTCTTTGTCATCCAGTGGAAGCAACTATGCTAGGAATCAGGCAAGCTCTTTGTTTTGCTGAGAAAATGAAAGCCAAAGCTGTAACTATACAAATAGAAGATCAGATTTTGGTGCAAAGATTGAATAGCAACGTTCTCCTTGACAGCAAAAAGGAAGTAGTTGCAGGGGATATCTATTTGCTAAGCTCGCTGTTCGATTTTGTTGTTTTTAAAAATCAAGATCATAAGAATTACTCGTCTTGTAATAGACTAGCTTCGATGGCCTTGATTAGTGACTGTGATTTGGATTGGTGTAACCAATTCCCCAGTTGGCTTGTGTGAAGCTAATATGGTTGGTAGCTAGTTGGCTACGTTGTAATGTTATCTTTTGTCGAGTTATATTAATAAAATTTCCTATCGTTTGAAAAAAATATATAATGGGGTAAACATATATATATATTCCTAAAAGGTATTTTGAGGATAAAATTGGGTTCGAATTTGCTAGTTTAAAAGGAGAATTCTAATTCTAAAAAAAAAAAAAACAAACAAACAAACTAGATGATAAGGATATAATGTGCAAACTCACCAAAAACCTGTCTTTCGGTCAAGGTAGTGCAAGAATAGCCGAAGACATCTATCTCTTATGGTATCTTTTTGATCATTGTTCTTTTGATTGTCAAGATTCCCAAAATCGAGCTAATTGTAACAGATTAGTGAATTTCGCGTTGGATGTTTCCGTGGATTTTAATAATATTCTATTGTTCGGAAAAAAATGGTGTACAACGGGTTACGTACGGTATAAGTAACAAATGGTGTCAACTTTGTGCTTCAATGGTAGAGACTTGTGTTGATAGGATGATTGACTCGGGTTTGATCCCATGTTATGATAACATATCTTGAAATTAATGCGTGAAAATCAACGATAAGATTAATTGGTTAGATTTATCATTTTCTATTTGTGGATTTTTTTAAAATAAATTAAAATGAATTTCATTCATTTATTAAAAGAAACTGACAACTAATTACAACATTGAAAAACGGTTGTAAGCACTACAAGATCATAAATCTTTACAGCACTAAAATATTTTTTTAAACCTAAACAGATTAACAGTTCATAGAATCATAACGTCGCAATGAATGTGCTGGACACAACATGTACCAAAGAAAGTTGATCTTGCTTATATCACGACGCTGCGAATGACTCACCCGAATCTTCTGAAAAAATCTCGCATATGAGGCACTATCATTCACTAGAAAGTAAGAAACCACCTTTTGGGACAAATAAAAAGCCACTTATTAGGGACAAATCTATTGAAACTAAAGACATTGAAAATTATTTCCAAATCCTCCACAGGGATATGAGCTAAGAAAAAAAGGATGAAGATGGAGGAACAAAATCGACTAAGGTTTTACGGAGAAAAATGATATCTAAGATAAATAATAATAAAATTTGAATCTTAATTTCTTGACAATTCTTGTGGATTTTAGTTGTGGGACCAAAGGCAAAAATGATATAGCCATTAGCCTGTTTATCCAATAATAAATTTTTGGAATGTTTGATTGCACTTATTCAATAATGAATGCCAATCACGGGTTCAATTGGATCCAAGAAAAGACTTGAGTTAAAGTTTATCCCACGCTTGAAAAGGACTCTAGGATTGATGATATAACATTGTACATTGTTGATTGGTAGGAGTTTCGATTTCTTCCACCCGTATTAATGATTCATAATCTTGTGATTGCTCACCTTTTAAACTATTCCCTCATTCTCTTTCTTATTATGAAATTTATAATTTTTAACTTGTAACAAGATAGTTTGTAATCACGAGTCACCATGATTAAAATTATTAAAAGTTCATTTAGAAAAATGATTTTTAAAGAGCGGTTTTTTTTTTTTTGGTGAAATAACTTATTCAAAAATTTATTCTAAATTAATCATCAGACATCTTATATAAAAGTTCATCCAGAAAATTGACTTTTATAGAACATATTTTTTTTGGTGAATAACTTAGTCAAAAGTTAATTCTAAATTAACAATCAAACATGTTCATTCTAAATTAACAACCAAACATCTACTTTTATAAAAATAGACTAACGTGTAACATCGATAATTTAATACTCGGTTAATTAATAATTTCATTTAAATAATACTTTCGGTCGGTTCCTAGGCGTGAGGACAACAAGCAAAATTAATAATTCACTAATTTAATATCTTACTAAATTAATAAATATTGACAGTTCAAGTTCTTAATTTATAAAATTTTTACTGTATTAATTAGATTCAAAAGTCCATTTAATCACTTATCATTTGTCGTTATTCACAATGATATTTTAAGCAAAATTGTGATATCAAAGTAAAATGCAGTCACTTTTCATTAAGGGGTCGGGTGAACCCCACTATCTATTTATTTTGTTATTTTTTTCGGGTACAAAACCGACATATATCATGGTTCCTGAGGATGATCAACACAATTTTGTCTCTAACTCTCATTTCTCTATCAAAATCCTTCAAAACTAGATTAGTAGAAGTTAATAAGTTTTTTTCCCCAACCAAGATTTCAACGTTCTACAGTCGCAAAATTTTGAACTCCAGTCTTATTTATGTGGTTATCAATCTATTTTTATTTTTATGTGGCTATTTATTTAATTATTTTAAAAATAACTTATTAATTAATTATAAATCATTGGTGGTTTGTTTCAATGTTAATGATTGTTGGTTCCTATATAACTATAGGTATTCCCAACATAATAATGCATGGTGAATACTTCCAAACAAAGAAGTGGGAAAACTAAAAGCTTCTTTAATTATGAGCACTTCTTTTGCACATTGATGGCTGATGCATTTAATTTCTTAAAATATGTATAAAATAAAAAATATTTGAAATGTTTAACAGTTTTTCTATCATGTAATCATGTGATAACTCCTCAAAAAAATAAATCATATGATATTTTATTGTAGTTTGGCTAAGAAATTCGTTTAACCATTTTATGGTGTCGGTATTGCTTCATTTTCATCTATATTTTTCAGGTATATTCGCATAAAATTCATGTAATTTGTTTTTTGTTGTTAATGTTGTTGCTGAGATCTTTTTTAAAAAGCAATAAGTTGAAATTTATATGATTTTTTTAATTAATTTTCTATCCGCCCACCAACTTTGCATGTATGAACTATGGTCACCCTAATATCGGGTGTTGGCTCCGCCATTATCTACAATCAATATGTATTTGGATATGACTAGATAATGAGGAGTTCTATAGCTAAAGAATTATATTCTAACATTACATTATGGACAAAACAATATATATGCATTACATAATTATTAGTTCAAGATCTTCAAATCTAGACAAAAAGTATAGCATCATAAGCTAAATCCAGACCACCAAATTAAAAGTCCTAAATTCATTCGTTTTCGGTAGATCGAGCGATTCCTCCGAAGTACTCATGAAGTTCATTATTGATTTCAAGGCGCTAGCTTTATCAAGGGTTGAGATTTTCTATTCCACTTTCCCTATTCCACTCCCTATTCCATATGTTGGATGAATAACACATGTACAATTGTGACATCACGTGACATCATCTTGTACACGTGTATTTCATCCAATACAATGGAATAGGAGTGGAATAGAAAAAGTGGAATAGGAGATCTCAACCCCCTTATCAACATCCTATTAGTTTCCGGGTTAGCGGTTCAATTGACTCGACCGCCGATCCAACTACTTAATTAAGAAATATAACTTTTTATAAAATTATGTAGACTGAAATATAATATTTATCATGTAAAATTTTTGAAGTCATTATATAATAAAACAATATACCAATTTTAAGATTTTTAATATTCCTAATTAAAAGAATAAAGAACATTTAACAAAAATAAAAAAACAAAATTGTTTGACCGATTTTGACCATCGAATTTTTTTTTGCCCCAAGATTAGGCCATATTGACCATTAAATCGCAGACGGACCAACCGACCTGACTTTATTTTTTTCAAAACACGGATTAAATCATTCATTATCTTAGAAATTACAAGGCACATTTAAGCGAAAAAAGTCAAAGCAAAATACGTCGCATTCCAAATTACTTGTTTAGACTTTAGATCTTTAGGTCCAACTGTTTCTTTCATACCTCCCTTAGAGACTCTAGCTGTAAACATAGAAACCAAAGCAATTTTAATGAGGCTTAGGGAGTATTTACAAACACTTATGTTCTTAGAATAAATAATTTATTGTAGCAGAATTAAAAATAATTGAGAATAAAAATTGCCAGTGTTTTGCAAATAGAAGCTAGAACCTAAAAACATCAAAGTTGAAGTGTTTGGAAAAAAACATTCAAAATAAGTTTTTGGATAGAAAGACAAAAAAAAAAAAAAATACACTCATTTCTAGAATGATATGTGTATTTAGGAAGAGAAAATGATTTTTGGATTATGATATAAATTCATGGATAAAATATAGAAAAAAAACTTTTCTTTTATTTACAAAAATACCAAAAGCAATTTTTCAATATCAGAAGCACCACATAGAAGTGTAAAAACGGGTTGGCGGGACGGGCTGACCCGTAGCCCACCAAAACCCACAATTTGGTGGGGCGGGACGGGTCGGAAAAACCTCAACCCAACCCAACCGCCTTGGGCCGCGGGTTTGGGCGGGCCAGTCCGCCATAAATGAAATATATATTTTTTTTTTTGCAAATTTGACATGTTATTTTTTCTTTAGATGTATTTTTTGTCAAGTTTTTAATTTAACATTATATCAATAAACACTTGATATTAAATTTATATACTTAACGCCCATAAATTGAATATCAAAATTTGAATAGATTTCACGAAAGAAATTAAAAGCTATCAATATTTTGTCTTCCAGACTTCCAGTGCCTCAAAGCTCATTTGATGTCATATTGGACCTGATCTCCAAGATGTATTTGTATAATATTTTGCCTTAATTTGGTCTACATAAAATAACCAATAACAGATTCTTCAAAAAAAAAAAAGTATCAGAGTATTTCATGGGAAGTAGGTCTAGTTGGTAAATCAAAACTAAATCATAGAAAAGTGCTATTTGCATGGTTTTTCCATCATATACATGCCTGAATGTACAGTCTTTAATTTTAGGCCAGTTAAATTTGTCAGAAAAATTCTAAAAGTTAGAAGTTAAGGCACGATATCAGTGTTTAATCCCCAAAATTAGAACATTGTATATTTCTGTGCTGTAAAAAATTGATGGCCCCGTCTTTTCTCTTACATAATATTTCTTTATTATTATTTTTAAAAAGGTGGACGGCCCGCGGGCTAGCCCGCCTCAACCCGCGGCCCAAACGGGCTGACCCGTTTAGTGGCGGGCCACTAAACCTTCAACCCACCCCCTTATCTTTGGCGGTGCGGGGCGGGCTAACGGCTGACCCATTTTGACAGCTCTAGCACCACACCCCAACTTATAAATGAATCAAAAGTTGATTTTGCAAACACTAAAAAGTATTTTTTTTTCAACTAAAAGCGGAGAATCATTTTTTATTTCCCACACCCCACATGGAAATAATATTGAATTTGACTAGTTTATATAGAACTTCACCACTAATAAGGAGTAATCATGTGGAACTCCTTATTGTACACCCTAGTGGATCAAGTCAATTTTGACTAGCCTTTGACTAGCTCAAATAGAACCTCGGATGGTGCAGAGCACCGTCCGAGCCCGAACTGGGCCCAAGCCCGAGCACATCGCACACAGTCGCATTGGGGGCTTTAGAGGCGCACTTTGCAAGAGACGATTGCCTGAACTGTTAGTACTTATATACATGGCAATTTCGTCTTGCGGATAGATAATCTAATTCTCGGCTCGACTTTAATTTTGTCCCGTTATTCTCTCCATTTTCCGAGAAAATCAAACACTACAAACAACAATGTTTAATATAACATAACATATTATGAATTAACTTCTTTAAGTTAAATTACCTCCATCACTAGTTAGGACATGGAATCATTATGAATTAACTTTTTTCTTGTATTGCCTTATCTTAACTCAAAATTAATATAATAGTAATTATATGCACATCAAACATAGTAGCCAATTATAGCAAATATAATGATGCTCCTAAAGAATGTTCCTCAGTGACACATGGTATATAAACTTTTTGCATTTGTTTCAAGATAAATATTCAAAGAAAATTTTACAATCCTTGATTCTTTTTCATACATCAAAGATTGTATCCATCGTTGGTCGATTAAGAAAATAAATTTATCTCACAAGATGTTCTAAAACAAATTCAGAAGGAAAGAAATCTCATATAATTATACAATAGACCTATACAACTAAAGTTACAACGGGAATTTTTAAATTTTTTTTAAAAAAAACAGTAAGAAAAAATATTTACTTTGATGTGTCAATTGTCACATTGTCATCTTAAATCATAGTACTAGCTAAAAATACTCACTCCACACCTTTTTCAGATATTAATTAGTTTACAACTTTCGACAAAACTATGAGAGTGTTTGTAAAATCATCTCACATATTTAAAAAAAGTGACACATTTTAGGAAAAAACAAAAAACTAATTGAGAAGCAAACGGAGAAGCAAACAATGTGATCCGGCCTGATTTCGGGAGACCTACCACTTGGTAAGAAGAGGGATTATAGCGTTGACTATGGGGAGTCGCTACAGACATACCGCTTATCGAGCTTGAGACACTTAATGGCCAGGGCTCCCGATGAATGTCGATTGTGGGAAGATAGAGTAAGTCGATCAAGTAGGGAAAAACATATTGGCGGGAAAGTCAAATGACCGACCTGTTAGATAATAACTAATGGCAGGGCCGACCTGACAAGTTAATAAAGGTAAAGGTGAATCAGGCAAAATCGAGGATTCGAGGGATCGACCCGTCAGAGAGTAACTAATGGCAAGACCGACGAAAGCGACAAGCATTTAATGAATGTAAAGAGGAATCAAGCAAAGTCAACCGTTCGATGGGGTCAACCTGACAAAGAGTAACTAAATATCAGAGCCGATCTGCTAGCATTAATTATTCTTTAAGGTAGACTTGACAATTCATTCAATGTCCTAAGAAGCAAACTTGACAAGAAGTAACTATTGTAAGAGCAAACATGACGGAAGTGACTGTCCTCATAGGTCGATCTAACACAACCATACAATTAATTCGGCCACCAATCTGAATTAGCCACGTGTCAAGCAAGGACTATGCCAAGAAGGTATAAAAGGAGAAGGTATGTGAGAAAAAAATTCTTGGTATCTGAAAGGATTCATATTCAGTCTTTTTATATTTTTATACACTATTTTTTATCCATTAATTGATTTGACCGTCGAAGTGCTAGCGTCGAAGTTTTCTCCGGTAGTCTTTTGCAAGCTAACTGAAGATCGAGTCCTGATTTTGGGAAGTTCTCGGAAACGAGACCTTTTCACGTTGAAATTTATTTCATTGCTTAATTTTAACGTACATTTTGAAGGAAAAAATAAATACGTGCAAACATGACAATCTAACTTTCAATCACCAAAAACATTTGGAAAGAAGAATCACATCTCCATTTACATGGAAGCTACATTTCCAAGAATTGTCTTTGCAGTTTTCAGAATGGATAAACTGGAGTTACCCTCGTTAAGACTGCGCAAGGGAATATATTAATGTTTTTGTAATTCCAATTTATTGTGTATAGTTTGATAATGTTACTCATTTTTTTTTTATGTAATCTTAGTTTGATAGGAATGTAAAAACTCCATACTTTTTCCCTAAAAAAAAACCTCATACTCTTGTTATTTTCTTTATTTTTATTGTGCAACGGACTATTACCATTCAAATGCAAATTGACTTTACTTTCTCAAATTTGATGCACGATAGCCTCAACCACGCGTCAGCCAAAGTAAATCATCATATTAAAGCAAGTTCTATGACCAACTTGTGAAGATATTATGATTCAAACTTGAGAACTTTCCGCTTCAAGAATCTAACCTACTCCACTAGGCCATCCCAAGAGGGGGTCTTCATACTCTTTTAATCCATAAGTTGGGGATGCGACCTCAACGCTACCCACCATTAGGTGTTCATGTAAAAAAAATTGAAAAAGATATTTGATAAATAAGTTGCAGAAGTAGATACATATTGCGATATAAGTCCTTCACTTTAAAATATTAATTTATTTTGTGAAGTTCAATCAAATAATATACATAAATCATAGTTAATTTTCCACTTATTACCAATTTTTGTATATATGTGATTTGAGAAAGTGAGGGCTAAATTATAAAATTACACAGGGCAAAATTGTCTAAAATAACTAGAATTTATTTACACATACGCCAAAAGTTGAAAAAAACACCCCACTGTTGTTTTAGTTTTTAGCATATTTTTAGAAAAGTAGAAGCAAAAATTAGTTTTTTCAGACACTTCAAATATGCTGATCCTGTTAAGCTTGCTTGACTCTTCTTTGTTGTTAGGGTTTTTTTTCTTGGTTTTCACATTGTTACCAAATTGAAATCTTGTATTTGAACACTGATGTAATTCTATTTTGTTGTAATGAAAATATGCTATTTATATGTTGATAACATAACTATTTTTTTAAAAAATATTTTGTAAGTTCTGAAAATTTATATAATTACAAATTTACTACAAATAATCATATAGTACAAGACAATGGGAGTTCCAAATTGAAATCTTGTATTTGAACACTGATGTAATTCTATTTTGTTGTAATGAAAATATGCTATTTATATGTTGATAACATAACTATTTTTTTTAAAAATATTTTGTAGGTTCTGAAAATTTATATAATTACAAATTTACTAGAAATAATCATATAGTACAAGACAATAGGAGTTCCAAATTGAAATCTTGTATTTGAACACTGATGTAATTCTATTTTGTTGTAATGAAAATATGCTATTTATATGTTGATAACATAACTATTTTTTAAAAAAAATATTTTGTAAGTTCTGAAAATTTATATAACTACAAATTTACTAGAAATAATCATATAGTACAAGACAAGATAATAGGATTTTAGATTGTACACCTACATATTTCGTAGAATGCAATTTTATAGTTGTGCTTACCCACTTAGGATAACTATAATTATAAAGCATAGAAAAAAGTGGGAAAAAACACAATAATGCATATTATGTCGGTGGAAATTGGAAATAAAAATAACAAAACCAAAACCGAGTACACATTACACCCTACACACTAAAAATAGATCTACATTTATAAACACACACACAAACACACAGTAAGTACACAACACATCTGTGCGTATCTGTATCTATTTTATATCTATATATTTATGTTTAACCTGTCTATACATATGCCCCCTGAATCATTTTTCTCTTTCTGATCTCTCTTTTGAGACTCTATTCAAGCCACATCTACACACATGCATATACAAAAATAAATACATACACAAAGATAGCAAATCAACAACTTTGTGTGCTTTGACCAAATCAAGCTCAGTCAAGAAACCTCTTTCAAGGTTCTTTCTTCTTGCTGCTTCATATTTGCCAAATTCCAGATGTGGGGTTTTTTGAGATTTTTTTTTTTGTGTATGAAAGATGGGTTTTGTGTATCTTTAATATTCTGATATGGGCTTCTATTGATTTTTTGTGGAGATACAGGGTCTTGCTTGATTTTTGTTTTCTGGGTTTTGGACATTGACTTTGATGGACTAAGTATATTTATTTATTTTAGGTTTAATTACTAAGTTGAAACAGAAAAGGAAGTCTGTTTTGGGAGGGGTTGCAGGAGAGTTGGAAGCTTTTGGATTTAGAAGATGTTGATTTGGTGCCTCAGAGTTGACCCAGATTTGAATCTTTTGTAAAGGTAACTTTCTTGAAATTCAAATTGTTTCTGCTTATTAATTACTTTTAAATTGTGATGAAATGGTGAGCTTTTTCTCTGTTTATAGAAGTAAATGGAATGTTTAATGGTTCTCTTTAGGTTAATTGTGGCTTTTGTTTTTCCCCATTTAAGATTTTTGTATAATCTTTGTTCCTGATTTTACTTAAGTTGCTGAGGGACATTGAATAGGAATAATTAGTGTTTGATGTGGAATGTTGGTCCAGTTGTGTGCAACCCAATAATAAGATACCAATTTTGGGAACATTTCATATTGGATGATGGTGCTAATAATGCAATATCCACAACTTTTTGGAAACATTTAATACATCCGTGTGCTGCAAAATCCAAACATATGCTGCGCGATTGGATTTTTCATGTGAACCAGTCACTTACCTTTTCTTACTTGTAGTTTTTAATGCATTATAATTAGAAAATTAATTTGATCGGATCCAGAATTTTAAATGTGGGCTGTTGGACTGATTTTCTGTTTTCACTTCATGATGTTTGCAAAGTTATGAGCCGAGGAAACTCAATCAGCATTGTTTATTTGGGCATCTTAATTGTATTGTATGAAGTACAATTTATATGTATAATGGGTGTCTGAAAACAGATGGGTTGCCTTTGAGCGAGGGAAATAGTGGTTTCGGCGTTGCGGAAGTTTGGAGTTTCGTTTCTCTTCGAATCTGAGTTGTTATATCAGAATGGGCTGTCACTGTTCAAAACTCACCTTCTGTTGTTTTAGCTCTGAGCATAATGGACCGGTTCATGAAGCGAATAATACCGGTTTGTCTAAATAACTCGTCCTGTTCCTTCTTTTTATTGGATTGCCGAACCGTCAAATTTTGATATGTTACCATTTATCGCAGAAAACGAGGAGAAAAGTGAAATCAGCGATTTACCTACATTTCGTGAATTTTCAGTCGAGCAACTCAGGATGGCTACATCCGGGTTTGCAGTAGAAAACATAGTTTCCGAACATGGGGAGAAAGCTCCAAATGTGGTTTATAAAGGGAAATTGGATAATCAGAGGCGGATAGCTGTCAAACGCTTTAACAGGTCTGCTTGGCCTGACGCCCGTCAGTTCATGGTAAGTAGGAGCTGCAGTCTCTCTTTATAATGTTGCTCATTTAAGATGATTCTATACCTTTTTCTTTTATTCAATTTATGTCTAGTTTTTCCTCACCTTCATATCCGAGCTCCGTTTCTTTTCATTTTCTGGAATTGCATGGGCGAGATGTGCGTTTGGACTGTTTTTTAACTTATGCTACTAAAAAATTAACTTCTTTTTTGATGTCTTCTGTTGCTATTTTAAAATTTATAGATCACATAGACTACTTGATTCTGTATCTTGAGTTGAATATTACGTAATAAACTTCAGGAAGAAGCCAAAGCTGTTGGTCAACTCCGTAACTATAGATTGGCAAATTTACTTGGCTGTTGTTGCGAAGGTGATGAGAGGTTACTGGTTGCTGAATTTATGCCCAATGAGACTCTTGCAAAACATCTATTTCACTGTAAGTACATCTTGTGCATTATCTGGTAGCCTATCCAAAATCAGCATTATTGGTATCATTGTGCTATTGCCTTCTGATATCGCACTTTAGCACGTTTACTGGTTTCACAATCCCTATATGGGAGATTCAGGCATCACCTGGTGGAACCAGACGGGTCTGGGCCCATCTCACAACCCGACTAAGAAATCTTATTTATTAAGCCTATGCTAAGGCCCAAACGGGTATAATATGAATGTTTGTTGGCTCGAGTGGAGGATTACTGACTTCCTATATGATTATAACAATAAATCGTCAGTTTTTCTCTTGTCTAAGACTAGTTTGGGATATGGATAGGCCAGTTGAATGTATCATAATTCATTTCAAATAGGACTTTTTTCCATTGATACTTCAGTAAGTATCCCAATTGTCTAACATTCAGGTGGATGAAAGAAATATAATGTGGCTTTTAAGGTTACATTTTCAGATTTGGAAAACTGACCATTAATGGTTACTTCTACCTCATGCTTTTGTAGGCTCCTGTGGAAGACTTTTTCTGTTTGAAGTTGGAAATCTTAGTTGAGCTGCCAATTGAATTTTCTTTTGCAGGACATAAGACTGTTTTCCCTTTAATTAGATTAGCAATAAGTCGTTGCTCTGTTTATCCACTATTTCGGAGTAAAGTTTGTACTTTTTAGCTTGTGTAACAGTAATATTTGTATAATACACAGT
This sequence comes from Rehmannia glutinosa, assembly GCA_016081115.2. Classification (NCBI taxonomy): domain Eukaryota; kingdom Viridiplantae; phylum Streptophyta; class Magnoliopsida; order Lamiales; family Orobanchaceae; genus Rehmannia; species Rehmannia glutinosa. The sequence continues at coordinate 385,489 of JABTTQ020000835.1, read as the reverse complement.
GTCAATAATTTAATTTTTAGCCTCTTGTTTCGTCTATAAATGAATTGCTGTCGAATTACCATCCTTGGCCATTAACTAATGCAACTGGATAAACTGTCAATTTGATTTGCTAATCTAGATCTAAAAGCGTACGATCTAGATTTATTTTCTTCCTCCTTGCGTCAGCGATTCCTAATTATTTAATAAATAAAATAAATAAAAATTTCTTGGATCTCTATTAGACTTCAACTTTTGCCTAGCATGCTGCTAGTTTTGAAGATGAACGATTTGTTTTGTTTATTCTCATGCCAATTTAAAGCATAGTAGTGTATGACCAGGCAGATTAGGCCCCAATATCACTTTAAGTAAAGAAAAGCCATGTAGGCGCATGAATTGATACACGCTCGCATCAGATTCTGTAGTTTGTATCCCTTACTTTTGCTTGAATTTGCAATGTTAGCCAAATATTAATTTGCATCATGCATGTTTCATTTCTACTTGTATCACCGTTTCACTTAGTTGTTCAGCCTTTTGTTCAATTATATGTTTCATTTCTATGCGAACTCAGGGGAAGCACAACCTATGAAGTGGGCAATGCGATTAAGAGTTGCTTTATATCTTGCACAAGCATTAGAATATTGCACAAGCAAAGGGCGCGCTCTTTATCATGATCTTAATGCCTACAGAATTCTCTTTGATTATGCAAGTATCAAGTTCCTCGACCTTAGTGGTTCTTTTTTTCCCTTCCTTTTTTTCACTTTCTGCATTATGACGTGTTGACAAAACTATCCATTGGGTATTTCATACGTTACAGGATGGCAATCCCAGACTGTCGTGCTTTGGTTTGATGAAGAATAGTAGAGATGGAAAAAGCTACAGTACAAACTTGGCATTTACTCCTCCAGAGTACCTAAGGACTGGTATCAAATTTCACTCTAGATAGAAGTGTCATAAATTCATAATTCAAAATTTTTAATGCATGAATGATCAGAAGATACCATTTGGTTTTTATTTATGTATTTTGGTTGACGTACGTTAACTTATTCATGGCTGAATTTTACACCTGTTTTGTATGTAATTCTCAAGTTCGAGCATAAAAATCGGTTGAATTTGAAAAATATTGTTCGCCAATAGTTAATGGTTGTGTTGTATGCACGAGAAAACATGTAATCCATATTTGCTGATGACCTCAAGCGACCCTTCCAAGATTGAATTGTTTTACTGTGGTTTGATCCAGCTGCAACTTTAATGCACCCTTTTTCTTTGTCTGTTAAGGAAGTTCATGTCATGCTTATGACTTAACATTTATTTTGTGATAAATTTGAACACTGTAAGAACTAGTCATTTTAGGCATTGCTTTTGTCAATATTGTATCCCATGTTCTGCAAAATCTCCTCTCCCCCCATCTGCTGGGACTTATAGTAGTCTAGCATTGTAGTTTCTCATTGCAAGTTAGCGCAATGCCATTTTATTGTTACAAAACCTGTTGAACATTTGAAGAAATGCAAATTAAAATGATCTATTGAATGGCTTAGCATTTCATGTTCAGATGAGTCTTCTCTTCATGACTTGGGTCAGTTATTGGTCTCTGTGTCCAAAAATGAGGTGCCGAATTGTTTTTATGGACCAGAAAAGCTCAGTTACAGTAGCTTGGTTTCATGGACTGTGACTTTTAAATTATTATTTTTAAAATAATTGTCAATATTGTATCCCATTGCATGATCTGAGCTAAAATTCCATAATCTTTCATTTTGTAAACATCACATTTGAGTATGGATATGGTCATATGTATATGTCTATCCACTGCCAATTGTGGATTGAGTGAAGACTAAGAGAGATGGGGACTTTGAAAAATCATAGTTCATCTAGAAATATTCATATATCCGCGTGTGTCCGTATTGGGGTATCAATATGTGCCGAAATATATTTGTCGAAAGAATATTCCATTGCTTCTCATGATATGTATTACCCGATATATAGAGCCATATAGCATGGACCTGTAACATTGGATGTTCAGTGAAGTCTAGCGACGGTTTGTTTAGAACCTTCTAGATCGTCATTGGTCAATAATGGATTTACAGATGCTGGGGCTTATAAATTTAATTGGGGAATGATCAAGCTTTAACTCAGCGTATAGTTGTATGCTTGTATTATATTAATACAATTGAAGCTTCTAATGCCCTTAGTTGGACTCATAAAACAGTGGAGATGTTTAGAGAATTATTTCATATTGTCGACACCTCTGAAGTTTTGGCCTTTTTTTTTTTTTTCAAAAGAACATTTATTTTTAAACAGAGGATTTCCCCCTTTTTCTGTGTTTTGTTAAGCCGCTATATTATATGCTCCATGCAGATTACATCTATTATGTTCTTAAGATATGTAATATCGTGAATTTAGTGACTCATGTATGTTTTATGATCTTGGATTTTGAAATCGTTATCTGATTGATGTTGTCTTGAATTTTCTAGGAAGAGTTACTCCAGAAAGTGTAATTTACAGCTTTGGAACACTTTTGCTTGACCTTCTCAGTGGAAAACACATTCCACCAAGTCATGTAAGTATTTCTTATGCTAACTCTTTCTTTAAAGATAAACCACTTCATGAGAAATATGTTGATTGTCAATAAGCTGGAAAGAAGTTTAGTGGGAACTTTAGATTATCATGTTTTGTGTTTGAAAATTCTCTTCTGCTTCAATATTGGAAGTCCTTAATTCGCTCGTGAGTCCATCTCTTAGTGGTCCACCACTGGCACGCCCGCAGTAATATGGCTCCATGCTCCTATATTTGTTAAAATCGTACTTTTAAGATCCATTTTTGCTGCTAATATGCGGTGGGAGTAAATCGGATTTAGCATTGTAGGTGAATATATTTTTCTTTTACTTATTCGTTTTGCCTTTTCTTTTGCCCAGTTTTTATCTGCAAATGGAATCTCAACTGATCTGATGGATTGTGCCTTAACTTTCCAAGAATCTGATTTTAGTTTAATAGATTATTTGATATTTGACATCTCTTAGTTCCGAATAGCCGTGCAGCACTATCCAATCAATCATGTACTGGCACCTAATGTTTTATTTTAACTGGTACAGGCCCTAGATTTGATAAAGGACCGGAATCTTCAGATGTTAACTGATTCTTGTTTGGAAGGTCAATTTTCCAATGATGATGGAACTGAGTTAGTCCGTCTAGCTTCAAGATGTTTACAGTATGAACCACGTGAGAGGCCAAATCCGAAATCATTAGTTGCTGCATTGGTTCCTCTTCAAAAGGAAACTGAGGTTGGTGCTTTTCTTAAAAGAGGAATTGCATTTATTATAAGGGATAATTACAAAAACCCCTGAGGTTCAGGCTAATTACAAAAAAACCCATTGTTTTTTGAAAATTCCAAAACATCCTTGAGGTTTTGATTCCGTCTTACATTTTCCCTTCTTAAGTAAAACACATTTCAAAAACCCCTTGACATTTTAAAATATTACAGTTACCCCCTTAAATGGAAGACAAAATATAACTTGATGTCTTTTTTTTTTTTTTTGTAATCAGCCCAAACCCTTGGGGGTGTTTTGTAATTATCCCTTAATATAATGAAACAATCAAGTATTTAGTACACTGTTAATCCTCTGCCCCTTATGGTTTATGTTTCCATACTCTTCTTCTCTTTGCAATTGCATCAAATATGTACAGCATGTAAATGCACAATGAATTACTTTCTGAAAAACTCTTGACCACTTGATATTGGAATAACTATTCTTCTCAGGGTTCAATTATTGCCATCAATTGTATCCGGCTCATGATGCACATTTATTTATTTAGTATAATTTTTTGATTTTCGATGACTATAATCTTGCCACTGATTATTGAAACATGATATCGTCTTATTTTATGACATTCCGTGCAGCTAAAGTTCAGTTTTTACACTGTTATGTGTTATATTGAAAACATTCTTGAGGACATTAAATTGAGACTGAGATAATAACAAGATCTGGTTAGATTTGTTTTAAAGTATATATGTTATTGTTGGAACACTTGAGTGGACTCGGAAAAATCTAGAGTTGAGAAGTTATTTTCTGATTTTGAGTCGAGCTTACTTCACCATAATTGAACCATGTACTACTCATAAACTTTTTAACTTTTTGGTGTCTAGCTTGGCAAAAACTGATGGCTTTGTTCGGTTTGAATTTTGTTTGATCTCATTTTCATTTTGAAAGTTTGATTCCAGAAATTGGAAGAAAAGTTCCCTTGGGAAAAGCGTGTGTGGAAATTAACATGTGTTGGGCTAGTTAATGTGAAAAATAAATCTGATAGTTTGACAGCATAATGTGTGTTTGGTTTACCTTTGAATTTGCATTTTCGAAACCTTTATTTTCCAAAATGGGCCATAGAGCCTGGAAGTATAGGGCCTGAAAGTATGATCAGAATAGTGATGCATAATTTTAAAATTTTCAAGGACAAGCAGTTCAAGAAGAGGATAAACAGACAAATTTTTGCCTATTTGGTGTCCGAGAACATGAAAATATTTCCGGAGAAAAGAAATTGAACTTCGCTTGATGGTTTTCAAGCTTTAATCTTTGCCCATTGCTTTAAGAACTTACTGCATCTGCAATCCAAGTCCGGTGGACGTAGTTGGCTCTTGCCTTGTTCCACCAGATGAAAAGTGCACTTTTGGAGACATATATTCCTGCAGTTAAACCACTATAAAAGAGAAATAGGATGGCCATTATTAGAGCTCAGTAGGTTAAACCCTAAGGACTCGTTTGGGAAACTTGATTTGCTAGGATAAATTGTTTAGTCCAGGTTTATCAGTTGTTTGGGATCTTTGAGTACATCCCATGATACTAATCCCAACCCGTTTTTTTTGGCCTGCTCTTGGTTGATAATTGGTCCAATCCATATGGGGGTGCAATTATATAATCCAACCCGACTTCAATCTGTTAGAGTTATATTATTTATATTTATGGGGGTAGTTTTGTATTTTCCCTTTCTTAGTCTTAGCTAGGGTTTTATCTTAAGTAGTGGTAGCCTCCATTTTACTTCTTGTGTTGTATTCTAAGACCCATTTTGCAAGAGTTCTATGAAATATTCTTCTTCATTTTCTACCATAATCATGTATACACATTAATCTCACACAATCCTCATGTGAACAGTCATTGACGAATTTGTCCCTCATTTTCGTGGGTAGTATTATGTTTCTATTTTTTATTTGGGGTAATTTGGTCATTTTGGAAATTTATCGAACTTTATCATCAATGCCAAACAAAATGTTGTTATCCTACTAAAATAATCACACATCACAATCATACTTCCCAAACATGTTATTGAACTCGATTATATTATCTAATCCTAACTTTTCCAAATTATTTTATCAATCCAATCAACAGTCGCAAACAAGTCCAAAATTGATTGTTATTAATCATAAGCAGAGGAAGCAGATTGTTATTTACACACATTCTTACATGTCTATTTCTGTCAGTCCGACACATAAAAAATGGGAAAGGAATGTGGTAGGATCACATTAAATTTTTTTTTTTGTCAGATGTATATATTGTACTAGGATCATAGTTGTAGCCCACGCCTAGGTGAGAGGCGATGATATATAAGCCTTGTTGTCGTCTCGGTGTCGTCTTTTGAGAGGCGATAGACGACTGCTAATTGTGATGTTGTCTTGTTGACACTTGAATTTGACTATATGACTTGTGCTTTTGTTGCTTATGAATGACATTGGTGTTTGATATTGTTTATTATTGTGTGATATGATTTATTATTTTTTGTTGTAGTTGATTTTTAGAACAATATAATTATATGGGATCATTACAAAACTACCCCTGAGGTTTGAGTTAATTACAAAAAAAAACCAGTGGTTTTTGAAAAATTACGAAAAACCTCTTGAGGTTTGATTATGTATTATACTTTGCCCCAGAAAAAAACATTTCAAACACCCCCTTACATTTGTAAAAATAGTAAAATTATCCCCTTACGTTTAACATAGAGTTAAACCTCAAGTTTTTTTGTAATTTTTTAATATCTCTGGGTCATTTCGTAATTAACCCAAATCTCCAGGCTCGTTTTTGTAATTATCCCTAATTATATAACATGTTTTCGAGTTGTTGTCGGGTTGTTGCCTTGAATGGCCAGGCCATCCGGCACTAGACCATGACTTGTTTCCTTGGCGTCGCCTATCGCATTGATAATTATGACTAGGGTCACATTTTGCATTTCTTTTACAGGTTCCTTCTCATGTTTTAATGGGTATTCCTCATGGTGGAGAGGTTTTGTCTCTGTCCGCCCTTGGTGAAGCGTGCCTAAGAATGGATTTAACTGCCATACATGAGATAGTGGAAAAACTTGGCTACAAAGATGATGAGGGAGCCACAACTGAGGTTTGTTTCTTTTTCTAACTCAAATTGTTGAGAGTTATTTATTATTTATGTCAAAATATTTTTATTTCGTGGAGCATGAGAATCATTGTTATCCTTGTTTCGGATGTTACATCAGATACATTTTATTTTTATTGACATGAACCCGGTCTTATACATTAATATCTTTATTCAGATTAATTTTAAAAGCATTATGAGTAATATGGTCTACCGTGAATTAATTGTTTACCTTATGCAGCTTTCGTTCCAGATGTGGACAAATCAAATGCAGGATACATTGACCTCAAAGAAAAAGGGTGACGTGGCTTTCCGGCATAAAGATTTTAGGGTTGCAATTGATTGTTACACACAGGTTAGAACTTTTACTATTTCTCTCTACTCACAACAAAATAATGCCTTTGTGAATTATTGTATACCAATTCAGTAATTTTTGATGGGTAAATTACCAAATCTACCACTGAGATTTGGTTTAGCCTGATTACCAAAAAATAGAAAGTGCCAGTTATTTTTCAAAATTGCAAATATTTCCTTGAGGTATCACAAATACCCACTTGAGATTTGTATATGTTTTTAAATATCCCCCTCAATAGGTGTAATTTGTAAATAGAAAGAAATGTCAACGGGGTATTTGTAATTTGAACAGTAACTGGATTAATTTGGACTTTTTTGTAATAAGACTGAATCTCAAGGCTAGTTTTAGTAATAATATTGCAGTTATCTGAACAATAATGGGAGTGTTTGCAATTACTAAAAAAGTGTTTATCAGCTTTTGTCTGAGAAAACTCACTTTCTAGTATTTGCAAATGCCAACTTCTGTTTCTGATTCTGCTCCATTTAATCATAATCTAAATGGGCACTTTAGATTTCTGTTTCTGCTTCTGGCTTTATATTTACAAACAAATAAGCACTTCTACAACTTTTTCATCAAACACTCTCAACTTCTGATTCTTTTGCAAATACTAGCAACTTTTGATTCTCAACTACTTTTACTCCTGCTACAATAAATTACTTCTTCTAAAAGCATAAATTTTTGCAAACACTCACAATGTATCCTATACCCGTGTTATTTGTGCAGTTTATCGATGTTGGAACGATGGTCTCCCCGACAGTTTTTGCTCGCCGTAGTTTGTCATATCTCATGAGCGATATGCCTCAGGAGGCCCTCAACGATGCGGTGCAAGCACAAGTGATATCACCCGTTTGGCATATCGCTTCGTATTTACAAGCCGCTGCTCTTTTCGCTTTAGGGAGGGAGAACGAGGCACAAATCGCGCTCAAAGAAGGTTCCATTCTCGAAGAAAAGAGGAAAACAACTTCCTGAGATGGGAAGATCGTGTCCAGGGCATTTTCTTCCTCCGACTCTGCTCCTATCCTGGACACGTGTATAAATCACAAAAGCTTCGTGGGTCGAGGAAAAGAAGATAAAACGTCTATAAACAACATTTTATATGGACATTGTGTTATCGTTGGCATCATTCATGGGACTGAATGTTTTTGGCCGTTGAAGGATTCTTTCTCTACAAATCAATGTGGGTTTGTATTTTCGTTGGGTTGGAGCGCGAAACGCTAACATTTTCCAATAAGGCAACCTAGATAATGATTCGGTGGCTTCGGAAGGGGAATCACATGTTGATATAAAAAGGATTGTTTTTCACATGGAGAAATTTGCCATACAGTAACTTGTGTACAGTGGTACAAGGCTTGCTCATCTGAGATTGGCTGTTTTTTTTTCTTCTTCTTTTTTCTGTATTTGGTCAACTTATCATTTTGTTGTTTGTGGGAAGATAATTTATTGGGTCACTGAATTGCTTGTAATTGGTTAGTCTAAGAAATGAGTGCTTGAATTGGTTTGAGTAGCATTTGGGTTGAGAGCCAAATTATAGTTTCATATAAAAGTGAAGGCTGGATTGAAGACTAAAAACTGTTTTGCCAATCTTTGGTTGCCCTATTTTGCCATCTTAAAATTAGGGATAATTGCAAAACCACGCATGAGTCATAAAGTTTTTTTCTAGCTAAAAAGACTTGAGTTATATTTCAAAATTACAAGTACCCCTTGACATTTACTTCCTATCCACAAAATTACCCAAATCCACTTATAGTCAACTACTCAACTCATTGGCTAGTGGTTCTGGGATTCAGAGGGCCAATTAAGAAGCAACTCATCACCGTTGACTTTTCACCTTTCATCCCTATTCTCTGGGGTATAAAATCAACTAAGAAAAAACCCGATTGATATATTGTCTGCTTTGGTAGTAGTCGCGTGTGGAGGTTCATCTCTCTGGTAACATGGGGAGGAGAAGAGTTTCTTGTGTGGTGACTCAGTCTATGGCAACTCAGAACCTTGATTTGCTGAGGCGCATCCCACGATTCACTTCATCCACAAAGCTCTAGGGCAAAGGCAATGGAAGCCCTCGAGGATGGAGTTTATCCTTTACTTCTAAATCAAATGATTCAAAGCAAGGTAGGTGTTAAAAAAGTGGTAGTATTAGGAATATTTTCAAACTCTAAGAAAAGTGGTTATCGGCTTCTAGATGGAAAAAACAACAGTCCATCGAATTTTTGGCCACTTTTTCATAGCAAAAATATTTTTTAACCAATTTTTTCTTTTTTTTAATAAATGCAAAATATTATTAAAAAAGAAAATATAGTGTACTGCTTATAAGCCAAACAACTAGCTTTAAAAAAGGGGTTTCGTTAAAACCTATCAAAGTAAAACCCATTGGGAAAAACCTTTGATAGGAAAAAAAAGTACCCCATAAAAGAAATAATAAAATAACTTAAAATCTCAATCGAAATGATGGACATTTATTTCTAGAGGATTTTCGAAGGACATTGCTTTGTGTTTTTGTTGCACGTGCTTGAGTATCCTCCCGATGGTCCGATGTATCCTATGGAATATCGGCCAGATCCTTCACCACAATTGCCATATCGTTCATAGCTTCCGACGAATCACTTGAGTGAACGATCGGGCTTGATTGAAGAGTCGCTAACTTGATCTTTAAAGCTTCCAATTTGTCCGCATCATCTTGATCGTCTTCATCCGCCATATCGGCCAACGCGTTTCAGCGAAAAAACGACCGCGTCTTGAACCCTTCGGAAGGATCATTGGAGCTAAGGACATAATCATTAAAAGGAAGGCTATTTGAAACTATTTTCATTCCACGTTGCAAATTAGCTTTGTCCCATGTTCATCCAAATTTATTGCACTGCGGTTGATAGGGAACCATGACTGCATGCGTGTTGCTAGTATTATATTCCGAAGCCATAATCCGATTCTCATTATCACATTTTTGCTCCAAATTCGTATTATCACATGCCACATCATCAGAATCAGCACCCAGAACATCAAAAGAATTCTTAGTGTGAATATGTGAAGAAGAAGGTTCACCTTCCTTAACACGACCTTGATGACTCGCATTTTCCATGGAGTCATCAACGGCTTGCCCTTTCTCCCGCCGCACCAGCACCGACGGTAAACTTTACAGACCCTGGAACGACCCAGTTGCATAGAATTCGGACGTGCCGCTGATGTCCTGGGACGTCCCTGGTTAGGAGAGGCGCGTCTTTCAGTGGTTGAGTTCCCTGCGGGAGTAATACGACAAGAAACCGTTGAATGTCCCGTTATCCTGCATTTTGAACAAAATTCCGGTAATTTCTCATAAGTAACTGACACAAAGGAACACTGGTCAACCCGTTCTACCATAATGTGCTCCTCCAATGGTTTCGACAGATCAATATCCACTAATACCCAAATGAAATGCCCTAGATAGTTCAAGCGATCGTTGATCAATTTGTATCGGATTTCCAATCGCACTTGGCGATCCCCAAGATGGTATTAGGATCCCAGTACTCCAAACCGAGCTCGAAGATTCGGACCCAAACACTTGCCACTAACGTGTGTACCTTGTACGAATTGAAATCCGGGACCCATGGAGAGAGTCTAATAGTTCCCGGATTGAGTGCCCAATTAATACGTGTTTGGGCTCGAGCTCTATCCTGCGCATTCAATAACTTGACACAAAAAAATCCATTACCCAGTGGGATTAGTTTCCAATCATTTTTAATTCCCCATAAATCTGATAGACGTTTATGCAAAAGCATAATCGCCCATGGTTTGTTACCCTTGCCCAAAATCACCCTTCCAATCAATGAATAAAAAAATTCGGCGAGCATTGTTGGCAAACGTTTTCATCAATCGAATCGAATAATAATCTTTCTTTCTAATGAGATTAGGGATATAATGGGATTTACCAAAGAACCACATGCGAAAATGTTGTAAAATTACCTTGGGCCCGTCGCCAAATTCATATCGTGGTGAGTACCAAACAATTTTAGCAAAAGAATGGCCAAAATGGGATTGAGCCTTATTATTATGAGCCGAATGTCGCGAGTTTGATTCATAATCGGATGTCATTGGGAAGAGATTTCAAAGACAATTTGAGGAGCATATTTGGAAACAAACTCTTCAAGCGGGGGCCTGTGGATGGGATTCCATGCAGATGGCGACGGTGGCCCATGGGTCATCACCCCCGTATAGCGAAATACTTTGGGGAGGAACCACTTTGCACGATTATTGACCTTCGAAGGAGAGGAAGGGACCACTATTGTAACCATCTTGGGAGGGACCACATTGAAACTACCTTAAGAGGGGGACCACTGCCAAGGGGACCACCTTTGATGAGTTCATGGCGATCCCAAGTAAGAGATTCGAAGGATCCATGAATAAACCCTTGCCGCAAAATCCACATAAGACATGGGAGAACTCGTAGAGAGAACACCAACGGAGAACAAGATGTAGCAAATGAGCAAACATCATAACCAGGCTTGTATCCCAACGCCGGGGATGCCGCCGGAAAAGTCATGGAGGCACGACCTTAAGGTGTGGGAGAAGAGAGAAAGCGAGACACTTTGATTCTTTGGCGGATGGGGATTGATTCGAGATCATTCGGCGCGGACTTATGTTGGCTTTCCATTGTTCTCTCCAGGCGGCGTCTAGCTTTCATGCCGAGCTTCTAGCGCGAGATGGGATCTGCGGCATGCTCGTCTTTTTCTCTTGATTTGGATCGAGTTGGACGCAGCGGGTGGTCACCACGATCACTTCCGGTGGCTCGCTCTTGGCGGGTTCAACACACCCCGATTCGCATTCGAACATCTTTGAGGACCTTCGATTCGATTTCCCACATACACAGAGAGGGGAATCGACCAAACAGATCACCTTGCGAGTTGGGAGTCACGCCGCTCGGCGCTTACATTGTTGATGAGGGCACGACTTCTCACCACCTCCTGGCGCCATTCGGATGGACCACCGGGATATCCGAGCTTCGATTTTCATAGATCATTGGTTCTCCTTTTATTTTTAGATATCTCATTATGATAGTCTTTCTAGATATCGTAGTGATAGGTTATTTGTTCTTTGATTTTCTCCCGCCTTGACGGGCATGATATTGTATGGCATTTTGATTATTTGATATATAGGTAGGGGATCACGCCTCAATCCCCCACCCCTCGGGGTGTTATTTTGTTTAAAAAAAACAAAAACTTTAACCATTTTTTTTTTCAAACATATTATTTAGACAATTTTCACTTCAATTGTTCACTTTGTCATTTTTTTGACCAGTTCATTTGTCGTTAAAATAAATTTTTCTTACTTTTAAAATATGATAATCACTTATTTTTAGAGTTCTCAACGGTTTACTTCCCATACCTAATCGTAACTCGCAAGTTCTAATTATATATTCATGAAACTTGGTCTAATACCAAATTCCCTTTTAACGTAATAAAAGATTTGTCAAATGTCCTAAAAGGCTAAAACAAGCTGCAACGTTGACTTCCACATACCATGAAACACGTCTAAATCCCCCAAGAAGAAGATCAACAAACACCACAGTTTGCAATAATGGAAATCCCGGCATGTTGGTTCTTCTCATTCTGGGCTCTCATCAGCATCACATTCTTACATCTTGGTTTCAATGCTTTAGACAAAACAGGCCTTTCCACTTCCGTTTCCCCTGCGGTGATGTCCTTCTTCAAGCATTCTCTAGCCGTGTCTACCTGCAGTTCGTCCAGTTACGCTCTCATATTCCGTCCACGATTTAAACTCGCCGTCGAAAGACGTTACTTCTGGATAGCGTTTGGAATTATTCATTTTCTACTCAACAGCAGCGCCGACGAAACAATCCTGTGGGGCTTGCTAATGTACGCCCTGCTTAACTTCTCTGCTCGGCTACTCCATTTTGTTCCAGTGCTGAAAATGATCGCCCACAGGTATTCTCTGATTTTGAATTTCACGTTTTTTTTTCGGGGCGTTATTTCCATGGTACATCCATTTCTACACCTTGATTAACTTTATGCTAATTGCTGTCGGGAATCTTATATGAGCATCGAAAGAAAAACGTGTATCGGCATTCACATGGCCATCGAATCGTCGTTCTTTTTTATCCGTGGCAACGAAAACACGAATTTTTTCCCGATTCTGGTGATTTTGATTTCGTTCTTCGTGTCCGCGTTTGGGCGGCGTTTTCGGTTGGAGCCTTACACGAGTGTTTCGTGGGATCCGTTGTCGGGGACGAGTGTTTCGGGATTTTCAATTTTCTACTCGGGAATGTGATTGTGGGTTGTACGGTGAGTCGATTCGGGCTTCGTGGTGCTACTTGGATTGCGTATGGTGCGGCTATTCTACTCTATGGTTTGCGCCTCAAGCTCGAGTCTATGTCCTATGTGGACCGGGGGGGAAGGGCAGTAGTCCTTCTTTGGTGAAACATGCTGGATTTAGATAGGTTGTTCATTGTTGGAATTGGATATATGGAGCAAACAGAAAATGCTTTTCGCTATTAAGATTGATTGCCTATGTTCATGTACATTTGAAATCAATTAGTTTTCAACTGTATTGCTCAAGATAATTTTCCAATGTCTGTTCTACGGTTTACGGGGATAACTCTAATTGCCAACAATATGGTTCCAAATCCAAGCTTATTCCACTTATTATTATGGGTCCCCCCCCCCGGATAAATGATATATGTCTTTGAGATAATTGGAGATTCATGTCAAACGCTCTAATGAATCTAATCCGTTAGAAGGATCTAATTCTAACCTGATCCATTGACCCACTCCCATATCCAGTGCAATTGGTTGAAAAAAAGACAAATCCCACTCTCTTTCCATCCTCTCGCCCCGTCTCCGCCTAGAAACCTGTCCATCACCGCTTACCTAGTCTTTATCGGTGTGCATGTATGAGTGTGCGGTGAGGTGGTGGGGGGAGAGGGGGGGGGTTGCGGAAGAAGAAGATATAGGCAGGGGGTTTACTGTAATTAAATTATGAATTTCTATTGATTAATTATGTTGGAGATCCTTTCGCACTTATAAATACAATGAATGTCGTTTGATTAAGTTTACAGAAGAAGAATTCCTCAAAAAAAAAAAAAGTTTTACAGAAGCAGAGACCAATGACGATGAAGAAGGATAAACTGATTTAATCATTATTCTCTGAAAAAATTCAATTATGCTACTTAAGTATTTGTTGATTTGACTGAATGACTATGAAACGTTCAAAGGACTACTAATACCTTTTAGAGAGAATCTTGACACTTTTGATAGGATTATTAATACTTTTTACGGAAAAATTTATATTTTTTAGGAGGACTATTAAATATTTTTTAGAGGGACTACTAATATTTTTTTTGGAGGGAAGGGGGAGAAAATTAATACTTTTATAAGGAATTACTAATAATTTTTATGAGAAAAATAAATACCTTTAATTATTAAAATACTTATCGAAAAACCTAATACTTTTTAAGGGATTACTAATACATTTTAGAGGGATTATTAATACTTTTGAGGAAAAAATAATATTTTTCACGAGGATTACTAAAAATACTGTTGAAGGAACTACTAATACTTTTTTCAAAGGACTGCTAATAATTTTCATGGGAAAAAATAACACTTCTCAAGGTTCTAGTAATTCTATGCACCTCCCTAATATTACAAAAATACCACAATGTCCTCCATCTTATGACATTGCCTATATTACAAAAATGCGTCCGCCCCGCAAATAATACAGAAACTCTCCTGACCTTAGAAAATTACAAAAATGCCATTGTTAATATTACAAAATGCCACTTTGGATTTGTGTTTAGGACCCGTCTAACAGTTTTAACCAATTTTGACAAGAGTTTTTGTCTTGAGACAAATATGTGCCATTGAATTATTTGAATAAATCTATCTACAAGTACCATTCATGTTGATGGAATAAGAAGTAGAATATAAGAGTGACTAGTTGTTAGAGATTTTTCTAACCGCAAGTTTACGGTGTCGAGTTTTAATATAGTGATATGAGTAGGGTTGTCGTATCCACATGGAATGCGTGTATAAGTACCAAGTATAAATTACCTATGCTATATTTGTGAGATCAATAATATGTGGATATCTCAATTTATAAATAAAAACAACTAGATGCAACTAATCAAAATATAAACATCTAAATCTATGGAAGAATGAATTCTAGAGGTGTGATGAATCTAGTTTTCCTTATATTATCAATATGGTTTATCAATCACAAATTATCAATTTATAAGTCAAGATTTCTACAATAATCATTTCCTCTCTCGAGTGTCACATGATTTTAGATCACAATTAAGAAATCAATATCTCTATAAAAATCACCAATTGAAATCCCATAAACACTATGAATCTTAATAAATGACTTCAAAGGATTCACAAATCTCTCAATTCTATGAAATCCTAGGTTATGCTATTTCAATGCCATGTATTCAATTACCTTTCTCAAGTGTCAAATCAAATACTCCAAACAATTTAAATTATTGATCAAGTAATTTAGAAGCAATAGATCCAAATAGCACAAATAAATTGAGAAATCTAGATTGACAAACCACAATATCAAAACATAAGTTCAAACATAGATTACATCATCCCTCTAGAATTATAAAGTTTAGCTCATGATGAAAATACAAATATCCATAATCAAATGAGAATGCATCTCAAATGATATACAAGAAACAACAAAGAAGAATTAAAGAGATTAAAGAAGAATCTTATCTATTTCTAGATGATAAATGTCTTCAATCTTCTTCCCCAACTCTTTCCTTGTGTCTTGGTGGTGTTGGTTTTCATCCCCAAGTGTCCTCCATGCCCTAGTTCAAGCCTACCATGTATCTATTTACAATATCCTCCTTTTAGATCCAAAAATCGGACATTTCTTGTTTTGTCCGCCCACGGGCGCTGCAACGCTCGAAAATGGGCACTGCAGCGCTCGAAAATGGGCACTGCAGCGCAAAACACAAACCCAGACTGCCCATTTTCGGTACCGGGCGCTGCAGCAGCGCGTAGAACACTCCTGGGCGCTGTGGCGTTTGCGCGCTGTTGCGCTGCAGCGCCTCTTTTTCGCGCTGTAGCGCCATCCAAACGTCCGAATTTGCTTTGGGTGTATTCATAAGAATTGTAGCTCTCTCTCTTAGCTTTCCATAGCCACTTGAATCAGCTCAATATCAATTTTTTAGAGAAAGTTATGGCCAAAATACTAAACCCTGCCAGTCTTTAGAAATTCCGGACGCATTTGGACGTTTCTTCAAATCAATCTTTCGTTGTTTGATCATTCTTGCTTCTTTTGACACACGACTCATTAAAATGACTCTAGACTCAATATAATTGGCCCTCAACATGGCTTGGCCACTCAAATGACTCGAAACAATAGAAATTAATACCTAACCTATGAGATATAACAAAAACGACTCAAAATACTCAAAAACAACACAAAACTCTAGTCTCGGAAGTCCAAATCAATGGTATAAAGCCAAGTGAACACTAGTTTTGAGATAGGTGTATATAAAGCTGTCAATGGGTTGGGCCAGCCACACTCTACCCAACAGGCCAAGTGAACAAATTAGGTTAGGTTGGGTCGGACCAAAGTTCCTTCAGGCTATATTTCTTGTGAACCAACCTAACCCATCATGTGTATTTTCATCGGGCCTATTAGGTTCAGGACGGGCCAAAGTAGTGTTATAAAATTTATTTAATAGATTTTTATGATACTTAGAAAACTATGTATTAGGAAGTTGATACCCAATTTCTTTTATAATTTCTGCTTATGTAATAAATATGACTTATGTTGACTCAAAACAACCAAGTAAACACTTAAAAGACTTGCTGAAGATGTTCCAGAAGATTTGCAACTGAGTATTAAAGATTTAATAAACTCACCACTAAGTATCAAGACTTCAGAAGACTTCCAACAGAGTAATGCCAACTCTAAAACAGGAGGTTGACAACAAAGTTGAAGCAGAAGATATTTCAAAAGCCTTACAACTCACAAGACTCTAGATTCAGTCAAGTGGGGTAAAGCTATTGAAGACTTAAGTCAACTAGATAAGTTCCGTTGCACTAAGTCCAATAAAGATTGTCATTAAAGTACTTGAAGCACAATGTTTGACCATAAATGTGTTAGCTATTTAATGAAGACAACAGATAAGGTACACATGCAAACTGCCAGTCTCAGAAATGTGCATAGGACATAAGAATACAAGGAAATGTCTAAAATCAAAACCATGCTACAAAGAAAGGACATGCCAACTGTTAAATGGTGTGATTTTGAATTTGTCTATCTCTTCAACGAACAAGATTCAAATCTGCACTGTAAAAGCTGAGGAATTTTACTGAGAAAAAAAAGAGAGCAACAAGAAAACTCGAGCTTGCAAAAAATCTGAAGAACAAACATCATCTCTTAAGCTATAAACCAAAAATCCTGAAGCTTCATTCTAAGCACATTATCCTACACTCATTGTGGAAGATCAAGGTTGTTATTTAACGATTCAAGAGAAACTTATGAAAACAAAATATGGGGTCAACATTGCATTATAGTGAAGGGTTGTAGGAGATTCTTGTCGAACTAGAAACTGAAGTTGCAAGAGGACCGTTGCGATCAAGTCCTGCATCAATAATGAGCCGAAGTAGCTAGTAGAAGTCTAATGAAGAGCTGAGTTTAGGCAGTAGGCTGTGTGAATAAAGCTGATGAGACTGTTGTAACTTTATATCTAAAGTGATTTGATACTTAATGAATTCCTCCTGAAGTAGGAGAATAGTGGATGTAGAGAAATTATCTCATCCTCGAACCACTATAAAGTTTGTCTCATTTATATTTTTATATTTTGCATTGCAATCATTTACATTGATATATTTGGTTGCATATTAAACTCTCTAAAAACACTAAGTGTGTTAGTCCGGACGACCACAAAAATCTAGAGAGGGTGAATAAATTATCCACAATTTCCAAAATTTTCTTCTCTTTTTACGAATAATAGCTTGATGATAAAAATTTACGAGAAAAATAAAATCAATACACAATGATTTATAGTCTTGCTTCAACTCATTAGGCCTACGTCCCACTACCACTTGATCTCTCAAGTGGATTTTCTAACAACTAGTTTTATTGATGAAAAACTTGCTACGGCTTTGAAGAGCACCAAACTCTTCAAACAACAACTATGGAGAGCACCAAATTCTTCCAACAATAATGAAGAGTACCAAACTCTTCAACACATGATTTAAGCTTACATTAAGAGTTGATTATACACATGGTTCAGCTCCTTGTAACCTTTTACGTTTTAAAACAGTAAATTTGCGAATTTGTGTTCTTTCAAGAAGCAATTTGCAATTTAAATACTACTAACAACTTCTACTACACTTATTGTTGATAATTTTTTATTGCTATTTTTTTCGTGCCAAGTTGATTATACTTCATATTTGTTGACCCTTTCAAAATCATTAAATTTCTCTACTTTTACTATCTGATTTTTAATATGAAATTCCCCTCGACCCCTCCTAGTCTACCAAGACTCAAGAATCCATAAGTTGACTTTAATGATCGAAGAAGAAAACAAGTGTTTGATCAATGGAGATCAGAGCAAGTTTGTTCTTCTGTTTCTGGGCCATTACCAGCCTCACTTTCTTGAAACTCGGTTTCAACGCTTTAGACAGAACGGACCTGTCGACCTCTGTTTCTCCTGTGGTTATGTTTATTTTTAAGCACGCTTTAGCCATCGCCTTGTGCCATTCTTCCGATTTTACTTTTGTTCACAGGAAAGAGGTGAAAATCCAGGACGACATATACCACATATGTAGACTTCTTCTACTTCTAATACACAGTGCAATTGGTGGGCTTATCATAATCTATTTACACTTCTATAACGTTATTTATAGCATTGAGGTTTATTTTCGTCCGAGTTTGATCGACACGATCGAAGGCCGCATTTGTCTTACCCTCGATTTCTTACTCAAATCAACGATGCTGTGTTTTGGCGGCCGCACAAAATTCGTTCCTATGTTGGCGTTGTTGATTGGCTGTTACACTTCTGCAGTCTGGACTCTGGGCTGCATTGTTAGATGATGAGAGCATGCACGAAATTCTGCCTGAGACGGAGAACACCTCGTTCTCGAGGAGTAGGATAAAGAAGAGAGGGAAATTGGTACAATTTGGTGTTGGAATTTTAGGGGCGATTTCGGTACAGAGTGAAAACCGGTCGACCTGGAGAAGGATGTTGGATGAGAGAAGAAAGTGGATTGAATTTGCGGTTGGGATGGTGGGCACGATACTTTTTCAGAACTTTTTTCGACTAACGTCGTTTGATCACGTGCTGGCGTTCCTATACTTGGCTGTGTCATGGCTTGGAAATCTTGCTTTGCTTCGGGCTTCTGGCGATTTCGGGCTGTTCAATTTTCTACTCGGGAATTTGATAGTGGATTGTACGGTGAGTCAATTCGGGCTTCGTGGTACTACTTGGATTGCTTATGGTGCCTCAATTTTGCTCTACGGTTTGCGCCTCAAGCTCGAGTCTATGTCCTATGTGGAGAGGGGAGCAAGGGCAGTAGTCATTGTTTGGTGAAACATGCTTTTGGCTTTAGATAAGTTGCTCATGGTTGGAATTGGATTATGGAGCAAACAAAAACTGATATTCAAGATCAAGAATATTTGCTATTATTTTCTAGAGCCCATTCAAGTATGAGTTTTTCAAGCCTTGCTCACAGTTACATTCAATTTTCATGAACTCCAAATCCAACCTTTTACAGTTTAACAATCTATTACATCTTTTGGCCATGTATACAGTTTGAAAATATAATTACATTTGTAAAATTGAAAGGATGACATATCACTGAGGACCGGACCACACACCACTTACGGCAACTCCAATGGTAAGGTTTTTGGAGGGTTTTTTTTTCATGAAAAACCCTGTCAACCAAAAAAACCTTAGCATTGTGAGAGAAGATTTGGGGTTTGTAGGGAAGACGCGGTTTGTATGTATGATCCGGTTGATGGTGTAGAAAATGAGGTAATAAGGTGTTGGTGTGGGGTCTATGTATGAAGAAAGAGGTTGAAATTAATATTTATTAACTTTTTAATTATTTTGTAAATTATGGGGATCATTAAAAGTGGTAAATAAGTTTAACCATTATAAAGAAAGATTTGTAAAATAATGGAGTTTTGTTTTTTATTTGGCGGTGGCGTGTGATGACAACGTGGAAAAAAAAACTTTTAAGAATTTTTCCACTTGAGTTGCCCTTAGCTATGTCCGGGCTAGAATTCCAATTTTAGACAATAAGAGAATGTAATAAATTTGTTACCCAAAATTCAGAATGCAATTTCCAAGGATAGTTCAAAAAAGTCATAACAAACCTAGCCACCATTCTTGACTCGCTTTCTCCATTTTTACCAGTATAATCTGATGTAGCATTCTCTATGTTGGGTTGGCCGTCTACACGAAAATAAGGTGACTGGATATAAATAATAAGAAAAAGTCCTATAAATTGTAAGATAATTTTTTTATAAAAAATTTCTAAATACTAATTTTATTTTTATTAGGCAGCTAACTTTTATAATTTTTTGGGCCCGAGTCAACTGGACTTCTTCGCTATTGGAGACAAATTTGATTTTTCCCTAATTTATTTACACATTTATTTACTTCAAAATTACTCAATTATCAAATATTATTGGATTACAACTATTACTAACCAAATTCTACTAACCGAAGGATTGCAGCCAGTGTGGCTCGTTAACACAGGTATAAAAAGTCTCTGCTTGGTTGTTTGTAGGTATTCTCAATAAATCACTCTTAATTATTGTCTTTTGAGCTAGAATTACTCTCCTACACATATTGTCTTGAGTATCGGAGGGGCTTCCATGACAACCCCAAAGCCCGTCTAACCGTGTCCTAGTATTGTAGACTACTTCTTACTTGAAGATTTTCTTAGCTTTAGTAGAATTTGGACTGCGAGATTCAACCACCTTCATTTAGAGTGATTTGCACTTTCTTATAGCATCATTCGTCTAACATAAAGAGCGGCCCTTCAATTTACTTTACGCTAAAAACTGAAGCTGAAAATATCATTTGGAAACCATTCCTGATTTAAGCTTACATTAAGAGTCCAATATTCCTGGCTCAGATCCTTCAACTTTTTCTTGTACAATTTCGAATAGGCTTGAAGCCAGAATTTCGTTTTGAGACTGTAAATCGGATCTATTAATCTGAGTCATGTAGATTCCGTTTGGTCGTGAGTTCTTTCAAGAAGCAATTTGCAATTTAAATGCTACGAAGTTGATAATTGTTTATTTCTACTGTTTCGTGCCAAGTGGATTATATAATTCATATTTTGGACCCTTTCAAAAATCAATACATTTCTCTACTTTTACTATGTGATTCTTAATATGAAATTCCCTTCTTAAGCTATAAAAAACACGACCCATTTTAGTCTCAAAAAGACTCAAGAACCCATAAGTTGACTTTAAAGATCGAAGAAGAAAAACAAATGTTTGATCAGTGCCTCAATGGAGATCGAAGCATGGTTATTCTCTTCGTTCTGGGCCATTATCAGCCTCACTTTCTTGATACTCGGATTCGACGCTTTAGACAGAACGGACCTATCGACATCAATTTCTCCTATAGTTATGTTTATATTTAAGCACGCTTTAGCCATCGCCTTTTTCGACTAGCGTCGTTTGATCACGTGCTGGTGTTTCTATACTTGGCGGTGTCATGGCTCGGTAATCTTGCTTTGCTCCGGGCTTCTGGGGATCTCGGGGTTTTTGATTTTCTACTCGGGAATGTGATCGTGGGGTGTACGGTGAGTCAATTCGGGCTTCGTGGTACTACTTGGATTGCGTATGGTGCCGCTATTCTGCTCTACAGTTTGCGCCTCAAGCTCGAGTCTATGTCCTTGGTAGACTGGGGAACAAGGGGACGATTTATTGAAATCAATTAGTTTTCAACTTTATTGTTCAAGATAATTTTCCAGTCTCTGTACTACGGTTTCTAGGGATAACTCTAATTGCATTTTTCATGACAACAATACGGTTCCAAATCCACCATTTTAAGCACACCCTACAATACCACGGATAAGATTCTATTACATCTTTTGGCCAGATGGTTCATTTCATGCAATATCTGGAGGAGTACTCCAAGTGCCTAACAACCGTAGATCTATTATGGATGTGTAAAGATCCACCTAAAATCATACAGTCCGACGTGTACTGTATATAGATCTACGGTATATACTACACCTAGTGTACTACTCGTAGCATCTACTAACCTGGCCACATATACAGTTGCAAATAGCATCTACGACAATTAATACAATGCAATTGAAGATTTGGGGCTGGAGAATGTAATAGAATTTGTTATAAAATTGAGAATGCAATTTCCAGGGATAGTTCATAAAGTCAGAAGTCATAACACACCTAGCCACCATTTTTGACTGTTTGGTTTTGCGACTTTCTGCAATTTTGCAAGTAAGCATTTTCAAGATCCTATACCTCCATTTTAGCAATATATATTTTTGGCCGCCTAGGCCCGATTTTCGGTGGAGACGATTTCTCCATCAATTTGCACATAATCGCTTCGGCCGTAGGAGCGCCTACATGTCCGATTTTTACAACACTGATTTAGCAGCAAATGGAGATTCCAACGCATGGCTATTTTTCTCGTTCTGGTCTCTAACAGGAGCCGACTCCTTATTTCTTGGAATAAATGCTTTGGACAAAACAGACCTCCCAAGCTCAATTTCTCCGGTGGTCATGTTCATCTTCAAGCATTCTTTAGCTATCTCCGTCTGCCATTCTTCCACTTATGCCCTTGTATTTCGCCCAAACCTGAAAATCTCCGTCGGGAAATACTACATGTGGATTTCTTTCGCAGTTTTTCCGATTCTCTTCAGCCGAATCGCCGGCGAATCATTCGCCTGGTATTTCCCCATTTACTCCCTGATCAATTTATTTGGTCTAATTTACTATTTCCTCCCACAGATGAAGAGTTTCTTCGTCGAGCAATATTTATACAAATCGTCCTTCGTGATTGCTTTATTTCCATTTCGATATTACTTCTGAAAAGGCCTCCGAAGGCGAGATCTTCTCAAGAATCCAACTAGATCCTCAGCTAGCCTACAAAAGACTAACCGCAGAGAACTCCGGCGATCAAGTTAGTAAAAGGGAATAAGAGTAAAGAAAAGTGTATAAAATATAAAAGCTGAATAAAAATGCCAAGATCCTTTGATTTCTCACCTTGTTCCTCCTTTTATACCCAAGCCCTTTGGTCCTTTGAGATCCACGTGTCCACTCGGGATTGGGAGTCGAACACGGTGGAAAACCGTGCTAGGTCGACAAAAAGAACTAGTCACACAAGGTCGACCGAGAATAGTTACTTCCTCGTCGAATCACCTTTTTAGGACATTAATTACTTGTCGCCTTCTCGCGAGCATTTAATGCGTGCGGGTATGACCGACATTTAATAACTTCATGTCGTCGTCCCAATCTTTTAGTAACTTCTTGCCAGGTTAAGTCAATTGTATCTCCTAGTTACTCTCTCGTCACGGCTCGGCCGTATCTCTTAGTTACTCTCTGTCGGCTCGGCCGTATCTCCTAGTTACTCTATGTCGCCTCGGTCGTATCTCTTAGTTACTCTCTGTCGGCTCGGCCGTATCTCCTAGCTACTCTCTGTCGGTCGGCCGTACCATCTAGTTATTTGAACTCGGTCGGCTATATTTCCAAGCGGATAGTCGTCGGTCATAATGCCCCTTTCTAGGGTCAGAGTGTCTTCTGAATCGTAGCTCGGCTCGGTCGTGTTCTATTTGTTAGGATCACTCAGTATGTACTTAGATACGCCAAATCAACTAGTCCCCTACTCTCCTAGTTTGAGCGTAGATCTAAACTAGGTGAGTATTGAATGCCGGTCTCCATTGAGTGTACCGAATCAACTAGTCCCCCTACTCTCCTAGTTTGAGCGTAGATCTAAACTAGGTGAGTATAGAATGCCAGTCTCCTTGAGTGTACCGAATCAACTAGTCCCACTACTCTCCTAATTTGAGCATAGATCTAAACTAGGTGAGTATAGAATGCCAGTCTCCTTGAGTGTGCCGAATCAACTAGTCCCCCTACTCTTCTAGCTCGGTCTTAGACCTGAGCTAGGGGAGTAGTTCTATTTCAGGGCTAGCTAATCGAGGTCTCCTTTTTAATTAGAATACGTTCAAAATTAAACATGTCGGCATCGGGCCTCTTAAAAATTGGCGGTCGTTTTTTGAAATTCAAATGGCCCTTCGATTTCCGTGTTTGACCAGAGTACTCATTACCTTATCAAATCAACAGTCACTTCACCTTATTCCCTCTTCCCAGCCGTCGATTTGTTCCTTATCCAACGGCCCTGAATTGCCCACCCCTTTATCTTCCCCAATCCCCCTATAAATAACCATTCCTCTTCATTTTTTCCTTCTCCCACCATTTTTCTTCCTCAAGCTACCTGGTTTCTCCCCTTTGAGCATACTTCTTCACCATTTCGAATTCACTTAGTAGCCATTACTCGCCATTCTCGGAGCATCCATGGCCCACCGATCAAGTAAGTCCTAATTACTCCTTCCTCCTTCCATTTTTTTTCTTTTCTTCCTGTATACTTTTCCATATATATATACACACATATATACACGTATATATTTCCATATATGCATCCTTCATCTCTCCCGTGTGTAAGTCCAAGCGGCTACGATAATCTAGAGGGGGGTGAATAGATTATCTCCATCTTTTCGATTTTACCCTCTTTTTCGAACCGAATGCTCAAAGACAACAATAAAGGTGCGGAATGTAAACAACACGCGACGATTTAAATAGGTTCAACCCACCTGGGGCCTAATCCTTTACCACCCCAAAGATATCCGGGATGGATTTCAAAAAGAAAAAGAATTTTATTAATAGCCAAAATTAATACACATTCAACTTACAACACTTGAAGAGCACCACACTCTTAAACAACACCACCTTTGGAGATTACCACAATCTCCCTTTGAAGATTACCATAATCTTCCTTCAACGGCACCTTTGAAGATCACCACAATCTTCAATCTTGAAGAATACCAAATTCTTCAACACCTCAAGAGCACCACACTCTTGAAACACCTATCACCTAGATCACCCAAGTGTATTCTTACCACAAGAATACTCACAAGGATGTCTTGTGTTGAATGATGACCAAAAATCAAGATTACAACTCAATAATGAATATTACAATATGAGTGCAAAGTGTAATCAAGAATAGCCTAGACCTCAAGGATGTGAAAGTGATAAGCTAGGCAAAGTTACAACAAGAATAATGACTATGAAGAACAAGTATTTTCTTGAAGTGTATCTTATTGTGTTGTATCTCAATTGTTGTATTGGTTGCTCCAAAACTTCCTCTATTTATAGAAGTTGATTAATCAAGCATAGGCTCCTCTTGGGGACTTGAATTCTGTAAAAAATTGCAAGACAATTGAAGAAAAGAGCTGTTAGAAATCAACTCCATGATTTAAGGAAATGTTGTCTGCTGTCAAACGGTCAGAAATTTGCTGTCAAAACATAAGGCGACCGGTCGCGCTCAAATAGACGTGTGAAGAAAACATAGCAAAATACAACAGGGCGACCGGTCGACGTAGACCTCGACCGATCGACCTCATCCCCAACCGGTCCCCCTCAATGATTTTTCAAGGTTGCAATGTTCTCGTTTCAACATTAACGCCAGTGTACGGCCGACAGGGGTGTCGACCGTCCGACTCGGCCTTTTTCCCTTCCGTCTCACTTTTTGTTCTAAAATTCATCTTCGTGTATGGGTTGCCCTATACGGCGACCGGTTGACCTCGAGACAGAAATGTTGTCCGATTTTTGTCGAAAATAAAACTCAATAAATACTCCAAACATTAGTAAAAACATTTTAAACCAATCGAGAGTATTTAGACAACATTTAGGAACCTTGTTTTGAAGTAAAAACTTATAAACATAAAATCATTAAAAGTGTTTGTCCAATTTTATCTAAAATAAAACTAGAAGAAACACTTCGAAAATATTAAAACCATTTTAAATCATCTAGGAGTATTTGGACAACAATTAAAAATATTGTTTTGGTGTAAAAATAAAATCATCAAAATTAAGATAACAACATTTATCAAACAATCTCCCCCTTTTTGATGATTACAAACCAAAACAATTTTTAGAAATATTAGGAGGACAATTTTAAAAACGATTTTCCGGTAAAAACATCTAATCGTTTAGAAGCAACCAAAATTTCCAAAATACATAAGCAACCAAGTAAGGGAGTAAATATTATCCAAAGATAAGCACAAGCTCCCCCTATCAATAAGCACATCAAGAATAATGTAAAAGCAATGAACCACAAGCTAAAAGCTTGAGTTTTTACATTTTGTTCAAGAGCTTATAAGCTCCCCAAACAAAACATCATTAGACAAGTATTAATGTTCATCAAGCAACAATTGGACTAAGTATAGTCCACAACTTATGGCTTTAAGAAGCCATAGCTTATAGCTTTTATAACGAGCTTTTATTAGCTTATTTGAGCTAACGAGCCAATTTCCTGTTTCTCCCCCTTTGGAATCATCAAAAGAATGTTAGGATGATAAAAACATCATACAAGTTTATCAAAAAGTGCCAACAATACGATTTATCAACCTTTTGAAAGAATTAAGCTTAGAAATCAAAAAAAAAAAAGGAGAAATGTATCAAAAAAATGTCCATAAGCTCGTTTTGTTTGTCAAAACATGATCTCAACAAGAATATAAGACATTTGAAAATAAGAGAATCATGTAAGTGATGAATCTTTCATTGAAACATTTTATCGAACACTTGGCGGGTGTCAAAATTTGAAGAAAAAGTATATAGCCCTTGTAAAGTATATTTAGCCAAGTTTTTCATATCATCACCAAAAGCAATTTTCAACATATATGCAAATAATAGGCCTAACAAAGTAAATTCTCAAGGGTTCGACCCAATTGAGATAATTTTAGCCAAAAAAGATCAAGGCATTACGAATGCCATCAAGCAAAAATATAAGAACCATCAAGTAATACATGTCAAGCATCAAACAATGCATATAAGACATTACAAATGTCCCAAATCATCCATTAAAATGATCAAGACATCAAAAATTAAGAGAAGCACTTTTACCATCAAGTACTTCATACCAACAATGCCAAACTAGAGTATTTTTACCATCAAATACTCCATCAATATCATGATCATCCAATAGTCATTTTCAACTTGCTATTTTAACCCTTTCAAGAAAACAAGCAAATCTCATTAGTGCAATTTAGAGTTTTACAAGATAGTTCATAAAATTACAAAATAACATGGACAAGAAAGAAAATACTAATATAATAAAGGGGTGGGGACATCATTCCTCGTCCGAAGAGAAGAAAGTTCCGGGAATAAGATCTTTTTCTTCAACTTGCCGATTGATTTTTGCATTTTGGAGGTCTTTTGCTCCAAAGCCTCATACCGAGCTTCATGATATGTTCATAGTTCATCATACTCGATTTGGGTGTACCTCCTGGCGGTTGAGCACCGGTATTATCCTTCGGATTGCTCGCCGCCCTCCTCCGCCAATCTCGCGGCCTCGGCATCATCAAAGAAGTCGTTTGGATTTTCGGATGTGGAACTCGACCTCTTCCTCTAGCCATTTTAGTTGGTCGGATATCCATATTTTTACGCATAGTGACCATTTGGGAGATGTTATCAATGTCAAAATCATTTTGAAATACCTCCGAATTACACTCCGACGAAGGTAGTCGATTGTATAAGAAGTTTGCAAATTCAATTGCCCATAACAAACTTCTTATTTCCTTGAGTAATAGACTCAATTCGACATTGAATAAGAATAGCGCCAAAATTAAGTGGTTCCCTTCTAGCAATCTTATAAGTAAAAAAATAGTCCATGTTGCTAGGCATTTTCCCCGCTTTTCCACATATGCAATAGGCGACAATAACGGATATAATCCGGTGCTCAAGAGTCATCGCCAACAATGAATATTTTGGCCATACGCCCAAATAAGTCTTGACTTCTTTCATAGAAACCCCCAATATCTCATCATTCCAAATTGCACAAGAAAAATAGTCCCAACCACCTTCTCTTACATGTAAAAAGCCGACAAATTTCATTAGGAGTCCACCTAAAATGACGACCCTTTACAAACGAATTTAACGCAATAGGCTTTCTATTATCATCATATTCCACCCACATATTTGCATAAAAGTGTAGAATAATATCATCATCATATAAAACATATGCATGCTCCCACAAAAACATCCAACCTTGCTCTTCAAAGAATCCTCTAACGGCGCGATTGGGGCTACTGATTACAAAGGAAAAATTATATAATCCGTTTGGGTCCAATGTTTGGGGACATGGGTTTGTACCCTTGATTAAATTTGGGCCCGGTTGTGAATCCAGCTCCCAATTGACTAGAAATCCTGATGCAAAGGCCCAAATTACATAATCATAAGCTCCCCCCAAAATTCGTCCCTTGTGTATTTCCATTTATGCCCCCTGTTTTAGCTTTGATAAACCATTTTTGCCCTTCTATTTCAGCATATTCTCGAGAAAGTCATATATATATATATATTGATACTTGGAAACGTATCCGAACAAACCTAGCGCCGAATCTGGAAGCCCTAGCAAGGTTGTTCTTCGAAAAATGTCGATTTTTTTCTTCAGTGCCTTTTTGCTAATATCTAATCTGAATTTTTATTTGTAGCCGAAGACGACTTGGGGATTTTGAAGCTACACTCGAACCTCCAAGAAACGAAAGTATCTGAATAAGGTATTTACTTAATTTTTTCAAACTGTAAATTATTTGGGGTTTTACGGCGATTTACTCCGGCTCTAGGGTTTGGGTTTGTGTGTATAAATTGTTTGATTCGTAAATTAAAGTGTGTCGCATATATGTTTGACCTAGCTTTGAGTGCGAAATTTGTGGTGTAGTTTGCTTTAGTTTGCATTAAACCTTGAGATTTTAGGACTTATATTTGGATCTTGTTATTGTGTGCTTGGTGATGTCTATTGAACAAATATTTTCCATCCAAATTAACATTCTCATTAATGCACTAATGTCATGCGTTTGAACTGATTGGTTGATTGTTGAATTAGGGATTGAGCAATTAGTGATTATTAAAAAATTTTATGTAAATTTATTTTGTTAAAATTTAAACAAGTGTATTCTGCCGTCTTATGTTATTTCACATTTGATAGATGGACCAGATTCCAGAACAACAACGACAATTACTTGTCCTCATAGAAGAAATCACGACAATTATACAGTTTGTCCTCTTATTCTTGCATGCGTACAAGTCAATACTTCCCTCCAATTATCGTTGTCGAAGAACATTGCATGGTAGGCAACCCCTTTATAGAGTGATCGCAAAATTCCAAAGCAAATAGAATATTTACCTCGATCTCATAGGCATTAACGACCAAACTTGTATTGATAACCTCGAATGAATATAAATGCCTTTGCTAGATTATCTTTTCTTCTTGAGAATGTGGGTGGTCTCCAACGAACTAGAAACGTACATTTTCCTGAGCAAGTAGCCATTTTCTTGTCTATTTTGGTCCATCACCAGAAAAACAGAGTTGTTAAGTTAAGTTTTAAGAGGTCGGGATACACCATTAGTACACATTTCAAGTCTGTACTAGAAGCGATGCTTAGGCTCCATTCAGTACTTCTTGTGAGCCTTATTGCAGTTGAAGAGGGAAGCAAAAATGAGACTTGGAAGTGGTTTAAGGTAAGTTAAGCCCTGTTGGGATTGGATATGCCAAATATACCATTATGTAGCAACTAACTTGAATGTACTTTAATTATTAAACGCCCGATTGCGGTTAATCCTTTTTGTCGTTGGATAGGGATGTTGTTCGCCTTATTTTTAGCTTCACCGCAAGTGTACGGTGTAGTTTATAGAATAGGGTAAGCAAGGTCGTATCCACGGAGACTAATAAATTAATGCGCTAAGTATTGAACTAAGATAGCCTTATTTTTATTTAGACGATCAAAATTGAATGATTGTTGTAGAAGAAAAGACAAGAATAACCACAAAAACACAAGATGAAAATAATAGTGGAATTATCAAGGGAAATGAAATGGATTCCCCGGGTTATGGTTTCAATTAATATTCCTCTTGTTTTACGATTTAATCAAAGCCAAAGTTATTATCAATACACTTATAAGACGATCACATCGGTATTTTATCCTCCATCTCGAGATGTATATAAAGTGTAGATTGAAATATCTATGCTAGTATCTCTACTAAACATAAGATACACAACTCCTAAATGCACAAAAGATCAAATATCCTCACAAATATTCACAAACCTCTCGATTATGCAAATATTCATGTCAAGTACTCAAGATCTAATATTGAAACTCATCTCTCGAATTATGAATCAATATATCAAACATGTTAAATCATTGGCCAAATGATAAAACAAGAATAAGAACAAAGTACTCAAATAGGCTTCAAGACAATAACTTCAATTAAGATTAAAACAATCAACAAGAGTTCAATTAATCTACTTCCAAAACCCGGAAATCACAAGAAATTTAGCTACCCATTATAAATAAACAACTCATAGACAAATTGTTCATCTTCATAAGAAACTAAAATGAAAGATTAAAGCACAAAGAATGAGAAAACTTAGGAAATGGATAATCTCTCGATTAATCTTCAATCCTCAAGCTCCGATTCGACCCGATTCTTCCCTTGATTCTTCCTTTATGAAATTGATGTATTTCTTGTGTTCTTGGGTGTATTCCAAGCCTTTCCTCCATACCCTAGATCAAGCCTCCCATTTATGTATTTATAGCCCCTAAAAAGTCCAAGAAAAAGGTGAAGAAACATAGTAATTTCCGCCCGGGGATGCGGCGCCGGGATGGTCTTTGTGGCGCCAGCAATTTCGCAAAAACGAGCCGCCCGGGCGCTGCAGCGTTGGCGTTGGGCGGCGTTGGCGCTGCAGCGCCCACCTAAAAAAAAAAAAAAAAAACAATAGCCTTGCGGCCAGAACGGGCGCTGCGGCCTGCCCATGGACGAATAGTGCTGCAGCGCCCCGTCCGAGTGTTTCACCCACCAAATGTTGGAATTTGCTTTTGAGCCCTTCTTCAAAGTTGTATCTCTATCTCTTAGCTTTCCATAGCCACTTGAATCATCTCAATATCAATTTTGTAGAGAGAGTTATGGCCAAAATACGAAACTCTGCCAGTGATGGAAATTTCAGACGCGTTTGGACGTTTCTTCAAATCAATCTCTCTTTGTTTGCTCGTTTGTACTTCTTTTGATACACGATTCATTACTATGACTATAAACTCAATATAATTGGCTCTCAACATGGCTTGGCTACTCAAACGACTCAAAATACTCAAAAACAACACAAAACTCAAGTCTTGGAAGCCCAAATCAATGGTATAAAACCAAGTGAACAAATACCCCCAAACTTAAATCTGTTGGCCGTCCCGGTCAACACTTTTAAAAACAAGACAAAACATGACTGGGAGTAATGAAAAGTTGAACGCACAACAACTCCATAAAATTTTGTATTGTTCATTGTAGGTATCAAGCAACGAATTAACCAAGCCTCAAACATCTAACATAGAGCACATATTAAAGAAACCATGGTAAATGCTAAGAATTACACCTCACAAAGATCAAGTGTATACTCTCATCTCGAATGAATATAGGACGTGTTTACGCTCAATTCAATTCATTATTGCAGAATTACCATAGGCTTGCAAATCGTCTCATATCTCCGCCACTAGGATGTATGCAAAATTGTGAATCAAAAAGGACTTTTTTCCTTTGGTTGTAATGAAGGCTCTTTGGTTGGGGTAGGAAAATATGGATAGAGTGACTCAAACTCGAGCGTATAGACCGGTGAGCACATAATTCATCTACATTAAAGCTCAATATGCTACTCAAATCACCTCTCATTTTCACCAACTCTTCTTATCTCCATCCCCTTTATTTTGTAAACTCAACCATTCACATTACAATTCTTAACCTCCAAGTTCATTCAAAGAAAACTCATTCATCGATCTATTTTTTTTTTTTCTCTTTTATGAGTTTTCAACATTTCATATCTCCTTTTTCTTTCTCTTTTGTTCTCATCAACCAACTATAACATCACCTTCTAACATTTTGATTTCACCCATTCACCCTTATTCAATTCCTTTACTCAATGCTATACGCTCAAGTGTTGGGTAAAAGATTTATCAAGTTAAGGCTTGAATTGTGGCTATTAAAAATTAGGCAATAGGCTCAAGTTGGCTAACTAGGGATTTCAATATCATTATTAGGTAAGCAAAAGGCTTGAAGGGCTAACAAAATGGCCTTTGATCATTTTCACACCGCATACAACATGTGACCTTGAGAGATGCGAGCAAGTTCTAGAATTCTAACAACATGAATGATACACTCAAATTACAAACAAGACTGCACAAAATAGAAGCAAGAAAGGCTCAAAATCTCACAAGCTTGTAAATATGTAATTCAAAGCATCATACCACGTTCTCGTATCCATATGCTTAAAGTCATCTATTCATGGCTCAATCAACTCATACTCGACACCCAATCCAAACAATACAAAATTTTCAAAAATAAAGCACGAGAATCTCAATATCGGTCAACTCACTCTCTAAACTCTATGAAAGCAATAAACGTGCTAAAGATGTAAATGTACTTCTAATGCAATGCAACCTAAAATGCTTTACATGCAACTATATGAAAACACACAAAAATGCAATTTTTTTAATCCACACATTTCATATCAAAATAACTATCTTTCCCCCAAACTTAAATGCAATTATATCACACGTAAGAGAAGATATAATTTCAATATAAAATCGTGTGGATTTACCCGATTCATTGTGCGGGTGGTGGCCCTCCTTGACATCTCCTCATATCGCTAGGACTTCTTCCTTCAACCATCACTTCAAATTTTGTACCTTAATATTATCTCAATTTGAAGGGCGACGCACGGTCGTGCACCTTGCGCACGGGCTGCCCGTGCTTCATGCCGAAGCCACATTATTCCTCCTCCCGAGGCATGCACATGCGCTAGCACACAGGTCACCCGTGCGTGATGACGTACAACAACACTCGGTTTTTTTTTTACAAAAAGAAAACAAACAAAAAGAAAAATCACACCAAAACCGTTGGGTTGCCTCCCAATAAGCGCTATATTTAACGTCTTTAGTTTGGCGCTTTGTTTATTTCGATTCGTACCACCTTTGAATGCATATATTAGCTTTTTTGGATCGTGGTCAAGAACCGTTTTGCTCTTTTGCATATAGTAATGCATACTTAGGCTTTCAAGCAAGTATTGGAGTCCTGATGTTGGAACACTTTGATTTGAATTATGCTCATGTTGTCCACGCGTGTGTACGCATATTCCGTGCTTGTCTCATTATGGAATAGTTTTCTTATATCTTGCACGCAATGCACGGGCGTACACACATGGTTCGTGTGTTCCTTGTCCTGTTTTTGCTCCTTTTCGGTACCACACACGGGCTGAAAGTGCATAAACACACAATCCGTATTTGGTTCCGAACTTTCTTGCTTTTCCAGGATCTTCATCTTCTCGTATTCGGTACCACTCATTTGATGAATGGCACTAGATTGTTCCTTCGAGTTGGCTTCAGTGGTGCTTAAAAATTGGCTCTTTTGATGTTGCCCACCAACAATTGTAACTAATTGGCCCATTTGAGTCTCGAGATTTTTCAATTGTGAATCCATAGTATTGGCCAATTGTGTCAATTGCAACTTCATCTTGTCCATCTTTGCTTCGTTTTTGGTAAGGCTATTTCCCATTTCCCTCATGAATAAATTTATTTGACTCATAAATGAAGTCGTTTGATTCATGAATGAAATGAGGGCGTCTTCCAAAGATGGTTTCGCCTCTTCCATCCGAACGGGTGCACCTATACCAATTCAAAGAAACAAATCAAGCATTGTAGAAGTAGAATTTACAAAAGAAAAATGAAAAAAATAAAAAAATGTCTAAATTAAGAATAATTCTATCTATCGCAATATTAGCACCAAAAATTGTATTAGTCCCGACAACGGCGCCGAAAAACTTGTTCGCCTTATTTTTAGCTTCACCGCAAGTGTACGGTGTAGTTTATAGAATAGGGTAAGCAAGGTCGTATCCACGAGACTAATAAATTAATGCGCTAAGTATTGAACTAAGATAGCCTTATTTTTTATTTAGGCGATCAAAATTGAATGATTGTTGTAGAAGAAAAGACAAGAATAACCACAAAAACACAAGATGAAAATAATAGTGGAATTATCAAGGGAAATGAAATGGATTCCCGGGTTATGGTTTCAATTAATATTCCTCTTGTTTTACGATTTAATCAAAGCCAAAGTTATTATCAATACACTTATAAGACGATCACATCGGTATTTTATCCTCCATCTCGAGATGTATATAAAGTGTAGATTGAAATATCTATGCTAGTATCTCTACTCAACATAAGATACACAACTCCCAAATGCACAAAAGATCAAATATCCTCACAAATATTCACAAACCTCTCGATTATGCAAATATTCATGTCAAGTACTCAAGATCTAATATTGAAACTCATCTCTCGAATTATGAATCAATATATCAAACATGTTAAATCATTGGCCAAATGATAAAACAAGAATAAGAACAAAGTACTCAAATAGGCTTCAAGACAATAACTTCAATTAAGATTAAAACAATCAACAAGAGTTCAATTAATCTACTTCCAAAACCCGGAAATCACAAGAAATTTAGCTACCCATTATAAATAAACAACTCATAGACAAATTGTTCATCTTCATAAGAAACTAAAATGAAAGATTAAAGCACAAAGAATGAGAAAACTTAGGAAATGGATAATCTCTCGATTAATCTTCAATCCTCAAGCTCCGATTCGACCGATTCTTCCCTTGATTCTTCCTTTATGAAATTGATGTATTTCTTGTGTTCTTGGGTGTATTCAAGCCTTTCCTCCATACCCTAGATCAAGCCTCCCATTTATGTATTTATAGCCCCTAAAAAGTCCAAGAAAAAGGTGAAGAAACATAGTAATTTCCGCCCCGGGGCGCTGCGGCGCCCGGGATGGGTGCTGCGGCGCCCAGCAATTTCGCAAAACTGAGCCGCCCGGGCGCTGCAGCGCCGGGCGTTGGGCGCTGCAGCGCCCACCTAAAAAAAATCAATAGCCTTGGCTGTAGAACGGCGCTGCAGCGCCCGTGGACAGCGCTGCAGCGCCCCGCCCGAGTTTTTCACCCACCAAATGTTGGAATTTGCTTTTGAGCCCTTCTTCAAAGTTGTAGCTCTATCTCTTAGCTTTCCATAGCCACTTGAATCATCTCAATATCAATTTTGTAGAGAGAGTTATGGCCAAAATACGAAACGCTGCCAGTGATGGAAATTTCAGACGCGTTTGGACGTTTCTTCAAATCAATCTCTCTTTGTTTGCTCGTTTGTACTTCTTTTGATACATTCATTACTATGACTATAAACTCAATATAATTGGCTCTCAACATGGCTTGGCTACTCAAATGACTCAAAATACTCAAAAACAACACAAAACTCAAGTCTTGGAAGCCCAAATCAATGGTATAAAACCAAGTGAACAAATACCCCAAACTTAAATCTGTTGGCCGTCCCCGGTCAACACTTTTAAAAACAAGACAAAACATGACTGGAAGTAATGAAAAGTTGAACGCACAACAACTCCATAAAATTTTGTATTGTTCATTGTAGGTATCAAGCAACGAATTAACCAAGCCTCAAACATCTAACATAGAGCACATATTAAAGAAACCATGGTAAATGCTAAGAATTACACCTCACAAAGATCAAGTGTATACTCTCATCTCGAATGAATATAGGACGTGTTTACGCTCAATTCAATTCATTATTGCGAACTACCATAGGCTTGCAAATCGTCTCATATCTCCGCCACTAGGATGTATGCAAAATTGTGAATCAAAAAGACTTTTTTCCTTTGGTTGTAATGAAGGCTCTTTGGTTGGGGTAGGAAAATATGGATAGAGTGACTCAAACTCGAGCGTATAGACCGGTGAGCACATAATTCATCTACATTAAAGCTCAATATGCTACTCAAATCACCTCTCATTTTCACCAACTCTTCTTATCTCCATCCCCTTTATTTTGTAAACTCAACCATTCACATTACAATTCTTAACCTCCAAGTTCATTCAAAGAAAACTCATTCATCGATCTATTTTTTTTTTTTACTCTTATATGAGTTTTCAACATTTCATATCTCCTTTTTCTTTCTCTTTTGTTCTCATCAACCAACTATAACATCACCTTCTAACATTTTGATTTCACCCATTCACCCTTATTCAATTCCTTTACTCAATCTTTATACGCTCAAGTGTTGGGTAAAAGATTTATCAAGTTAAGGCTTGAATTGTGGCTATTAAAAATTAGGCAATAGGCTCAAGTTGGCTAACTAGGGATTTCAATATCATCATTAGGTAAGCAAAAGGCTTGAAGGGCTAACAAAATGGCCTTTGATCATTTTCACAATTCGCATACAACATGTGACCTTGACAGAGATGCCAGAGCAAGTTCTAGAATTCTAACAACATGAATGATACACTCAAATTACAAACAAGACTGCACAAAATAGAAGCAGTAAAGGCTCAAAATCTCACAAGCTTGTAAATATGTAATTCAAAGCATCATACCACGTTCTCAATATCCATATGCTTAAAGTCATCTATTCATGGCTCAATCAACTCATACTCGACACCCAATCCAAACAATACAAAATTTTCAAAAATAAAGCACGAGAATCTCAATATCGGTCAACTCACTCTCTAAACTCTATGAAAGCAATAAACGTGCTAAAGATGTAAACGTCTTCTAATGCAATGCAACCTAAAATGCTTTACATGCAACTATATGAAAACACACAAAAATGCAATTTTTTTTTTTAATCCACACATTTCATATCAAAATAACTATCTTCCCCCAAACTTAAATGAAATTATATCACACGTAAGAGAAGATATAATTTCAATATAAAACTCAATATTGGATTTACGATTCATTGTGCGGGTGGTGGCCCTCCTTGCATCTCCTCATATCGCTAGGACTTCTTCCTTCAACCATCACTTCAAATTTTGTACCTTAATATTATCTCAAATTTGAAGGGCGCACGGGTCGTGCACACTTGCGCACGGGCTGCCCATGCTTCATGCCGGCCACATTATTCCTCCCTCCAGGCATGCACATGCGCCTAGCACACAGTCACCCGTGCGTGATGACGTACAACAACACTCGCTTTTTTTTACAAAAAGAAAACAAACAAAAAGAAAAATCACACCAAAAACCGTTGGGTTGCCTCCCAACAAGCGCTATATTTAACGTCTTTAGCTTGGCGCCTTGTTTATTTCAGTTCGTACCACCTTTGAATGCATATATTAGCTGTTTTGGATCGTGGTCAAGAACCGTTTTTGCTCTGTTTGCATCTAGTAATGCATACTTAGGCTTTCCAAGCAAGTATTGGAGTCCTGATGTTGGAACACTTTGATTTGAATTATGCTCATGTTGTCCATGCGTGTACGCATATTCCGTGCTTGTCTCATTATGGAATAGTTTTCTTATATCTTGCACGCAATGCACGGGCGTACACACATGGTTCGTGTGTTCCTTGTCCTGTTTTTGCTCCTTTTCGGTACCACACACGGGCTGAAAGTGCATAAACACACAATCCGTATTTGGTTCCGAACTTTCTTGCTTTTCCAGGATCTTCATCTTCTCGTATTCGGTACCACTCATTTGATGAATGGCACTAGATTGTTCCTTCGAGTTGGCTTGATGTGGTGCTTAAAAATTGGCTCTTTTGATGTTTTGCCCACCAACAATTGTAACTAATTGGCCCATTTGAGTCTCGAGATTTTTCAATTGTGAATCCATAGTATTGGCCAATTGTGTCAATTGCAACTTCATCTTGTCCATCTTTGCTTTGTTTTTGGTAAGGCTATTTCCCATTTCCCTCATGAATAAATTTATTTGACTCATAAATGAAGTCGTTTGATTCATGAATGAAATGAGGGCGTCTTCCAAAGATGGTTTCGCCTCTTCCATCCGAACGGGTGCACCTATACCAATTCAAAGAAACAAATCAAGCATTGTAGAAGTAGAATTTACAAAAGAAAAATGAAAAAAATAAAAAAAATGTCTAAATTAAGAATAATTCTATCTATCGCAATATTAGCACCAAAAATTGTATTAGTCCCGGCAAACGGCGCGAAAAACTTGTTCGCCTTATTTTTAGCTTCACCGCAAGTGTACGGTGTAGTTTATAGAATAGGGTAAGCAAGGTCGTATCCACGGAGACTAATAAATTAATGCGCTAAGTATTGAACTAAGATAGCCTTATTTTTATTTAGGCGATCAAAATTGAATGATTGTTGTAGAAGAAAAGACAAGAATAACCACAAAAACACAAGATGAAAATAATAGTGGAATTATCAAGGGAAATGAAATGGATTCCGGGTTATGGTTTCAATTAATATTCCTCTTGTTTTACGATTTAATCAAAGCCAAAGTTATTATCAATACACTTATAAGACGATCACATCGGTATTTTATCCTCCATCTCGAGATGTATATAAAGTGTAGATTGAAATATCTATGCTAGTATCTCTACTCAACATAAGATACACAACTCCTAAATGCACAAAAGATCAAATATCCTCACAAATATTCACAAACCTCTCGATTATGCAAATATTCATGTCAAGTACTCAAGATCTAATATTGAAACTCATCTCTCGAATTATGAATCAATATATCAAACATGTTAAATCATTGGCCAAATGATAAAACAAGAATAAGAACAAAGTACTCAAATAGGCTTCAAGACAATAACTTCAATTAAGATTAAAACAATCAACAAGAGTTCAATTAATCTACTTCCAAAACCCGGAAATCACAAGAAATTTAGCTACCCATTATAAATAAACAACTCATAGACAAATTGTTCATCTTCATAAGAAACTAAAATGAAAGATTAAAGCACAAAGAATGAGAAAACTTAGGGAAATGGATAATCTCTCGATTAATCTTCAATCCTCAAGCTCCGATTCGACCCGATTCTTCCCTTGATTCTTCCTTTATGAAATTGATGTATTTCTTGTGTTCTTGGGTGTATTCCAAGCCTTTCCTCCATACCCTAGATCAAGCCTCCCATTTATGTATTTATAGCCCCTAAAAAGTCCAAGAAAAAGGTGAAGAAACATAGTAATTTCCGCCCCCGGGATGCGGCGCCCGGATGGGTCTTTGTGGCGCCAGCAATTTCGCAAAATCGAGCCGCCCGGGCGCTGCGGCGTTGGGCGTTAGGCGCTGCGCGCCCACCTAAAAACAAATCAATAGCCTTGCTTATTTATGTAGCGGTTGCAGCTCCGCCCGAGTGTTTCACCCACCAAATGTTGGAATTTGCTTTTGAGCCCTTCTTCAAAGTTGTAGCTCTATCTCTTAGCTTTCCATAGCCACTTGAATCATCTCAATATCAATTTTGTAGAGAGTTATGGCCAAAATACGAAACTCTTCCAGTGATGGAAATTTCGGACGCGTTTGGACGTTTCTTCAAATCAATCTCTCTTTGTTTGCTCGTTTGTACTTCTTTTGATACACGATTCATTACTATGACTATAAACTCAATATAATTGGCTCTCAACATGGCTTGGCTACTCAAATGACTCAAAATACTCAAAAACAACACAAAACTCAAGTCTTGGAAGCCCAAATCAATGGTATAAAACCAAGTGAACAAATACCCCCAAACTTAAACTGTTGGCCGTCGGTCAACACTTTTAAAAACAAGACAAAACATGACTGGGAGTAATGAAAAGTTGAACGCACAACAACTCCATAAAATTTTGTATTGTTCATTGTAGGTATCAAGCAACGAATTAACCAAGCCTCAAACATCTAACATAGAGCACATATTAAAGAAACCATGGTAAATGCTAAGAATTACACCTCACAAAGATCAAGTGTATACTCTCATCTCGAATGAATATAGGACGTGTTTATGCTCAATTCAATTCATTATTGCGGAACTACCATAGGCTTGCAAATCGTCTCATATCTCCGCCACTAGGATGTATGCAAAATTGTGAATCAAAAAGGACTTTTTTCCTTTGGTTGTAATGAAGGCTCTTTGGTTGGGGTAGGAAAATATGGATAGAGTGACTCAAACTCGAGCGTATAGACCGGTGAGCACATAATTCATCTACATTAAAGCTCAATATGCTACTCAAATCACCTCTCATTATCACCAACTCTTCTTATCTCCATCCCCTTTATTTTGTAAACTCAACCATTCACATTACAATTCTTAACCTCCAAGTTCATTCAAAGAAAACTCATTCATCGATCTATTTTTTTTTTTTTTTTACTCTTTTATGAGTTTTCAACATTTCATATCTCCTTTTTCTTTCTCTTTTGTTCTCATCAACCAACTATAACATCACCTTCTAACATTTTGATTTCACCCATTCACCCTTATTCAATTCCTTTACTCAATGCTATACGCTCAAGTGTTGGGTAAAAGATTTATCAAGTTAAGGCTTGAATTGTGGCTATTAAAAATTAGGCAATAGGCTCAAGTTGGCTAACTAGGGATTTCAATATCATTATTAGGTAAGCAAAAGGCTTGAAGGGCTAACAAAATGGCCTTTGATCATTTTCACACCGCATACAACATGTGACCTTGACGAGAGATGCGAGCAAGTTCTAGAATTCTAACAACATGAATGATACACTCAAATTACAAACAAGACTGCACAAAATAGAAGCGGTAAAGGCTCAAAATCTCACAAGCTTGTAAATATGTAATTCAAAGCATCATACCACGTTCTCGATATCCATATGCTTAAAGTCATCTATTCATGGCTCAATCAACTCATACTCGACACCCAATCCAAACAATACAAAATTTTCAAAAATAAAGCACGAGAATCTCAATATCGGTCAACTCACTCTCTAAACTCTATTAAAGCAATAAACGTGCTAAAGATGTAAACGTCTTCTAATGCAATGCAACCTAAAATGCTTTACATTCAACTATATGAAAACACACAAAAATGCAATTTTTTTTTAATCCACACATTTCATATCAAAATAACTATCTTTCCCCCAAACT
Organism: Rehmannia glutinosa; assembly: GCA_016081115.2. Lineage (NCBI taxonomy): Eukaryota > Viridiplantae > Streptophyta > Magnoliopsida > Lamiales > Orobanchaceae > Rehmannia > Rehmannia glutinosa. The sequence goes on along the minus strand of JABTTQ020000835.1, from coordinate 344,627 downwards.
TAAATGAAATTATATCACACGTAAGAAAGATATAATTTCAATATAAAACTGTGTGGATTTACCTGATTCATTGTGCGGGTGGTGGCCCTCCTTGGCATCTCCTCATATCGCTAGGACTTCTTCCTTCAACCATCACTTCAAATTTTGTACCTTAATATTATCTCAGCTGAAGGACGCACGGTCGTGCACCTTGCGCCGGGCTGCCCGTGCTTCATGCCGAAGCCACATTATTCCTCCCTCCAGGCATGCACATGCGCCTAGCACACAGGTCACCCGTGCGTGATGCCGTACAACAACACTCAGTTTTTTTTTTACAAAAAGAAAACAAACAAAAACAAAAATCACACCACAAACCGTTGGGTTGCCTCCCAACAAGCGCTATATTTAACGTCTTTAGTTTGACGCTTGTTTATTTCGATTCGTACCACCTTTGAATGCATATATTAGCTGTTTTGGATCGTGGTCAAGAACCGTTTTTGCTCTGTTTGCATATAGTAATGCATACTTAGGCTTTCCAAGCAAGTATTGGAGTCCGATGTTGGAACACTTTGATTTGAATTATGCTCATGTTGTCCACGCGTGTACGCATATTCCGTGCTTGTCTCATTATGGAATAGTTTTCTTATATCTTGCACGCAATGCACGGGCGTACACACATGGTTCGTGTGTTCCTTGTCCTGTTTTTGCTCCTTTTTCTGTACCACACACGGGCCGAAAGTGCATAAACACACAATCCGTATTTGGTTCGAACTTTCTTGCTTTTCCAGGATCTTCATCTTCTCGTATTCGGTACCACTCATTTGATGAATGGCACTAGATTGTTCCTTCGAGTTGGCTTCAGTGGTGCTTAAAAATTGCTCTTTTGATGCGCCCACCAACAATTGTAACTAATTGGCCCATTTGAGTCTCGAGATTTTTCAATTGTGAATCCATAGTATTGGCCAATTGTGTCAATTGCAACTTCATCTTGTCCATCTTTGCTTTGTTTTTGGTAAGGCTATTTCCCATTTCCCTCATGAATAAATTTATTTGACTTATAAATGAAGTCGTTTGATTCATGAATGAAATGAGGCGTCTTCCAAAGATGGTTTCGCCTCTTCCATCCGAGCGGGTGCACCTATACCAATTCAAAGAAACAAATCAAGCATTGTAGAAGTAGAATTTACAAAAGAAAAATGAAAAAAATAAAAAAATGTCTAAATTAAGAATAATTCTATCTATCGCAATATTAGCACCAAAAATTGTATTAGTCCCCAGAACGGCGCAAAAACTTGTTCGCCTTATTTTTAGCTTCACCGCAAGTGTACGGTGTAGTTTATAGAATAGGGTAAGCAAGGTCGTATCCACGGAGACTAATAAATTAATGCGCTAAGTATTGAACTAAGATAGCCTTATTTTTATTTAGACGATCAAAATTGAATGATTGTTGTAGAAGAAAAGACAAGAATAACCACAAAAACACAAGATGAAAATAATAGTGGAATTATCAAGGGAAATGAAATGGATTCCGGGTTATGGTTTCAATTAATATTCCTCTTGTTTTACGATTTAATCAAAGCCAAAGTTATTATCAATACACTTATAAGACGATCACATCGGTATTTTATCCTCCATCTCGAGATGTATATAAAGTGTAGATTGAAATATCTATGCTAGTATCTCTACTCAACATAAGATACACAACTCCTAAATGCACAAAAGATCAAATATCCTCACAAATATTCACAAACCTCTCGATTATGCAAATATTCATGTCAAGTACTCAAGATCTAATATTGAAACTCATCTCTCGAATTATGAATCAATATATCAAACATGTTAAATCATTGGCCAAATGATAAAACAAGAATAAGAACAAAGTACTCAAATAGGCTTCAAGACAATAACTTCAATTAAGATTAAAACAATCAACAAGAGTTCAATTAATCTACTTCCAAAACCCGGAAATCACAAGAAATTTAGCTACCCATTATAAATAAACAACTCATAGACAAATTGTTCATCTTCATAAGAAACTAAAATGAAAGATTAAAGCACAAAGAATGAGAAAACTTAGGGAAATGGATAATCTCTCGATTAATCTTCAATCCTCAAGCTCCGATTCGACCCGATTCTTCCCTTGATTCTTCCTTTATGAAATTGATGTATTTCTTGTGTTCTTGGGTGTATTCCAAGCCTTTCCTCCATACCTAGATCAAGCCTCCCATTTATGTATTTATAGCCCCTAAAAAGTCCAAGAAAAAGGTGAAGAAACATAGTAATTTCCGCCCGGGGATGCGGCGCCCGGATGGGTGCTTTGTGGCGCCCAGCAATTTCGCAAAACTGAGCCGCCCGGGCGCGCTGCAGCGTTGGGCGTTGGCGCTGCAGCGCCCACCTAAAAAAAATCAATAGCCTTAGTTGTTAACGGAACGCTAGCAGCGCCCGTGACCGCGCTGCAGCGCCCGCCCGAGTGTTTCACCCACCAAATGTTGGAATTTGCTTTTGAGCCCTTCTTCAAAGTTGTAGCTCTATCTCTTAGCTTTCCATAGCCACTTGAATCATCTCAATATCAATTTTGTAGAGAGAGTTATGGCCAAACTACGAAACTCTGCCAGTGATGGAAATTTCGACGCGTTTGGACGTTTCTTCAAATCAATCTATCTTTGTTTGCTCGTTTGTACTTCTTTTGATACACGATTCATTACTATGACTATAAACTCAATATAATTGGCTCTCAACATGGCTTGGCTACTCAAATGACTCAAAATACTCAAAAACAACACAAAACTCAAGTCTTGGAAGCCCAAATCAATGGTATAAAACCAAGTGAACAGCTGTCTAGGGGCATTAGATGGCACCTACATCAAGTCAGAGTGCCAACTGGAGATAAACCAAGATATAGGAACATAAAGGGATCAATTGCTTTTTAATATATTGGTCGCGTGATCCAAACATGAAGACGTGTACATTTTGAGTGGGTGGGAGGGTTCTACTGCTGGCGATAGCGGTTCTACGAGATCTTTGTCACTAGACCAAATGGGTTTAAAGTTCCAATTGGTATGACATTAGGACATGTGTAAAGTCTTTTCAATTTGACATATCATTTGTTCAACACTACGTATTTTATTAAACGAAGATTAAATTAACAAACTATGAGTCGATTTATCTTCTTAATCTTATTTCAGGTAAGTATTACCTATGTGATTGTGGGTACACTAATGGAGATGGTTTTCTAGCACCCTACAGAGGTGTTAGATACCATGTCGATGAATGGGGTGCTGGATCCCTTGCACCTCAAAACTTCCGTGAATTGTTCAACTTGCGACATGCTAAGGCTCGTAATGTTATAGAGAGATCATTTGCTTTGCTTAAGGGCCGATGGGCAATTCTTAGGAGTAATTCATTCTACCCAATCAAGACGCAAAATCGAATTATTATGGCATGTTGTCTCCTCCACAATTACATACGTACTGCTATGCAAGTTGACCCTCTAGAACAACAAATTCCAGAATTTTATCAGCAACACGGTGTTAATGATGGGCATGACGAGTTTCTTGAAGTAGTCGAGTCTTAACAATGGACTTCTATGCGTGATAATCTTGCAATGTCCATGTACAATGAGTGGAGTGCGAGACGTTAATGTTTTTGTAATCGAATCAAACTATATTCTATGTTACCTGGATGTGCTTTTCTAGAGTGTAGCAACTTAAGAAACTAAAGACTTTGTTCCTCATATTATTTATGCAGAATTATTAATGTTGATATTGTATATGTACTCTTGTACTAACATTGGTACTTATGATGAATATTTTTGGTTGGTAATTTAACTTGTGATGGTGGTTCGATTTAACTTGTCGGCATTATTTTTGGTTTCCTAATAGATGGTTTCCAAAATACAAGACGTTCATGGTCAACATCGGAAGAGCGGATGTTAATATCTCGCACTTAAGGACCTAGTCGTCCACGGCTACAAGTGCGATAACGGCTTTAAAGCTGGTTATCTTGTTTTATTGGAAAAATCTATGGTTCAAGCATTTCCAGGAACCGACACAAAGTGACCCATATATTAACTCAAAAATACATGTTTGGAAAAAGAATTATGGGTCCATTAGCACAATGTTATCCATGTCCTGGTTCGGTGGAATGACACAGCCCATTGCATAGATGTGGAATCTGATGAGGTGTGGAACAATTATGTCAAGGTAACTATAGACTTTGTGCAACGGCATGTGTCAATTCCTTTTATTTATTAATGTACACTACATTTATAGTGACACCCCATTCATTTTATTTTATAACAGAGCGATAGCAATGCTCGTACCATGCGATTCAAGACATGGCCCTTTTATAAGGATTGGTGTGACATATTTGGGAAGGATCGGGCTACCGGGGAGAATGCTGAGGCTTTCGTTGATGTCATTCAAGACTTGCTGAACAATGACAAGATGAACATCGGAGAAAAAACAGCAGAGAATGTGCCAACAATGGATGATATGTCAATTTCACATGAGGAGAGCACTATCAGCGGGAAGAGCAAGACTAAATTTACCAAAAAAAGAAAGAATTTAGAGTGCAAACAAGATCAGTTGATTGATCTTATGTCTACATTTTGTGCTAAGACTGATGCTAGATTGGGAGAGCTTGTGAAGTGTTTCTCATTAGAAGCCGATGCTGCTGCATCACGTAAGGCAGTCTTTGATGCAGTTGGGCAAATGACTTGCATGACTGACGAGGAACAAATCTTTGTCTCCAAACATCTTTGCAATAATGCCAAAGATCTTGACTTGTTCAATAGCCTCCCTGAAGAGAAAAAAGTTGTGATGGTGAAAATGATGATAAATGGGAGGATTTGACAAGGAAAGTTGGGGGCTGATTGTTCGTACTTTGTTTTGTTGCTATATTGATCACATAAACAATATTGTTGTGGCTACACTTGCGCTTTTAATTCGTTTTTGTTAATGGGTTACTATGAAGATCATAGATTAATATATGTTATGTGATCAGAATATTTGCTTTGTTTTGTGTTGGGAACAAATATGTATATAAACTGAACTCATGTGACCCTATGTATTCGATGCGTTAATATTTTGTATGTGATGCAATATATATTAGTTTACGACATGTTGGTATTGTGTTGGGTTTTTTTGTTTATAGACGTGTATGTAATGGGATATTGTGTTGGGTCATTTTTGCAATTTGTTTTGAATTGTAGGACTTATAGTTTATTATTTGACAGAAATGCCTACAACTAGAAACCAGATGCTGGAGAAAATGTGGCGAGGTAGGGATTGGACAGCGTATGAAGAATTTGTCCTGTATCAAACATTTTGGAGAGCATGCAAATTTCGAGACAATTTGGCTGATTCAGAAACTTTCAACCAAATTTTGGAGAAGGTTGCAACAGACTTTTCGGAGACGACTCGTCGCACTTATTCTATTGTGAAAATCAAGAAGAAAATTCACTTGCTTCGTACTCAGTTTGAGCTTTTCCAAAAGTTCATTTGCATGAATGGGGTGCACTTTAACAAAAAAACATATATTGTCGAAGTCGACGGAAATTACTTGCACAACATCAGAAAGGTATTATTAATTATGTTTTTACAGTCATGAATAGTAATTTAAAATGTGATTTTGATTCCAACTTTTATTTGTTGTCGTACCAACAGGAAAATGCTCAACAAAGGTATTTTAGGACGTACGGTTTCCCGATGTACGAGTATTGGGTTAAAATTTTTGTAAACAAACAAGTGGCTCCAATCGACTTTGGTGACTTATGTGGGTTCACTCGTACCAAACCAATTGTGATCAAAGACGAGCCCACTGAAGATGACGATAGAGGACATGTCATCAAAGACGAGACCTCTGGAATCTAATATTGATATAGATTGTAACTAAATATTTTGCCATTTTGTGAACCATTTTATCTTTCAACAGTCATTTAATGTCGAAGTGGAACGACTTAAGTGGTTGTATAATATTGTGTTTTGTTTAATCTCTTCACTTTATTCAAACTACCTTTTAATTTGCAATCAAATTAGGTAAGATGAAATATATATATATATATATATATATATATATATTTCAAACCTTTGTTAAAATAACACTAATGTAATAGTGCGATCTAACAAAACAGACATTGATTCATATTTAACAATACAAACACATGCATGATTAACAACTAGACAAGGCTGTTTAGGCCATAATAGTGTCCTATTTTACAAGCTCCTCAAAGATAGGATGTGCCTAAGTTGAAAGAGCATAAACCAAAAGTTCCTATTATAGCATATCCTAAAACAGCAGTCTTTAATTAACATGAACATATTCAAACTGAACAAACTTGGAACCAACTAACACTAACAAACATAACCACACACATAACAAACACATTCATAGACCACGATCCTTACAACACGTAGACAAATCTTAAACCTTCTTCCATGGAGAGTTTGATGCAGTAGAGCTGCACGGGTTGTCATGGCTTGGTGAGTTGAAGGGAGGACGTGGCGGTGGAACATTGGTTGAGGTGGCAACTGAAGAACCAACAACTGAGCCCTGACTAGCAGATTCAGATTGGTACCAAGCTAACTCATTCCAGAAAGAGTTGTCGGTGTTGTCAAGGCTGTCTTCAATACCAGGGATAACGTGAATGTCATCATCTTCAGCTATGTCGTCGTCATGGTCACTAGATATCTCAATGATCTCAATATCATCGGAGGGATTAACAATATCATTATCGGCACAAGTTGGTGCATCGCCAGGGGCGTCCTCGGGATCGTCTTGATCGATCTTGATGAGCCGTCTTCTTGGAAGATGCATTTGAGTGAATCCCAATCTGCTTCACCCTGGATCATATATGCACATGCCAACTTTTCCTCCTACATTTTAACACAACAAAACTATTTGAATACTACACATGATACTTGTACATTTTTATAGAAGAAAAAAAACGAAAAAAAACATACCCGACACATAACATCCCACTGGTCCGAAGATGCATGCACGAAATTAGTATTAGGATCGAAGTGAACACCACTAAGTTCGGTCATCCATTTGAAGACCCTATAGCGTTTGTACAACTTGTTTTTTCTCCCAACAAAGTAGCCAAAATCAAAGTGTGTACGAAACTCCTCGTTGATCGAGGCCATAGCAATGTGGATCGCCCAACTATTACGGCAACCAACATGGAAATTTCCGAGAATAGACTGTTGGACGAGTTCCTGAATGAATTGTTTGTCCATTGCTTTTGTCCACTCTTTGTTATAAAAAACTTTTTCTTGCGGCATTGCACCTCTTGAACTTTGGTTCGGAGGCATTGTGAGGCAGATGACAGTAACTCCAATCATGTCTGCTTTAGTAAGATGCTTTAGAGAATACAAAATGGTTCATACACTCCTCTTTTTTATAAACATCATCTTGCACTTATCAACAACAAAAAAGCAAGATTCCAATAGTAACAATATGGCACCATCAATCAAATAGATTTTCCCCTAGCCCTCAATAGTCGATTATAATGCAAATCTTTGCAAAAGATTTGATACTCTGCGTGGTGTAATGCCTCAACTACCACCTCTTACCAAAAGGTTACCAATATCTTAATATTTAGTACGATGACAACAGATAAAATTGACAATTGAAATTACTACACATGACAATTAAGTAGAAAATTGATTCTTTTTAGAACTCGCAACTTACACTCAATATAAAGCCGCAAATATGGAATATAATCTCCGAAATATGGAATACAAAGTCTGCAAATATGGAATATATTCTCTAAAATATGATATTACACTATCCAATGTGCATGTGGGTCTTTCTTAATTCCCATACATACCATACAATTGGACACTTACAAAAGTGATAAGAAGGAACAAAAGTAAAATATTTCCCGAGATACAAATAAAATCATTCACCCATAACAAACATATTATTCAATACGATTTAAAAACAAAGTGCAATTGAGACCTCACATGGGTCGATAAAGTTGTAACTTTTCAATCTTTCGGGAGGTAAAATTTCCATAATTAGAGAGTACGAGCATAAATATTATACACCAAGAAAGTATGACAAGCCACTTAAGTTTCTTCTCTTTCATCTTGACATCTCAATTTGTTCCCCCGAGCATTAAGTTTTTTAACAAATCGGGAATAATTTGTGTTGCTCGCCTACACTGATTTGTCATCGTTCCATTCAAAGAAACCACAACGCGTCTATCCTGTTATTTTAAAGACATAACAGATGTGTTATATGCTGGTGTGCAAATTTTTCAATCACAAAAACAATATTGTATTAGACATGACTATAACTACAACTCATTCAACCTGGCAACTTCTAAATCGCCGTCCTGGGTTAGAAGCAGTCCATGAGGTTTGCAAATGTGCCGGAAGTCCGCAGTGGCAAAATTTTGTATTGTTTCCTTGTGTGTTGGTATGGTTCGAGGAATTCGAAGAAGACTCATGCTCATCTGATTAACAAACACGAAAATTACATAATGCTATAATAATGTATTCTATTAAACCAAATTATGAAATTGACAACAACACAGGCGAACAATAATGTAATTATCACAGACCCAATAAAATTTCCAACACCATACTGTAAATATTGTCTGACACTTACTTTTGCCTTCATAGATGAATGGATTCGAGGAAGACATGGCCCCTTCATAAATAGAATGCAATGCCATTATCAATTAAATTTAAATCCAAAGATTTATATTTTAATTTATCAATGATAGCAAACCCAAACAAGAAAAAACCCTACAGTCGATTGCGTACCTTTATTTGCCGATGAGAAAGAATCGAAGATGAAATGTTTTCCCAGGACAAATCAATGGAGAAGACTGAATTGGGGATAAACAATATCAATGATAGCTTCTGGTTTCGTTTATGTATTACGTGAAAGTGGGGGAGGAACAACACTGAATTGGGGATTTTCTAATAAAATGGTTGCTCCATTGACTTTGCTAGGTTGAGGGGTATATGAGACATTTTCGAATTAATCACACAAAATCGAGTTCTCAAACGTAATATTGACAAAAACATCGAAATCCTATCAAGACCACAAACATACTCCCCAACGTGCAAGTATACAATCCTCAACGGTTCAATCACCACAAATCCAATCCCGTAGATACTATCCTATCAAAATTCCCAAACGCGCCGTAATAGTAGGATATTCATTTGTAAACGAATTAAATCGATATATTTTAGTGCGAGCAATCGATTTTCCACCCATTTCCAAATCTTCATAGTACCACTCCGCATATTTGTTGATGAAATCTAAAACATTATTAGAACGGGGCTAACGGTATTAGAGATTTCTTACTTTTCAATCAACGGCAATTTTTGAACGAAATTGTTCCGCGAGCTCGGCAACTTGGGGCTTGGAGAGTACGGGATTTTGAATGTTGTCATGTTCTTGAGCCACGTTCCTTTGGGTAGCTCGAATATCCCTTTGTTCGGCTTCTTCTTGCCGATTTCTCGAACCCTCTCCACCCTTTCTTCTCTTGGAAGTGGGATTTTGACTGTGGAATTTCTTGGAGGTGCCATATTTGTAATATTCTTGTAAAAAGAAGTGGATTAGCAACAAGAATTACAAAAATTGATGAAGAAATGAAGATTATAGAGTTTGGGGGGAGGGACGCTGCGCAGACAAGGGTTTGGGAGTTTTTGAGTTCTGTTTCAAAATGAAGAACAGACGGATTTTTAAGACAAAAATAGGCCTGGGCGACCGGTCGAGGTAGAGTGCGACCGCCGACGTGACGCGACGGCCGGACGCGTCGACCGGTCGGCCCACATTTTGACCGGCCCTAGTGCAATTTTTCATTCTTCAGAATTTTCCAAAATTCGATTTTTCACCCCAAAAGTTATAAAACATTGCAAAAATATAATCGAGGACTAAATCCGACGAATACGAGTTTCAATAAAACATATATTCTAGAAAAACGAGTTTTTGCGAGTAGTGCCTTTTTGAGAAAAATTTACAAAATCATTTAGAGGCACTTAAGAGGTTGAAATGAAATATTTTGAAAGATATGTGCATAAACATGACATGAACACAATATCGAGTACTAAAAAATATGAGTGAACATACCTCGATGGTTTAAGAATCTCTTGATGAAGAATTAGACGATAGCCAATGAATATGAGATATATAACCTACACAATTCTTTAAACAAATTTTCCACAAGATATGATAGCACAAGTGTAGGCCAAACAATAATAGATATCATAAAAATGCTAATGTTATAGAAATCCATAAGATATAAAAATTCATTAGTCTAAGTTCTCAAGAGTTTAAAATTAACAAGTAAGGTCTCATTTTTCAAAGGATTTTTTTTTTTAAAACTCATATATAGAAGACCTTAATATTAAAAATTTGAAAAACTCATTTTGCAATTAAATCATAAATAAAAACATGAAAAAAAATACATATTTAAATAGGGAGATACGGATTACCAATTTCACCATTTCCATGGGTTGTGTCGTTCCCATTGTTGATGATATCTTCCTGTTTGAAAATCTTCATGTTGATGGTGGTTTCTCCAATTGCTCCATTTCCAAGCATTGTGGCCTTCCCATTTTCGAGAGTGTCTTTCTCTTGGAAAAACATCTTGTTGATGATGTATTTGCCATTTCCAAGGATTTTGTTCATCCCATTTTTGATTATTTCCTCTTCTTGGAAAATGTCTTTGTTGAAAGTGTTTTCTCCTTTGATCAAATGAAATGGTCATTTGATGTCTTCTTGGCGGTATGAATTTTCTTCGATTATTATTTCACCGGGAACCTAATATAACATTGTTTTGTGGTACCCTCAAGTGCTTGGGTCCTTTGGGATTAGCTTTGAGACTTTTAGGTCTCTAACAATAATTTGAGCTATTTCTAGCCCGACAAGTATTTATGGCGTGTCCCTTCTTACCGCAATAAAAGCAAGTAATATTACTAACATGCATAGGAACTCGATTCTTTTTTCATATGCTTGACAATATTAGGCTCATGATCAAGTTCACTATTCAAATTATCACAACCACTAACATTCACAATATTGGGCAATTTATTGGTACTCAAGTTTGATTTTGATAAATCATTTTTCATGCAATTCATATCCTCAACAAGAGTACTATTTTATTTTTCAAGGTTTCTAACCTTGTCAAGTGTGGTGGTGTGAGCACATGATAGTGATTCATAGGAAGTAAATAGATTATCCTTTTCATTTTTCAAAGCATTGAATTCTTTTTCAAATTTTTGTACTTAACAAGTAAATTTTGGAATTCATTTTGAAGATCATCAAAATCATTTTGCAAATCACTATAATCATTTTGAATAACAATATCATAGGAAGTATAGGGTTTAAAACATACCTCGTTTTCTTCTTCGATGCCCATAAAACATTGTTCGACTACTTCATAGTTGGAAGTTGTAAAAGGCTTGTTCCTTAGATTTGAACTTGTATCCCTTTGAGAAGTAGATGCTTTTGTTTGACTCCTTTCATTTGCAAATACTCCATAGATGGCTTCTAATTTTTGCCATACTTCATGTGCCGATCGAATTCCTACAATATGTTCATATTCTAAATTAGTAAGTGAACAATACAAAATGTTGAGAGCTTTACCGTTTAAGGAGATGATTTTCTTCTCTTCATCATTGAGCTCTTTGAAAGCTTTGGAGGTGTATGGTGTGTCTATCATCGGAATGGATTCTCCATTTATGACGATGTTCCAAATATCGAACCCGCAACCTTGTAAATGACATTCCATTCTTTCTTTCCAAAATATAAAATTTTTGGAATCAAATAGTGGTGGTTTGGTGGTGGAGGTGCCGGTAAGATGAGCTTCATTCGTAGCCGACGATCATTTCTCTTCACTCGCGATTTGAAACGAGCTTGCCAAAGAGTTTGGCTCTGATACCACTTGTAAGTCCAAGCGGCTACGATAATCTAGAGGGGGGGTGAATAGATTATCTCCATCTTTTCGATTTTACCCTCTTTTTCGAACCGAATGCTCAAAGACAATAATAAAGGTGCGGAATGTAAACAACACGCGGCGATTTAAAGAGGTTCAACCCACCTAGGGCCCAATCTTCTACCACCCCAAAGATATCCGGGATGGATTTCAAAAAGAAAAAAATTTTATTAATAGTCAAAATTAATACAAATTCAACTTACAACACCTTGAAGAGCACCACACTTTTCAACAACACCACCTTTGGAGATTACCACAATCTCCCTATGAAGATTACCACAATCTTCCTTCAATGGCACCTTCAAGATCACCACAATCTTCAATCTTGAAGAATACCAAATTCTTCAACACCTCAAGAGCACCACACTCTTGAAACACCTATCACCCGATCACCCAAGCGTATTCTTACCACAAGAATACTCACAAGGATGTCTTGTGTTGAATGATGACCAAAAATCAAGATTACAACTCAATAATGAATATTACAATATGAGTGCAAAGTGTAATCAAGAATAGCCTAGACCTCAAGGATGTGAAAGTGATAAGCTAGACAAAGTTACAACAAGAATAATGACTATGAAGAACAAGTATTTGCTTGAAGTGTATCTTGTTGTGTTGTATCTCAATTGTTGTATTGGTTGCTCCAAAATTTCCTCTATTTATAGAAGTTGATTAATCAAGCAAAGGCTCATCTTGGGGACTTGAATTCTGTAAAAAATTGCAAGACAATTGAAGAAAAGAGTCATTAGAAATCAACTCCATGATTTAAGGAAATGTTGTCTCATTGTCAAACGGTCGAAATTTGTCAAAAACATAGGGCGACCGGTCGCTCAAATAGACGTGTGAAGAAAACATAGCAAAATACAACAGGGCGACCGATCGACGTAGACCTCGACCTGTCGACCTCATCCCCAACCGGTCCCCCTCAATGATTTTTTCAAGGATGCAATGTTCTCGTTTCAACATTAACGCCAGTCATCGGTCGACAGGGTGTCAACCGTCCACGCCACGGTTGGCCGACGCCCGTCGACCTGGCCTTTTCCCCTTCCGTCTCATTTTTTGTTCTAAAATTCATCTTCGATGCGGATTGCCCTATACGACGACCGGTTGACCTAGAGACAAAATGTTGTCCGATTTTTGTCAAAAATAAAACTCAATAAATACTCCAAAATTTAGTAAAAATATTTTAAACCAATCGGGAGTATTTAGAAAACATTTAGAAACTTGTTTTGAAGTAAAAACTTATAAACATAAAACCATTAAAAGTGTTTGTCCAATTTTATCTAAAATGAAACTAGAAGAAATACTCCGGAAAATATTAAAACCATTTTAAATCATTTAGGAGTATTTGGACAACAATTAAAAATATTGTTTTGGTGTAAAAATAAAATCATCAAAATTAAGATAAAACATGTATCAAACACCGTGTACATTTCGTCTTCCTCGTTCCGATCGTGATCTTTTAACCGAACTTTCTACTCATTTCCCTCATCTTATTAAAATGGCCTCTTCAAGCAACAATCTGGCTCGGCCTAACATCTATAGCACCCTATCGGAAGAGTCACTAAACAACATTCAGATTAATGCGGGTATCCCTGCTTCATACGAACTACGCTTACCTGGGCCGACGGACGTGCCCTACAGCCCTCCGTCAGGCTTTGCTTGTTTTTTTGTCGAACAACTTGAGGCAGGTCTCCGATTCCCCGTACCTGACCTATTGTGTCGTATCTCCCGAAGTTTTGGTATCACTTTAACTCAACTTGTTCCGAATTCCATTAGGCTATTAGTTAATTTTTCCATGATACTCCAGCACTCCCAAGAAGTGCCTACTCCTCAGCTCCGGCGTACTTTCTATCAAAGCCAAAACCTCCAGTATTCCCGGTTTCTTTTATTTTACCAGCAGAGGTTTGGCCAAGTTCATCGATGGTACCCCCTCATCTAACAAGTATTGGAAAAAAGATTTTTTTATATCTCTTCTCCCGAACCGTGGCCCTTTGCCACTTGCTGGATTGATGACCTTCCCCATCAAGGCAGGGGTGTTAAACCCACTCCAGCCATTTTGGACCTAGCTTGGTGCCTAAACAGTAACCCCTACCATGCCCAGCTCTTGGTTGAGTCCTGGCCTTTTCTATACTACTTTCGTTTGAGTCCCAAGGCGGTAGATCTGCCCGGAGGCCTAGGTATACTTAGCAATTTTGTTATCTTTTCTTGCTTTTACACATATTCTAATCCATTCTTTTTGCAGAACAATCGATGCAAGAGAGGCTAGCTCGGGCGGCCGATACGAGAAAATCTTCATGTCTACCCATTCACCCTGAATGGGAGGGGCACATCCCCTTAACCAGCACTCCCCGAGAGCAAGTCCCTCCTGCTCTCCATACCTTGGCAGCCTCGACCCAGAGCCCTCGGAGGCAAGCCTCTCGCAGCCCCTCCCTCCTCGGGCGACCGACCCGTCATAGGAAGAGGTCCCATGCGGCATCTAGCTCGAACCTTTCACCCTTTAAGGCCCCGACTAAATTTGGCCGATCTCCCAACTGGAGAGAAGGACTCCCCTCTCAATATCATGGTCCCAGAGCTTAATGCTACTTGGGTGCAAAACCTGGTCACTTCAGTCCATCAGCGAGCTTTGGGGAATGCGGACATCCAAGTCCGTAACTGAGACATGGCCCATCACGCATCCCGGTAATAATTTTACAAAGTTTTAAATTTTAATTTTATTTGCTTCGGCTTGCTTACTTATTTCTTGTTTTCCAGATGATTCTTACCATGGGATCAATAGTTAGGGATGCCCGCGTAGGCCTGACTGACGCTACCGAGCTGAGGCGGGCAAACAAAATCTTGCAGCATCGATTCGATCAAGTGCAATCCAGGTCTACTACCCTGGATACCGAGCTGCAGAAGGCCTCTTTGGAGATTCAAGCGTTAAAGGCCCAGCTCACTACTTCGGAGGACAAGGTTAAGGCCTTGGAGGTGGAGTTGACAAAGGCTCGAGGGGACATTATCCGAGCTAGGGAAGAGGGAAGATCTGCTGGGTACGAGGCTGGCCAGGCCGAGTGGCAGCAGGAGAAGGAGAAATACCTGGCTTCTGACGAATACCTGGACCAGGTAGCTGACGCTGCTCTTCCCTATCTTGAGAAAGGCATGATCATCATGGCTAAAAGGGCTCAAGCCAAGGGACTCACGCTCGAGGTTCCCGACCTGAAGGAGGCGATCAAGGAGTTGCCTGATTCCTCTGAACCAGCAGCTAATCCTTCAGGAGGTGCTCCATCCAGCTCGGCTTCAGCTCTTGCACAGCCTTCTCCTCTGCAAGTTCAGCCCTTAACTACTCATCCCTCTCTCGAAACACTAAGTAGCGATAGTGAGGGGACTCCCGATCCTAGTGCTGCCGATGTGCAAGGCAACGCATTATGCCCTAAATGTTTCATAGCCTTTGTAATTATGTTTTGCTAACGAACCTATGTACTTAAAGTCTTTGTTAATTACTACTTTGATTTGTAATATTTGATGCATATTTTATCAATTCAGTTCGACCTCTCTCCCCTTATGTTTTTTTTTGTTTTATTTTTTACATCTCAATAATTGATGAGTCTACCTTACTTGAGATGCACGAGCTAAGCTCGACCTCCAGGGGATTTGAAAGTAGCCCCTGTGCCTTAGAATTTTCCTAAGGGACTTGAAGAGGCATCTGAGTGAGCTTGACTTCTCAGGGATTCGAACCTGCGCATGACCCTTGGAGTTTAGAATCTCCCAAGGACTGAGATGGTGCGAGCTGAGCTCGGCCACCCAGGGGTTTGAGCGAGACCTGGAAAACACTTTATATAGCTTCCAAAATATCGATTGCATTCAGATTAGTAAATCATACATAAAATTTCCTTAGATGACATACATTCCATGGCCTAGGAATTTTAGTGCCCTTCATATCTTCCAATTTATAAGCTCTCTTAGCAATTACCTTAGTGACCTTGTAAGGCCCTTCCTGATTCGCTTCTAGCTTTCCTACTGGTTTCAAGGCGTCTGCTTGTCTTAAGATCAGGTCTCCCACTTTGAAGCTCCTCCTCCTTACTCTTCTGTCATATGTGGCTTTTGACAAACTTTTGCTAGCTTCCATCTTCAGATATGCCCGCTCTCTCCTCTCTTCCACTTGGTCTAGTGTCTCCTTAATAGTTCTCAGATTGTGTTCTTCCTCGGTTCGACGCGTGACTTTCCATGCCGATCTCTACAGGTATGACAACTTCAGTTCCATATACCAAACTGAGCGGAGTTTCTCCCGTTGCCTCCTTGGGAGTGGTGCGATGAGACCATAGCACTGAGTACATCTCGTCCACCCATCCTCCTCCCCACTCTTTCCAAATTTGCCTTGATTCCTTTGACAATAGAGCGGTTCATGACCTCTACCTACCCATTTTCTTGAGGGTGAGCTACGGAGTAAAATGCTTTTGCCGACTTTCATCTCCGCTAACCATTTCCGATCTTCCCGCCCGAAATCAATTTCGTTGTCCGATATCGGATCTCTCGCCATCCATACCTGCTAACTAAATTTTTCCATGATAAAACTTCTAATTTGCGACTCGGATATTCTGGCCACGGGTTCTGCCTCTACCCATTTGCTAAAGTAATCCACTGCCACGATTAAAAATTTTCTCTGTCCTGTTGCTCTTGGGAAAGGTCCCACAATGTCTACCCCCTACTTCGTGAAAGGGCACGACGAGCTCATAACCCCTAACAATCTTGCTGGCTGATGTATCAACGAGCTATGTCTTTGGCAACTCTCACATTTCCTTACCATTTCCTCGGCTGCCTTCTTCCATTTTGGCCAAAAATATCGAGCTCGGACCACCTTCTTGGCTAAAGCCCTTCCCCCGATGTGAGCTCCGCATGCGTCCTCATGTATCTCCCTCAGCACATAATCACCCTCCTCTTCTGATAAGCATCTCAGATATGGCAAAGAGAACGCTTTTTTATACAACAGCCCTACGATTAACCGAAATCGCACATAATCATTCCTTAAGTGCCTGCATTCCTCAGTGGTGTGTCCATACTCATTATGAAAGTCACAGAAAAAATTAGACCGAGGCCTAACGGGAACAGTAGAGTAGTTCCCCGACCATTTCAACTCCCTATGCCCTATAGTTGCCATTAACACCTGTGCCCGGTGGGCGATCAAAGGTGTGTACTTTGTTAGGTCGGGCGCCCGATTTAATGAGTCCAGTCTCCTTCCGGCTCACAAATCGCTTAGGTCCTCGCCGGGCCCTCTATCCTCGTCCCTTCCTCTTTTCCCCGCTTTCGTCCTTCTTTTTCCCTTCTCGCGCTTCCTCCAAGTTCACATACTTTTCAGCCCAGCCAATAGATCGTCAAAATTTTTGGTGGGTCGCTTAGCTATTGACTTGAAGAAATCACTTTCCGCAATCCTCGAGACAGGGCACGGATAAAGACCTCTTGCGTGGGCCGAGTACATCCAGGCCGCTTGCAATTGAATCTCTTCACATACCCTTAAGGGGCTCGTGCTCTCCTCGCTTTATACCGTAGAGAGTTAGAGCGGTCTTTATGATGTTTCAAGCGAGTGGCGAATTGGTGCAAAAATGCTTTGAGTTGAACTCATCAAAAGAACCAATAGTGTCGTTAGGGAGCCGACTAAACCATTGCTTTGGTGACTTAGCCACGGTGGTCGAAAAACCCGACATTTTACTCCATCTCAGTGTATCGGTGCAACAGGGTCGAATTCTCGAATCGACAACAAGTTCTCCCAAGGATCCGTAGTCCCATCATAGTCATAGCTCAATGCCCTAAAGTTTACGGGGAGGTCATCCGCCATGACGACTTCTTTGAATGGGATCCCTTTTTTACCACATCTTGTCCAGACATTCGCTTCTTCATCTCCTTCACCTCCGCTTGCAACTTTTCCAACTCTGACATTGGTTCTTCCTCCCTCCTTGGCGCTACCCTATCCTCCGTTCGCTCTGCTTCTACTACATCAACGACCTCCTTCCTTGCCCATAAAATATTGACCGCATTTTGGACTATGGACGACAATTGGTCCCCGGTTACACGGATCGACTCGCGCGAATAGGGCCTCCAAGTTTGCCACCGGCGTTCATCGTAATCATGCGTGTGGGGGCTTCGATATTGTGACTCAATCCCCACCGCTAGGCGGGTCGCCTTCACCCCGGTATAGTGACTCGACTCCTTCGCCGATAGGATCATCCTCACCCCATCGGAAGATCCTCCCGCACCAACCACCTCCTTGCCCTTCGAACCCAAACTCGACATTTTCACGTCTTATACTCAATTTTCCACAGATGGCGCCACTTGAAAAGGCCTCCGAAGGCGAGATCTTCTCAAGAATCCAACTAGATCCTCAGCTAGCCTGCAA
The DNA here is from genome assembly GCA_016081115.2 of Rehmannia glutinosa. NCBI lineage: Eukaryota > Viridiplantae > Streptophyta > Magnoliopsida > Lamiales > Orobanchaceae > Rehmannia > Rehmannia glutinosa. Next base: position 326,319 of record JABTTQ020000835.1, on the reverse strand, counting down.
AAGACTAACCGGAGAGAACTCCGGCGTAAGCACTCCGACGATCAAGTTAGTAAAAGGGAAGAAGAGTAAAGAAAAGTGTATAAAATATAAAAGTTCGAATAAAAATGCCAAGATCCTTTGATTTCTCACATTCTTCCTCCTTTTATACCCAAGCCCTTTGGTCCTTTGAGATCCACGTGTCCACTCGGGATTGGGAGTCAGAACACGGTGGAAAACCGTGCTAGGTCGACAAAAAGAACTAGTCACATCAGTCAGGTCGACCCCGGGAATAGTTACTTCTCGTCGAATCACCTTTTAGGACATTAATTACTTGTCGGTCTTCCTCGCGAGCATTTAATGCGTGCGGTATTGTTTGATACATGTTTTTATCTTAATTTTGATGATTTTATTTTGTCACCAAAACAATGCTTTTAAAGGTTGTCCAAATACTCCTAAATGATTTAAAATGGTTTTAATATTTTCCGGAGTATTTCCTCAAGTTTATTTTTGATAATAATGGACAACACTTTTAATGATTTTATATCAATGGATTTTTCACTCCTAAACAAGGTTCCTAAATGTTGTCTAAATACTCGATTGGTTTAAAATGTTTTTACTACATTTTCGGAGTATTTCTTGGGTTTTATTTTCGACAAAAATTGGACAACATTTCTGTCTCGTCGGCCAAATGGTCGCCCATAGGGCAACCCGTGACTGAAGATGTTTTTAGAAACAGAAATGAGACGGAAGGAAAACAAGCAGGTCGACCATCGCCGCTGGCGTCGACCGATGCAGTCGACCGTGCCGCCACGGCCGACCACTGCAAGTGTGTTTCGAAAGCAGAACACTTGATTTTTGCAAAATCCATGAGGGGACCGGTTGGGGTGATGGTCGACCGGTCGAGGTAGACGCCGGCCGTCGCCGCCGTGTTATTTTGTTTGTGTGTATTCTTCCAACGTCTATTTCTCGCGTGCGATGACGTCCGCCTATCTTTTGACAAATTTCGACCGTTTGACAAATAGACACTTTTCCTTAAATTGTGGGATTGATTTCTAACAGCTATATTCTTGATTTTAATTGTATTTTTCTGTAGATTTTCAATCCCCAAGAGGAGCCTATGCTTGATCAATCATCTCCTATAAATAGAGGAAGTTTTGGAGCAACCAATACAACAATTGAGATACAACACAACAAGATACACTTCAAGCAAACACTTGGTCTTTCATTGTTATTATTCTTGTTGTAAATTTGCCTAGCTTATCACTTTCACATCTTTGAGGTCTAGGCTATTCTTGATTACACTTCGCACTCAAATTGTAATATTCATTATTGAGTTGTAATCTTGATTTTCGGTTATCATTCAAACACAAGATATCCTTGTGAGTGTTCTTGTGGTGAGAACACACTTGGATGATCTAGGTGATAGGTGAAGAAGATTGTGGTAATCTTCTTATTGAGGTGTTGAAGAATTTGGTATTCTTCAAGGTTGAAGATTGTGGTAATCTTCACAAGGTGCCGTTGAAGGAAGATTGTGGTAATCTTCAAAGGGAGATTGTGGTGATCTCCAAAGGTGTTGTTGAAGAAGAGTGTGGTGCTCTTCAAGGTGTTGTAAGTTGAATTTGTATTAATTTTGGTAATTAATAAAATTCTTTTTCTTTTCGAAATCCATCCCGGATATCTTTGGGGTGGTAGAGGATTAGGCCCTAGGTGGGTTGAACCTCTTTAAATCGATGTGTGTTGTTTATATTCCGCACCTTTATTATTGTATTTGAGCATTCGGTTTTAAAAAGAGGGCGAAATCGAAAAGATGGAGATAATCTATTCACCCCCCTCTAGATTATCGTAGCCGCTTGGACTTACAAGTGGTATCAAAGCCAAACTCTTTGGCAAGCTCGTTTCACATCGCGAGTGAAGAGAAACGATCGACGGCTACGAACGAAGCTCATCTTTCCGGCACCTCCACCACCAAGCCACCACTATTTGATTCCAAGAATTTTAATTTCTGGAAAGAAAGAATGGAATGCTATCTACAAGGTTGCGGTTTCGACATTTGGAACACCGTCATTAATGGAGAATCCATTCCGACGAAAGATACACCACACACCTCAAAAAGGCTTCAAAAAGCTCAATGATGAAGAGAAAAAAATCATCTCCCTAAACGGTAAGGCCTTAAATGTTTTGTATTGTTCATTTACTAATTTAGAATATGAACATATTGTAGGAATAAAGTCGGCTCATGAAGTATGGCTAAAATTAGAAGCCATCTATGGAGTATTTGCAAATGAAAGGACTCAAACAAAAGCATCTACTTCTCAAAGGGATACAATGTCATATCTAAGGAACAAGCCTCTTACAACTTCCAACTATGAAGAAGTTGAACATTGCTTTATGGGCATTGAAGAAAAAATGAGGTATGTCTTAAGCCCTCTACTTCTTATGATATTGTTATTCAAAATGATTATAGTGATTTGCAAATTGATTTTGATGATCTTCAAGATGAATTCCAAAGCTTGCTTGTTAAGTACAAAAATTTGAAAAAGGAATTCAATATTTTGAAAAATGATAAGGATAGTTTATTTACTTCCTATGAATCACTATCATGTGCTCACACCACCACTCTTGATAAGGTTAGAAACCTTGAAATAGAAAATAGTACTCTTGTTGAGAATATTGATTGCATGAAAAAGGATTTATTAAAATCCAACTTGAGTACCAATAAAATGTCCAATATTGTTGATATTCATAATTGTGATAAAGGACTTGATCATAAGCCTAATGTTGTTAATCATATGAAAAAGGATCAAGTCACTATGCATATTGGTCATTATGCTCCTAGAACTATTACTTGTTTTTATTGTGGCAAAAAGGGTCATACGGCTAATTCTTGTCGGGCTAGAAATAGCTCTAAATATTATTGGAGACCTAAAAGTCTCAAAGCTAATCCTAAAGGACCCAAACACATGAGGGTACCACAAAATAATGTGTTATTAGGTACCCGACGTAGTAATAATCGAAGAAAATTCATGCCACCAAGAAAACATCAAATGAACGTTTCATTTGATCAAAGAAGAAGAAACTATTCTCAACAAAGCCAATTTCCAAGAAGAGCGTATAATCAAAAATGGGAAGAACACAATCCTTGGAAATGGCAAAGACATCATCAACAAGATGACTTTCAAAAAGGAAGAAACCATCAACAATGGGAAGGTAACCAACCTTTGAGATGGAGTAATCAAAGAAGTCATCATCAACAAAGTGACTTCTCAATGGGAAGATATCATCAACAATGGGAAAGACACAACCCATGGAAACGGCGTAATTGGTAAACCGTATCTCCCATTTGTATATGCATTTTATTTTTAAATCTATGCATACTTTTAATTGTGTCTTAATTGCAAAATGAATCTTCAAGTATTTATTTTTAATATAGGTCTCTTATATATTCATGAGTTTCAAATTTTTTAAAAAAGAGACCTTGCATGATTTTCTAAAACTCTTGAGCATTTTATTAGACTTATGTGGCTTATTATCTCTTATGAAATCTTATAGCATAAGCTCTTTTTGATATCTCATATTACTTGCCTACACTTGAATTTTCTATGAAAATGTTGTCTAAGAATTGTGTAGGATACATATTTCATACTCATTGGCTATTACGTCATCAAGTTTCTTAAACCATCGAGGTATGTCTACTCGTATTTTTCCTTAAACTCGATTTTATGCTTATGCACATATCTTTCAAGATATTTCATTTTGAGCCCTTAAGTGCCCCTAATTGATCTTGCAAATATTTTCTTTTAAAAGGCACTACGTGTTTAGTCTCGATTTTATCATTTATATGTTTTCCCAAAACCCATATTTGTTGGATATAGTCCAAACTTATATTTTTGCAAAGTTTTAAAAATTTTGGGGTGAAAAATCGAATTTTGGAAAACTCGGAAAAAAAAATCACCTGGGACGGTCAAAGCAGGGCGACGGCCGCTTCACACATCGACCGGCCGCCCCCATACCTCGGCCGCGCCCGTGCCAATTTTTCAGTTTTAAACATTCTGTCTTGACTCTTAAAACAGACGCAGACATTTTCTCAAACCCTTATAGCGGCGATTTTTCCCCTTTATTCTACAATCTTCAATTCTTCATCATTTTTCACGATTCTTGTTGCTAATCTTCTTATTTTCACAAGAATCTTACACATATGGCACCTCCAAGAAATTCTACCGAACGAAATCCTCAAAAGAGGAGAAGGAGGCAAAGGGGTGAATCTTCTTCCAATCCACAACAAGATGATATTCTTCAAGGAGACTATCAAAATCGGGCTTACGGAAGAGGAGATTGCCGAATTAAGAGTCGGGGTTTCAAAATCGAGCATTCATTGGGACTCTAGTAAGTTATCACTCCTCTACGAGCCTCCTCTGTGAGCTAATAGATTTCGATTCTTAAATAAACTTGCGGAGGAACATTATGAGAATATTGGATTGAATGATAAGAAAATTGCGTGCACTCGTATGGTTCGTTTTCAAGCTTTTCATGATGAATTTCCAGATATTAGAGCTTATTTTGAAATTCAAGGATGGGTTTCACTTTGGGATAATCCGTGTTTGCACTATGATGACGAGCTTATAAAACTTTTCTATGCAAATATGTGGATTGTTGATGCTACAATAGATAATCCTTTGGAGCTTCACACATTTGTTAATGGTAGGCATTTTTCATGGACATTGGCGATATTTGTAATCACTTTAATGTGCCAAATGATGGAGTAGTCAATGTGGATTGCGCTCATTGGGATGATAACGTTTTCGGTGTTTCACTAGATGATGTGAAAACCTTTTTAGGAGTATATCCCAAAGTGACATACTGCAATGCCGCCAAATTATCGGATTATATCTATCATTTGCTCCTATTGTGTTTGTGGAAAGGAAGTAAAACTTCCAAGCAATCTCGAACTCTTTCTCACCTATAAGATTGTTCAAGGAGAAAGAGTAAATTATGGGGCAATTTTTGTATATTGCTTGTTGGAATCTAGAAAGCTTACCAAGAAGAAATATACCTTGGGAAATTTGATTTGCCGACTCTTATACTTATCGGGATACCCGGAAAATGAAATGAATACCAAATTCGTCACAATGATTTTGATAATGCCAACATTCTACAAATGGTAAGAATGCGACGACATTTACCACGGGTTCCTACCAAAGCCGCTTAGGGGCGTGCCGACATCAACAACAACCTCGGGATGATTTCTTTAATGACAATGAGGTTGAAAATATTGGAAGAGGTGAGTTTGACGAACAAGGAGAGATGATGTGGGAAATGAAGAGGAAAATGAAGAAGAAAATGTGGGAAATGAACAAGAAATTAGGGAGGAAGAAAATGAGGAAGGAGATGAAGACGAGTTGGATATTGAAGATCTAAATCTCAAAGAGAGAATGGCCAAAGTGGAAAGAGAAACATTTAGAGATGTGGCCTCTCTTAGAAAAGAGCTCCGGGTTGTGAAAAAGGAAAATTCTAGTTTGAAGAAGTCAATTGGCAAATTGAAGAAATTCATCAAGACCACATACCCGAAACTTGCTTCTCTTCTGGACGAAGATTGATATCCCCATCTCCTTTACTTTCTAGCATTTTCATTTAAATTGCTTTGTACTTTTATGAACTTTTGTAAAACTCATCTGTACTAATGATATTTGCTTGTTTTTCTTAAAGGGTTAAAATTGCAAGTTGATAATGACTTGTGAATGATCATGACTTTGATGGAGTATTTGATGGTAAAAATACTCTAAAGCATTGTTTGATAATTGGTATGAAGTACTTGATGGTAAAAGTGCTTCTTTTATTGCTTTGTTCATTATGCTTAGTTGGATATGTTGGGACATTTGATACATGCATTGTTGAAAGCATGACTTATTACTTGATGGATGCTTAATTGTTGGCATTTGTAATGCCTTGATCATTCTTAGCTTATCTCAATTGGGTTGAACCCTTGAGAATCTACTTTGAGCTTCTTATTTGATGAACAAATGTTGCGTATGTTGCATATGATCTTATTGAGCTTTGGAATGAGGTTGATTGTTGATATGATAATTTTTGGATTGAACCTTTTACAAGGACTATATACAACCTCTTTTATTTTTCACGCACACAAGGTGTTCGTTGTAATGTCACAATGAAACTTCCAACTTCTACATGATTCTCTTGCTTCAAAATGTCCTAAAAATCTTTTTTGAAATCATGTTTTCAACTTACTAATGAGCTTATGGATCTCTTATGGATTACTATGCTTTAATTGCTCAACGGTTATTAAACCGCCCCTTCAAGCGCTTTGATATTATTGTATGGTGTTTTCACCATCCTAACATTCTTTTTGATGATTCCAAAGGGGGAGAAAAACAGATATCGCTCATTAGCTCAAAGAAGCTAATAAAAGCTTGTCATAAAAGCTATAAGCTATGGCTAATAAAAGCCATAAGTTGTGATTTGTTCTTAGTCCAATTGTTGCTTGATGGACTTATAAAATTGATTAATGATGTTTTGTGACAGGGAGAGCTTATAAGCTCTTGAGCAAAATTGTAAAAGCTAAAGCTTCTAGCTTATGGATAATTGCTTTTACATTATTCTTGATGTGCTTGTTGATAGGGGAGCTTGTGCTTATTATTGAAAATATTTACTCCCTACTTGGTTGCTTTAATATTTTTGGAAATTTTGGTTGCTTCCTAACGGCAAATGTTTTTACCGGAAAATCCTTTCTAAAATTGCTCTCTTAGTTTGTGTAAAAATTGTTTTGGTTTGTAATCATCAAAAAGGAGATTGTTTGATACATGTTTTTATCTTAATTTTGATGATTTTATTTTGTCACCAAAACAATGCTTTTAAAGTTGTCCAAATACTCCTAAATGATTTAAAATGGTTTTAATATTTTCCTGAGTATTTCCTCAAGTTTATTTTTGATAATAATGGACAACACTTTTAATGATTTTATATCAATGGATTTTTCACTCCTAAATAAGGTTCCTAAATGTTGTCTAAATACTCTCGATTGGTTTAAAATGTTTTTACTACATTTTCGAGTATTTCTTGGGTTTTATTTTTCGACAAAAATTGGACAACATTTCTGCCTCGTGGTCGACCTGTCGCCCTATAGGGCAACCCGTGACTCAAGATGTTTTTAGAAACAGAAAATGAGACGGAAGGAAAACAAGCAGTCGACGGCCGCCGGGCCGATCGGTTCGACCGGTCGGCCGTGCCATGGCCGACCGGCACTGCAAGTGTGTTTTCGAAATAGAACACTTGATCTTTGCAAAATCCATAAGGGGACCGGTTGGGGTGATGGTCGACCGGCCGAGGTAGACGCGACTCGGCCACCCCGTGTTATTTTGCCTGTATTCTTCCAACGTCTATTTAAATGCGGCCGTCCGCCTCTATCTTTTGACAAAGAAATTTCGACCGTTTGACAAGACACTTTTCCTTAAATTGTGGGATTGATTTCTAACAGCTATATTCTTGATTTTAATTGTATTTTTCTCAGTAGATTTTCAATCCCCAAGAGGAGCCTATGCTTGATCAATCATCTCCTATAAATAGAGGAAGTTTTGGAGCAACCAATACAACAATTAAGATACAACACAACAAGATACACTTCAAGCAAACACTTGGTCTTTCATTGTTATTATTCTTGTTGTAAATTTGCCTAGCTTATCACTTTCACATCTTTGAGGTCTAGGCTATTCTTGATTACACTTCGCACTCAAATTGTAATATTCATTATTGAGTTGTAATCTTGATTTTCTGTTATCATTCAAACACAAGATATCCTTGTGAGTGTTCTTGTGGTGAGAACACACTTGAATGATCTAGGTGATAGGTGAAGAAGATTGTGGTAATCTTCTTATTGAGGTGTTGAAGAATTTGGTATTCTTCAAGGTTGAAGATTGTGGTAATCTTCACAAGGTGCCGTTGAAGGAAGATTGTGGTAATCTTCAAAGGAGATTGTGGTGATCTCCAAAGGTGTTGTTGAAGAAGAGTGTGGTGCTCTTCAAGGTGTTGTAAGTTGAATTTGTATTAATTTTGGTAATTAATAAAATTCTTTTTTCTTTTCAAATCCATCCCTGATATACTGGGGTGGTAGAGGATTAGGCCCTGGTGGGTTGAACCTCTTTAAATCGACGTGTGTTGTTTATATTCCGCACCTTTATTATTGTATTTGAGCATTCGGTTTTAAAAAGAGGGCGAAATCGAAAAGATGGAGATAATCTATTCACCCCCTCTAGATTATCGTAGCGCTTGACTTACAGGTATGACCTCGACATTTAATAACTTCATGTCAGTCGTCCCAATCTTGTAGTAACTTCTTGCCAGGTCGATCAAGGCTTTAGCCTTTTGCAAAAGTCCAAGTCCATTGTATCTCCTAGTTACTCTCTCACACCGGCCGTATCTCTTAGTTACTCTCTCAAATTTCCTACCGTATCTCCTAGTTACTCTATGTCGCCTCGGTCGTATCTATTAGTTACTCTCTGTCACCACCGATATCTCCTAGCTACTCTCTGTCCTTGTCCAAAGCTCCTAGACTTCATCGGTCGGGCGTACCATCTAGTTATTTGAACTCGGAGTCGGCTATATTTTTCGAGCGGATAGTCAGTTGGTCATAATGCCCTTTTTTAGGGTCAGAGTGTCTCCCCGTGAATCGTAGCTCACTCGGTCGTGTTCTATTTGTTAGGATCGCTCTTTATGTACTTAGATACGCCGAATCAACTAGTCCCCCCACTCTCTAGTTTGAGCGTAGATCTAAACTATGTGAGTATAGAATGCCAGTCTCCTGAGTGTACCGAATCAACTTCTCACGCGGCGAATCATTCGGTGGTATTTCTCGAACTACATCTCTAATTTCTTCATCATTTTCCAACTTACATTCGCCGCCGTGCTCGGAAGAACAAATCGCCTCTTTACCCACTTCGCCGCCATGACATTATTATTTCTCGTCGGGAAGACAAATAGTAATTACTAATTACTTCCGAAATGGCATCTCCGCCACGCCTCTAGAAAATCGAATTTTATCGAAATTGGGGAAAACGATGAAAGGGAACGGTAGAGTGATTCATTTGGGATTGGGACCGGGGACCATATTCAACTTTTTCCGCCTATCGCCGTTCGATCACGTGGTGGCATTCTCTACTTCGCGGTGGCGTGGTGCGAACCCGGCCCTACTGTCTCCTCGCGATTTTGGGTTTTCAATTTTTTACTTGAGTAATGTCATCGTGGGTTGTACGGTTAGCCAATTCGGCCCGGTACAACTTGATTGCGTATGGTGCATATCTTCTTCTCAGACAAACCATGGCCAAGATGGAGGCGCGCCGACCACTGAAGACACGAAAGACGGCGAAAAGATTGTTGTTTGGCAAGAGTTGAAATTGCCTCAATAGGATTATTGATCAACCCATTCGATCTCGTGTTGCATTATACGTTTCATCTATTATATCGGGCCGATGAGATCTTCTACTACAAAAAAAAAATATCCCATCTTCTATTTTACAACATAAATGGATAATTGACACGTGTATAATAGGAAAAATATAAAATTATAAAAAATGAAATTTAATTTAATGGTTCATTAAATCACATGCAAGGAAAAATTAGTAAAACTTTTCTCGATTATTCTTCAATGGAATCTTCTGCTCCAAAATGTGTTTCATCTTCTATTTTACCGAATGATTGACACGTGTATTATAAAAACTATCATATTAATTTTGAATCATAATTCAAGCAGAAACTAATTAATATGGTAGCTTTAGTACACGAGTCAATCATCCGTGCGGTGGAATAGAAGATGAAACACATATTTGGAAATGTAAGACCCCATCCTACCTTTCAAAGCGATTGAATCTTTTGTTCTGAAATGATGTTTCATCTCCTATTTCACCACACGATAATTGATCGTGTATAAAAACTACCATTTATTATAAATCTACAATTAAGGCTTTTTATAATTTAAAAATAATATGGAACTTTTGTACACATAGCTAATCTTATGTCGATTTTAAAAAACAATGTTATAAAAATTGAGGGGTATTCTTATTTGTAATTGTCGTTTGAAGGCACAAAGTGCAAAAGACCAGCCTTGTTTGTTTATGTTTCCAATGGCCTCTTTCCAGCTTCCAACTATAAATAAAAGTGGAATCGTGTTTGTTCAATAAAATTTCCAATGGAAATCATCATTTTCATTTTCTATTTTTTACATAAAACAACATCTCAAACCTATAATTTCTGTCTCAAACATATACACTACCCTACATCACTCATCATTATTTATCAATCACTATTCTCATATTTTAACCCAATTATATATGTGGACCCACCATTATCAATTTTATCTACTTAGAATATTACTATTTTTAAATTATAACCATCTAATGGGACCCACCAACTATAATCTTACAAATATAATATTATATATTCAAATTAAAATATTGAAATGGACCCACCACTACTAACTTTTCAATTATTATATACATAAAATAATATTTCAAAACTACTCAAACCAAACACAATCTCATTTCCAACCCTACATAAAACTCATTTCGATTCATTCATCCAAACACAATCCCAATTTCCACATGAAAACCAATAAATTCTCAAAATTCTATTTTCAACTCAGAAACCTGAAATGACCATGAAAACATAAACAAAGAGAGCCCCTAATTTCTGGTCTTGCATTATTAATATGAGTGAGAAAAATAATTTATTGAGTAAATGAGGCAATTTCCTAATATCTTATTGCATGGATTTTAGAAGAAAATACTTGATAAAATACTAATACTTGTAAAGTCCAAATCATACTTTACATCCCGGAAGTCAATCGCTACATTTGGTTATATAAACAAATTGTTTGGTTACGATAAAATAAAATGTTTATAACTCAATTCTTTTGAAAAAGGAAATGAAATCTCAACTTGTTATAGCTTGTTTGTTCACTTTTCAAATGATTTTTTTAATTTATAACTCCATTTTTCAATAGTTGTTTGATGGTTAATTTAAAATAAATATTTGAATACTTCGCGTCTTGCTGTCTTCAAATCCATTCTAGATAAACTAGAATTGAAGACTTGTTGAAAAATAACTAAATAAAAAGTCTATTTTCTAAATGGACTTTTGCCCCCAAACATTCACTTAATATATGTTAAAGAGAGATTTGTTTAAGAGTTTCTATCAAGTTATGGACGCTAAAATGTCCGTTCTTAAGATGTTTCCACCATATTTAGTTTCGATTAAATTTTTAATGTAAGAAAGTATATAAGGGGAAAAATTGTGATAGGCAAAAGTCAAGAAATAAAAAGAAAAGTAAATACAAAACTTAACCATAATTGAAAAATAGGAACAAAAATCTGAAATAAACAAGAACTGGCAAGCATTTGCTTTACTGCCTCCAAACAAAAAATAAAATTACACGTGTCAAACTTTGAGCGGCTTCGGCTAAATACCCCGTCGGCTAGCGTCGACTTGAGCCAGTCCCAAGACTCAAACAAACTAAAATTGACTGTTATGTTCTCTTCAATCCCCAAAGAAGCAAAAGCTCAGGGCGATTGGATATACTTTCATTTTGAAAATTTTCATTTCTTGAGAGAATAGTGGTAAAAAATATTTTAGAAGAAAAAAGATGAATTTTGAGATTGTGATTGGATGTGAGATGGAAAAGTAATGATGAAAGTTGATTTGATTTAAGAATAGAAAATAATGATTGGTAGTTAAAATGTGTGAAATGAATGAATAGTGAAATTTGTGGGAGAATGTGTAATAATGATTAGTTTTTGTGAAAAAACGTGTAGATGTGATTGGTGATAGAAAAAATAAGAAAAAGTGAAAGTGAGAGAATAAGATATTTTAAAAAAATTTTCATAAACAATCACACGTTTGGTGTAAAAAATTTCAATGCGAACGAAAATGAATTTTGTTTCTTATCAATCGCGGCCTTGATCTGCACGCTGCACCTAATTAATCATCAATGGCGATCCCCGCGTGGCTGTTCTTCTCCTTTTGGGCAATTATCAGCCTCACATTCTTAAAACTCGGATTCAACGCTCTAGATAGAACCGATCTATCCACCTCAGTCCCCCCTGCAGTTCTCTTTCTGTTAAAACACGCTTTCGCCATCTCCGTCTGCCATTCTTCCCACTACGCTCTCGTGTTCCGCCCAAATCTCAAAATCGACCTAGTGAGACACCTTTTCTGGGTGGGTAACGCACTTAACCCGCTCGTGCTTTTCGGGTCATCAGTCAAAAACAAATGGTACTACATCTACTGCGCTCTAATCAATCTCGCCGCCATTGTTAAGGAACGTAAAGTAACCACCGTGCCGGAAGACCACATCGGCCTTCAAATCGATTTCGTACTGAAATTATCGATGTATTTCATCGACACCGAGAATAAATTACTCGCGACTCTGGTGATGGTGATTTCTATTTACACCTCCGCCGTTTGGGCGGCGATATACGACGACGAGGAGCTTTTCGAAGCTGCCCGGCGATTGGAGAACCCGTTGCGGGGGAATGGGAAAACAGTAGACGACACTGTTGCCGTATTGTGCTTTATTTTCCTGGAGAAGGAAGATTCGACGGTGTTTAAGAAGATGATTTATAGGAGAAGGAAATTGATTCAATTTGGGGTTGGGATGGTGGGGACCATTTTTTTCCAGAATTTTTTCCGGCTAACGTCGTTCGATCACGTGGTGGCGTTTCTATACCTGGCGGTGGCGTGGCTGGGGAATCTGGCGCTGCTCCGCCCTAGTGGCGGCGATTTTGGGGTTTTTAATTTTTTACTGGGAAATGTGATTGTGGGGTGTACGGTGAGCCAGTTTGGGCTTAGGGGTACTACTTGGATTGCTTTTGGTACATCTGTGTTGCTTTACGGTTTGCGGCTCAAGCTCGAGACGGTGTCGTTGGTGGACAGAAGGGAGGATGAATCACAAGTTGTGGTATGACTTTAATTTCATTGAAAGTGATTTATTATAGGAAAAATAAAAAGTAGTCGAGAATATGAAGTTGATAGTGTTTAGAAATAAAAATAAATTAAAATGTATTTTTAGGTGTAAGTTGTAAAAGTGAATTTTTTTCTTGAATTCTGATTAGGGATAATTACATATATTTAGGTTAATTAAAAAAAAATCTAGAGACATTTAAAATTCACAAAAAGATCTCTGAAATTTGATTATATTTTAAATTTTAGGAAGTAATTGTAATATTTTTGTAAATATAAGGAGGTTTGAAATATTTTGCTTATGAAGAGAAAAATGTAGAAAATCAAATCTTAAGGAAATCAAATCTTAAGGTTCTTTTGTAATTTTTAGAAACCTCAAAGTTTTTTTTCTTTAATTAGCCCAGGTCCTCGTAACCTCGCGAGACTCCGCCTAGGGCCCTAGATGATGGGCCTCAACCGGCCGCCGACTAGTCTTTTGACGCTTTTTAAACTATTAATTATCCCTTCAAAATAATTTATGTAGATTTATGTAGAATGAGAAGTGAACACTCAAAACTATTTTTCCATCTAAAAAGTTTGGCAATCACTTTTTTAATGTTTGCAAACCATCCCATATTCTTTTAGCTTCAGATTGTCGGATGGGATTGGTCTTAGCAGACAAATTGAGCTTAGATTTATTTTTTTAAGTTACATCATTTGATTTTTCACGTATATAACATTTGATGTTTATCTTTCTTGTCAGGTTTTCCGCCAAGTTGATGATATATTAATTCGTTGATATTGATGGAAAAGACGAACTCTCCGACCCATTCAATGGTTCGACCCATTCAATAGAACACTTAATTCACGCAATGTTGTCATACAAAGTTAAAGAAAATTCACATCATTATCAGTAATATTAAATAACAGTCTCATTTTTGGTTATATAACTTATTTCTCCTTCCTGAATCTTGAACAAGAAACAGAAATGGAGATTGCAGCATGGATTTTCTTCTCGTTCTGTGCTATTACCGGCGTCGCATTCTTGAAACTCGGTTTCAACGCTTTAGATAAAACGGACTCGGTTTCTCCCACAATTATTATGTCTCTGTTTAAGCATTCTTTAGCTATCTCCATCATTCATTCTTCCAATTATGCCCTCATATTTCGTCGGCTGTCGCCAATACCCGTTTACAAATACTGTAGCATGGTGCTGCTAGCAGTTTTTGTTCTTCTATTTTACCGCACGGCTGGTGAACCGTTCGCCTGGAATTCGTTGTTCTACTATCTGATCCATTTCTTTGTTCTGTTATGTCATCCCGTATTGAACAATTTCTTCCACAAATATTACATGTTTGTCGTTATGGCATTTCTCGTACCTCTGTTCTACAGCACGGGTAACGAATCGTTTGGTTGGTATTTCGCCATCTGCGCCTGTATTAATATCTCGGTTGTTTTTCCAGAACCTAATTTGTTTTCCTTATTCGATGACAAAATCGGCCTCGCCATGTTCTTCACCGTCGAGTCGTCACTGTTCTTAGCTGGTGGCAAGATAAAGTTATTCCCCATCTTAATGCTGCTCATTTCATTTTTCACTTCTGCCTCCTGGGCAGCAATCTCAGGGAACGTCGAAAACATGGAAACAACTATAATTGGAAAGAAAAAGAAGGTTAATAAGTTTATTGAATTTGGAGTTGGGATGACGGGCGCTGTTCTTTTCCAGAATTTCTTCAGATTAACGGCGTTTGATCACGTGGTGGCGTTCCTCTACTTCGCGGTGGCCTGGCTCGCTAACCTTGCCCTGCTCCGTGCTTCGTTCGACTTTGGAATTTTCAATTTTCTACTGAGTAATGTAATCGTGGGGTGCACGGTGGGTCGATTTGGATTTGGTGGTGCGACGTGGCTTGCGTATGGCGTGTCTCTTGTCCTCTACGGTTTGCGCCTCAAGCTAGAGTGTGTGTCCTTGGTAAGAAGAGGGGATGAACATGTTATTGGTTTTGATAAATGGAAGAAAGAATGAAAAAGATTATTGTTATAAACTTCCCAACAAGTCCCTTAAATATATTGAGTTGTGTTGAGAAAAGAAATCTGATTGTATGGTTGTTTGTATATCAGATTCAGGTAAATGTCTAATGTTACTATGTTAGTAAGGAACATGTGCGTTTGTATGTTAATGTAAATTCATAAACCACTAGTATTCTCAAAGCTATATGTGAAGTGAACTGTTATACTTTTACATTTGATGTCTTTTTAGTGCGAGTCCATTTGATTTAGATAATTATACAATGCACACATCCAAAATTGCGTTGGAAATGAATTTTGAGAAGTTATATTAGTTTTGGTGTGAAAAATAATAATATGATTGGTTTGTTGTTTGGAAATTAAAATGTGTTTGATTATAGTTTTTAAAATATATCTTTCACATAGATTTGTGTGATTATAGTGAAAAATTATTTGGTCGTAGTTTTCCAAGTTGGAAATTGATTTCCACCAAGAACCTTCTCTAAACAAACACAAACCAAATTTCTAGAATAGTTGAAAAATAGAACATGAATGGTGAAAACACATCCATTTTTTCTTTTTTTGTGTTTTCATTGATGTTTTATATTTTTACTATTTCCACTGAGATTCTTAGATTATTTGATTTTTGTGTGAAAAATGAGAATATATTTGGTTGAAATTCAAATATTGAGAATATATATGGGTTTAAAAATGAGATGATGTTGGTATTGATAGAATAATTTTAATAATGACTTTTATCCACGAAAGTGTGCAATAGAAGTAAAAATATGTTTGAACCCGAAATGGTTTCCAAAATATATTTTTCACGTATTTATTGAGTTGTATTAATTGGAAAGGTGGGGGAGATGGTCTGGAAGAGCTAGAGATTGAATGATACTATAGGAGAATAGGTTTCTAATAGGTTTGAAAATTGTGGGAATAAATGCATAATGAAATTTTTTTCTTTAGAGAGAATGTAGATTTCGAAATGGGTTATTTTACATGGAAATACATCAAACAAATATATTCCAAATCTTTAAACAGTATAATCTTTGAAAATATAAATTTAAAAATGTGAACATACCAGCCTTAAAGTTTTAGCTTATGTTTTTGGTGTAAGCTGCTGTGTTTCTTTAATTGTATGATTCTTTTTTAAATAAATCTTCCAATTTTTTCCCCTAAATCTAGGGGTGAAATAGGCCGAGCCAGCTGCGTCGGACGGCCTTGCGGCTGATTCACGCGTTTTTCTGCCTAAGCCTGGCCTCATTAAATATAATAGACCTTTTTCAAATTTCAAGCCTGGCATGTTTAAAGGCATAGACTCCCGAGCTATTAAAAGCCTGTTAAAAGCCTACTAACCATATTTTTTTATTTTAAATATATATTTTATCTATTATAATAATTAAATAGTTATATAAAAGAAAATATTAATAAACAATATAATATATTATATTTTTTATACTTATAAGCCATAAATAAATTTACTTATTGCGCTGAAAGACTATTTTAAAAGTCTTCAGGTCTGACCTATTTACCTAAATAGGCTTACAAGAAGGTCCCCGACTTGGCCTATTTATGAAATAGGTCAGCGCAGCCGACCCAAAGAGCCGCTGAGTAGGGGCCTTTATTTCCACCCCTACCTAAATCTAATGATTTGGTGCAGAGTGTTATCTCGTTTCATTGGGTCCAAGCCCAGTAAGCTGGAAAATGGTCCAAGTATTGGATGATGGGCTCCAATCCATCCTATTCCACAATTCTCAAAACAACATACATAATATCACAAGCCCAATGATCAGTTAATCCAAATTAACATGGGCTAGATATATTTTATAATAGAATGGGGGTGAAATTGCAAGGAAACCGGAACAATCGTAATATATATTGTTGTTGTTGTTTTCATTTTTTTAATTTTTGAGCAAACAATCGTGATGTTGCTGGTTTTGTATGTTGTCACATCAGAGAGTCCATGCCCAATCACGAAATATACATCAAGAAAATATACCAGCAACAAAATCCTTAAAAAATTGACTATTAAAAAAATGTTGCCAGGACTTGTGAAATATTTAACAAGTCCTCGACTCAGATTTTCATCTATTTTAATAGAAAGAAATATAGGGAAAATTACAAAAACACCCAGGTAATTTACTCTAATTACAAAAAAAAAATTCCAGTTAACTTTCCTCCGTATAGTATTACAAACACCACTACAAGAAAAGTCCAGTTAAGTTAACCTACATATAGTATTAAGATAATTGCAAAGTGTTGGTAAATACCGACAACATTTATGTAGGTAAATTTAAAAACTGTCGGTGATCTGTCGGTAATTTGTCGATATAATTTGGGAAAAAATAATATTTTTTATTGTGTAAGATTCAGAGAATCGTGAAATTTAGTAACAAAACATTTCACAAGAAATTATGTTGGCAAACTGAAACTTTTTTGTAGTGCACCACCACCTTGAAATTTATATTTACCTAATAAATACCCTCTCTTGAGTCCCGTGAAAATGATTTATAAAAGAGAAACAAATATCAATATTTACAAGTTTGAAGATAACTGAGATTTTTCTTCTATTTAGGCTAAACCTTAGAGGTGTTTTTGTAATTATCCTAAAACTATAGTCTGTACTCCATAGATCCAAATTCCCTCATGGCACTCCAAATTAAGAGCCATTATTTTGCTATTTTGATTTTGTAATTAAGAGCACACAAACCCCACATGGTTCTTTGAGGTACCCGCCCCGCCCCATATATGTTTTTTTAATGTATTTAATATATATTTTGCATATATATAATATATATTATAATATAAATTTTTATTTTTTAATATTATATCTAATATTTATAAATTGAAACTAATAATTTTTGTAAAGAATATATTATAAATAGATTAAAAATAAATATTTTATTCCTTTTTTTCTATTTAAATTTATTTAATGTGGGGCAGAATGAGTCGACCCGTCCTGTCCCGTTCTAAGGACGGGATGGGCCTTGTTATCAAGATACTCGACCCGACCTATTGTGATCCGTACGTAGAATTTAGGAAGAGACTTGCAATATAACACGCAAATTTCCGCCAAGGATCAGGCTCACTTGGTCCACAATTATTGGGGCAATTAATTAACATAGCCGATTTTGATGACGCCAACTTGGCAGAGACCAATTAACCGTGGCAAGGATTAGTCTTAAATTCCAGTTCTAGAGTGAGAATCCTGTCGAGAAAACCCCCTTAATTTCAACAAGCACAATTTACAGACGCCAAGATTAGTACATAAATTTTGACTGAAAATGATTCGGCATTGACGTGGCAGCCATTTTTAAGATCAAATGCTGATTTGGTTTGGATTTAAGTATAGTTCAAATCGCACATGCTTACATGACAAACTGGAATTTCTCCGACGACTCCCAAATCCCAGACCACGTGCGGTGTTGGATTTATAAAAGCATCTTTCTACCAATTAAGTTGTCGTCATCGAAGTTAAAAAAATGTACCACGTTGACTTGTGTTGAGATTCAAAGAGAAGAATTGAAAATGAGCTGAATGATTTCATTGATTCAAAAGTTAATGATTACAAGTGTGAGCATCTCTATTTATAGCTGGAAACTTAACTGGGAATGTAACAGAATTTGTAACAGAAAATAACTAACTTTGAACAGTAACAAAACTAACTAACTAACTGCTACAACCAATTCTAACAAACTCTAACAGTATACTTAATACGCCCCTATGCAAGCTGAGCCCTGGGTGACAAACATAGACACAATAACTTGCTGAGTTTCTCAAATCGAGCAGGAGACATAGGCTTGGTAAGGATATCAGCAGGCTGATCCTCGGATGGAACAAATTGGACTGCAACTTCTTTGTTATGAACCTTTTCGCGAATAAAGTGGACATCGATCTCAATATGCTTCGTACGTGAGTGAAATGCGGGATTGCTGGCTAGAGTAATGGCTCCAGCATTATCACACCAAAGGACTGAAGGACCATGAAGAGAGATACCCAACTCCTGAAGCAGGGAACGGATCCAAACAAGTTCAGTAGTAGCCAAAGCCAAAGAACGGTACTCTGACTCAAGAGTCTTCTAGCAACAACATGTTGCTTTTTGGAACTCAAGTGATCATTACCCCCAAGAAAATGCAATATCCACTAGTAGAACGACGGTCATCGATGCAACTCGCCCAGTCGACGTCTGCAAATCCTTCTAGAGCCAGTCGAGTAAGAGGTTGGAAAAGAAGGCCAATATGTTTAGTACCATGGAGAAACCTGAGTAATCTTTTACAAGCCTTCCAGTGATTGATAGTAGGAGAGTGTAAAAATTGACTAAGCTTGTTCACAAAAATGATATATCGTGTCTAGTCATAGTCAAATATTGTAGTGCACCAATCACACTACGAAAAAGAGATGGATTATCAAAAGTCGCGTTGTCATGAAGAGATAGCTTGATACTAGGACAACAAGGAGTGGGACAGGGTTTACAGGTAGCCATTGAAGTTTTAGCAAGAAGATCTGAAATGTACTTTGTTTGATTGAGAATAATACCATTGTGCACACGATGAGCCTCCAAACCAAGAAAGTAACTGACATCTCCCAAATTCTTCAAAGAAAACTGAGCATCAAGTGTAGCAATGACCTGAACAATTTCAGCATGATTGTCACCCGTGATGAGAATGTCATCCACGTAGACAAGTATCATCAAAATTTGACCATTAGTCTATTTATGGAAGAGAGATGAATCGGGATAATCGAGCCTTTAAAACCCAAAGACAAAGAGAAAATTCTTGAGAGTGTCATACCAAGCCTTTGGAGCTTGTTTTAAGCCGTATAGAGATTTAATTAACCTGCAAACATGTGTAGGCCTCTGAGAATCAACATACCCTTCAGGTTGGGCCATAAAAACAACTTCTTTCAAATCTCCTTTCAAAAATGCATTGTTAACATCAACTTGATGTATTTTCCAACCCCTAGTGACAGCCAAACTGAACATGATTCGAATGGTAAGTGGCTTAACAACTGGACTAAATGTGTCAAAGAAATCAATGCCAGCATTTTGTTGGAACCCACGAGCTACCATCTTGCTTTCAACCTCTCAATGTGCCATCCGGTTTGAATTTAGTTCGAAAAATCCATTTATTGGTGATCAAATTCATCTTTGCTCGAATATGGAACCAACTCCCAGGTGTTATTACTCATTAAGGCATTGTATTCATCATCCATAGCACTCTTCCATTGAGGTGAAGATAGAGCTTGTTGTGTGGTGGTAGGTTCAGAGAAAGAGGATGTAGCAGAGGAAGCAATGTAAGCTTTTGGTTTAAAAATTCCATTTTTGGAACGAGTGACCATGGAGTGAAGTGGGGAAGCCTGTACAGGGGCAGGTGGAGCGGAGTAAAAGAAGAGGAGGATTAGAGGAGGGTGAGGAATGAGATGAAGGGAAAGAGGATGAGGGCTGAGGAGACATTTGTGAGTGAGAAGAAGATGATGTAGGCGAGGAGGAGGAGGTGGAAGAATAGGTAAAAATGAAGAATTAAAAGATGAGACTGAAGGCTGAGAAATATGAAGGAATAAGTCGAGTAAGGAAAATCAAATTCATTGAAGGCCACAGTCCGGGCTATATAGATGCGGCCTGAGGGATGCAAACACTTATATCCTTGTGTTCTCAGCTATATCCAATGAAGAGGCACTTGGATGTTCTAAATTGGAGTTTGGATGTGTTATAGGGTCTCAAGTAGGGGTAGCAGGCACATCCAAAAGTCTTGAAGAAATTGTAATCAGGGAGTTTATGAAAAAGTTTTTGATATGGGGACAAGAAATGAAGTACAGAGGATGGTAGCCTATTTATTAGAAAAGTGGCAGTGGAGAAAGCATGCCACCAGAATTTAGGAGGAGTTTAGCCTGAGCAAGAAGAGTGAGGCCATTTTCAACAATGTGTTGATGCTTTCTTTCCGCTCTTCCATTTTGTTGGTGTGTATATGGACAAGGATGACGAAAAAGAATGCCAAGAGATCAAGCAATGATTTTAAAGGCCTATATTCTCCCCCTCGATTGTAGGCACTTAATGGATGATTGAAACGGTTTCTACCATTGCTTTAAAATTGAGAAAGACATTTTGAACTTGAGCTTTAGTATGTAAGGGATAAATCCATGTAAAACGAGTAAAATCATCAATAAAATGGACATAATATTTGTAACCATCGGAGGAACATTGAGAGGCGGGGCCCAAACATCAGTGTGAACTAGTTGAAAAGGTTGAGAAGTATGAGTGTTAATTATGGAAAAGACATACTATGTTGTTTTCCAAATTTACAAGCTTCACGAAAAGGAACATGGGTGATTCTTTGGTAATTTCAATGAGTTTATTACATGAGAAAAGGAATTATTACGGGGATGGCCTGCCTTTGGTGCCACGAAGAGCGACATCTGAATTTTTACAAACAGATGTGGTATGCGAAGGAAGGTGGCACAAAGAGCAAACTTTGAGTATGTGTGAGAGGAGGTTGATGAAGTAGCGATTTGGATGAGAGAGGGCTGAAATCAATTTGGTACATGCCATCCTTAAGCCCCTTCAACAGACTTGATGTGAACTCGGTCCTTGATAAGACAAAAGGATTCATGAAATTCAATGAAAACCTTGTTATCTTTAATGAATTGAGATATGCTAAGAAGATTTTTTGTGATATCAGGAACAAATAAGACATTATGAAGAGTAAGAGGTTTGAAAGGATTAAAGCTAGAAAAAGTAGGGAACCAATGTGTGAAATAGAATTCTAGAGCCATTACCAACAACAAGTTCATCCTTACCATCATATGGAGATTGCATGACCAAATTTCCCAAATGAGTAGTAACATGGTGAGTAGCACCACCGTCCATGTACCAATCATTATTAGTGGACAAAATGTGAGAACCAGTGCATGTGAGAAAAGTCAAGAAGGTTTGGAGGCTTCAGCAGTGTGCCGAGTAGTAGAGGTGTTGGATTGCCGATATGGAGATACCACAAAATTAGCCTGAGGATGCATAAAACCAGGTGGAGCAGAGGAAAGTGAAGTATCCAGTCCAGTGAAATTTGGATCATATCTCTTGAAACATTTAGCAGCAATATGGTTGTGTTTACCACAAATCTTTTACCACAAATCTGGCAGATGAGTTTAGAGTTTCTCCCTGAAGAACCTTCCTCCGCCTCGATTTCTCCTTGAAAACCACCTCTAGGAGGTCGAAAATTGTTGAAAGGCCATTTTGAAGTCATATGTACAAAGCAGTGCAGGAAGAATTACCAAAGCAACATGAAAGGCATGGGATTATTGGGCAAGGATTGGTGTTGTTCTTTGAAGTCGAGATTCATGAGTCCGAAGTGTAAACCGAACCTCGATATGCTCACACTACCAATTTGAGATGTAAGATGTACTACCACGTTCATACTCGGAGATAAACCATTTAAGATGTCCAAAACTAACTCATCATCCTCGAAATTTCATGACCACCATACGAATTTGATCTACAATGTTACTCATCTAAAGAACATAATCTTCAATAGAGGAATCACCTTTCTTAGTATCATGGAGCAACTTTTTAAGATGTAACAAATCGGTCATAGAATACAAATGATGAACAACGAAATAATACTTCAAATACACTCCACAAATCACCAAGCAGAATACAAATGATGAACATAACCAAGCATAGATTCGAGATAGAGCCGAGTAGCCAATCAACAAAAACTGATCCTTCCTTTTCCAATCGAAATGCAGGATTAAGAATTTGACGAGTACCGATGAAGATGCATCCAAAAATTGTGCGGGAGCAAAGAATCGTACTCAAAGAAAAAAATCCTCGAATCCATGGGCGATCAGTGGATAGAACTTGAATTCGCCAGAAATGATAGTTAGTCCGATCCAAACGGATTTGTAAAGTTGGAAAAGTAGGGAGAGATGTAGGAGACATTGAAGAACACCAGAGATGCAATTGAAGAAGATGATCACCAGCAGCCAAAAAAGAACCGCTCATGATACCATGTTGAGATTCAAAGAGAAGAATTGAAAATGAGCTGAATGATTTCATTGATTCAAAAGTTAATGATTACAAGTGTGAGCATCTCTATTTATAGCTGGAAACTTAACTGGGAATGTAACAGAATTTGTAACAGAAAATAACTAACTTTGAACAGTAACAAAACTAACTAACTAACTGCTACAACCAATTCTAACAAACTCTAACAGTATACTTAATAACTTGGTTGACTACAAAGTAATAATATAGGTCAAATGTTTTTAATGTATATTTGGATTCGTTTATATATGTGGGTTAGAGGATGGTACTGTTAAATGGTATCGGTAACCAGTTTCAAAAATGGTATTGGTAATCAAGCATGAAATATACTAATCCTAGTACAAGCTTCTGTTAGGGTTAATCTAGGATATGTCTAATAACCATTAATAAATTAATTAAAGTTTCTTTTCCGAAATATATTAGGGTCCAAATGGTAATTAAGTGGACCATACATTTCTCTTATGTAGGGATGTAAAAGAATCAAATATTATTTATTCGATTCGCGATTCGAATTCGAATATCAAGATTCAAATTCGACAAATTCGAATAAGAATTCGAATAAAAATATATTTTTTTCATTCGTATTATTTTCGAAATTCAATTCCACAATATTCGATTCGAATATCGAAATCAAATATTCGAATAATATATATTTATATTATATATTACTAATAAATACATATTATATATATATTGCTATTGATATTATATATATATATATATATATGTTTATGTATTTCATAATTTCTATGTTAATTTTATAATTACCAATCAAGACTTATTTGATAAGTTTTTTATTATTCAGATTTTAATTTATATTTTAAATTAATTATAATTTTAAAAAAACTATATAAAATAATTAAAAAAAATTCGTATACGAATATTGGAATCGAATCAAATATATTCGAATATATTGGTCTAAACGAATACGAATTAATATATTTTTAATTCGAATAATAAATGAATACGAATACGAATATTCGAATATTAGTCGAATTCGAATCGAATCTCGTGAATATTTGATTCGATTCTTTTACAACCCTACTCTTATGAATGTAATTCTTTCTTTAGTTTTATTGTAAATTTAATTTCATTTATGAGATTGTGTAATTTGTTATTTTGTTGCAATAAAGATCATGTCTTTACTCAATACTAGAGTTGTCAATTCTAGTTCTACCCGGCGGGATCAAGATAACCAAATTGGCGATATTTTATCGGACAAATGAATATCCCAAGCTCGAAAAAAATCGGGCCTTAAAAGCCCAGCCCGACACGCCCAAAAAATCGGGCTATCAAGGTTGTCCTTGTGCATTCGGTATATTTTTCATTGGTTGAAGCGAGGATCGGTTCCAAAATCACCGATCATCATTTGTCCCAACGACTTGATATTTGTCGGCTCGACAACTTTACTCAATAATCGATGATTAGTATTTATCCCAAAGTTATAATTATGTTATATTCGTGTGACTTGATATGACTTCCTTGAAGATCTTTACTCTACACCGATGACTAGTACCTATCCCAAAGTTGTAATTACGGTATATTTGGGTGACTTGGTACGACTCTTCAAGGGCTGCCCCATTGACTTGTGAATGCTCCATCATTAACGCCCCCTCACTTGTGATAATGTCATACTCCTCCATGATCCATCATTCACACCCCATTCACTTGTCACCCACCATGCTCCATCATTAGTGCTCCTTTTATTTGTGAGTTATTCGTCAATTCGTTAACATTAGACTGTCACAAAACAGGCCAAAGCGGGCCGGCCCCCAACCCGCCACAACCCGTCACTCGGGAGATGGGGTAAGGCTGCCCGCCATTTTGGCAGCCAAGAAAACTCAACCCAACCCAACTCGCATTGAATCGCGGGTTGGCGGGCGCCTCTCATAAATTTTAAAATAAAATCATTGAGAAATTTTGATTTATTCTTTAGTAATTAATGGTTTATATATATATATATATATATATATATATATATGTTAAAGGATCAATCAATATATTTTTCATTATCTCATTTGTTTTCTTATAATTTGGATATTCTTATGTTAACGAAACTATGGTCATGTATGGTTGTATTTCCAACCCCCTTTTTCCACTTTCCAACTATTCCAGGAAAATGAGTTTATGTTTGTTTCAAAAGTTTTTCGGTAAAATGAAGTCATTTCCATTTTTCACTTTTTTTGGAAAATATTCTTTTGAAAACACAACCAAACAATTTTTCATTCCAATTACGCAAACCTGGTAAAAATACACTACAATCACGCAAACCTATGTCAAAAATAAATTTGAAAAACTATAACCAAACATATTCTCATTTCAAACAGAAATTGGACAACAAACCAAACATATTATCAATTCTCACACGAAAATCAATAAAATTTGAAAATTCATTTTCCAACACTAAACCTGGAAATTGGACTTGGAAACACATCCATACATCCTATGTAAGTTAGTTTGCTTAAAAAATTATAGTTTGGTTATACTTATTATATTTGAGTAAAAGATACAAAAAGAAAAGAACATATGCTACAATAAAACAAATAAAAAAAACCATTCATTGCAAAGTATATATTGGTTGGTTGGTGAGTTAGTTAAATTGAGTTTGAGTTCAAGAATTTTAAGATAACAATTTGAAATGATTGCAAAATCAAATAGATTTAATATTTATATTTAAAAAATTTTAAATAAGCATGGCCCATGGGTTGGCCCGCCTTAACCCGCGCCCGCCGGGCCAACCCATTTAGGCCCGCTTCTTAGTGGTGTGGGCGGGTGGCGACTGACTTAGCCCGTTTTGATAACTCTAGTTAACATGCTCTACCATACTCTAGTACAACTCACACTTGAAGACACCCAATACGAGTGGGGAGAGAGCTAATAAGAGGAATAGCTCACTAGACTTATAAGCTAGCTAGACTCTCTACCTCTAATTAATCAACGATGAAACAACTCACAAGTGACATATTTCACCAAGTGTATTATAACATTATTAGTGTTCTATAAAGTTTTAAAAAATTATATTCTAATTTATAATTGTATTTATCTCGGGTCCCCATTGTAAATTAGGATCCGTCCTAGGGAGATTGGTGCTGCTTCTGGTTTTCTTTCAACTATTAAATAAGCATTTTTACAATTTTTTCACCAAATATCTTAACTTCGATTCTATTCAAACACTATCAACTACTATTACTTCTACTACTGTAAATCATTTCTATATTAGAGGTCTCTGGACTGAAACAAATTGAGCTTGCCTCTTTTTTCTTTTGTAAAACTACTTTGTCATTTATTTTGGTCCATGTGCTTTAGTATAATTGCAGCTTTTCAAATGGGAAAATGGGCCGTGCTTGATAATCAATTTAGCAGGTTTGACATTAAGAAGAAAAAAAAAGAAATTAAAATAACTTCAAAATAGAGTTTTGTGGGGCCGCATGATAGTAAACTAGATCCTTACTATGAGTGGTTTCATGGTGTAAATAAATATTTCATTCAATCAAGAAATTGTTGGAGAAGCAAATTTACTTATTGTACAGTCACTACAATTATTGATCTTCATTAAATCAATGCTAATTAGTAATTAGAGATCGAAATAGTTTCTATTTCTGTCTCTTTGTGAATTAGTCATATCAGAAACCTCATGTTTCTTTCTATACTGTCAGTCATGTTTGATCCTTGTCCTCTAAACAGCATTGGGGCCAGTTATTTTTGTGTGTGGCTCATCTACATGGTCATCTCTGGAGGGCTTTGTTTGTGGGCCAATATCTTCATGGTCAACTTTTGAGTCAACTGTTGTAGGAATTGTTGCCGATTTCTGCTGGATTAGTTCTATTTCTTTTCTGGTCCTTGCTCTTACCCCAAATTACCAAGTACAGCCCAATAACAATAACTGAAGCTCCAACTATCCTGCAATGTTTTGAGCCAATTTTTAATTAGTGTATGGATTAAATACAAATGTTAATATTATGAAAAATATATAGGATGTAAAGTGTTTTTTATTATAATTATTTTTTTCTACCAAATTAAGTACTTACTTTCCAGCGGTCATTTGTTCGGCAAAAATGAAAGAACTTAGAATTGCGACGATGACCATGCTCAATGGGTTAAATGCAGTCACAAAAACAGGTCCTTTTTCCTTCATTATCACTCCTGATAAATAATATGTTATTCCTGAAGATATCACTCCCTGCACCAATAACATTATTATCATCAGTAAAATTAAAGATTAATATTAATTACTTCAAAATAAAACTTCATTTCTATGGTTAAGTTTTTCTATTCCACTTTGTATTTCATTATATTAAACTAATGACACGTTTCTGTACATATTTATTTTAGAAACATGTTATTCATCCAATACAAATTGTAATCTGGATTATGTTGTTATATATATATGTAGGGAAAATAAGATTTTTAGTCGCGTAAGTTGGACCTTCGGAGAATTGGTCATACTCTAAATTGTCGCATTACATTTTTTTTTAGTCCTTTAACTTTCACATTTCTAGTTATTCATCCTTTAACTTAACAATTTTATTTTTGGTCCTAAAACTTAACACATTTTAAAATTTGGTCCTACAACTTAATATATTTTAGAAATTTAGTCCTATAACTTAGCAAAATGATTAAATTTAACTATTTTATAGGACCAAATATAAAATAATTAAATTTCAATGTTTGGAAACTAATTAAATTATAAAAACAATTAAAATTAAATTAATTTGATTAATAAAAAGTTTAAATAAATAGAAATTTCTAAAATAATTAATGAATTCTAGGAAAATTAAAATAATTACATCAAATTAGTAACTTAAGAATAATTTGTCATATTTATGCAATTAACCTTTGGTGAGGATAATTATCTCCAAGAAATGTAACTGTAGACTAGTGTACAAGATGCATTTAATTCAGAAGGTTTAAAAAATTAATGCTTAAATATTTTTTTAAAAAATAATTATTTATTTTTAAAGAAAATTAATTGTTAATTAAAATCATTCGATTTGAAAAATTAAATTAATTTAGAAATAACCTTTTAATAAATTAATTAAATTTAACTATTGTTAAGTTATATTACTAAATTCCCCTAAAAAAAAGGTTACATGACCAAAATTCTAAAATATGTTAAGTTATAGGACCAAATTTCTGAAATATGTTACGTTATAGGACCAAAAATAAAATTGTTAAGTTAAAGGACTAAATATCTAGAAATTTGAAAGTTAAAGGACTAAAAAATGAATGTGACAATTTAGAGGACTAATTCTAAAACATGTCCAACTTACAGGACTAAAAATCTTATTTTCCCATATATGTATAAATAATTTTCTGGCGGAATGGAAAAAGAAAGAAAATCTTACCCCATAAACATAAGCTAAGAGTTTGGCATCAAATCCAAGGGCCCAAACTGAAGTATTTCCCCTCTCTACCATGAAAGTCAGTACAGTTCCGAGGAATGCGCCAAGAGTACATACCATAGCCGTCAGGGATAGTCCAGCTGGGTATGATTTTAATGTAATTGCCTGTTTTTCCAGAAACAAAATGTTATTTCTCTAGTAAAAAATTAGTGTGGAATTAAGAAGAAAACACGATTAATGTATGTACCTGAAGAGTGTAAAAAGAGGCATAACCAAGACAACCAACGGAGATCATTATAGCACCTTTAACAGGATCTTCTTTATCATTAGGATTGGTAGAAGCATGAGATTCATGGGATTTGTGTGTCCATGGTAATCCTATTATAGGTCCGCTAATTAGTGTCATAATCATGGCTCCACCTACGGTTACCAAAGTGCCCGTAATTTTTGCATGACTATGTATACTTTTCAAGTTCACCTTCTCAATCCTGCAGAGAAAAATAATTAATTACATTCAAATTAGTACTTAGGCATGTGTAAACATGGATATATAGGGACAATTTAGAAACATAAGTAATAATTTATTGTTATGTCGTTATATATATACCTGAGTATCCAAGCAAGTACAAAAGTAAGGGCAGGAAGAAGATTGCACAAAGCTGCACTAAAAGTGGCTGATGAATATTTCATCCCAGCATAGAACATGTTCTGACCGATAACCGGGCTGTTACAAAATAAAATTTTTAATTAATTACATACATAGATAACAATAAATCTAGTTGTGTAAAGATTGAGTTCAATTAGAGTATTTACTCGAATAAGCTAAGTAACAAGATCTTGAACAAGACGCTCAACGTCATTGTTGGCCTGGTTTTCCTGTTGAATGAGAAATTAAAGAATATTAACGTTCCATTATATATTAGCATTACACAATATTTGAATTTACACGCACAAACACACACTTGATTATTCAGTACCTTTCTAGAAAAAAGGCAAAAGGGATAAAGAGAGCCGCTGCAACAGCATTCCTATAAACAGAGAATGTGTAATGGCTACTTCCTTGGTTTAGAGCAGCTTTAGCAACAATACCAAAACCAGCACTACCAAATTGCAAGAAAATAACACCCACATACGGTTTCAATTTATTCACAAGCTTCGAATCCATATTCACCATAATATATATATTTCCCCTTTGTTATAAACTAAAACCCAACTGGTTTTAATTTCTTCTCTTTGGGAAATTAATTGTGTGTGTGTTTTCTTCTTGTGAAGGTAAGTGAGTGTGGTTGCATGTATTGCTACTAATGTGTGCTTTATATAGATGTTTTGGAAACATGAGAGAGCCAGCGGAATATGATGACTACTTTTCAATATACTTTAATAATTCTCTATCTTCAAAATATGCTCGTGATATTTAATAATTTGTACGTATGGCTTGCAGTCAATGAAGTCGTAAATGAGCCCATCACATACGACTATAACTAGTCTAAACCAAGGGACTGAGATCCTTCCTATATGCAACAAAATTGGAAATTCTTGATTAAATAAATTTTTAATTAAAATATTGAAAGCAACTGTAGTTAATTAGGGATTTAGTTAGTTAATTTATTATTTTAAAACTAATTTAAGTTACATTTAGTTACAAATATATTTTTTGACATTATTTTTCCAACTTTTATAAATAAACAAATTTTTAGAAATTATCAAATTATTAAATTTTAAACAAGTTATTTTTATTCATACATCAAATATTTTTTTATATTTAAATATGTTTTTTAAATACTTGTATTTCCTTTATTTTCACACCCTATGACTTTGATGTCATACATGATGCCTAGTCAGTCAAAAATGATTGAGAAATAAATTTTTTTATTTTTAAATTTCACATAAGTCCAACATGTGACTTTTATCCGATGTAGTTGCTTTGTAGGAGGACTAAAAAGCCGAATGAACTCACTTAAAGGACTAAATGTCAAAATCAAACAAGTGAGACTAAATCTCAAAAAAGTGGTCCACTTAAAACTAAAAAAATAATTTTGCCTTATTTGTAGTAATGATATATGTACATCGACGCAAAAATAAGTTCATAAATAATTATTTGAACTCAATTATTAAAATATTAAACCTAAAAATTACCAAAATTCTTATCACAGTGTATGACTTGTAGGAAATTGTTAATATGATCCGGGTCAATAGGTCGGATTAGTAATATCTTTGCAAAGAAAATATAATATCTTTAGTTGTTTCCATTATATGTTGTAAAGTAATGACCATTGGATCAACTGGTTCATTGTTGCACAAGTTCATTGTTGTATATGTAAACCAATAAGTATCATAAAAATGGCAAAAACTTGCGTGAGACGGTCTCACGGATTAAAATTCGTGGAGACGGAGCCCTTACACAAAGTTTTAAAGGTTTTTTTCTCGATTTTATTTTTCTTAGGGTTTATATTTGTTTTTTAGGGTTTATTTTGTTTCTTGGGTTTATTTTTAATTGATTTGGGTTTTAGGATTTTTAGTTTTTTTTAGGTTTATTTTTTTATTTTTGGTTTTATTTTTGTTTTTCGGGTTTATTCTTCATGGTTCATGTTTTTAGGGTTTATTTTTGTTTTTCATGGTTCATTATTATTTTTAAATTTATTTTCATGGTTTATGTTCTCAAGACGGAGCCCTTAGGAGGTTCGTCTCACGGATTTAGATCCGTGAGACCGTCTCACAACAGACTTGCTCCATAAAAATATAAGAATGTAGTAATTTGATTTGGATAAGTTATTTATATTACCTTCAATGATTTCTATAGGGATAATTTCATAACAGGTCCCCCAAGTTTACCTATTTTTTTGCTTTTGGTATCCTATGTTCCCAACTCATCAAAAATGATCATCAACGTTATATTTATTTAATCCCTTTTGGTATCAGCCGTAATTAGTTGACCGTCAACCATGACCGGGTAACCTGTTACAACAAGTAAAGAAAGGTAAAAAATTGGTAAATACCTTCTTTCTTCATTTCACTTTGTGTTTTCATTTCTAAACCCTCAAATCTTCAAATAACTCTTTGAATAAAAAAGTAAAATCATTAAATTTTTTATGAAAGAATATTATTTATACTTGTAATTTAATCAAAATTCAAATCAAAACCACATATTTAAATCCCAATTAATTAAAAATCACAACAACTAGACTTTCTTCAAATTAATATCCTAATTAACCATCAATTGGGAAATGAAAAGATTGATTAAATTACAAAACCATCACCTAAGGAGCAAACTCAAAATTAATTATTCCAAAAAATAACTTGAAATATATTTGTTATTTCTAATTTGTTGACTTAATGAATAACTCAAGGCCTATAAGTTTTTTCCTCGTAATTCTTAATAAAATACAATTGATAGTTTATAAATAACTTTTGCTAATAGAATTATACTTTTATAAAGTAACAGTTAAGTAATTGATTAGTAAGTTTTAATTAGGAAGTGTAACGTTTAGTTACTTTTAGATTATTTAAAACCTGATAAAAATCAAACAAAAGCTAACTCAACTTTAAAAAAAAAATTACACAACCCCTTCTTTGCACAAACTAAACCCAACAAAAAATTAACTCAAGTTTTTTAAAAACAAAGAAAATTACACATCCCCCTCTTTGCACAAACTACAACATAAATGACATTAGGTAACACAAATTTTGTAGCACTTTTTACATAAGGTATATATGTAACACATATTTGTAACACTTTTACATTACAATATTTATGTAACACTTTTGTAGCAATTTATCAATATGTAACACTTTAATATAAGTAACACTTTTTAAGTATTACTTTGTTTTTGTTATTTCTTTTGTAACGCAAATAGGTAACACTTTTATCAATATGTAACGCTTATATGTAACACTTTTTATAAATAACACTTTTTAAGTATCACTATGTTTTTATTATTTCTTTTGTAACGCAAATAGGTATCACTTTATTTAATAAGCACTCTTGGCAACAATTTATATTATTGATTGTAACACTTTTTAAGTTATATTTTAGTAAGACAAAATTATATAACTATCATTAAATCATGTCAAAGATTTATTTAATTAATTGATGTCACCAAACCTAAAAATTGTAGACATCATGTACTGCTTTTTTTTAACTGAATTTTTGTTTTCTTTTTACAAAGTATATTAGTTTTGCTTTTATTTTTTATTTTTACGAAGGCAATTAATTTCGTCTTAACATCGATGAAAAATGCGCATGTATATATTTTATTATTATTATTTATTTATTTTTTAACTCTTACTAACGGAGAACAATTTCATCGTTAAATCTTTTTTTTTTTTTTTTTTTAAAACAATTACCAATGAAAATTGATATTGTCGGTACTTAGGAATTATTTCCGTCGGTAAATTATTTTCTTGTTATTTTCTATATTATTTAATTTTTTTTTATTAGAACTTTTTTATCTGTTGGTAAATTGATTTTATATATTTATATATTTTTAATTTTACCGATTGAATATTTATCAAACAAATTTATTTTATATATTTTGATATTTTTAATTTGTTGTGTCCTTTAATATATAATATAATATGATTTTCAAACTATATACTATACAATATAAAATTTGATATATACAATGTATAATATAATTTAATACATATATTATAAAATATAATCTTTATTATTTAAAATATATATGTGTGTGTATGTGTATATATAAAACAAAGCAAAAGTTATAGTAAGAATCAACTTAACTTAGTGGCAAATTGTCACTTCCATACATAACAGGTTGTGGGTTCGAATCTACTTGGTGGCAAAAAAAGTATTTCTACTGATTCTTCTACAAAAAGATGTTACATAAGATTCATATGTAACACTTGAAGTATTTTTTAAAGTGTTACCAATAAAAACTTAATGTAACACTTAGAAAAAGTGTTACTAAAAGCTAATAAAAGTGATACCTTAGACTATAGGTAGCACGGGCAAGTGAAGCGCCATAAAAGTGCTACCTATTGTCTATAGTAAAATTTTATAGTCATTAGGTAACATTTTTTGAGTGTTACCTAATGTCATTTATGTTGTAGTGAAACTAACTAATTAATCCAACAGTCTGCTACCTACATCAACTCAAGGAATTGTCGGCTATGCTACCGGTTTGACCTCTAATAAGATATCATCCAAAAGATATTGTTACTTTTGTGATTATGAATTTTGATCCATATATATATTTGACCAAATATTTAGGTGTGGGCGGGGATGACTAATGGAAGTGAAATTGAGTTCTAAACCGGAATTGTGATCAATGGTTTTTAATCGTTGACCAAAATTTGGTTTCAAAATCGAACCGATACCGTGGATATCAAAAACCGTGATACCGACATCACGGCATGTTCACTATATGGTGTTTGTTTGGGCCTATTTTTGTAAAGTTGTTAGTTTCACATATGCGCTTTATGTTTTTTCTAGCTGCTATAAATAGTGGAACCGGTTGTATCTGTAAGGGTGATAACATAAATAAATTTTTTACCAGCTGCTATAAATAGTGGAACCATGTTGTATCCTCTGTTCTTAGCTTGTATGAAAGTGTAGATTTTCATCATGGTATCACTAGAGCAGGCCCATGTCGGCCTAAGGTGGACCCATCAATATGATTTGATGAATAGATGATCATCCTGTGATGATTAACAAATTGACAAAGGACTCATAAATAGGGGAGGGCGTGTTGAGATACATCGAGTTGTCTCAAGTTGATAAAACTGAGAAAGATAGTCTTGTTTATAAGCCAATTAGTGAGCTACTCCTCTTATGACCAATTGGTTTTAGGATGAAACCTCACTTGGTGGGCTTGAACTCTCCCTCATAATGGGCCCGCTTTACAAGTGCCCCCCCATATCAACACGCTAGTTAAAATCACCGATTTTATGGTTAAACCAACAATTTTTATTTTTTGGATAAAAACCAGCTAGAAAAAATGTTAAATATTTATTATAATATTCTATTTTATCAACCGCATGGGACAAGTCTTAAGCCTAATGTTATAAACAATGGTAGACGCATGATTTTACAGTTGGGGGCAGAACTACAGTTCGGAGAAAATTCATTTTTTTTTGTTGTTGATGGTAACCCCACTTTTATATAAAACACATTTACGAATATTTTTGGGGGCTGAATACTAATTATCCTTATAAATAATTTTAAATTGTGAAAAGGCATAGAGTTTTAAAAAAAAAAGTTAGAAATTTCTTTGAGGGCAGATTCCCCCTGTCCCCTCCCCCACTGCCGCTTTAAGCAAATTACGTGAATTTTGATTCCTCTATATACTCTAGAAAGATATATACGTAGACAATTTATAATAATATTATTAACCTTAAATCCAAAACTTATATGAATATTAACAGGAAAATGAAGAAAGATTACTATATTAGGATAACCAATATATTAACCCATATTAAATATATTAACCCATATTATGCAAATGATCAGAATTGCCACTTCCAAAAGACATAAGACTATAATTACTAATTTCTAAATAGATACATGACTGAAAATACTTTCTAATTATAAAATAAAACGATCGAGGACCAAAATTGTAATTTTATAAGTTTCATAACCAAAATTACACATGCCCATAACATAAATGAGTAAGTTTGCAATTTGGCCTTGAGGAATGTAAAAATCAGGAAAAAGACTTGCCATAAAACACGTAAAAAGGCCATGCAAATGCATGCAATTTCAATATAAATGGTCCCCAATTATTGGCCAATTGATTGGCGTAGCCGAATTTGCTGACGCCAACCTGGCAGAGACCAACTTCAGCGCCGCCAACATTGAGCTGTATGAATTAATTCCAGTTTCGAGAGTGAGAATCCTCTAGGGGAAAATATGTTTTCATGATCATTTCTAATTTCTAATGATCAAAAATAAATTTTAAAAATTTATTAATTTTCATGAGAAAATTAAAATTATGATTAAAGGAAAAATATAAAATTAGTCATGTATTTATAGGAGTTTTGCAATATTAGTCCCATGATTTAAAATTGCAACTTTAGTTCTATATATTTTGCTTTATTTGCAATTTTCGTCCCGTAAGTTTTGCATTTGTATAATTATAGTTCTTTAACTTTTAAGTTGATACAAATTTCGTCTTAAGGGCTATTTTAATATTTCACTTATACCTAAAATATGCTCTTGTAAGCAAAATATTCAATGTACCTAAGATCAAGTAAAACGGTACGAAAGCCTATGTTTCATTACTTAAATTTATTATTTATATCATATATTATCTAATAAGAGAAAAATTAGAATAATGAATCTGGATTAAAATTTGAGATACGAGTTCTACATGTATTATTTTCTAATTATGATATACAAAAACACGTACAAATTTGGCAAAATTAGATTTGTTATACCAATAGGATTGGAATTATCACAACTAAAACATATAATAATAAAATTGTCAAATTCTAAACA
Source organism: Rehmannia glutinosa (assembly GCA_016081115.2). Taxonomy (NCBI): domain Eukaryota; kingdom Viridiplantae; phylum Streptophyta; class Magnoliopsida; order Lamiales; family Orobanchaceae; genus Rehmannia; species Rehmannia glutinosa. The sequence goes on along the minus strand of JABTTQ020000835.1, from coordinate 290,564 downwards.
TTATAGAATTAAAATTGTTATTTTTGTTAAAGGGTAAAATTGTCACATGACTAAAATTACAACATTAAAAGTCACAGGACTAATTTGCAACACCATGATAAATACAGGACTAATTTTGTAATTTTTCCTATGATTAAATGAATGAATGAGAATGAATTTTATGTAGGTTTGGAAATGAAATTATATTTGGTTGAATAATTTTGAAATATAATTATTTTATACATATAATAATATAAATGGATTGTGGTTGAATATTTTAAATTGAATATATAATATTATATTGTAAGAGTGAGTCATATTAAATAGATATAATTAAAAAATAATTATATTTTAAGTATGTAGAGTTGGTAATATGGTTGGTCTCAAATGTATAATTAGATGAAAATATAAGAATATTGATGGATTAATTAAGTGATATAGGGCAATGTATACATTTGAGAATTGAAATTATAAATTTGAGATGTTTTATGAGTGAAAATGGTCATATAATTTCCACTGGAAAACTTATAAACAATCATGATTCATATTTTATAAATAGTTGGAATTGAAAATCGGCACATGGAAACATAAACAAAGAAGGCCTATAATTTCAACTAGTCCAATTTACAGATGCCAACATAGTACAAGTATTTTGAATTTACAGATGCCAACATAGTACAAGTATTTTGAATTTTCAAAATGATTCGGCATTGACGTAGCCATTTTAAGAATACTGGTTTGGTTTCGATGTGAACAGATGTTAGTTTAGTTCAAATTCATCATATGCTATAAGACTGTAATTTCTCCGACGATTCCCAAATCCCATCGCACGTGGGGTGCTGGATTTATAGCATCTACCGAGTTGTCGTCAGCGAAAGTTTCAAAAATGTACCTCGTTGGCTTGGTTGACTACTAAATAATATAGGTCATGTATGTTTTAAATTGTAATTAAAGTAGATTAACCTATATTTTTGGATTCGTTTATGTGGGTTCGCGGATGGCACTGTTATGTTATGCCGCCAAAGAATTTAAAGAGAGAAAAACTGAATAATACAAAAATGGTATTGGTCATCATGCATGATTAGAGGTGACAAAATCAAGTCTGGTCCGATGTTTGGGCCATGTTTTTTCAGGCCCGAAAAAATTAGGCCTATTTGGCCCGACCTAAAAAGTTGGCTCGATTTTTGACTGACTGACATTTTTGTACACAAACACATATATGGGATGGATGAGCCAATCATTTCGTGGAACAATCAAAAATGGCTCGATCGAAGTTTTTCAAAAGTCTGATGGGCTTGCGCTGGGCTAGTCCGACTCGGCCCATATTATCGTCTCTATGCATGATTAGAGGTGTCAAGCCAGCCCGGCCCAACCCATGTAATGGTGGGGCCAAAAAAGTTCATTCATTTCGAGCCTCTAAGATATAGAGCACAATTAATCTGATCTTATATCGGCCCGGGCAAAAATTGACAGCACTATGCATGATATATATTTGTTTGGGTAACAAGATTGTAATCTGTCTAATGACCATCTAATTAAAGTTCTTTTTTTTTAATGTTCAAAATATGAAAATAAAGCTTTATTTTATCTTACATCTTATACCCCTATAAATTGTGTAAATGTTACATGTACAAAAATGATGTTATCATGTACACGTGACATATATTGATATCAATATCAAAATAGAAAATGAAACATTATGGCCTTGTATGGTTATGTTTCCATGGACCATTTCTAGTTTCTAGTGTTGGAAATTAAATTTTGAGAATTTATTGGTTTTCGTGTGAAAATTGAAAATATGTTTGGATGAGTGAATGAAAATGAGTTATATATAGGTTTGGAAATGAGCAGTGTTTTAAATACCGGACCGGACCGGCCGGTTCGACCGGTTTAACCGGGAACCGGTTAGTGATCCGGTCCGGAAACCACCATAAAACCGGATTTACGGTTTAACCGTCAAAACCGTCAAATCGTCAAAAGCAGAAAAACCGGCCTTAAGAAGTCCGGCCGGTTTGACGAGACAAATGAGAGAGAGCCGCAATCAAATTAAAACCAAAGCGATTCCCATTCCATGATTCATCACCACCGCACCGCTCTCAACAACAGATATGAAACTCCCAAAACCAACTTTAATTTTTTGTTCAACTCACTGATTCTGATTTTTTTGATCGGTTACTCACCTGATTCTTCATTATCGATTCCCGATTTCTTTGAATATCCTTCTTTGCATACATATAAGATATATATATATACACACACATATGCGTGTGTGAAACAGTGAAAGTGGGTTTGTGACTTTGTGTTTTGTGTGAGTGCATCTGTGTGTGTGGGGTTTTGTCATTTGTGAATGAATATGTGTGAAAGTGGGGTCGTGTGAGTGGGTTTATGACTTTATATTTGTATGAGTCTAGTTTGATTGTTCGTGAATGGATATGTGTTTTGAATCTAATAGTGGGCTTTTTAAATTCTAATGTGTATATTTAATTTTATTTAATTGTGTGCATTTATTATTGTTTTATGTTAATTATATTCATGGATTAATTTATCTTAATATTTTCAATAAACTAGCTACGATGAAACCCGGTTGAACAAGGCGGTTGAACCGTCAGACCAGGTTGAACCGCATACTGGTGGCTTGGCTTGGTTTGATCACCTAGACGGTATTTAAAACACTTGGAAATGAGATTGTGTTTAGTTGAGTATTTTTGAAGTATTATTTTATGTATATAATAATTTGAAAAGTTGATAGTGAATGAATATTTTAATTGAATATATAATATTATATTTTAAGATTGTAGGCTAGTGGGTCACATTAGTTATAAATAATTAAAAAAATAATATTTTAAGTTGATAGAGTTGGTAATAGTGGGTCCCATATATATAATTGGATGAAAAGATGAGAATAGTGATTGATGAGTGATGTAGGATAGTATGGTTGGAAATTGAAATTATAGGTTTTTTTTTTAGCATGGAAACAAACAGTTTCATTAATCAAATAGGAGTACAAGCTTCCGAGTTAACAATGTGGATAAGGTATGGAGCAATCAAACCAGATGTCAAACCATTACAATCATCAAGCAAAAGCATATCTAGCTAGTGCGTGGGCAAGTTCGTTTGTCGTCCCTGGGGACGTGTTTGAACGCCATGAGGTGAAATCCCTACAGAGCTTTTGTATGTCTTCCATAATGCTTCCCAAGTAGGATAGGTTCTCATTACCGCTACGAAGTCCATTTCCCAACCTGTAAGTGATCCGTTTCAACTTCAACATTTTGGAGGTTGAGACTACGAGCAAGAAGAACCCTTTCGCGACATGCAAGAGCTTCAAAGAATATCTATCTCGAACACCGATTTAGTTTTCTCAAAGGGTGCGCACGATCTTTCCTTCATGATCGCAGATAACAACGCCAAGACTGTCCCCTTTTCCCATCATAATAGATGCATCGTATTTATTTTTACAAAATTTCTCGGTTTACTCCATTTTTCGGGGCATTCCATTGCATGGGGTGGTGCAGGGGCCTTGCATTTGTTGGTATTCGTTGAGGCATTTCATACCAAGATTAAAATATTCTAAAGGGATTTACATTCAAACACATTTCTAGCTCTTGATTTCTTAATTCTACAATCTATTTTTATTTGATCTTTTATAAGTTGCAATTATTTTAAAATTCTCTATTTTTTCATTTTCATTAATCAACAAAACTCTGAAAATTGCTAGATTAAATAACAAAAAGACGGTAATTATTAGTACTTACAATCCTCGTGGGAATGACACTCGGTTCTCAATAATCTATACTACAAAACGATAGGTGCACTTGCCTATGGTTTTCTAGAGTAGCTTTTGAGCCATCAAGTTTTTGGCGTCGTTGCCGGGGATTGTAATATTAAGAACGCTTTATTTTTGTTAATTTAATCATTTTTTTTATTTATTTTTATTATTTTACCATTTTCTTTCTTTTTATCTATCTTTATAAGTCTTGGTTTATACTTATCCTCTTTGTTTACCGCAGTGTATGCCTACTCGTCGCCGAATTTGGAAGCGCGACACCGCCGGCAAAATACGAGAGAAAAGTACTAATCTGACTTACCAAAGAAGATATTAACGAAAGCAAAGATTTCAAAGCATGGCGGATGAACAAAGAACTATATGCGATTATGCCAAACCATCCATGGACGGCACATCGCTAAATCGTAGTATCGTGAGGCCCATTTTTTGCGATGCATAATTTTGAAATAAAACCAAATGTCATTCAGATGGTGCAACAGTTTGTTCAATTTGACGGCCTACCAGACGAAGATCCGAATAATCATATCGCAAATTTTCTCGAAATCTGCGATACATTCAAAATCAATGGGGTCTTTGACGATGCCATCCGCTTACGCTGTTCCCATTTACTCTTCTGGGCGTGCTAAACAATGGCTAAATACTTTGCCAAAGGGAACAATCACAACATGGAGCATCATGGCGAAAAGTTCCTTTTGAAGTATTTTCCACCGCCAAAATCGCACGATTGAGGAATGAAATCTCTTCATTCACTCAAGAAGACGACGAGACCTTGTACGACACTTGGGAGAGATTCAAAGAATTGTTGCGGAAATGCCCACATCATGGTCTTCCTATTTGGATGCAAGTCCAAACATTTTACAATGGGCTACTCTCGTCAACAAGGCAAATGATCGATCTCGGCGGTGGGGAACTTTGAACAATAAAACACCGGAAGTGCCCAAGATCGATAGAGGGAATGGCCATGAATGGCTATCAATGGCAATCCGTCGAGGTAAACCTAACAGAGCAGTGGGTGTTTATAATGCGAAAGCGGTGGTTACATTAGCTTTGCACAAGTCGAAGCTTTGACCCAAAAGATCGACGATCTAGCGACTCTAAACCACCACCACCGCACGTTTTATCTTGTGAAACTTGCGGGGATTGCATAATAATCGGGGATCGCCCACACACAATACCACAAGTTTGAACAGGCCATTCGTTGGGAATCAAGCCAAATTACCCAAATAATCCTTACGGCAACACATACAATCATGGGTGGCGACAACATCCTAATTTCGGTTGGGGAAATCAAGGTCAACCACGGCCTAATCCCAATCCTAACCTACACACGCCTTCCGGAGTTCAAGAAAATCAAGGTAAGCCTAACTTGGAAGATCTTATAACAAAGTTTGTACAATCAACGGATACTCGATTCCAAGCGGTAGAGACATCTTTAAGAAATCGGGAGGCATCTATCCATAATCTGGAAAACCAAATAGACAGATTGCAAAAATGATTTACGAAAGACCACAAGGAAGTTTGCTTAGGGTAACACCGAGCCAAACCCAAGAGAGCATGTAAAAGCAATCACCATCAATGTTCCATATGATCATAACACTCCCATGCGAGAAATATGTGGGGATGACAAACCCGTGAAAAAGGTGGTTGCGAATACAAGCCCAAGATTCCTTACTTGAGTTTAAGTGAAGAAGATAGAAGGGGACAAATTTGGTAAGTACCTTGATTCTTTCAAGCAATTACATACTAATATTCCACTTGTTCAACCTCCTTCAAAGCATGTTAGGGATCTTAATGACATCATTCCTAGTGAAAATAAGCTTAACAAATTATCAAATGTGCAATTGAATGATAAATGTCCTTCCAATGAACTACCACAAAAACTTAATGATCCAGGAAGCTTTATTATCCCTTGCAAAATTGATGATTTACCTGTTAATAGGGCACTAGCCGACTTGGGAGCTAGTATCAACGTGATGTCTTATGATACATTCAAGCATATGGGATTAAGTGAACCAAACCTACTAGGATGGACATTCACTTAGCCGATAAATCGATTAAACATCCTAGAGGTATTATTAATGATGTGTTAGTCAAGATTGATAAATTCATATTCCCGATTGATTTTGTTATTCTTGATATGCATGATGATATTGATGTTCCTCTAATTCTTGGGCGTCTTTCTTGCTACGGCGAAATCTATCATTGATGTTTATGAGGAAAATTAACTTTGAGAGTGGGGGATGAACAAGTAATTTTTAAAATTCATGTTGATATTAAAAGGATACTACTTGTTCTTTTGCCAATTCAATTTCGTTGCACGATGAGAAATCTAAAAATCTCTTGGAGAAAAGTGTTGTTCAAAGTCCATGTTGGAAGCTTATGCCCGAAAGGGGACCGAAAAGTTCAAAGAGCACATTTTGAAACATAAAGTTGGAGATAATACTACTAAATACCTAAGGGATTTTCATAAGTCCAAAGCTCCACCCGACTAATCTCCACATTTGGGTAAACGGTCCAGCTATATGACTTTAAAGAAGTGCTAACCGGGAGGCAACCTGGCATTTTGTGTGCATTTTCTCTTACTTAATTTTTTTTTATTGCTTGGGGATTGAAAAAAATTAAAAAATAAAACACTGATCTGGCCGTGCTTTTAAGCACGGCCGTGTTCGTCACCCACCCGCGAACACACCCTAGCCGGCCGTGTTCAAAAATCCAAAGTTTTGTAGGAAAAATTCGTACCGAACACGCCTAGGCCGTGCTTTTCAAGCACGACCGTGTTTTTCAAAAAGAAAAAAAAATTATCGAAAAAATTCGTACCGAACACGGCCGTGTTTTAATTATTAAAAAAAATTCAAAAAAAAACTCAAAAAAAAATTATATTTGATGATTTTACGGTATTCGAGTTGTGTATCCTTGATTAGGTATGAAGATCCCGTACTAAACAACTCAATGGTCGCTCAATACCGATTTCACTCTTCTAGTAAGGTCGTATTTTTCTTTTCTACCTCTTTTATTTTCTTCTAGTGTGGTTGATTTTTGAGTGTTTTGTTTGTGTTCATTCATCTCTTTCTTTCACATTGAGGATAATGTGAACCTTTAAAGTTGGAGGTGGGTGCAATTACATTCTTAGTTTGTGTGCGCTTGCTTTTATTTTTAGTTTGTCGAAAAGAGGTAATTTGTTTTTAACAAATTGAGTGTTTGCTAGTCAATAACTTAGCCCAATTACACCAAAATTAACTTTTTGATTTATGTTTTTAATGTGAAGCAATTGATTGTCTAGAATAGATTGATGTAGATGTGTGCTAAATTTTGACGAGATTTCCAACTCCATAATACTTGATTTGTTAAGGCATTTACGACAAAGCTTAGTGTTATGAACGTTTGAGAATTCATGATGTAGTGGTGGTTAACTAGTTGTTATACCAAGCTTGTGAAAAAAAACAAATGAAAAAAAAAGAAGAAAAAAAAGGGAATCCAATCGAGGTTATACTCATATTTGTTGTTGCTTAGTAACTAGGAGCATTCATGAGCCCCATGTTTGTCTTTTTACGTAAAACGGTGACACAAATATGAGTATGGGAAACCACCCTAGGAGTGTTTGAACGAAAATTCAAAATATAAACCTAGTGGAAGAATGCCTCGAAAGGACCTACCAAAAAAAAAATCGAAAGGGAGAATGTATAGTCCTTGAATTCCCATTCCAATAAAAATTCAAGAAGCTTGGTTATATGACTAGTAGGCTAACTACAATGATCCATTGAATTCTTGTATTTTCATGACATTATTGAATTGAAGTTATTCATAACTATCAATATTTGTGGAGTGATGATTTCAAGTTTGAATAATGCCTACTGATGTTACAGTCTTTCTTGACAGTCGATCGTTTTGCAAAATTGTGTTTTTTCTGAATGGTTAATTCGGGTTGAGAAGGCTAAGAACTTGACTGCTTGTGTTCAATGTGTTGAAAAAAAAAATCCTTGTGTGTTGTAATTTATTGAACCATTCTTATTGATTTAATGTTTTGCTTGAGGACAAGCAAAGTTCAAAGTTGGAGGTGGTTTGATAAGGGTCTTTTTATGCATGTTTTATGTGTATATTTAAGTATGATTTGAGTTATTTTATTGTTAGTTTCATAAATTTTTGATTGTACATGGTTCACATTACTCTGAGGTGCTTTTATTGGTGTAGATTGATGATTTGAAGCTGTTTTTGGTGAATTTTGGGCCATGGTTTCATGTCAAAACATACTCGGGGGTTTCTTGATGCAAAAACACTCAAAATCCCAAGCTAAACGCATCATTTCGGGGCCTTTTCAGTCAAACACGGGCAGGGTGTGTTTTTAAGCACGACCGTGCTTTTTAAAAGTCAAAAAACGAGCAATTTTTCGACCCCGACGTACCAAACACGGCCGTGTTCGCGAAAATCCGCGAACACAGCCTGGCCGTGCTTTTGAAAGCACGGCGTGCTTTTCGTCCCGAGACCCGGTTTTTCTTTGGCGGAAATTATGGAGACTTTCCTTTGTGCTTTTTGACAACCTTTGAGCAACTTTTACACCTCATTTTGATGTACCAAGCTCTATTATTCCCTCAATTGTCATGTGGACACAATGATTCAACCAACTCAACAATGAATGTGCACACAATGATTCAACCAACAATCATGGAAGTGGAGCATTTGTTAGCATTATTGATGTGTTCTTTCACAAAGATGTTGCCTATAAAAGCCAAGAGTTTGAGTTGGAAAGGATATATATAATTTCATGTAGTATTCATTGATAGAGAGATTCATATTCATTGTATATTCTAAGTTTCAAAGCAAAATATATTGAGAGGATAAAAGAGAGATAGAGTTGGAAGTTGAAGAGCAATAGAGGAGAAGGCTTGGAGCTCAACATCATTGCAATCAACCAAGGAGGAAGTCTTGTATTGGTCTTGAATAAGAGCTAAGTACACCATGTTCATTTTATTCATATCTTCTTGTGTAGTATATTCTTTTGACAAAGCCATGTGTAGCTAAATTTCTAGTGTTTGAATGTAATGAACTCTAGAATGAATTTGTGATTAAGGTTTGTATGTTTTTAATAAAATCTTCATGTTTTGTGTGATTCACTTATATTATGCTTTATTCATTCAAATTGGTATATGCGCAATATTGATTTGAAGTTTATTTTTCATCCGGAAATCGAGAGATTCATGGTGAAATAGAACCTATATAAGTGAAAAGAGTTGCATGCAATCCTAGATATAGGGACGATATAAATCTTCCGGATTAGGGTCAAACCTAATATGGGAATTCACAAATCGTTATAATGATGTCTTGGGGTTTTAACTAGAAAGAGATTTCGATTAATCAACTTGAGATTAGAAGTTATTCGCTCGATAGAGGTTTAACTTAAATCGAATTTCTACGGTCCATGAAACATGAGATTTTACTAAAAGAGGTTGGTTTTTGCTTAAGGGATTATGGTTGTATTTTTATCTTGTTAAATCACAAAAACATTCTAGAGGGATTTACATTCAAACACATTTCTAGCTCTTGATTTCTTAATTCTACAATCTATTTTTATTTGATCTTTTGTAAGTTGCAATTATTTTAAAATTCTCTATTTTTTTATTTTCATTAAACAAACAAAACTCTGAAAATTGCTAGATTAAATAACAAAAAGACGGTAATTATTAGTACTTACAATCCTCGTGGGAATGACACTCGGTACTCAATAATCTATACTACAAAACGATAGGTGCACTTGCCTATGGTTTTCTAGAGTAGCTTTTGAGCCATCACTCGTATTTCGAAGTGGGATTTGTAGGATTTGTTGAGTTTCCTCCTCACTGAAAATATTTGAAATTCGTGCTTCATCCCACTCTGTGCCATTTGGGTGCATTAATTCCCTGACCCTCAAATCATTTGGTAGATCTTCACTCACTGTAGTTGGCCGGAAATTGCGTAGGTTCGGGATCCACGGGTCCTGCCATACCCTAACGGTAGTTCCATCCCCAATTCGCCATCTAATGCCTTTCTGTAGTATCTCTCTTCCCGCCAAGATGCTTCGCCAAGTAAAACTGGGATTGTAGCCAATATTCGCCTTCATGAATGGGGCTGTTGGGTAATATCAGGCTTTGAGTGTTTGGGCAAGAATAGAATTCTCGTCTGTCGCCAATCTCCACGCTTGTTTTGCAAGCATTGCCAAATTAAAGGCCTCAAGTTCTCTAAAGCCTAGGCCTCCTTCTTTTTTCGGTATACATAGTTTGCGCCATGAGGCCCAATGGACGCGTTTCTCATTATTTTTCTGTCCCCACCAGAAATTTGACATGATAGAATTAATATTTTCGCAAATAGCCTTCGGCAATCGGAAGCAACCCATAACATATGTGGGTATGGCTTGTGCTACACTCTTGATAAGAATTAGTTTCCCAGCTACCGATAGAGATCTCGTTTTCCAGTCTTTTAGTTTTTTCCCTACTCGGTCTAGGACCCCTTGGAAAATTTCCTTTTTTGATCGCCCAACAGTAGCCGGCAGCCCCAAGTAAATGTTGTGTTTCTCTACTCTTTGAACTCCGAGACGATCCACCAATGCTTGTGCCATTATGAGTAGGACCCCTTTGCTAAAATTTATTTCCGACTTTTTGAAATTAACTACTTGTCCAGAGGCTTCGCCGTAAGTGCAAATTATGTTTTTAACTTCGTCAATTTCTTTTGAGTTGGCCCGTCCAAAAATCAGACTGTCATCGGCGAAAAATAGGTGGGAGATTGGGGGCGCATTTTTGCAAATTCGGTTTCCAGGGATATTCCCCAGATGTTCCGCCTTCCTTATTAGAGCTGAAAATGCCTCTGCACAGAAAAGGAACAAATAGGGTGATAGAGGGTCTCCTTGGCGGAGGCCCCTAGAAGGAGTAAAAACATTGCCAGGTTCACCATTCACAATCACAACATATGAAACTGTGGAGACACATCTCATTATCAAAGATACAAAAGCAACATTTAAACCACATTTCAGAAGAACCCGTTCTAAAAAGCACCATTCAACACGATCGTAGGCTTTACTCATGTCGAGTTTTAGAGCAAAAGATCCATGTTTTTTAGCCTTATTTAATTTCATAGCGTGGAAAATTTCGAAAGCTAATAAGGCATTATCGGTAATAAGACGACCTGATACAAAAGCAGATTGGCATGGGTGGATCACTTGGGGAAAGATCTTTTTGAGCCTATTTGCAATGACTTTTGTAATAATTTTCAGTATCACATTGCAGAGACTAATGGGTCTAAAATCGCTGGGGTATTCTGGGTTTTTTTTTCTTGGGAATGAGTACAATATGAGTGTTGTTCAGGGGTCTTGGGTCAGCTGAATTGTTGAGGATTTTTAAGACAACGTGAATAACATCAACACGAATAGTCGACCAAAATTGTTGGAAAAAAAGAGCAGGCATACCGTCAGGCCCCGGGGCTTTGGTAGGGTGCATTTGATCCAGCGCTGCAATTATTTCCGCTTCGTTGAAAGGTGCCATGAGTTTTTCGTTGTGTTCATCGGTTACCTTGCATTCCACGGCATCGACGGCTCTGTCCAGATTTAGGTCGCCCCTTGAGGTGAAGAGTTTTTGGAAATAATTTGTAAACGCCTCGCTGATACTCTCTCGTTTGTCCACTATTGTCCCGTATTCGTTTTGGATATTTTCAATGGTGTTCCTCCTTTGCCATCCATTTGCCGTTCAATGGAAAAATGTGGTGTTCTTATCCCCGTCTTTCATCCAATTTGCGTGCGACCGCTGAAACCACATAGTTTCTTCCTTCTGCATGAGTACATTCATCTTTTTTTCCAATTCTTTGGAGGCAACCAGGTTATCCGTAGTAGGCGGGAGTTGTTGGATTTGTATAATTTGCTCCCTTGTTTTATCAATTAGAGAACCAATGTGCCCAAAATGCTCTGTTTCCCAAGATAGTAAAGAGAGCCCCAACTTGTGGATTTTGCTTTTGATAGTCACGGGTGTGTGAGCCTCTTCAGCAATGTTCCATGTGTTTTTAATGTATGGCTTGCCTGATTCATCTTGCAGCCACATCTTTTCAAACCGGAATTGACGTGGTCTTTTCCTCGACTTTTATTCTTTTCTTTCGACCAGTAGAGAATAATGGGGTTGTGATCCGAGGCCAGCCGAGCTTGGCGTACAACTCGATAGTTTGGGAATTTAGTAATCCAGGCGATGTTGGCTAGTGATCGATCTAGACGTTCCTGTATGTTAGCCTCACCCGATTGGCCATTCGTCCATGTAAATTTGTAACCCTCGAACCCCAAATCGTCCAGTTGGGTGTCATGCATGGCTGACCTAAAAGCCCTCATTTGTGCTTCATCTTTCTGGCGTCCCCCAAGCTTTTCAAAGCCGAACAGGATTTCGTTAAAGTCCCCAATGCACAACCATGGCATATTGTTATGGTCATAAAGCTCTCGAATCAACTCCCAGGTACGCTGTTTTATATTTTCCTCCGGCCAACCGTATATCCCCGTAAGTCTCCAGTAATCATTTGACCCATTAATGACCACATAACCATCTATGGCGTGTAGGGATGAGAAATTCACTTGTACATGTAGTGTATCGTTCCACATAAGACATAAACCACCTTTTCTTCCTCCATTGCTTCTGTCACAATCAACAACATGATAGTTCGGATAGTTAACCGCCTCACTAATGGCCTTTATCTCAGAAATTTCAAGTTTAGTTTCCATCAAGAAAACTATGTCGGGATCTTTACGTCGGATATCTCTTTTAAGCACTTGAACTGTCAGAGGGTTCCCAAGCCCTCGGCAGTTCCAACTGAAACAACTCATTGTTGTCGGCGGGGCTGCTGCTCGGCAGCCTCCGCCGTTGGAGGATAGTCACTGAAGGGAACAATAGCAAGGCTTGAGAGTTTTATTTTTTTTCTCCAATTTATCTGCTTCCATCCGTAGTAGCGTAGGGTCAGGGGCTGTGTTTTGGGCGCCGTTTTTTTGGCACGGGGTTGGGGGGTAGATTCATGGGTTTTGCATTGTTTTTGTGGGCTAGTCTTTTCCATGTGCTGGGGTTGGAATTAGGATTGGTTAGGTTAAGGTCTTAGGAAGTAGTAGGGTGGGGACGGTGGGTTAGGGGTTGTGGACTTTGGGGCTCTTGAGTGGGTACAATGGTTGTTTGGTTGGGGTTTGGGGCATCAGTATGATAGGGCCATATACCAGGATCGTTTCTTTGCATGGTGAATATTTGTGGGGGGTAGGTCGTGTTTTTTGAGAAAGTAGGTGTGGTGGGCAGGTTGAGAGTGGGTTGGTGTTGGACCTCCGCGTTATATGTTCTACCGAGGAGGGCCATGCCGCTTGTCTGGTGAGAGGGGGTGGGGGTGGTATAGGTAGCTGGTAAGAAATAGTGTGTTGAGGATTTACTGCTAGGGTTTGGCCATTTGGGGATTTAGGCATCAGTTTCTCATATATGGGATTCCTCATGGGAGCAGATGTATGGGGTGTATCCTTGGTTAGGTTTAGGGACATTAGAGTTGGGATGATTGTGGAGTTTTCAGTTTCATCTTTGTCTTGTGGATGGTTGTTTTGGGTAGCATCGACGTGTTTAGGGTTTTTGTGTTGTTGTGGTGAGTGATCGTCGTTGGGGATGGACAATTTTCTGGCTGTGTGAGAAGGGTGGGTGTTGGGGTTGCTGGTTGCAGGGCGGGGGCGTTTGAATGGTGAGGCTTTAAGCCAGGGGCCATATTTTGCTTCTGTGGTGTCTGTGGCTTCATTGATGTCGTAGTGTTCACATGCACGGAAGTGGTGTCCGATCATCCCGCAACAGAAACAGTAGACCGGGAGAGACTCGTATTTCAGCGGGATCCATAGAGACTCACCTTTCAGTTTGATAGTTAAACCCCTAGGAAGAGGTTTAGTTATGTCAATAGATACTTTGCACCGTACAGATTTCCCAATGAAGCATTCTGATGAAGCATCCCATGTCTCAAAAGTTCCTATTTGTTTTGCAATAAGGGTTAGGGTCTTCTCGTTCATGCATGCAACTGGCAAGTCATAGATTCGTACCCAGAATGATGCTCTCGTGATGTTTAAGGAGAATGGTTGTTCAGTATCAGCTATGGGTTGTATGGCGAATAGGGAATTTTCGAAATGCCATGGTTGGTTATTGAGCACCTTCTCCATATCCTCCTTATCTGTGAATTGGAAGAGGAATATATTTTTTCCCCATTCCCGGGCAGAGAGTTCCCTCCTTGGTTTCCATGACTTTTTCATAACTTCCAAGAGATAATATGGGTTGAAAGATTTCTGAGTACACAGTTTTCCCGCCAAGCAGAAGGATTGTATTGGGTGTTTCGCGATGTTATCATCAATCACAGATTCCAGATCCAAAACACGCTCCTCCGTTTCTGTCAGATCTACCATTATCTTCTCTCATGGAGCTTCCTACAACTGAGTGAACCGATCCGATTTGTACGTGTCACACAGAGTAAACCGATGAACAAAAAACTCCATAAACTCTTGGTACCTGCAAAAAAGCGAAAAATAAAACAGAAAAACTGGGTCAAAAAACTGGGAAAACAACTGAATAGAAACAACTGGGTTTGGTAGGTTAGGTGGGTTGGGGTGACTCGTGGCCGGGAAAGGGTGGGAAGGACATGTGGGTTATGGGAGTTAGGGAAAAAGCACTATCTGACAGAGACAAGGAATGTTACACCCAGCATATATTCCCAAGTTTCTATATATCTGAGGTGGAAAGGGTGGGTAGTAGTAAGTGGTAATGATGGGTTTTACGACGAGTTCGAGATAACCACATCTTTGGGGCCCGACAAGAGATAAAGGTATTAGCCCATGATGCACTCAAATGGGAGCCAGGCTGTCCCAAAATAGCAAGAGCCCGAATAAAGGTTCAAGGCCCGAGAAAGGAAGAAAATTGTGTATGAGATAGGACAAAGGAAAGAGAGTGGATGGAGAGGCTGTGTAGCGGGAATAGTAGAGAGAGAAGATACGGAACGGGGAGCAAGACGAGCTGGCGTCGGAGAAGAAGAGACTAAGTTGACGGCGGGATGGTAAGGTTACCCCAACAAAACCCTAATGGAGACAAGCTCTTAAGATGTAGTTTTATGTGAAAAATGGAATGTGAAAATGATGATTTCCATTGGAAAATTTATAAACAAATATGATTCCAGTTTTATGAATAGTTGGAAATTGGAAATTGGTTGTTGGAAACATAAACAAACTAGGCCTATCATTCTCAACATCATATCCGAAAATTTTGGCAAATAGGTCTGAGAATAAACTTTGCAAAGTTAAGCTACATGAGGGAATTGGTGAATATTTAAGACATATGTGATATTATTAAATGATCATTTCATCTAAAAGTTAAATTTAATTAAACCGTAGTTAGAGAGGTGAATCGTCTAATATTTATTTACTTTAATATACCCCCTAGACGGTTGTTTATTAATTAAGCCTAGCGTGTAGAATATTTTTATAGGTGACGGTGAGGTTTGAACTCAAGACCTCTTGTTTTGGTCTAGTTATGATATCATGGAGAAAAATTCACTTTTGGTCCCATTAGATTTATCCCCTGATGATTTTAGTCTCATGTCTTGAAAATAGTCCCATAAGATTTTTCTTGTCTTACTAATGGTCCCACCGTTAAAAAGTTAACAGTCAAGCAGGTCCAATTGAAAGTCAAACCTGCGATTTGGGACTAAAAGTGAGAACAATGGGACTAAAACCATCAGATGCTCAGTCTAATTGGACCAAAAGTGATTTTTTCTCTAAAATCTAAATATAACTAATATCTATTTTAAAAAATATATTATCATTAAAGTTACTATTTTTTATTTATTATAATTAAAAAACTAACTAGTAAATTAAATGATAAAATTTATAATTCAACTTACATAATATAAATTTTCTGAAAAATAATTTTTAAAAATAGATGTTAATTAATTGTTTTTCGTGAATGTGTAATACAAAAAAAAAAAGATGAAATACATGCATCATTTATTTTAATTAGAAAATTAACAAAGTAAAATAAATGATAAAATTTATTATTCAACTTATATAAAACAATTTTTTTGGAAAATAATTTTTAAAAGTATATGTTATTAATTTTTTTTCATGAATGTGTAATACAAAAAAAAGATGAAATACATGTATCATTTATTTTAATTTGAAAATTAACAAAGTAAAATAAATGATAAAATTTAAATTTTCTGAAAATTAACTTTTAAAAGTAGATATTAATTAAATATTTTCGTGAATGTGTAATACGAAAAAAAAAGATCAAATACATGCATATATAACCCAGTGCATGTATGTGTATATATGTAAATTTTTTTTTGGGGACCCTATGTTCTTGCTCCATGATACTGGTCTCATATAACCCAGTGCATGCATGTGTATATATGTAAAGTTTAATATTTTTTTGAGGAAATGTAAAGTTTGATTTAAAAACATAAACAATAAAAATATAATATTTGGAAATGGGAAAAAATGTGAGTTAGGTTAACGTTACTAAAATATTTTTAATAATATTTTTCTAAAATTTTTAAAAGTAATTCTTATTTTTAAAAATTATGAAATTATTTAATATCGTAAACTTTTTTATTTTATTGATAGTTGAACTACATATATTGTCCAATACATAAATACGATTTTTGTAATTATTTGTATTTTCAAAATCAAGAAGTGATTTAAACTAAAAAATATTGGAAAATTATTTATTTTTCTAAATATTTCAAGTAAGAGAATTTATTTTAGTGAAATAAAACGCACTAGAAAAAGATATTTTTTAGAAAAATATTTGAAGAACATAGATTTTTTTTTGTTTTCAAGTTGGACATTCACAATATTAATTTGAATAAATAACTCAAATATAAAATTTAAAATAATTTTTATCATCAATAATATTAAATTTAACCAAAAAAAAATAATAATGAAACCATTTTTGGTTAAAAATTTAACTTTGGTGTCCCATAAGACCATTTTTGTCGTTAAAAATTTAACTTTGATATCCTATGGGACCATTTTTATCATTACTAACGGTTTCCATTATTTTTTAACGGATTTTTAGTTTCTGAGTCCTATGGGACTATTTTTGGTGAAAATGTCGATTTGGGACTAAAAGTGAGTCTAATGGGACTAAAATCATCAGGGAGGTAAGTCTAATAGGACCAAAAGTGAATTTTTCTCTGATATCATGTCTAATTACTCGAGCATATATATTGATTGATACAACTCACGATGGTTGAATATTACTGATTCATATATATTTCTCTTAGTCTACATGCATGTATAACATGTATATGCTAAAAATTGGAAATATCAATTGTTTCTGATCAAATTCGCATGGTCTTATTTGTATCCAAGACAATGTTGAAATATTATCATCTAAGTGCAAACTAGGAGTAGGCCAACACCAAGAACTACATTATATATAATTATTCATTCTTTAATTTTGTGGAGACGAAATTGAAATACGGGAAAAATATGATGATTCAAGGGAAAGCTAGGAGTTTTGCTTTTTGCTGCGTTGGTTTTTCTATTTTTCGATACCGAGGTTTCATGTTTCCACATAATTAATCCTTAGGAAAACAACCTCGGCTCCTCATGAACTACCCCCATTTAAACTGCAAAAATGCACAATGGCCCCCAAATCCCTAATATTCTCAACTACCGCGCACAAGGACATGGATATATCAATTTTATCTTGAAATAGGCAAATAAGTAAAAGCTAACATGGTGAGTGAGCGCCTTTGCTATATAAATGAATGCAAATGCTACTAAGTTAAAGAGTCACTACAAAAATACTTTCAGTTTACCGACAGAATTTACGACATAATAGATTGTGTTATTATATTTTATAGTTATCTACACAAGACCGGCAGAATAAAAAGTATTTTTCCTTCAAACTATACTGATCAAGACAAATCATTACTGATAGAAATATTTACCAATATTTTTAGATTTTGTTGGTAATATCTACCTACAACGATTTATATGTACGTTAAAGCTATCGATCTTAATATTTACTCACATATTTTCAGTAGGTTAATTGGTATTGTTGTAATGAATTAGCTTATTCCCATAAATATTGAAGAAATAAAGATGCCACTAACTTTAAGATTCTCCCTCCCATCCCCTCCAAATATATCACATTAACACTGAAATCAATTGATGAGGTTGCCTCTTTTTCTTTTGTATAACTACTTGTCATTTATTTTGCCATGTGCTTTTTAATATAGTTGCTATGAATATAATTGCAAATTTTCAAATGGGAAAATGGGCCGTGCTTGATAATCAATTTACCATTGGTTTGTCAGTTAAAAAAATTAAAAATAAAGTCAAAATAGAGTTTTATGGAGCATGATAGTAAATTAACTAGATCCTTACTATGAGTGGTATCATGGTATATATAAATGAATTCATTCAATCAAGAAATTGTTGGAGAAGCAAATTCACTTCTTTTACAATCACTACAATTCATTAAATCAAAACTAGTTAGAGATCAGAAATAGTTTCTATCTCTGTCTCTCTGTGAATAATTAGTCATATCAGAAACCTCATATAAGTTTCTTTCTATACTGTCATAGTGTCTGAATTTTCAGTGACACTACCCAAATAGACAAGATTTTTCCACAAGGTCCTGTTTATTCTTGTTAGTCGTGTTTGATCATTGTTCTTAAACAGCATTGGGGCCAGTTATTGTCTGTGGCTCATCCACATGGTCAATTTTCGTGGGCTTTGTCTGTGAGCCAACATCTACATGGTCAACTTTTGAGTCAACTGTTGTAGGAATTGTTGCCGATTTCTGCTGGATTTCCTCAATTTCTTTGTGGTCCTTACTCTTACCCCAAATTACCAAATACAGCCCAATAACAATAACAGAAGCTCCAGCTATCCTGCAAATTTTTGAGCCAATTTGTATTTAGTGTATGGATTATATTAAATACAAGTGTTTAATTTTATGAAAAATAGGACACATGTAAAGTGTTTTTTTAATTATTATAATTATTATTTTCTACCAAATTAAGTACTTACTTTCCAACGGTCATTTGTTCGGCAAAAATGAAAGAACTTAGAATTGCGACGATGACCATGCTCAATGGGTTAAATGCCGTCACAAAAACAGGTCCTTTTTCCTTCATTATCACTCCTGATAAATAATATGTTATTCCTGAAGATATCACTCCCTGCACCAAAAATTTATGTTCATCAGTAAAAATTTTAACATATTACTTCAAAATAAAGCTTTATTTCTGCAGGTTGAGTTTTTGTTCCACTATGTATGCTATTATATTAGATGAATAACAAGTCTCTACATATTTATTTTAGATACATGTTTATTCATCTAATACAGCAAACCTGGACAAATGAAAAAAAAAGAAGAATATAATCTTACCCCATAAACATAGGCTAAAAGTTTGGCATCAAATCCAAAGGCCCACACTGAAGTATTTCCTCTCTCTACCAAGAAAGTCAGTACTGTTCCGAGAAATGCACCGAGAGTACATACCATAGCCGTCAAGGATAGTCCAGCTGGGTATGATTTTAATGTAATTGCCTGTTTTCCAGAAAACAACATCGTTATAATTCAGAAACAAAATTTCATTAATGTAGTGAATCAATTCACGATCGACTTTATTTTTTTAAATCTCCCCCAACCTATCACAATTGTGTAATATAAAATCTACAATATATAATTTTTGTTAAAAAAACCCAGTAATTAAGACAAATTATATTGGTAAGAAAAAAACATGGTATTTATATAATTATATGTACGTACCTGAAGAGTATAAAAGGAGGCATAACCAAGACAACCAACGGAAATCATGATAGCACCCTTAACAGGATCTTCCTTATCATTGGGATTGGTAGAAGCATGAGAATCTTGGGTTTGGTGTGTCCATGGTAATCCTATTATAGGTCCGCTAATTAGTGTCATAATCATGGCCCCACCGACGGTTACCAAAGTGCCCGTAATTTTTGCATGACTGCGTATACTTTTCAAATTCACCTTCTCAATCCTGCAGAAAATAATAATTAGTTACGTGCAACATAGGTGTGAAATTTATATATGCTAAAAATTAAAGGCGTGACGTATATATACCTGAGTATCCAAGCAAGTACAAAAGTTAAGGCAGGAAGAAGATTGCACAAAGCTGCGCTAAAAGTGGCTGATGAATATTTCATGCCAGCATAGAACATGTTCTGACCAATTACCGGGCTGTTACAAAATTTAAAATTTAATTAATAAATACATAGATACCAATATATTTAATTTATGTAAATACATCTGTATAGATGTTGAGTTTAATTAGAATATTTACTCGAATAAGCTAAGTAACAAGATCTTGAAGAAGACGCTCAACGTCATTGTTGGCCTGGTTTTTCCTGTTGAATTATGAGAAAAAGAATATTAATGTTCCATTATATAATAGCATTACATAATATTTGAATTTACATACTCAAACGTCGCATGTGCACTTAATTATTCAGTACGTACCTTTCTAGAAAAAAGGCAAAAGGGATGAAAAGAGCAGCTGCAACAGCATTCCTATACACAGAGAATGTGTAATGGCTGCTTCCTTGGTTTAGAGCAGCTTTAGCAACAATACCAAAACCAGCACTCCCAAATTGCAAGAAAATAACACCCACATATGGTTTCAATTTATTCACAAGCTTCGAATCCATATTCACCATATTATATTTCCTTTTTTGATATAAACTAAAACCCAACTGGTTTTAATTTCTTCTGTTTGGGAATTTAATTCTGTGTGTGTTTTCTTCTTGTGAACGTAAGTGTGGTTGCATGTGTTGATAGTATGTGTGCGCTTTATATAGAAGTATTGGAAAGATCAGAGAGCCAGCGGAATATCATGACTTTTCAATATATTTAGTTAAAAAGAAAATATATGAAAAAGCGGCTTTATTATATGTACTTTAATAATTGTTTATCTTCTAAATATGCTCGTGATATTTGTCTGACTGGCAGTCAATGTAGTCGTATATAGAATTAATGAGCCATCAGATACGACTATAACTTGTCTAAACCAACGGACTGAGATCCTTCCTGTAGACAACAAAATTGGAAATTCTCAATTAAATTTATTTTTAATTGAAGTACCGAAAGCAACTGTAGTTAGGGATTGAGTTAGGTAGTAATAATGCCGCATGCATCAGTGTGCTAATTTAATCAATGGAAATTTAATCAATGGAAGATGATTTTGGTTGATTGCACATTACTTGGAATACACTAGGAAAGGATGATAATTTTTAATTGTGTAAAAATTTAAAACAAATAATATTTTTGGATTAGATATGTTTATGAAGAGAAAATTAATTGGAAATTTCATCCTATAAGCTGCCTATTTTGAGATTCAGTCCTTTTAATTGGCAATGTTTGGATTCAATCCTATAGTTGTGTTACTACTTACCTTTTTAGTTTACTTTTAGTCCTATATGTTACACGTGTTGGTAATTTAGGATGCTTGAAAAAAGGGTACCAGAGCCTAGATTTATTAAAAAAAATTAGAATAATTTATTATATTTATATAAGTAACCTTTGGGGATGATAATTATATCTACGAAATGGATCTGAACAATTGTCTAAGATATAATCATGACACGAGGTACTGTCAAATCTTGATGATGTACGAACAAGAAGATACAAGAAGATGAGGTGAAGTTAAAATATTTGGATAACCAATATGTTGAATAAGCAATTGTAGAAGTAAGAAAGGATCCAAACCTTGCGATCTTTGCGAAAGACTTTACATAGTATCCAAAAAGCTAGAGGGCGAAATTGCTTGAAATTTGGAGATTGTTTTTATAAGACGAAATTGTTCGGACTGTTATGTTATAGGACCAAAAGTAAAATCGCTAAGTTAATGGAGTGAATATCTAGAAATTTGAAAGTTAAAGGACTAAAACAAAAAACGTGACAAGTTGAAGGACTAGCTAATTCGCACATGGGCCCAGGTTACATGACTTAAAATATTATTTTCCTGTTTATATATATATATATATATATATATATATATATATTAGAGAAACTTTTATAAATTAATAATGTTAGGACAATTAAATTTCATTAATTTAGAGATATGCTAATTAATCGATATTATTAATTTAAAGAGTGTTTTTCTCACGAATATAAATTAAATTACATAGAAAATCACTCCGTCACCACTAATATACAATATATACACATACGCATTATATAATTTTGTGAACTAATTTAGGAAAAAGACTACATATTGAAAGACCTCTTTTTGACAAAAATATAAATTAAAAACGCAACTTACATGCCCAATCATTTCGAGAAATGCTATTATTCGACCCCTATATAGAAAACGAGACACAAACGATGAATTTTAAGATAACATATTAATTAGGGCATTGAGGTATTAAACGTGTGGTTTTTGTGTTATCCCACGGCTCGGCCCAATATTTTCACTTAGGCCGTTAGGCTGGGCCGCAACCAGCCCGGCCCCATTGCACAATCTTCAATGGACGTCCGTAATTCCCTACATGGCCACATGTACTGTTTATGGGCCCAGTCAGGCTTTGATTTGCTTTGCAACGTTCCATGGCTAGTTTAGTAAAATCACCAACTTCACCTTTTCAGTTAGTAAACACTCCCTTCACTTGGAGAATGTTTCTTTTAGAGCTCGGTTACATTTTTAGAAACTTTATTTATTTATCTTTTTAAAGTGAAAGATACATCTATTTGTATTGTTTATTTTCTGAAAAATATATAATTTATTTATGTTTTCAAAAATAATTTTCAAACCTACTAATTAATATTTCACGTTTTTCCACCCACTACTAATTTTATTTTTAAACCTACTCATATATCATCACTATGGTGGTATCGCCCACCTTTTATAAGGGTATTAACTGGGATTCGAACACGATATCTTTCAACTTCTTTGAAATCTATCTACTCCACTCCAACCAGTACTCTCAACTTATTAAAAAAATATATATCATCACTATGTTTGTCACAGAGAAATTAAACACGGTAACATAAATACATTTTTCTTTTTTAAACTTATGTATGTAGTAGTGCATAGAAATATAACTAATCTAAACATATTCTCGTTTTTACACAAAAACTTGGCGAAGATATTTTCCACCTTGAAAAATTGATAGTAACTTGTGAAATTAAAACCTAAACTAGGTCTTACACAGTTACTCCCAAATCAAATCCATGGAAATAGACATATGGAATATCCACATCTTAGTCTAGCAGCTGTTTACAGGCGTTAGAATTCAAGGGGTGAATTCTCAGGATTTGCAGTGAGAGTTGTGCAGAGTGTTGGTATTTGGTATCACTTGATGTGTCATATAACGGAAGACTTAACAATTTTTACACAACTTATTTAATTTTTCAAATCAAACATGCAAAGCATAAGAATTGAAAAGTACAAAGGATCTACAAAATTTGTGTCCGTATAAAAATACTTGCACCACACCCATTATACAAAAACATTAAAGATGGCCCACATTGGACTAGAACTCCTAGCTACATCAAATCAAGATGGCAATTTAGGCTGGATCGGTCTGACCACCTTACGATAAGGTCAGATTTTGGTTATAAATTTAGAGGCCCAAAAAAGATCAGGCCCAATATAATGACCCGATCAACCCGAAGCAAAATATATAATACGGACCAATCCAATTGAGCCCGAATTTGCTCTGGCCTGGCCTTATTGCCAGCTATAAGTTCAAATGCACACTAACGTATGGCATCTTTGATCTTTATTCATTTGAAACGTTTGAATATTAGACATACGAGGAAATAGGCTGACTAAACCATGCGTATAATAATTTGTCTGTAACTACACGAAATAATTAATTGAACCAATCACTTTCCCAGCAGAAAGTGAAATTATTACCCTCGAATATTAATCATACTTTTTGGTGTCCAACTCCATGTTTTTTTTAATAATTATTTCAATATTGTCTCGACAAAAATTCAAGAATACAGTCTATACAGATAAGATCTTTAATCAGAAAAATATGATATTTTCAGTTTCTCTCATATACATGCATGTAGTCATGTAGACCAAGAGAAATAATTATCGCCCAAGTTTTTGAATCAGCAATAATCAATGGTCCAAAATTCACCAATTCCCTCATGCATCCAGCTCAATTTTTCAAAGCTAATTATTCTTCCACGCAATTGCAAAAATTACCGGATAAGATTTTCTGTTCGTTGCATAACAGGAAATAAATGCAATTCAATATAATAAAGAATAAAAAATATAATCCTATCTAAAAAACGGAAACTATAGCTAGGGACTCATTCCTATTTCTAGCAATTCACATTTAGTGTGTTGACAATTAGTTAGTAAACATGGCAAGGTGATTGGAGTGGAAATACTCCGACGTCGTGGTCTGAACCTGTGTGGTGATAGTTTTTTCATTGAAATATTACAAGAATTGTTGTTGAGTTCGTGGCCCATTGGTTTTCTCCCTTGCAGCACTACAAAAAAAACTGTGTTTAGTGATGCTAAAATTTTCACTTGGTGACGCTTATTAGCGGCACAAGGTATATTACCTACGCTTTTGAAAGCGTCATGAGTTGCGTTGTTAAATTTGATGTCACGAAAATATTTGTGACGCAACATCTATGCGTAGGTAAATTTCTTTTACTGACGCTTTTATCAAATGCGTTGTTATGTGGTGACGCTATTTTCTGTCACAATTAATAAAGATTTTATATATTTTAAATAAAGTTTTGCTTACATTAAAAGCGTCGTTAAATTTAGAGACGCTATTAAGCGTCTTTAAAGTCGCGACGCTTTTGAAAATTAGTGTCACTAAAATTATGATGAATTTTACATTTGTAGCTTTTTGTAAAATTTATTAAAGATCAATTATTTATTATTTAAAAAAAAATTAAACTTAATATTTAATTTTTGACTCATTTTGAATATATCTGTTGTTAGTTAATTATACACCACATAATCTCTATTTATTAACTCTCAAAGTCACTCTCAACACTTCAATCTTCCGATGTGGGATAGATATATATTCCAACTTTTTACTTTGTGACGCTTTTTAAAAAGCGTTGTTATTTTAATGACACAAGCAATAAAAGTGTAATTAAAATTTTAAAATTTGGCGACAAATAAAAATATATGTAAGTAAAATAGAAAGTGTAATCAATTTTATGACGTTTTTAACAAGTGTCATTATTTTAATGACACAAATAATAAAAGTGTAAGTAAATTTTTAAAATTTGGCGACAAATAAAAAAATATGTAAGTAAATTAGAAAGTGTCATCAATTTTATGACGCTTTTTACTAAACGTTGTCATTTTAAGGACACAAATAAAAAAAGCGTAAGTAAATTCTATAATTATCGTGACACTTATAAAAAAAGTCGGTAATTTTATTAAGATAATGACACTTCAATAAAAGTGTTATTAAATTTACTAAAATGCTAACGTTTTCTAGTAAGCGTCACTAAGTTCTATAATTTACAACGCTTTTTAAAAAGCGTCATTAAATACTTATTTATAATGACGCTTTTTGGTAGCGTCATTAAATTTGTGTTGGGATAGATCATTTTTCTTGTAGTGCAGGGATGTCACTCGTGTTGAGTCGTGCATATCTCTTGATTTACAACCCGCCTGACAAAAGGGCCTCTTGTACAAGTAGAGATTTTCGCCTTCGGACTTTCCCTTCACGAAAGCAATTCACAATTAGTAATTGGGGAAAAAAAAAGACCAAAAAGATAAAAGTCCAAAAGCATGAGATTCTTGTCTCACTAAGCTTTTTTGACAAACTAAAAAAAAAAAAGATTTATGCTTTCACAGAATTGGGAAGGTGATCAATAGATGTAGGAAAACCATATATGCTTTAATTAAAGTGCAAGAATGAAGAGATATCTAGATATATATGCAACCTTTACAACCCAGAAATTGAACTCTAATTTCTAAATTCATGTTGCCTGTTGGAGTGGCTTTATTTACGTCCACAAATGTTTTGATTTTTAGCTGTAAAAATTTGATTTGTGCCATAATATTTATTGGTAGTGGAGTACATATTCCACTACAGCGTTACAATCAGAGATATTTGCCAATTTATGGACAAAATTACATATCCCAGGTGATTCACGGACATATTTTTGGTAATTATGAATTGATATATAAATTACATTTCAATAACGACTTTGATGTTGCGAATGTTAGTGGGCCTACGAGATAACTTTACTTAAAAATATTCTAATTGAATGGGACCAATATTGTGCTATAAGTACTTTAGATACTTGTGTTGATTGAGCAATTGATCCCAGTTCGATTCTATACGAGTGCGTGCATCCCATCCTTACTATCCCTGATTTAAAAAGGAAAAAAAAAACTATTCTAATGAAACATAAAATCACTAAGACCGGACTTGAAATTTTGAGATTTAATATATATATTATTTGGTGAAGATAATAAATTAGTATTAGAACACAATTTTAAAAAATAAAAATAATAAACAATATATATAAACCATCCAAGATAATATTAGCATATACAACAAACCAAATATAGTGCTTGTTTGGGAGCACTTTTGAGATGGACTTTTGGATCAAAAAGTCCATTTCAAAAATATTTGATGTTTGGTGATTAATTTAGAATGGACTTTTGGATAAATCACTCCTCCAAAAAGTCCATTCCATAGAAGTTACAATTGGAGATTTTTTGAAAGTCACTTATTAAGAAGTTCATTTGGACTTTTGCATAAGTGCTCCCAAATATAGTTTAATGGCTTGATCGAAGAAGTTACAATTTATTTTTACTTGAGCAGTGTGTATATGTATATATATATATATATATATATATATATATATATATATATAATTAGTGCCCCAAAATAATTGGACTTTTGAGACATTTGAATCATAAGTTCCAAACCGAAGATCCATTTCTCTCTCTTCTTCTCTCCCCCTTCTCTCTACCCAAAAAGAAAAAAAACCCTAATATTCTCCTTCTTCCCTCCCTCACCTATCCCAGCCGCCTCCCCTCCCCTCCCCTCCCCTCTCTCTCCTCCTCCTCCTCCTTCCCTTATCCCCTCCCCTCCCCAACCATGTTTCATGATGGAGCCAATGAAGGTATATCCCTTGCGTTATCCGGAGGTGATCGGTTTTCCGATCGAGTGGAGGCAAGTCGAAGGTCGGAGCTACAAAGAGGAGAGTTGGAGCCGGGTAGGTGATGGATTGCCGGTTGCGGTTGAAGATCGGGTGAGGGAGAGACATTTTTCTTTTCCTTTTTTTCGATTTTTCTGTTTTTTTTTCTGTTTTTTTGTCTTTTTTTACCGGTTGATTTGCGAAACTCGTAGGCGGTCGGTAATTTCGGGCTTGCGGTGCGTGTAGTAGCTCGTGCCGGATTTGTTCGAGTTGGGTAGTCTCCTTTGCGGAGTGCCTTAGTCCTCCTTTCGGAGGTGGTTTAGTTTCCTTTGGAGTTCTTAGTTTTTATTTGTTTTTTAGTAGTTTCTTGTTTTGCTCCCTCGAATTACAGTGGTTTTACCTCTCGTACGGAGTTCTCCCCTTAACATGTATCAATGTATGTATGTTCAAGGTGGCCATTTGCCAGTTGGCAGTGTAAGTTTATTTGAGTAATGAATATATTTCTATCGTTTCGGAAAAAAAAAAAAAAGAATCATAAGTTCCATGTGAAGTTCGGCCCTACGATGAATTTATAGCAAAGAGATACATGAAAAGAAAAAAAAAATCCACAAAAAATTGGGTCTAATTTTATATGAGACAGAGTTATAAATGCATTTTGAAAAGTATAAATTTTATATTTGTTACAATATTGTAACATGATGATTGAGAGTTAAGAGTTGCGTCAATGCTTAGATCGATTGGTAGCTCTGGAAAATAATCACTTTTAACCAATAAAAATATTATAGTTTATCTACAGGATTTATCAACATAAATAAATTTGTCACGAAATTTTATAATTATTTACA
Source organism: Rehmannia glutinosa (assembly GCA_016081115.2). NCBI lineage: Eukaryota > Viridiplantae > Streptophyta > Magnoliopsida > Lamiales > Orobanchaceae > Rehmannia > Rehmannia glutinosa. Next base: position 262,839 of record JABTTQ020000835.1, on the reverse strand, counting down.
AAAATATTATTTTTCTCAAACTATACCGGTCAATTACCAACTAATCACCAACAATTATTAAATTTATGGACATAAATATTGCATGTATTTACTAATAATTTTGGATTTTGTTATTAAATATTTACCTACAATAGTTTTACATATATACAATTATTTTACCTACACTTTATAGTTATCTTAATATTTACTTATATATATTTATGTAGGTAAATTGGTATTTTCTTGTAATGAGCATAGGCAGTTTTGGTAAAAATATACACACAAATATGTATATATATATATGTATATATATATATATATATATATTAGTTAAATAGAAATATATAAAAGAAAGAAAAAGGTCCTGATCAGAAGTTGAATCAAGTAGCAAATGAAAAACAATGCAAAACTAATACATATTAATTGTGGGATAGTTCAGTGAGAAAAAAAAATCGATTTATCCTATAGAGCTTTATTTTGAACATTTAAAAACATAAGAATTACAAACTTTGGATAGTTAAAGCCATATGTGTATATCAGTATATAGTCTACAGAATTTCATTAATTGCAACAAGAATAAATATGTATACTACGAACATCCAATACACTTACATATATAATATTTTTTACTTTTTTCCAAACTATATAATAACATTTCATAAAAATAACATTTCATAAATGAGAACTCAAAAACAATGTAATTCGTAGCATTCTAAGCTAAAATTCTCACAATAAAGGGAGAGGGGATCCCATGGACACAAACCAAGAAAGAAACCGGTAAAAAAAAGGCTACGAAACTGGAAAAAAGATAAAATGAACAAAGATTAGATTAGTTTTTTTTATAAGTGAAAGAAACAAAAACTCCATAAAATGGCGAGCCGTGAAAAAACACCCCTTGCAGTCGATCCATCAGAATGACTAAATCTGAAATCTAATCAGTTAAATCGAACTTAGATCTGCTGTCATGATGACCAAATCTGTTGCCAATTACAGTAAGATTATGAAGAAGAAGAGAACAAATAAAAATAGGCAAAAATTTGCGTGAGACGGTCTCACGGATTTAGATCTGTGAGACGGAGCCCTTACACAAAGTTTTAAAGGTTTTTTTTTCAGATTTTATTTTTCTTAGGGTTTATATTTATTTTTTTAGGGTTTATTTTATTTCTTGGGTTTATTTTAATTGATTTGGGTATTTTTAGTTTTTATTAGGGTTTATTTTTTATTTTTTGGATTTATTTTTATTTTTCGGGTATATTCTTCATGATTCATGTTTTTAGGGTTTGCTTTTGTTTCTTCATGGTTCATTATTATTTTTAAATTTATTTCCATGGTTCATGTTCTCAAGACGGAGCCCTTAGGAGGTCCGTCTCACGGATTTAGATCCGTGAGACCGTCTCACAAGAGACTTGCTCATAAAAATAAAATTACTGTACTCATACAATAATTAATCAACTTACAAAACAATTTTTCATAAAAGACATGTATGGGTAAGGTCCACTCATTCCATTTGAAAGAATTGAAGGGTTCAATTCTTATATGAAATTGTTTCCAACACTTTTAAAAATACAGCGAAAGAATTTAAACAAAACACAATTTCACAAGATATGAAATAAAGACAGATTTAAAGATTAACACAAGAGATTAAAACTTTTTTGCAAATATAAAATTACTTGTACGATGTTCATTAGAACAAAAACTCTTCAATGGATGATGTTGTTTACAACATACAAAAATACATAGTAAATAAAGAGACTAGGAGAACAACTCCCATTATGTCTTCAAAAGCAACTACTCTCCATTACAAAGTATTCTATACTGAATATATCTCACACAAACTCCCAACTCTCGAGTTCTTAAAATGATGTCAACAATATTGCCAACGCTCATGATATCACTAGACTTCTGCAGATTTTTCTTGTAAGAAAAGCTGAAAGATGAACTCTCAATCTCTCAATTTGTGGTCGACTTCTGATCAGGCTCGCCCTGACTTTTCAGGGGCCCTTGGCGATAAGAGAAAAAGGGGCCCCTATAAAAAAAAATACAATAAAAAGCTTCGCGCTCCAACAGTAAACATATTTTTCATCATCTAGAATATTTAACAAGTGCAACACCTACAAAGACAAAAAAGAAGTATAAAATAGTCATTGGAAAAAATTGGATCTTCTAGCATTTTGAGAAGCAAAATCATCAAATAGATCATCAAAACCAAGATTTTTCAACACCTTATTTTCAATACATAAGATTGTTAACTCATTTAGTCTTTCTTGAGACACAGTTGAACGCAAGTGTGATTTTATCAGTTTTAGTTTTGACAAACTTCTCTCTGTTGATGCTACAATAACTGGTATAGTTAATAAAACTCCATAAGCAATGGAAGTATTTGGAATAATCCATCGGTATTACAATTTCATGTGTTGCTAAAGATTCAGCCTCACTCATCTTAGTTTTGGCATCTTCATAACTTTTGATAATTTAAATAAAGCTTCTCTTATCTCATTAGATTGAGTTAATATAATTGTGATACTATTAACATGACTTTCTCATATTGTTGTTGATAATGGATTTGATGTCAAGTGATGAATATTATCTTAAAGTAAAGGGTTATTTGGTATTTTTTAATTTTTTGGGGGCCCTTATAAATATTTTTTTTAAATAAAACATGTATACCAATAAAGGCCTATGTAACATCGGGGCCCCTTAAAACCGAAGGCCCTAGGCGGTCTTCCTCGGTAACTACCCTTAGGGCTGACCCTGCTTGTGATGTTGTTTGATCCTTAAATAAATATCTCCAAGTCCATAGGAAAAACTTCCTGCAAGAAAATAGGAAAAACTACCTACAAATATTAAGGAATAAACCACCATGCACTATACAATAACTTCCCATAAGTTAAAACACTAAATAATAATTTCTATAATTAACTCCCTGAAAAATTGTATAATTAACTGTGACAAATTAACGAGAAACCTGTAAAGAATTCGAAAATTAATAACATTTGAAAAATCCAAACATTAACTTTGGTAGCACTGATAACAAAGAACAACCCCTTTTCTCTCTAACTCTCTTCTCTCCCCCTTCTCTAACTCCCCCAAAAAAAAAAAAACCCTAAGTTTCCCCCCTCTCCCTTTGCAGCCGCCCCTTCCCCTCTCCCCCCTCCTCCTCCTCCTTCCCTCCTCTCCCCCTCCATGGTTTCTATTGGAGGGATACCAAATGGCGGTCCCTTGGCGTTTGAAGGTGGCAGCCGTAATTTTTGGTCCAAGGCGAAAGCGGGTTGGAGCTTCATGGAGGTGTCTTGGAGCGGAGAAGACGATGGGGCTGCGCGATGGATTTGGGAGAGGAGAGGAGAATTTTTTGCTTTTTTCTCTAGTTTGTTAGTATTTACATTGTTTTCTTATTTTGTTTGTGTTTTCTTTTCTCGGTTGATTTGCGAAACTCGTAGGCGGATCGATTTTTCTTTGCCGTTTCACGGTATGTGGTGGTTGCTCGTGCCCGATTTTAGTTTTTGGTGTATTACTGATCTCCTTTAAGGAGTGTTGAAGTCTCCTTGGCATGGAGTGGGTAGTTTTTTTAGTACATGTGAATCAATTGGTTTTACCAATTCCCCGCTTTTCTCTTAGTTAGTCTTGTCGGCTCTTGGCCCGTTGGCTACGATTGTAGTTGTAATTTTAGTTTTTGAGTTGTTTTAATATAATTCTATCGTTCGAAAAAAAAAAATCCAAACATTAACACCATTTGAAGACCCAAAACTAACTAGAAAAGAAAGTTAATTTAGTGATGGTCAATTGGCAGATATCCCCAGAATCTTGCTACCCCAACAAAATCTTATACTAGTGTTAGTACTATAAATAATCATGATGACGAATATTTTCACCCCCTTTTTTTTGTAATCTTTTGTTGGCATATATAAAATGTACCTTCTTCGAACCCAACAAAAACGAATCCAAATATACATTTATCTATTTAAGACATTGACGTATACTTCGTAGTCAACAACGTCAACGAGCTACATAAAATATTACTCGATTTTCTAGCAATTGGCCGCGCCGGCGCGCCGAAATCGCTGACGACAACTCGCCAGATACTAAATTTGGCCCGGCCCGGCCCGGATCGAGTCGTCGGATAAGGCCTTTAAACTCTTACATAAGTCTATCTACCGATAAGGCCAAGACAGTACTAAATTCTTGACTATTAAATTGTGTCATAAAAATCGTATTCATTTATTCCTCACTTTAGAATGTTGACTAAGAAATTTTGCAGGTTGGTTAGGGGAAATTGGACATGGTTGCCAAAATTTTACTTTGCAGTCCAAAAGTAATGACTCGTGCAAGGTAGGAATTAAAGAATACAAGGGATAAGTGGTCCACTTGATCTGAAATTAAACTACTTATATGAAATTACTTTATTGACCCCGCTAGGTCTAAATTACCGTCTCGACTTCGCCTCGCTTGAAATTATCAGAATGCCCCCAAGATCCGCCCCCAAGATCCGTGGCTCTCTTATATGGGTCTCGACCTGACCCGAGGTCCTTTCAGGTCGGGTCGCCTGCGAGCTCTCTGTCGTCGAAATCATCTTGTTGTTCAGTTTTTGAGTACCTCAATTACCTGATCCGACTTAAACATCAGAAAACCTTAGTTGGGGCCTACTTTCGAACAAAGTACCTTAATTACCTTGCTCCCCTGCGACCCGATGTCAGGTATATCTGGTTTAGTTCCTAAATCACTATTCAAGTGGTATCCCACAAACAATGAAAACTTTTTATTGGATAGTTTTGCAGGAATGTATATGAATTTAGTTGAGAAAACTTATTAGAAATTTTATTCAACTATAAAAACACATTTGAAATTACTTGATTTGAACATTAATTCAATCAAGCTTGGAAAATTTTGATGGAGTCAAAATTGATCAGTTCGAGTAAGCTACCTTATTCTTTTTATGCACACATTATTACTTTTCTACTAATTGAGGAAACATGAGACAAATTTACGATCTTAATGAACAAAAGAAACGTGTTTAAACTTGATTTTCAAACAATATTTAATTACAATTAATCCTAAATTGAATATTATGTAATGCAGTTTATTTTCCAGTCTTATTCCACAACTTTGAATGCTTGTTTGGTTTCCGTAATTAAATCTCCTCAAGAATCTTTGAATTTCACAACTTTTTTTGAATGAGTTTCTATTTTCCAAAAATTAATAGTGGCAGTACTACAAATATATACATTGAGTATTTTTTTTTTTTTTTGGGATCGGTTTACATTGCGTATTATTATATATATATATATATATATATATATATAATGGTGATTCCATACACGTGTTATATATATATATAAATATTTAATAATATAGCTACTCTAATTAATTATCTAATCTCACTTTTCAAACTATATGTTAATCGCAAGAGTATTTTCATAAAACCAAGAGAGGAGACTGATCAAACATTGTCATATTGTGAGAAATCTAATTAAGTAACCCAAATGTTTTATTTTACAAACCCAGAAATTTCCCAGGTTTTTACCACACATCCACCGGTTTCACAGTGTTTTTTTTCCCTTTCTCGACAGGGTTTCACAGGCAATGGCGTAGCCAGGAAAAAAAAATCGGAATGGGCCAATACGGAAAATTGGAATGAGCATGATAAAAAAACTAAAAAAAAAACCATAAAAATATTAAATAAAAATTTTTCTTTACTAAAAAGAATTATAAAAAGGGGGAATTCGGGGCCCCGTTCGCCACTTGCGCCGCCAGTGTTCATAGGTTTCTAGTTTCACTGAGAGTGAAGATTTTTATAGCTCACGCAACAGTAATTATTGAACACACGATAATTTGTGATGGTTAATTACTCCGATCCGTCCCAAATATATATAGTTTAATATTCCTTTTTGGGATGTTCCAAATATATAGTCCACTTTTCATATTTAATAGTTCTTTTTTCATTATTTTACTATTATAACTCTATTTAATAAGCATTTTATAATTTATACTACTCATTAAAAAGGGCAAGTCAAGTAATTAATGTCTTTGCATATTTGTCATTTCCAATATTTTTTCTTAATATGTGTAAAAAAATCCAACTGGACTCTATATAATTGAGATAGAGGAAGTAAATTTTTTACATATTTGTAATTTTCAATATAATCTATTTGAAAAGTCCAATTAGACTATATAATTGGGACGAAGGAATATACTTTTAATCATTTCTGGACCTCTGGTAGTCATTGCATTAATTCTTGCATGCCTTTTGCATTAAATTTTCCTTTCAACAAGAAAATAGGTTTTCTCTCCTCGTGCATCCGAGCCCATCCCATCATTCACCAACCATTGAAACATAATCCTCGGCTTTCAAATCAAACGTCTGGAAAGCATTGGAAAAGAGAAAAATGAGTATTGTGCAATTAATTTTTAGGGTAAATGGCATGTGACCCCCACACACTTTTACAGTTTTGGCACATAACCTCCCAAATTAACATAACATCACTTCACCCCTAAATTTAAACTAATGATAGCACTTTGCCCCCAAAATTATCATAACACCACTTCACCACCTTAATTTAAATTAATGATAGCACTTTGCCCCCCCATAAGCCCATTCGGGCCAAGATATTAAATATAAAATTGAGACCTTAATTTAAATTAATGATAGCACTTTGCCCCCATAAGCCCATTCGGGCCAAGATATTAAATATAAAATTGAGACCTTAATTTAAATTAATGATAGCACTTTGCCCCCCCATAAGCCCATTCGGGCCAAGATATTAAATATAAAATTGAGCGGGCCTTTCTAATGGGTATTTTTGACATGCCAAAATTCACAAAAGAAAAATTAAAAATTAAAAATTATTTGCAATTTATTAAAAAAAAGTTATAAAAATTCCAAACTTATTCAAAATTCCAAACTTATTCAAAAAAAGTTATAAAAATTAAAAATCATTTGCAATTTATTTGCACTATAAGTTTGTGAATTTTGGCATGTCAAAAATACCCATTAGAAAGGGGCTTTTTTAACAGAATATTATGTTTTTTTTTCCGAGTTATACAAATGAACCGAAAAAAAAATGAGTTAATATTTTAGACAAAAACGGCGTGCCCATCACCGTTTTTAACTAAAATCGGCCATAACATGACCGTTTTTATTAAAGTTTTTTTTTAAAAATTTTTCTAACTAAAAACGGCCATAACATGACCGTTTTTATTAAAGTTTTTTTTAAAAAAAATTCTAATAAAAAACGGCCACCACATGGCCGTTTTTGTTAAAAACTTTTTTTATTAAATTTATTTCTAATTAAAAATGATTAGTCCTTAATTAATAACATAATCATTTGATATATTAACATATAATAATACTAAAATCTATTATACTATATTATTAGATGCATAATTAATATATATACTAAATAATTAATATATATATACTAAATAATTATTATATATATATACTAAATATTCATTGTTCTAAAAATCCCGCTTAACTCCTATTAGTCATCGCCTAGACGCTAGATTCTCCTTATACGACTAGGTTTTTTTCGATTAGCGCTTACCCAACTAGCATTTAGCGCTTTTTAGAACACGATAATAATATATATTATTATTTTATATTATAATATATAATAGTGGTAATAAGCCAAATATTCCACTTATAATTTGTGGAAAAAAACTATGTGAATAAGGGGAGTCTAGCGCCTAGACGAGAACTAATCGAGTTAGATGGAGATTTTTAGAACAATGAATATTTAGTATATATATAATAATTATTTAGTATATATATATTAATTATTTAGTATATATATTAATTATGTATCTAATAATATAGTATAATAGGATTTTAGTATTATTATATGTTAATATATCAAATGATTATGTTATTAATTAAGGACTAATCATTTTTAATTAGAAATAAAAATAATAAAAAAAGTTTTTAACAAAAACGTCCATATGGTGGCGTTTTTTATTAGAATTTTTATATAAAAAAAATTAATAAAAACGGTCTTGTTATGGCCGTTTTTAATTAGAAAATTTTTTTTTAAAAAAACTTTAATAAAAACGGTCATGTTATGGCCGATTTTAGTTAAAAACGGTGATGGGCACGCCGTTTTTGTCTAAAATATTAACTCATTTTTTTTCGGTTCATTTGTATAACTCGAAAAAAAAACATAATATTCTATTAAAAAAGCCTTAGAAAGGCCCGCTCAATTTTATATTTAATATATTGGTCCGAATGGGCTTCTGGGGCAAAGTGCTATCATTAGTTTAAATTTAGGGGTGAAGTGGTGTTATGTTAATTTTGGGGGCAAAGTGCTATCATTAGTTTAAATTTAGGGGTGAAATGATGTTATGTTAATTATGGGGGTTATGTGCCAAAAACTGTAAAATTGGGGTTTGACATACCATTTACCCTAATTTTTATGTATATATTAAAGGAGAAAGGGTTAATTAAAATCTAAGTGGTAAGGCAAAAAGTGACTCAAAAGGATAATAATAAAATCATTCGCATTATGCAATGTATTAGGTGCCTTAGTTAATGCAATGATGGCAAATAAACAATGCGAAGTCTGTTGAAAGATATTCTTTTCACTATTTCAGATACTTAATCAAATTTTGTAATGGGATAATTTCAATTTTGATATCCAATCTATGTCCCAATTTTACTTTCAATACCCCTGTTTTCAATCTAATCAAGATTGGTACCCAATGTTCATAAAATTAATCAATTTTGGTACTTTTCCGTTAACTTTCCGTTATCTCTAACAATTTAACTGTTATAGCATGTTTCAAACTTAGAACAAACTGTTAATTTCGATACCTAATATTTTATAATAAATCACTTTCAAGACCCAAATTTTTGCTTATGCAACAATAATGGGAATAGTCAATTACGACCATATCGGGCCCAACATGCTTCCGTAAAATTAATAAATCCCTTAAATTTCATACCTCTTTTGACCAAAGAAAACAAAGACCGGGTTAAGTGGTTCGCAACGCCACCAAATCGGAAAATTACGCCCCCGGATCGTTTGACAAACAAATCCTTCTTGTTCAACATCACCCTCGGGAAGATGATCTCAAGTTTATCCGACTCCTTCGTAAACCGCGGCAAAGATAGCCTTGTTCGTTTCCTACTCCAAGGCGTAAAAGTAATTCTTCAAAGGGGATTGATCAATATTACATTATGAACACATGTTGAACAAAATGACCTTTATTTTATTAAGAACTTAAAGAAAAATTTATTACATCGCACTCTCCTTTTGGGAGGAGAAAACCCTGCTTTAGCCTCTCATAAAGGCAATCACACTCTTGTACATAAAATTAAAAATCAAAATCGAAAACACTGAAATTCTAAACTCACAACAGAAAGAATTTTACAAAGAAAGTTTATTGTAAGAAGACTAAGGGAAATGTTCGATGTCCTCACCTCCTTCAAACTCGGTTTAAATAGATGTAAGTCCGGTTTCAATTTCGGACTTCAACCTCTGTTGAAATGTAAGACGTCACTGCTTACATCATACTCTTGAATTATTGCTTGCTTCCACTTGCAGCAATTAGTTGGCCTTTCCCTTTCTTCACATGGACTGGCCCCATCTTGTCTGGTACCCGAAGTTCTTTATGCAAACTTCCAAATCCTGGCGACTCGCCCTTTGTCTTGTAATACTTTGGACGGCATCTTTCATGGACCCACTTTTCGTCTTTTTTTCTAAGTGGGTTGTTACTGTCTGGAGTCACATGTCTCCACTAGCTTTGTTGGGAATCTACTTTTTGTGGTCCCCAAACTTTGATATCTTCGTGACTTTTCTTCTCCATCATCGGGTCTTCTCCGATCGACTTTTGGCCTAATCCTTTGCCAAATTCCGGTTCCTTCTGGTTTTGACATTCGGGACAGACCAAGTTCCCAATGGCCGATATGAGCCATATTGCGATTTCCGTGAGTTTCTTTACTCTCCGTGACTTGTTTTCCCACGAAGATTTTTTTTTTTCGAATAGGTCTTCTGCAAATCTTGTAGTTTTTCCCCTGTCATAGTATTCAACAGAATGATCCGTTCACCGAATTTTGATAAAACTTGAACGGAAACTTGACTTTGTCCATCTCGGTGAGACAGACCCACAATCCCCATGCCCTTCTTGTAGTGATCGATCTTCGATGAAGGTCATGGCCAATTGTACTTCTTCCTCGAACTTGCCTCCTTGATATTTCCGGGCTCCTTCATCCGGTCTTGGCTTTAATGTAATGGAAGGCTTCATGTCCACCTTTTCCGACGGGCTCTGTTGCTACACTTATGAAATACAGCTCCAATGTATCCCCTCGTTTTAGGTCATTGTTGGACCAAAGACTTCGTACACTGCTTCCTGGATCCATTTTGGTAATTTTGTGATCTCCGGGAAGCCTGGTGAAGTAGTATAGATCGAGGCCAAAGCCCCAAACTCGTACCACCTCTTCACTTCTTCGGGCTGGAATTTGGTAACATCCAAACCCTTGGATAATTTCGAAATATCAATCTTTATTTTTCCGAGATATCCCTTGCCTGGTAATCGCCTCCCACCCCCCGTATTCTGCGCCAAGAAGAAGAAACTTTAATCTCGTTAATATCAACCTTAGAAGTGCCCATCATAGGCCTAAGATTGATCTCTTCGTCCTTTACCCCGGACGTGCGGGTTGATGTGATAACTCGGGATTTGACTCCGGAGTATCAGTTTTTCCTTGGGCCGACATTTCGCCGACCAGGACTTGTGCTAGAGGTGCGAATCCTCTTTCTACGGTTGGGAGCCCTCAGGCTCTAAACACTCCGTTTGCTTATTAGCGGCCCCGAGGAGTGGCCGCTTGAAATGCCGTTCTCACCGAGATCGAGACCGGACACATGCTCGATATACGATCGGTTACTTTGTCCCGATCATTCCTTTGTAATTTCTCGGCCAAATCAAAGATTGATGACCAGGGTATCAAATTCTCGGAGTAGCATTTCCAAATGGTCTCCAAGATGTCTTGATGCGCTTAGGATGGAGTCGGCTTCAATTCCTCCATCTCTTGTTAGAAAATCAAGAATATTTTCATAAGATTTTATAATGACAATATCATAATCATAATATTGGCATTCACTTTTTTCATCTAAGTATTCTAGCTTTTTCGGTTTTGATTCAATTTTATTTTTCGAAAAAAGCTTTAACACTTGAATTATCAATTTTAAGATAAACTTTTTAGCCAAAAAATAAAGGCCATTTTTTAAAAGCCTTTCTAATCGCAAAGAATTCTTTCTCATTGATATGCCACCGAAGTTGCTTCACCATCGTAAATAGACCGCTACAATATTTGCATGGCACTTTTCCGTTTGGTGTGGCTTTTGTAAGAATGCCGCCACCAATGATCACTGGCATCCGTAAAACACCGATTCATCTTCATCTTCATCTTGTGGAATTGCAAGTTTCGGAAGCTTTTTGCAAACTTCTTTAAGTTGCTTGATTCCTTCTTGATGTTCATTCTCCCATTTAAATACTGCATCTTTTTTAAGCAATGGGCTAAACACCTTCCGTAATGTGCTAGATTGTTTATGAACATTCCAAAGAAAAATTGACAACTCCAAGAAAACTCAAGCCGCTTGTCTTTCAATGTGTCCGAAATCCTCGTATCTTTTCTACAATATGACTTTGTAGGATGATTCCGTTCGTCGATCTCAATTCCTAGGAATTCAATTTGTCTTGTTGCAATCACCGCTTCTTTCTCTCGAAAGCACTAATCCTTCCTTGTGACAAACATCTGAAAATATTTCCAAATGTTTGAGATGCTCCTTCATGTTCTTTGAGATGCGATCAGAATGTCATCAATATACACGAACATGAAACCGAAATAATCTTTAAAGATATTATCCATCTTTCTTTGATATACCTGGGGTGCGTTCGCCAAACCCATAGGCATCACGTTCCAAATATAGTGTCCTTGTGGTGTAGAGAAAGCTGTGAACTTCTTGCTTTCTTCATTCATCTTAATCTGGTAGAATCCATATTTGCAATCGAACTTTGAGAATATCTTGGCACCTTTGATACAGTTAACCAGATATTCTCTGCTTGGGATATAGTATCCGTCGAACTCCAAAATGTTATTGATTCCCTTGTAATTAGTAACAAGTCTTGGCTTTCCTCTTTTGATTTCTCCATGGTGTCTGACTAAGAATCCTGGACTGCTGTATGGAGAAATTCCTGGTGAAATCAACTTAAGGTCAAGATGTTCCTTGAGTATCTTATGCATATCCTCACGATCCTCCTGGTTCATAAGGATTGGTTTAAATCTTACGAACTCATACTCCTTTCCAGGTTTAACCTTTAAGGAAGCTTTAAGCTCGTTCTTGTCCCACCATGCCAAAGGATCTTCGTTATAATTCCTTTGGATCTTATTCTTGATATCCTCGAGTGATATTTGTTCCTCTATGGTAACGTCACTCTGTGGATTCTCCATTAGACTCATCCATAATTCTGCAATGGCTTCTGGAGTGACTCGTTCTTCTCCTTGTACTCTGAATGAATACAAGTTATTATCCCATATCTTCTGATCCTTCTGACTGGAACCAAATTGTCTATAGGATAATAAAGTTTCACCAAATTTCCTTCGATCCGTCATTTTTGGATTGCGAAGTTTGGCTTCATCACCACGCTTGCTGCGAAAATTAATAGGCATTTTTCTCTAAAATGCTTCCCGCAGTCTCTGGACAATAATCTTATGATCACATAATGTTGTGAAAATAAGTCTTCTTGTTTCATTCTCCTGTGTGAATCGCTTGAATGTTTGTAGGAAATTGTTTCCTAGCAAAATATATGCCCCTGTATCATGGAAATAGATTGGTGGCATTTTCACTTTGTACCATGGGGTACCGCTTGCGCCTCCGATCATTATTTCTGCTTGTTTAATTCCCCTATTAAGGATAAGAATCCTTTTAGAGAAATCTCTGCTGCAAGAGTCAAAATCTTCTCCAATTTCTTTAGGAAAAACATCCGGCTTTGCGGACATATTCCGCACTGAATCAATATAGGCGGCGAAATACTGCCTTGTATTCAACATATAACATTCCAATAGAAATGTATATGGAGAATGGACTAGTGGTCATCTCGATTACTCAGATCTTTTATTAGCCACTTGGCTGTGAACTCCATTCCGTCTTGTAATCTTTCCCAAGGTTTATGCTCCTCAAGAAATTCAATTCCCGGTATTAATTGTTCTGGATCTTTCCCGCAACTCCCGTGATAGTAAGCTCAATTTCTCCTATCTTCAGGCTTCCTTGATACCTTCCAACGATTGGTTGTTGGAGATAATATAGAACATCACAAGGAAAAATGTTATCCTTTTGAGTGATGTCGAATATTACTTCAACCTCTCGCCATCCTTCTGGACATTTCAGCTCTCCTGCTATTTTAAAAACATCGGGGATGCGTTGAATCGTAGTTGGTCTCCTTTCTTCCCAACGGCTACTACTCACCATTCTCGTCTTGCCGAAAGACATCCTTCTGTGCTCAACTCGAGACTCCGACTTTTGTTGAAGACTGGTTGATCTTGAATTATCATATCAATCTCCTTAATAGTTGGAGATTCAATGATTTCTGGTAACACCACCTTAGCAAAGTCCTCAAAGATTCTTGGGACTTCAATAAATTCCTTTCTCAAGAATACTTCGGAATGATGGGTATTCGAGAGAGCATAGGAAATCTTGTATGTGATCGAGTAAGGCATGTTTTCTTCTTTCATCAAATCGACTATTTTGAAATCTTGATGAAGGGTTAGGACTCTACTGAAGTCTCGATCTCCCAAATTGCATGCAATTCTAGGATAGACATTAAATGCCAATTTCCCTGCATACAAATTTCATGTAACCACTCCAAGGCATGAATCCTTGAGATGTGAGATTCGCTTGTCAAAGATAGCAAGATTGAGAGGCGAATCTATTCCTTCTTTGAATGTTGCTTTAATAATTACTCTTATGGCTCCGATATGAATCCATGAGAGTGTGTTTGCAACTTCTCTTTTAACTTTGCTTTTGATCTCTTGTATTTCTCTAATAGGGACCAACTGCATCTCGATTAGGTTACCGGTAAACTCCATCGGAATAGCAAATTCTCTGGTTGTTACCCTGTGGATAATTTGGTATTTTCTGTTACGAAACCCAATTTTATCCAATGTTTTTTCCATAGCTCCGATCATAAATCCATCATAGACTTGAAGCTTTGGATCTTCCTTCATGATTCTCATAAGAGTCTTATGAGAAATCAGTGTGAGAGAGGAATCGACATATCCTCTCTCGACGCCTTGAAGAATTTCTTCTTCACTCCGATTCTAAGTGGAGTCACTTCCATCGTCGAATAGATTTCTTCTTCATAGATGCTTTCATCCGAGGGAATATCCTCAAATTGATACACCCGTGTATAAGATCTTGATAATAGGCAAACCTTCTTCGATTTCTCGTGTAGCCTCGAATCTGTCGACTCCTCGTTTTCGGTTTTCCGACAATCGGTCGAGATATGTCCTCTTGCTCGCATGTCCAAAGCAATTACATCTTTGAAACTTTCATTTGCTCGTGTGAGCACGCTGAAAGTTCTTCTTCCCGGATTTCTGTTTGGTACTCGCTTGATTTGAACCTAATGATGAGGCTCTTCTCCTGCTTGGTGCTGGTCTTTGCCCTGATTTATAACTTCGGGCTTTTTGTTTTGGCAAGAACCTTCTAGGTCTCCATGAAGACCTACTTTTTTTGTTGTTGCTTCCTCGACGGTATGGATGGCTTCTCTCCTTCTTCTTCTTGTGCCGCCTTGGTTGACCTCCCACAACTATTGGGATATCATTATCCACACAACATAGAGGAACCGCTTTGTTAATTCCTCTTAATCTCTTGTAATTCTGTGCGAGTGCCGCCGATAGCACCATTCGATAACTTGGCCTTTAGGAAAGACATTTTTACGCCCACGCTTTTCTCACTCCACCCTTGTATTCCCTGATAAGCTTTTCTCTCAAGGGACTCGAAATCTTGGCAAAAAATAGTTGTGCAACTTTTTTTTCCTCAATCTTGGATTTCCACCGGTATTCGGTGAACAACTTGATATATTCGTCAATATGAAAAATATCTAGTAACTCAAGGCTATAGAGGGCTTGTTTATATCTTTTTCATTTTTCATCCTCTAATCCCTCGAAATAACCTGTGCCGATGAACTGGATTTTGAATAGTTTTGCCATACCATCGACAATTCCTTTAAGTGATTCCCCTAATGTGACCGAACTTTTCGTATTGGCATCGGTCATATCCCAGAAAATCTTCACCGATCCTTCAAGACTCATTTCAAGGAGTAAAATGAATGAATCCTTTGTAAGATCGAGGGTTCCTCTTTAAATTCTCATAGTCAAGCCCATTCATCAATGAGAACTTCTGCTTTTAAAATCGGGATGTCCAGTTTTAACATCAACCCATACGGATGTATTGGGTCGAGGTGCGATCTTCCATAAGGCGTCGATAAACATTCGGCCTTCCGTAGGTTGTCTAGTTCTGCAAAAGGGTTTCGACCTCCTGTTCCTGAAAGTAGATCACTTTCGGTCGTGAAATCCCCAGCGTGTGGCATCCTCTCGTCTCGAGCTCCATGATGAGAACCCGTACTTTCTTCGATGTTAGGATTAATTGGTGGCGGCGGTGGTGGAATTGGTCTACCTTGTGGGTCATAGGTAACCATAGCTGATTCCTCACCTGCGTTCATCTTTAAATCTACAATACCTAATCCCGCGAAGGATTCTGCCAGGTCATGTAGATCTTTAAGATTCATCTTTTCAATATCCATCCTTTTTGATGGATTTTCTTTTGATTAGAGCAATGAGCTTTTCCTCATCTGTCATCTTTCGTATAACTTCGGTTGGTTTCCCTTTTTGGTGTAAATAGGGTACCGTTCCAAAATCAATATGTTTAATTCCTCCGGATAAACTCGACCTGTCCTATAGGTTCTTGACTCGTTTCTGAATATCATGAAGGAGTTCAAGAGTTTCATTCTCGATATTTCACCATCGTCTCCATCCGTTCTGATCTCGATGAACTTGTCTTTGGTAGATGAATATGGCGGTTGCCATAATTACGCACCATCTTCGGACTTCTCTAAGATCTTCGGAGAACTTAGATTTGTCTGAAATATCTCGTTCCACTCCGGTACTCCATCGGGAATCATTGTTCGATGGAAATTTTCATGAACCGTTTCTTGAAGGTTCATCAAGTGAACATATAGTGCCGTTAAGCATCCGAATCGCTTATAATATTCTCGCTTTCGCATTTTACATTGCGCTTAAGGTTTTCCGTCGGCTCCTGCCGTTTTTTTTCTTCATGTTGGTATTCCCAATATGAAACCTGGTCAAGGTGTTCTTGTGCATACATCGTCAATATTTGATGATATGTCCTGTAAGGGGTACATCTCGGACATCCGTCCGGATCCATAATCTCGAAGTAATTTCTCCTCACCAATTGTTAATTACATAAATATAATAAATTTAACTAAAAGTTCTTAATAAACCTAGGCTCTGATACCATTTTGTGGCCCATGTGAAAGAGTTTGAGTATTGAAAAGATTACGTCCTTTGAATAAGAATTGAAATATCTAGGGACCAATTTTGACAAATAAGTAAACATAAGGTACCAAAACTGATATATTCAAAAGTTTGAAAAACTTTTTACAGCCAGTCATCCGGTCAGTTTTAACAGTTATTTAACAGAAGGTATCCAAATTGATTAAAGCTCAAAACGTTGGGTACTAAAACTGATTAGACTGAAACCTTGGGATTAAAACCGAAAAGTAGGTATAATTGAGGTACTAAAACTGAAAATAACCCTTTTGTAATTGCCAAAAACAAAAAAAGAAAATTAACAAATAGCTGGAGGCCAGCCAAACTGTTTGATTTTGTAAATTTATATTTTCATACAGTGACGTTGCTCGAAAGTGCAGATCACCCCAAGTCATGTCTTTTAGTCAAGGTGACTCCAAAGAAAAGTACTGATCTTGTGGTGGGTGTGTATAGACAATATTAAGAGGGGCCAGAGGTTTTTCCAGGAAGACCCTTCCGATGCTTACATCAACAAGTGTCCAGAAAATAATCTGATAGTAAAAGAATTGATTAGATAATTAAACTCCAAATACTTACAAATGAATACGGATGAGCTTTTATACATCAGATGATGGATCTCATGGATTTGATGTAAAGAATTAACTACTGACATTGATATGGGCGTTCTACGTCGCTTAATAATAATTTGACCAAACAATTAATAATAAAGAGCTATTAAATAAATAATTTAAAAATTAAATAGTGCACTAAATATGAAGCTGTAAAAATTCAATTTTACCCCATCACAAAAAAATATGTTGGTTTAGGAAAAATGTAAAAAGAAAGAAACGACCCAATCCAGTTTTATTATCAGTAAGTTAGTAACTCACAATTCTTAAAAATAGTATCAAGTTGGTGGTAGAAGTCTAGAAGATATTCCACCAACTACCGCCAAATATTAAGTGGGATCCCAACTCCAAAACTAAAGTTTGGCTGAAATCTTCTTGCGTATATAAAACTGTGTGCTACATGTATATATATTTAAATAGATAAATATTGGCTAAGAAATTTTAATAATAAAAAATAGTTGATTAATGTATGTAAAGGAGCTCAAATGGATCAATTTGATTATCGAAAGTGGAGTTCGTGTGTGGAAAAAATAAATAAATTATTTTGTGTGGTATACTTTAGACAAGATATTTCATTAAAGAAAAGTGCTAAAACTAAAAACGTAAGCTAATTAAGTATGAAAAAGATGATTGGGTCACTTGCTTTTTTTCATATGAGATGTACTTTACTACATATTTATCTTATAAATTAATAGGTACTATACCAAACATAAATGGTTTTTTTCATATGAGATGTACTTTACTACATATTTATCTTATAAATTAATAGGTACTATACCAAACATAAATGGCGTGTGCTAGTTTGTGGCTAAGTGGGACACTTTTTAAAATACCAAACTTTTAATCTTGCAGCCCTGGAATTATGAATAGACATTGAGGAAAAACGTGACAACAATGAACATTTATGTGGTTTGATTCATTTGGAAAGTATATGAATGTATAAGCAAAGATAATTAAAATTATAAAGATTCTGGTATTCTGTCACACAATTTTTTTTATAGTCACTCCCTAATGAATAAAAAATATGTGCTTTTTATTTAGCAAAGAATATAAAACAAAAATATATATGCTCTGTCACATGTGTAGTCGTAAAATATTAAATTCGATTTCGATTAAAAAAAAATCAAGGGGTGTGTTTCTTCTACTTGAAAGTTATCGGGGAAAAAAACTGGATTTGTGGTAATAAATTAAAGGGATAATTACAAAAACACCCCCAAGGTTAGACCTAATTACAAAAAAATCCAGAGATTTTCAAAATTACAAAAAGCCCCATCATGTTTGATTTTGTCTTAATTTTAAGGGGTTAATTGTAATATTTCTACAAATATGAAGGTGGTCTTTGAAATATTTTTTGCTTATGAAGGAGGAAGATCTAAGTGGAATCAAACTTTAAGGGTTTTTCTGTATTTTTCAAAAATCTCTAGGGTTTTTTATAATTAGCCCAATCCTCAGGGAGTTTTATGTAATTATCCCTAAATTAAATCCAAATACAATGTACTATATAAGAAAACGTGAATAGTGATAATATTAAATATTTCAAAACTACAAATATAAATGCTAACAATTTTGTTAGATAACCCTCATTGGTTGGTTTAAGTAGCCTTGGAGTTGCAATGACTAACTTCAACAGTTCAACATCCTTGATTTAAATATTGACTAACGAGGAGTGAGAAGTTGGGAATTTGGGGTTGCCCCAATAGTCCAAATTAAGGAAATGAAGCGTCCGCGTGCGACTGGTGTGGAGATATTCTGGGTCGAAAAAAAAACAATTTTTTTTTATCTTATTAGTCAATAAAAAGAAAAAAAACAATTTTGTTAGCTTATTAGTCAATGGAAAAAGCAAATAAGATGAGATCAGAAGGAAAAACAGTAGCTAGCGTGTAGGGGACAAGGAGTAGAAAATTAGTGCAGAAAAGTCTTACTGATGCTCGATTATTGCATTAGAATGCTGAAAAAAGGAAGAAAAAAAAATAGGATGATGAGTCAGGGATAAAGATGAAAAAAACTTCTCATAAAAAAAAAGTGGAAAAATTCATTTTTTTTATATCTATGATGATGTCATCAATCGTATAATTTATATATTTCTATATTACGTGTGATACATATATATACCTGCATGTTCAATATATACAAATTTTACCCGTTTAGCTCGTTTTTAAATTTTAAAAATAAATAAATAATTGTAAAAAAAAAACAATACATTTCCTTAAAACTTAAATGCTAAAACCTCCTTAATATGTATGTTATTATTTTGCATGTATTTTTGTATGTTGTCCTCAAAATATGATTAATATGTTATAGTATTTATTATTCCTTTTTGTGTGTTGTGAATTGTGATATTTTTTATTGATTGAATAGTGTGTCATAATGATTAATTTTAAAAAAAAAGTTATCTATTCAATTGAAAATATAAAATGCATATAAAGCTAATTTTATTAGATGGGTTAAACGCGTCGGGTTTGGGTTACCTGCGAAATAAATAGGCCGACTTCATGTTTAAGATTTGACACGAATAATTAAACATGCTAAATCCAAGTTGGCTTATTCTAACACGCGAATCCATCAACTTGTACCCACAAACCCTACCCATTGATACCCCTAGGATTACCAACTTTTTTTTTTACAAGGGGTCTACTGAGTTCTTTTTAAGAAATAATAGATTGGGGAATCTACTGTGTTCTTTTTTAAAAAGAGAAAGGAGAAACATGTAATTATTATATAGAGAAGCTACGTCAGAAGAAAATAATTGTTGGGGCAAATGAGACATTAAACCTCGTACAGTCATAACCACGTCACAATCACTTTCCAGAAATTGGCATGGACAATAGGGTCTATGGTTGCCACAAGTGGTATCTGATTAGGACAGATATTTTTGTGGCCGACATATTTTTCTTTTGTTTAAGACTATCATCATTCCAATATCAACACATAATTGCATAAGATATATTATATAATACTTGCTTCTAACATATTTTATATTACAATTTTATATAACATTTTATCAATATATAACGTTTATATATAACAATTTTAAAAATGTAACACTGTTATTTATTTTGATACATAAATAGGTATCGCTTTAATTAAACAACACTCTATATAACATTATAATTTATTAATTGTAATATTTTTTGGCTATATATTGGTAACACGAAATTATATTACTTTCATTAACTAATGTTAATTATTTATTTAGTTAATTTCTATCAAAAAAATAGATGAAGACAACCACTAAACACAAAAATTGTAGATGTCATGTACTCAGATTTGTGTGAATTTTTATTTTCTTTTTATAAAGTATTTTTATTTTTTTAATTTATTTCATTTTTTACTGATGTAATTAATTTTGTCGTAATACCGATGGAAAATTCGTAGGTACATATTTATTATTATTTTTTTAATTTTTACCAACGGAGACAAATTTTATCAGTAACTTTATTCTTTTATTTTTTTTTACTTTTTTAGAAAATATTTACCAACAAAAATTCATATTTTTATATTTTTTTACCAACGAAAAACTACTCAGTCAATAATTATGTTTCATATATTTTTTATTTTTATTATGTCCTTTAATCAATATATAATATAATATCATTTTCAATATATATAATTTACAATATAATTTTAAATACATAAAGTAGATAATATATACATATAATATAATTTTAATATATGTATATATATATATATATGTGTGTGTATGTAAAAACAAACCAAAAATTGTAATAGCAATCACCTTAGTTTAGTGGCAAATTGCATGTCTTGAGTTCGATGCTATTTGGGGACAAAAAGACAAAGTGCTGCAAGAAGTGCGCATAAAATTCATATTTAACGTACACTGATCTAGAAGTATTTTTTCAATTTCTTACAGATAGAAAAAGTACTACAAAAAGTGCTACATAAATTCATATATAACACTTTAGAAGTGTTTCTTTAGAGTGTTACAAATAGATAACTTAATGTAACACTTAACAAAAGTGTTATACAACCTATTAAAAGTAATATCTTAAATTGTAGGTAGCACGGACAAGCGCATCACCATAAAAGTATTATCTATTGTCTATTATAATACTTTATGGCTATTAGATAATATTATTTGGGTATTACCTTATATCATTTATGGTGTAGTGTTGGTTTTAGTTTTTAAGGTTTTCTTAATTTCATGTAAGTTTAATGTCGTGGTTATGATTATAGTTTTGAAACAGCCAAACCTAAAATGATTGTCCACTAGTTTTAGTGTTACTATTTTATAATCCAAAAGTTAGAAATTTAACTGAAAAAGGTTTGATTACGTATATACGACACATTTTGTATCATGTGATATTGGTAGTGGTTTTGTACTCTTGAGTTTGAGCTAGCACAACGTTTTTTTATTATATAAATTTTAATCAAACTTTATTATTTTATTTCATTTAGTACATAAAACTTCTTTTTTTTTCTTAAAAAAAAACCTTCTGAACAACCGTTTTCAATGTAAATTTACAATACTATTATATTAACAACATGCTACTCCATCCTTTGATTACTTTACATTTAAAAGGATGCAAAACACAACAAGAAAATAATCAAATTCCAAGAAAATATTTCCAACGAAATAGAAAACTATTGAATTTTTAAAATTTCAATGGAAATTCCAATAGTACATTATACCATTGGAAAATTCCAACGAGAAACAAAACTGTTGATATAAATTGTTGAAATTTCCGTTGGAATTTAAACTTTCAACAGAAATTCCAATACCACAACAAGCCATTGGAAAATCCAACAGTAATTCCAACAATAATAATATCATTGGAATAAACCATTAAAAATACTATTGGAATTTTAAATTCCAACATAAATTCCATCGCTAAAACATGCCAATGGAAAATTCCAACAAAAATTCAAATGATAAATAAAATGTTGGAATTAATCATTGAAATTTCTGTTGGAGTTTCTAAAATTCTAATGGTATATAGGTTGTTGGACAATTCCATTAAAAATTCCAATGCCGTTGGAAATTAGGGGTTAAAATATTTGATAGTATTATCTATATCGATAAAATATATATCTTCTCTTTTGGCGTCAATCATATTGAAACTACATAGTTAAATGTGTTTGACTTGGGACAAATTAATGATGGGTGGCATACTGAGAAGTTAAAGATATTAAATAATGAGATAAAATGATTGAATATTCCAATGGATATATACTATCGGACTAAATTCCAGTGCTATAACTCCGTTGGAATAACCGTTGGAGTTTTTTTTTTCCAACAATTATATCTATATATATATATATATATACATATTCCATTGGATATACCGTTGGACTACATTCCATGACGCCTGTATAATATTCCCAATTAGTGGAAATAAAAGAAATAGACCACCATGAAAACCTATAAGACTCTCAATTAGAGGTGGAAACAAAAGAATTAAACAATCATTATGATAAAAGCCTATTAAGACTTCCAATTAATTAGAGGTGGAAAGAAAAGAATTAGACAATCATGATCAAAGCCTATAAGACTTCCCATTAATTAGAGGTGGAAAGATCTTGTTAGATAAATGTTTTTATCATGATTTTGATGATTTTGTTCAAATGAGTTTTTATACCAAAACAATGTCCCTAAATGTTGTCCCAATACTTCCGATCGTTCTAAAATATTTTTACTATTTTTTGGAGTATTTCTTGAAGTTAATATTCGATTTAAAATTGGACAACACTTTTGTTTCAGTTCGACCGGTCGCCCCATATAGGGCAACCCGCACTGAGTTGAGCTTTGAAACAAAAATGGGACGTAAGAAAAAAAAGGGCGAGGCGACGGGCCGACTGTGGGCGACCGGGTGTGGTCGATCGGTCGACCGTGAGACGACGACTGCAAGTTGGATTTTGTTCCGGACTTCTCTGCTTTCGTAAAAATGTCAAGGCAACAACGGTCCATACGGCCGAGATGCGACCGGCGCACCCCCTTCGACCGGTCCCCCGTGTAAAATTCACAGAATTCAATTTCAATCTTATCTCTCGCGACCGGTCGAACCCCATGTTTGACAAAAACTATCCGCTATGCGTTTTAGCATGACTTTTCCCTATTTTGTGGGATTGATTTCTAACACTATATTGATGATTTTAAATGGTTTCTTTTTGCAAAATCACTCCCCAATGAGGAGCCAATGTCTGAAATCAAAGCCAAGACCTCTCCTATAAATAGAGGCTTCATTCAAGCAACAAGATACAACACTCAATACAAGCAAAGAGCAAACAAAGCAAACACTTTCATATATCTTGTTGTATTAGCCTTAGCACTTTCACTTGCACAAATTTGAGGTCTAGGCTTTCAATTCTTGATTACACTTGCACTCATATTGTATCAATCATTATTGAGTTGTAATCTTGATTTTGGTCATCATTCAACACAAGACATCCTTGTGAGTATTCTTGTGGTAAGAATACACTTGGGTGATCTAGGTGATAGGTGTTTGAAGGTTGTGGTAATCTTCAAAGGTGTTGTAAGAGGGTTGTGGTAATCCTCAAGGTGTTGTAAGAGGGTTGTGGTAATCCTCAAGGTGGTGTAAGAGGATTGTGGTAATCCTCAAAGTAGTGAAGGAGGATTGTGGTAATCCTCATGTGTTGTATTAATTTTTGCAAATTAATAAAATCTTTTCTTTCTTTTGAAATCCATCCCGAGATACTTGGGGTGGTAGAGGATTAGGCCCTAGGTGGGTTGAACCTCTTTAAATCGACGAGTGTTGTTTTATTTCCGCATTTACATTCTCGTCTTTGGTTGATTATTCGAAAAAGAGGGCAAAAATCTGAAAAACCGAGATAATCTATTCACCCCTCTAGATTATCGTAGCCACTGGACTAACAAGTGGTATCGAGAGCCAAACTCTTTGGCTAGCTCGTTCCGAGTAAAGAGGAAAGATCCATGGCTACGAATGACGCTTATCTCACCACCGGCGCCTCCACCAACAAGCCACCATTGTTCGACGCCAACAACTACGCTTTTTGGAAAGACCGTATGGAGTGCTTTCTACAAGGGTGCGGATTTGACATATGGAATGTGGTTATTGAAGGAGTTGATCAACCAACAAAAAAAATGGAGGATGGCACCTCGACTCCTAAACCTTTCAAGGAGTTCGATGAAAATGATAAGAAGGCTTTCTCTCTAAACGGTAAGGCCTTAAATATTTTGCATTGCTCACTTACCGCCACCGAGTACAATCGCATACGAGGCATAAGGTCGGCACATGAGGTTTGGGAAAAATTGGAGACAATCTATGAAGGGACTAAGAGAAAGTCAAGCAAGCAAGAAAGACCATGCTTGTTAAAGACTTTGAAAACTTTAACATGTATGATGGCGAAAGCATCTCCAAAATGGTGGAAAGGCTTGACAATATTGTCAATCCTCTTGTGGCCCTTGGGAAAGTCATCTCCGAAGAAGACAAGGTGACCAAGGTACTAAATGCACTTCCGGCTCATGGTCCGAAAAAGTAACGGCAATCACGGAGGCACAAAATCTTGAGACACTCAAGTTTGATGAGCTTATTGAAACCTACTCATCTATGAAGTCTATCTCAAGGAGAGGAAAATTCCAAATCATCCACAAATCAATCGGGTATGCAAATTATTCCTAAAGGTCTTGCTTCTTCTTCTAATAATGCATACTATGATAATGATGATGATGATGAGGAGACGGCCGCTTTGTTCGAAAATTTGCAAAATTCGTGAATAAAAATAAAGCAAGAAAACCGAGAGATAATGCTTGCTTTAAATGCGGAAAACCCGGGCACTTCATTGCCGATTGCCCAAAGCTCGATGAAGAGGAGCAAAAGAAAAGGAAGCCTTTTACAAAAAAGAAGGCTCTAAATGCGGAAGTCAAAACATGGGATGAACTACTCGAAACAACCGATGAGGAAGGAGAAACCGAACACGGTCTCATGGCTATAGACGATGAAAACAATGAGGTACACTCAAATTCTTCTACTTCCTCCATAGTTGATGACTTGCAATGTGATTTTGATGAATTGCAAATTGAGTTTCAAAATTTAATCGTTAAATACAAAAATTTGAAAAAGGAGCATAAGGAGATTAAGGTTGAAAAGGAAAAATTATTTACCTCTTATGAATCTTTAGACAAAGCTCATGCTCTTACTCTTACTAGAATTCATTCTCTTGAAACCGAAAAGGAATCGCTCACAAAAGATATTGAATGTTTGAAAAATGACGTGCATCGTTTCAACATAAGTACGGATAAAGTCACAAAAATTTTAGATGCACAAAGAAGTGAGCATTCCAAATCGGACTTGGTTATAAGCCATTTCAAAGTGTTTTTAAGAAAAATAACCAAGGTCCGACTTTTGTACGTGCTAATAATTATAATACTCCTACTTGTTTTTATTGTGGCAAAGTTGGACATTATGCTAATAATTGCAAATTGAGAAATAGCTCAAGACATGTTTGGAGACCCAAAAGTCTCAAGACTAACCCCCCATGGACCCCAAAATTATAGGGTACCTAAAAGAAATGATTTTGTAGGTAATAGGGGCTATAACAACCATGGAGGATTCGAAATGGCTCGTGGACAGCGGATGTTCACGCCATATGACCGGGGGAGGAGAGAGCTTTTTACCAACATCAAGCTCCAAGAAGAGGGTATGGTCATGTTCGGCAATGGCAAAGGAAAAATTCTTGGAAATGGAGAAATTGGTAACTCTTCTTTCTCTCTTTGTAATGTTCTTTTAGTAGAAGGGCTTAAGTTTAATTTGATAAGTGTTAGCCAACTTTGTGATTCAAATTATGATGTTTCTTTTAATAAAGAAAAATGCCTTATTCTTAAAAATGGTAATATTATTTGTGAAGCAAATAGAAAAGGCAATCTTTACAAAATTTGTACTAGTGATTTGGTTAGTCAAAATGTTTCTTGTCTTGTCGCCAATAATGATTTAACAAGTTTATGGCATAGGCGACTCGGACATGTTGGATACAAGAATTTGAAAAATATTTACAAAAACCAACATGTAAAAGGACTACCCAAATTGAATTTTGAAAATCTTGGCTTATGTGACACTTGTCAAAAGAACAAATTAGTTAAGAGTAGTTTTAAGCCCAAAAATGAAATTTCCACTACCAAACCCCTACAATTGCTTCATCTTGATTTGTATGGGGATATTGGTACGGCTAGTCTAAATGGAAAACATTACACCTTTGTTATAGTCGATGATTATTCGAGATATACTTGGGCTCTTTTTCTTACCAATAAAAACGATGCCGTTAATGAGTTTGTTAAGTTGTGTAGACTTATTGAGAATGAAAAAGAAGATACTATCAAGTCTATTCGAGCGATCGAGGTGGAGAATTTGACGGTGAATTTAGAGTATTTTGTGAAACCAAAGGATATGCTCATAATTTCTCGGCTCCAAGGACACCTCAACAAAATGGAGTAGCCGAACGGAAAAATCGAACATTACAAGAAATGAGTCGATCCATGCTCAATGAATTTTCACTTCCAAAGTATTTTTGGGCGAAAGCCGTAAGTACCGCTTGCTATGTCATTAACCGAGTTTATATTCGTCTAAAATGAATAAAACTCCATATGAGCTTTGGAAAGGAAGAACTCCAAATATTAGTTATTTCAAAATATTTGGATGTAAGTGCTTTATTTTGAATACTAAGGATCAATTGGACAAACTAGATCCTAAGGCCGATGAAGGAATATTTATGGGGTATTCAACCAAGAGCAAAGCATATCGAGTTTACAACAAGTCTAGCATGGTTGTTGAAGAATCTATTCATGTCAAATTTAATGAAGCCTCGGGTGTTGAAAGAATACCCAATGACGATAGTGATGAAGAGGATATTGTTGAACCTATTGTTCAAAGTGATGCTCATAATGATAAACCTTCTATTTCATATGATCAACCTTCAAGTTCAAATGTTCCTCAAGAAGATAGGGGTGATACTTCGAATCTTCCCGTAGCATTGAAATTTAAGGAGATCACCCAAAAGATCTTATTATTGGTGATCCCCTTGATAAAGTAATGACTCAAGAAATTTTGCCGAGAAAGCTCTTATATCTCAAAAAGAGCCTAAAAATGCTAAGGAAGCTATTGAGGATGAAGATTGGTTTTTGGAAATGCAAGAGGAGTTGAATCAATTTGAAAGAAATGATGTATGGGAATTAGTACCTTGTCCTCCATCTCAAACAATTATTGGTACTAAATGGGTATTCCTAACAAACTCGATGATCAAGGCAACATTGTTCGAAATAAGGCAAGGTTAGTAGCTCAAGGGTATTGTCAAGAAGAAGGTATTGACTATGATGAAACTTTTGCTCCGTAGCACGTTTAGAAGCTATTCGTATTTTACTTGCCTATTCTTGTTTCAAAAATTTCAAACTTTACCAAATGGATGTTAAATCCGCTTTCTAAATGGTATTATTCAAGAAGAAGTCTATGTAAAACAACCTCCGGGGTTTGAAAATTTTTCTAGGCCTAATGATGTTTATAAACTTAAAAAGGCTTTGTATGGTTTAAAACAAGCACCCCGTGCATGGTATGATAGACTTAGCTCTTTTCTTTTGCAAAATGGTTTTACAAGAGGTAAAGTTGATACTACACTCTTTGTTTTTGAAAAAGGGCAAGATTGTTTACTTGTGCAAATTTATGTTGATGATATTATCTTTGGTGCTACTAATGAATCTTTGTGCAAGAAATTCTCCAAGTTAATGCAAGGTGAATTCGAGATGAGTATGATGGGGGAGCTAAACTTCTTCCTTGGACTTCAAATTAAGCAATGCCAAGAAGGTATCTATATTTCACAATCAAAGTATACAAAAGAACTTTTGAAGAAGTTTGGCATTGAAGAAGGAAGAACCGTCTCGACTCTATGGCAACCAATGTCAAAATTGACAAAGATGAAAAAGGCAAGACGGTTGATGAATCCAAGTATCGAGGTATGATTGGTAGTTTACTTTATTTAACCGCTAGTAGACCGGACATTCTTCATGCCGTATGCCTATGTGCTCGTTTTCAAAGCAATCCAAAAGAATCTCATATGAGTGCCGTTAAACGGATTTTTCGATATTTGAAAGGCACTATTCAATATGGTTTATTTTATCCAAAGAATGAAATCTTTTCTCTTAAAGGTTATAGTGATTCGGACTATGCGGGTAATATTGATGATCGGAAAAGTACTTCCGATCATGTCAATTTTTAGCGATTGCCTAGTTTCTTGGTTTTCAAAGAAGCAAAATCGTGTTTTCTTTCAACGGCCGGGCCGAATATATTTCCGCCGCATTTTGTTGTACTCAACTTCTTTGGATGAAACAAACCTTAGCGGATTACAAATGCTCTTTTGAAAACGTACCTATCTTTTGTGATAATGTATCCGCTATAAATATTGCTCAAAACCCGGTTCATCATAATCGTACTAAACATATTGAGATTCGACATCATTTTCTAAGGGATTGTGTTTCAAAACGAAAAATTGAGATATCATTTGTGCCATCTCAAGATCAATTAGCGGACATTTTTACAAAAACCGCTAACTTCCGAGACTTTTTGCGTCAATACGAGCTCGGTTAGGCATAATGCATATTGAATGAGGTCTACGTTTGCATTTTGCATGTTTTTAAAACTTAGGGGGGCGAAAAATCGGATTTTTGGTTGAAAATTCGGATTTTGAAAAATTTGTCAAACAAATGAAATTTGAAGAGGTTGAGGGCAACCGCCCTCAACGCCGACGGCCGTCGCCCTCAACCACGACCGGTCGCCTAAGCCATTTTTTGGTTTAAAATCATTCTGTCTTGACATTAGTCATGTTCACTCATGTTGGCCATTTTTCGTCCCCTTTGCCAAATGCACACTATTGTCACTCAAAATTGATTTTTATGCATTCCATTTATATCTTGGACCTTATATAGCATGTTTATCATCATCATTGCTCATCTTTTCCGATCAAATGGTAAGAATTTTCCTTACTTTGCTCAATTGGGTTGAACCACGAGTTTATGGCCTTTCTTGTATATTACTTGATGAAATTATTTTATGATCATGATGAACTTAGTTGTTATGTCAGTATTGTATGATGATTGGTATGATTTGGTGATAAAATTTTTTGGCTTGATTCATTTACAAGGGCTTTATACAACTCTTTTTATTTTTCACGCCCACAATGTGTTCGATGCAATGTTTCAATGAAAATTTCAACTTCTACATGATTCTCTCGCTTCCAAAAGTCTTCTATACTCATTGAGATCATGTTTTGGGAAATAAAACGAGCGTATGAACTCTTCATGATATATTTCTCCCATTTTCCTTGGTTTTTAAGCTTCTAAATTACTCAATGGTTGAAACACCATTTCTTTGGCGCACTTTGATATACTTCTATGATGTTTCTATCATCCTAACATTCTTTTTGATGATTCCAAAGGGGAGAAACAGAAATTGGCTCGTTAGCTCAAAGAAGCTAATAAAAGCTCGAAATAGAAGCTATAAGCTATGGCTTGTTTAGGCCATAAGTTGTGATGAAAACTTAGTCCAATAGTTGTTTTATGGACTTGTTTGCATGGATATTTAGTATTTGTGACAGGGGGAGCTTCTTAGCTCATGGAGTTAGTGTTTATTTTGTAAAAGCTTGTGCTTCTAGCTTATGCAATATTTCTTCTTAATATGCTTGTTGATAGGGGGAGCTTTTGTAAAATGTTTTTAAACGGATAGTTTACTCATAAACCGGAAAATTATTTTGTTTTTCGAAATCGTCCTCTTGAAAATTGTTTTGGTTTGTAATCATCAAAAAGGGGGAGTTTGTTAGATAAATGTTTTTATCATGATTTTGATGATTTTGTTCAAATGAGTTTTTATACCAAAACAATGTCCCTAAATGTTGTCCCAATACTTCCGATCGTTCTAAAATGTTTTTACTATTTTTTGGAGTATTTCTTGAAGTTAATATTCGATTTAAAATTGGACAACACTTTTGTTTCAGGCTCGACCGGTCGCCCTATAGGCAACCCGTACTGAGTTGAGCTTTGAAACAGAAAATGGGACGTAAGAAAAAAAAAGGGCGAGCGAGCGGCCGACGGTCGACCAGGTGGGCGGCGGTGTGGTCGGCCGGTCGGCCGGGACGACACACTGTACTGCAAGTTGGATTTTTGTTCCGGACTTCTCTGTTTCGTAAAAATGTCAAGGGCAACCGGTCACAAATGAGGGCGACCGGTCGCACCCCCCCTTCGACCGGTCCCCTGTGTAAAAATTCCACAGAATTCAATTTCAATCATATCTCTCAATAACGGTCGAACCCCCCATTTTGACAAAGAACTATCCGCTGCGTTTTGCATACTTTTCCCTATTTTGTGGGATTGATTTCTAACAGCTATATTGATGATTTTAAATGGTTTCTTTTTGCAGAAATCACTCCCCAAGGAGGAGCCAATGTCCGGAAATCAAAGCCAAGACCTCTCCTATAAATAGAGGCTTCATTCAAGCAACAAGATACAACACTCAATACAAGCAAAGAGCAAACAAAGCAAACACTTTCATATATCTTGTTGTATTAGCCTTAGCACTTTCACTTGCACAAATTTGAGGTCTAGGCTTTCAATTCTTGATTACACTTGCACTCATATTGTATCAATCATTATTGAGTTGTAATCTTGATTTTGGTCATCATTCAACACAAGACATCCTTGTGAGTATTCTTGTGGTAAGAATACACTTGGGTGATCTAGGTGATAGGTGTTTGAAGGTTGTGGTAATCTTCAAAGGTGTTGTAAGAGGGTTGTGGTAATCCTCAAGGTGTTGTAAGAGGGTTGTGGTAATCCTAGGTGGTGTAAGAGGATTGTGGTAATCCTCAAAGTAGTGAAGGAGGATTGTGGTAATCCTCAAGGTGTTGTATTAATTTTTGGTAAATTAATAAAATCTTTTCTTTCTTTTTGAAATCCATCCCGGAGATCTTGGGGTGGTAGAGGATTAGGCCCTAGGTGGGTTGAACCTCTTTAAATCGACGAGTGTTGTTTTATTTCCGCATTTACATTCTCGTCTTTGGTTGATTATTCAAAAAGAGGGCAAAAATCAAAAAAACCGAGATAATCTATTCACCCCCTCTAGATTATCGTAGCCACTTGGACTAACAGATCTAAGGGCCCATTTAGATAGAGGATTTGAAATTCGAAGGGATTTCAAAGTCATTGGATTTGAAATCAACCTTTTGTTTGGATGATGTGGATTTGTGTAAGGATTTCAAATCCATCGTAAGCTTTGATAAAAAAATTTAGAAGCTCAATTTATTTTCTTAATTGATATTTAATAAATAAAAATAAAAGATATAATCTTATTATTTTGTATAATTATAATTTTATACACTAATAAAAATATGAAATATATAACTTTTATTATGTCTGAATATGTGTGTGATGATAATGCATGTGCATATGTGAGGATAATATGTGTAAGTGTAAAAGTGTTTGTGTGTAAATGTGTGGGCAGTGTGTGTGTAAATGAATGCAGTGTGTGTAAATGTCTGCATTGTGTGGAGTATGTGTAAGTGTGTGTCGTGTGTGTAGTGTGTGTAAATGTGTGCAATGTGTGTAAGTGTGTGTGACAAGTGAGCATAAAGGGGAAAAAGAATGAATTTCAAATGACTAGGTTTTGAGAGAAATTTGAAATACTTTGAAAATGAACTAAAACTTAAAGAGAGATTTAAAATTCATTGATTTGGATTTATATGTCAAACAGGGGTGTGGATTTAGCTAAGGATTTTAAATTCCTCCTCCCAAATCCTCCGTCCAAATGCACCCTAAAAGAATTGGACATGAATCTAAGTATCTGACTAGACCCTAGTACTTTAATGGAACTTAATAAACTGACAAAATAATGGAGAGCGGTAAAATTATTATGGATTGAATATATAGACGTCTTGTATTCTATTTTTTTTTTTAAATTTCATTTCCCCTTCTCTCTCTATCTCCTCTCTTGCCTCTCTCTAAAAAAGCTCAAAAACCTCCATTAATCTTCTCTCTCCCTTTCATCTTCCAAAGTTTCCCCCACCCCCACCATCATCTTGCCGGCGACGGCCGCATGGCCGGCGACGTCTTGTCGCCGGTCAAGCCTCTTTTGCCCCGCGATATTTTTTCTTCTAGATCCGGTTGGTTCTTGAAGCTTATGTTCAGACTGGGTTTTGGGAGAATCTCGTGGAGGCGGGCAGCGGTGGTCAGACCTTGGCTCGGTTGTGGTTGCGGTGGTGGGAGGCGATGGCGGCAGATCGAGAGGGGGAGAGGCTTCTTGTTCGGGTTTTGCCCAGTCTTAGATAGATTAAATTTTTGTTGTTGTGATTTTGTTTTTTTTGTTTTTCCGGTTGAAGGGCGAAGCTCATAGACAAGTCGTGTCTGATTTGTAGTTTGTAGTGGTTGCTCGTGCCCGGGTTTTGTGTGTGTGGGTGGGTTGTGTTGTTTGAGTCTCCTTTTGGGAGCGCTCTAGTCCTCCTTGGGAGGTGTTTTAGTTTTTGTTTAGTTGAATGGGTTGAGTTCCCCTAATTCCCCTTACCTTCGTCTGTGCAAGGTGGCTTTGTGCCAGTGGACATTGTTTGTAAGTTTGTTTGAGTTTGCTTATGCAATAAAATCTTTCGCTTTTGGTAAAAAAAAAGACGTCTTGAATTAAGATTAAATCGGGGTATGACTCACAAAAAAATACACAAACCTCATCCTTTTCAAAAAAATTTCCTAAGTAGAAGAGATATTTCAATCTTTATAGTGAACAAATTTAATTCATAACACATCTCAGATGGGACAAGAAAAAAGTATAACGATGAGTAGCCTAAATACTCTAAGAGGGTTGAACTTAAGACTTAAGAGTGGAATAGCTATAATTAAAGGAATCAAAATGCTATCAATGACAAAACGAATTTAAGGAACCTCTAAATTCTAACTCGTATCTCCTAGGATATATTATATATATCTTCTCGATATAATTATAAAACTATCCTTGAAATTTAACATAATTGAAAAAAATCTAATTATTTTTTAAAATTATAAATATTTTTGATATTTGTATTTTCCTAACAAATACTCCTCTTGATGATGCATCGATGGTGCTTTTTGTCAGATAAATAAAATATTAGTGGGGTATTTGTAATTTTAAAAGATAAATGAGTTTTTTACATAATTCCGCTAAACCTCAGGGGTAGTTTTGTAATTAACCCTTAAAATTGTACAATTAATAAACTCTTCTACAATGCCTAGAAGTGGGGACGACTATGAATTTTAAGGCGAGGTAAAATGTGGTGGTGGGGTATGAGTGTATGACGGCGGCGTTTTATGAGAGTAAGACAACGGTTTACGAAAGTGGAGGTTGAGGCAGCGGAATAGTTGGAGGAAGCGCATTTGCTTATTATTATTATTGTTATTATTATTATTATTATTATTATTGAGTTTTGTATTACATTTATGTTTGCTAATTAAGCAGAAATGAAGATTAGAAAAACTTTGTAGCATATTCTGATTTTTTTTCTTTTTCATTTTTCATGATTGTACTTTCTTTCAAAGAAAATTTTTTTTTTAAATTGTGTTTTTCAAATAAGATTTATCTCTTAAATTGTGTTCTCGTATTCTAATTATTATCAATACACGTATAATGACATAGTATATATATTAATGACATTATCAATGTACATTTCAGATATTAAATAATACTCGGAAAACAATAATTTTTTTGCTTTTTTTTTTTCTTCTTGCTCTTTGAAAAAAAATATTTGTTCTCCTCCTCATGCCATGGAAGAAGGATAAAATAATTTCTTTTAATTTTTTTCTCTTCTTCTCTGTCCTTGGTAATTTTTTTAGTTTTCCCCCTTGGTGGGAGTATGTTTCTCCCTATGGGTGAGTGTGAGTATGTTTCTCCCTGCTTTGGGAGTTGGTTTTCTTTTTTATTTTGTCATTTCCGTTGTTTTTTTCTATTATTTTAAATCTATTCAAATATTATTAAATCTGTTTTTTAGGGGCCTCACTCGAGTTCTTTATCGTTTTTATTGATTTGCGGAAGAAAGAAATGTGGTATGATTCGCGTGTCTAAACCTTGTTCGAAAATGCAAGCATTCACAAGCATCCATTTATTCAAATGGTCTTTAAATTTCTGTTTATCTATCCATTTTCTCTTGTTTGAAAGGTGAGTTTAATATGATGCGTTATGATCTATTGTATCTTTTTTTTAAATTTTTATTTATTAATGAAAAGTTAGCTAGACTTATTTTGCTTTAATTTTTTGCATTAATTTCTTTTTTTAAGCATTAATTTTTCACTTTCTTGCATGGCTCTTCGGAAAAAAAAAAAGAAATATAAAATTGTGGTCTTCAAAAGTTAATTAGCTAGACTTCTTGCTTTTGTCTGGTTAATAAAAAGTATATCGTGTTATTTTTTTTTTTGAGCCAAAGTATCTTGTTATTGTTAGTGTTAAAACTAAAAACTATATATTAAATATCACAAGTACGATTAGTTCTCGATATAGTCAAGAATAATTAATTGTTTTCACATGGGCTAAGTTGTTGGCGTATCTTTGATTTCAAATCGAATCGAAGTAATTTCAAGTCGAATAAACTCGTATAGTTACCTATGAAATAAGTAAAACAGGGGAACAAAAAGAATCTGTATTTCTTATAAACCTAAATGTACTTTTCGTATATACAATTTATTTTCAGATTTGGAGGGCGATTTCACCTTCCCAACTTGAATTTCATCTGTACTTATCCAGCTGCATGCATCGTCACCTTCTAGTAGGATGACATTAAACTTGATGATTTCCACCACTAAATGTACTATAAAACCCACAAAAAGTACAATAAATAAATTACTAATTGGCCTTGGCATTATAAGGCCAGAAAAAAAGATGGCAAAATTGCAAAATTAATCATGTAACATGGGATGACAAAATTGGTATTGCTTAAACTTGAATTTTGATTTAGTCTTGTTATTAATAAAATTGTCCAATTTCAGTCACGCTTTTGCCGGAATTTTAAAAATCTACCGGAAATATCATGTGCACAACACGTGATGAATAAAACGATTTCCAATAAATTTCTCAAATTCTAGTGAAAATATGATTGAAATTGGGTAATTTTGTTACTTAAACGACTAAATCAAAATTTTGAGTTTGAGTAGGATTAATTTATTTGACTCACAACTCACAAGTTACACACTTGCCCATGACAATATTTGCAATCCCCCTCCCAAAAAAAAAAAAAAGAAATCTTTTGAGTCATATACTAGTGATAAGGAATTTTTTTACAAGAATTGAGTTCAAATAGTTATTTATTAAAATATTTTTGCTGTCACTATGCATATACCATTATAAATGCAAGTTTTTGAGTGAAGAGGCATGAGTTCGAGCCTTAAAATAAAATAAAATTTAGTCTAGTGGCGATGGGTATTACTCTTGAGTGAAGAGACATGGTTTCGAGCCTGTGCAATGACAGGACCAAAGTTTTTTTTAAAAAAAAATATTACAAGTTCTTCATACACACATGTATAATTAATAATAAAATTAATTGAAAATTATTATCATTAGTGTATTCCAAATAATGTATCATCAACCAAAATCATCATCCACTTGATTAAATTAGCACAATGATGCATCATGCATGCGGCATCACTACCTAACTCAATCTCTAATTTAGCACTTGCCATAATATCAAAATGTGTTTTAGCTATTTTTTTCAAACACATGTTTATTAGCCATTTGACTACCTAAAAAATCTAATTTGCCCTTAAGTCAATTCAATTACAGCAAGACACTGTAGCTCCGGGTACTGTAGCTCACTAACTCAACACTGTAGCTAAGTAACTCGATATCGAGTTACACATAACTCGATGGTAAGTAATTAACGAGCTTCTGTGTCCAGACTTCTACATTTTCTGTTCTTTCTTCATCGTAAAATTGGATAGAAAAGTTTAATATCTATAAAATGTCTAATAAACGAAATACGGAAGAGCTTAATACCATTTTCGAGATACCCATAAATGTATTGCCGAAAGTATTTGCCGGAATTTTTTATAGAAAATTTGAAAGGGAAAGAGGATATAGAGATAGAAATAAGTGAAAAATAAATAGATCAAATATCAAACAAGCATGCTAGAAGAGTATAAATTTATAAATGTATTTTGTTCTACCAAAATGACTAAAAAAATTTGTTTTCAAAAGATGGCTAGTTTTTATTTTTTCATTATAGAAGTGATCATTTTGATCCATTAACACTAATTAATAAGTTGCTTTCGTAATTTCAATTAAAATTTTGTTTAATCAAGAATTTCCAATTTTGTTGCCTACAGGAAGGATCTCAGTCCGTTGGTTTGGACTGGCTATTAAAGTCGTATCTGATGGCTCATTAATTCCATATATGACTACATTGACTGCCAGCCATACAAATATCACGAGCATATTTAGAAGATAAAGTATAGTAGAGCCGCTTTTTAAATATTTTTTTCTTGTTAACTAAATATATTGAAAAGTAGCCATATTACGATAGCTCTCTGAGGTTTCCAAAACTTCTATATAAATCGCACACTAGCTAGTAATACATGCAACCACACTTACGTTCACAAGAAGAAAACATACATAGAATTAATTTCCCAAAGAGAAGAAATTAAAACCAGTTGGGTTTTAATTAGTTTACAAAGGGAAATTTGTATATTATGGTGAATATGGATTCGAAGCTTGTGAATAAATTGAAACCATATGTGGGTGTTATTTTCTTGCAATTTGGGAGTGCTGGTTTTGGTATTGTTGCCAAAGCTGCTCTAAACCAAGGAAGTAGCCATTACACATTCTCTGTGTATAGGAATGCTGTTGC
This sequence comes from Rehmannia glutinosa, assembly GCA_016081115.2. Classification (NCBI taxonomy): domain Eukaryota; kingdom Viridiplantae; phylum Streptophyta; class Magnoliopsida; order Lamiales; family Orobanchaceae; genus Rehmannia; species Rehmannia glutinosa. The sequence continues at coordinate 225,885 of JABTTQ020000835.1, read as the reverse complement.
AGCTGCTCTCTTTATCCCTTTTGCCTTTTTTCTAGAAAGGTACTGAATAATCGAATGTGTGTATCTGTGTGAAATTCAACTATTGTGTAATGCTAATATATAATGGAACATTAATTAATATTCTTTCTCATAATTCAACAGGAAAACCAGGCCAACAATGACGTTGAGCGTCTTCTTCAGGATCTTGTTACTTAGCTTATTCGAGTAAATACTCTAATTAAACTCGCCATCTATACACATGTATTTACATAAATTAAATATATTGGTATCTATGTATTTATTAATTAAATTTTAAATTTTGTAACAGCCCTGTTATCGGTCAGAATATGTTCTATGCTGGCATGAAATATTCATCAGCCACTTTTAGCGCAGCTTTGTGCAATCTTCTTCCCGCCTTAACTTTTGTACTCGCTTGGATACTCAGGTATATATATGTCACACCTTTAGTTTCTACATTTTCTTTACTAGATATATCCATGTTTACATAAGTACTAATTTCCATGTAATTAATATAATTTATTTTCTCTGCAGAATTGAGAAGGTGAATTTGAAAAGCATACGTAGTCATGCAAAAATTACGGGGACTTTGGTGACAGTAGGTGGAGCCATGATTATGACATTAATTAGTGGACCTATAATAGGATTACCATGGACGCACCAATCTCATGATTCTCATGCTTCTACAAATCCCAATGATAAGGAAGATCCTGTTAAGGGTGCTATTATGATTTCCGTTGGCTGTCTTGGTTATGCCTCGTTTTACACTCTTCAGGTACATATAATTATATAGTTTGTCTTATTTTCGATACTGTTTTTTTACTAGAGAAATAACATTTTGTTTTCTGAAAAACAGGCAATAACATTAAAATCATACCCGGCCGGACTATCCCTGACGGCTATGGTATGTACACTTGGCGCATTGCTGGGAACTGTACTGACTTTCATGGTAGAGAGGGGAAATACTTCAGTGTGGGCCCTTGGATTTGATGCCAAACTCTTAGCTTATGTTTATGGGGTAAGATTTTTTTTTTTTTTCATTCCGTCCAGAAATGAATGTATATACAAAAGTTGGGTCCAAATTGCGTTGTATTGGATGAATAACACGTGACACATGTCATTCGTCTAATATAACGGAATACAAAGTGGAACAGAAAAACTAATTAACCCATGGAAATATTTTTACTGATGATGATAATGTTTTTGGTGCAGGGAGTGATATCATCTGGAATAACATATTATCTATCAGGAGTGATAATGAAGGAAAAAGGACCTGTTTTTGTGACAGCATTTAACCCATTGAGCATGGTCATCGTCGCAATTCTAAGTTCTTTCATTTTTGCAGAACAAATGACCGTTGGAAAGTAAGCATTCTCCTACAAAATAATGAAAAAAACACACACTTTATTACATAATGGGAAATATAAACTAATTAAAAATTGGCGCAAAAATTGCAGGATAGTTGGAGCTTCTGTTATTGTTATTGGGCTGTACTTGGTAATTTGGGGTAAGAGCAAGGACCACAAAGAAATAGAACTAATCCAGCAGAAGGAAGCAACAATTCCTACAACAGTTGACTCAAAAGTTGACCATGTTGATAGTAGCTCACATACAAAGCCCACCAAAGCTGACCATGTAGATGAGCCACAGACAATAACTGGCCCCAATGCTGTTTAAGGACAATGCATAAGACTAACACTATTAATTGACAAGAATAATTAAACTCTGGTGGAAAAATCACCTACAACATGCGCACAGAGAGACAGAAATAGAAACTATTTTTTGATCTCTAATTAGTATTTATTTAATGACGAAAATTGTAGTGATTGTCAAATAATGTAAATTTGCTTTTAAGTCCAGCAATTTCTTCGTTGTTTCAATTTAATTACACAATGTCAAATAATGATCCAGTTTATTATCAAGCTACATAAAATTCTATTTTGGATTCATTTTAACTCTTATCAAGCACGGCCCATTTCCCATAAACAGTATATGAGGGCCCACATACATCGTTTATGGGCCCTAACACGTTTTGATAGGCTTTGCAATTTTCCATGACAAATCAGCCAACTTAACATCAACTCCACTTGGACAAAGTTTTTCTTTGAGACCATTTGGTTTCGTTTGCAAATTTTCATCTTCCTTTTTTTTTGTTATTTAAAAATGAAATAAAAGGATGTATTTATTTTACACATTTTTCGTTGGAAATATCACTTATTCATATTTTTCAAATTTAAGCACACACTAATCTTATTTTTTAAACCTAGCTACTCAAATATAATATCACTTCTTTTCATGTAAAAGCCACCATAACATCGATACATTTTAAAAGTACAAATCTACATATATAGAAACAGTGTTTTAAATACCGTACCGGTGATCAAACCGGCCAAGCCACCGGTATGCGGTTTAACAGGTCGGACCGGTTCAACCGCCGGTTTTACCGGTTTTAATAAAAAATATTTATTTAAAATTATATTATATAAAATATGAATATAATTTATTAATATAGAAGGAAAAGTTGTATATGTTTAGTTAAAACAAAAAAATGTATATATTTAGCTCAAAAATGACATAAATATATTAAATATTAAGTTTATAAATTCTATTTTTATAAAAAAGTGAAAAAAATACAAAAACTAAAAAAAAAAGCAAATTCGGTTCAACCGGTTTTAGGCGGTATTGTCCTAGGTTTAACGGTATTGACCGGTTTAATCGTAAAATGTTATTAGGACCTTTACCGTCATCGCCCGACCACCAGGTATCGGTATAACCGGAACTGAACCGCAGGTATAGTGCGGTATTTTGAACAGTGTATAGAAACATAACTTATCCAACTTAAAGTAATACTGAATAAGGTAGGGGCGTAGCCAGACGACTCTATTATCCCTAGCCCAAAATGTTTTTCTCCCTAGCTCAACAATTTTTTTCCCATTAAAAAATAATATAATTTTATTTTTAGTTTTTTACCTTAGAAAAAATGAAAATAAAAATTTGGGGGGTCGGGGCCAGGGAGGCCCCTCCTGGATTCGCCCCTGGAATAAGGTGATATATATTCAAGGAAAAGCTCTAGGGGTCCGACTTAAATTTCAGTCTAGCTCCTTGTATAAAACCTAATTAAATATATAGTATTATAAGCGTCTAAATACCTAGGTATAAATAAATATTGAATACTAAATACAATTAAAAAAATAAGGCAGAGTACAAATTGCAAGATATATAATAAATTCGACCAATTTTGTCTATATCATCGGGGACCACAACTGCAACCCCAAACATTTGGCGTACCACTCTTCTTAGTATGAACGAGGATGACGTTGATGCTTAATTAGGGTTTTGAAAAATACAGTCTTTTTCATGCTCAGCACCACTCCGAAGCATGTCCACCCACCGCCCCGCATGTGCATATTAATTCTGCAGATTTTCAAGGAGTTTCCCTGGTTTTGGTTTCTCCTCCAGTTTTGCTGATTCCCTCATCGAAAAATTGAGCTATGCAGTGGTCGACTTTGAGTCGTGGTGGGACTGTTAATTATTCTACAGGTATCTCCATCCCCACTACTGTTACACCAATGTCCCCTACGGCAAAGGCTAAAACTTCTTCTTTTGTGTTTGTGGTTAATGGTTCCATCACTGCTTCTGAACCAATTAAAAAGGGGGATTATTTCTCTGTCTCGATTGATAAAAACCTCGTATCAACAACATATTCAAGAATTTTCTTTTTTTCGCTTATTGGGTCGTATTATGCTTGATAAAGGTTGCAATTACCTTGCCTCTGATCCCCTACAAACACGCTCTCGAATTATGGTCCATTAAGCACGATTTGGAAGTTAATTCCGTTGGGAAAGGGGTATTTTTGTATTGAATTTCTAATTCTTTGGATTGTGCTCGGCGTCGCGTTCTTCTTGGCATATTAATCCGAGGATCTATTCGATTAATCCCATGGCGCGCCGATTTTAATCCATATAAGGTTAATACTTCCATTGCGCATGTTTGGGTATGTATTTTTAGTGAGCATAGAGTATTGGCACCCTTCTATTATCATGGGAATTGCCAAGCTTTTGGAACCCCTGGTACAAATTGATGAGAAATCGTTGAATGGCTCCTTGGGAATTGTGTACGTGTTCTCGTGGATATTGATCTTGCTAAGCCCTCCAGGATTATATTATGGTGGAACAAGTGGGTCATTGTTATTTCGTTTCTCTAAGTTATAAGAAATTGCCGACTTCTCGTTCAAATTATTGTATTACGGGACACAATCTTTGCTTCATGTCGTCATCTTGTGCCTCCTATTACTCATAGGAACGAGTTGATGTGACTCACTGCTAATCCTAGAGAGCATACTTAGATATGACACTTCTCCCTACGCATGGTAGGTCATGGGGTCGTAAAGTTTATCACCTAGTTCACATCTCTACGGATAAAGGTAAGGTCGTTGTTAACTCGGCACTTAAATGGTCTCTACATTATATGTTGGTTCACCCTCTCCAAGACTCTTGCCCGATAAACGCGGTGGGTGGACTATGCCAAGAAGACAACCATAGTGTTGATGAGCAACCTCCTACTGAGAAATCAATTGCTCTGGTCCAAGCGCCAGTAGTTCAGATGGACAATGACGGATTTGTGGCCGTCAACAAAAAATCAGCTAGTAATGGTAAAAATATCAGTCATTCACGCCCTCAACAAAATATCTCTACTCGTAATCCATTTGATGCTCTACAGGAAAAGATTGCAGTTCGGGTCTCATTTCAGAGAAGTATGCTGAAATATTTTACAAATGATCACTCATTAATGACGCAAGATAATCCGCTAGTTATTGTGATTTATTCCAATGTTGTTAAATCAAGGTCGAATCTAACGATGAAATGGCTTTGATTTCCAGTCATGATTTAACATCTTCAACATCAAGTTATCCTTTTAATTTTGATTTTCAAGTTGACACAGACAAATCGGAAGCTTTAAAGACCAACCTAGACGACTCCTGAACTATTCTACTTGTCATTCACTCATGTGCTTCCTCATAAACTATGACGGCTATGAAAATTGTGGCTCGAGGATCCTGGGATGACATTCCACAGGCTACATCAGACCATCAAGACGATACTCGAGCACATGCAAAAAATAAATGACAATGTCCCTCGAAAATCCCTTAGAAATAGATGCCCTTCTTTTTTAAATTGCGTCTTTAAGTTATTTTATTAGTTATTTCATTTTTCTAAAATTTTGCATTGTTTTTCATTTGCTACTTGATCGCCTTGTGATCATGACCTTTTACTTTCTTTTTATATATTTACTTATTTAAAAAAATTAGGTCGTGGAATGTAAGCAAAACATGGGTTGTAATTATGTGGAAGACTCTCCGATTGCGACGCAAGAGCATGCCAGTCCATCTTTGGCTACTTTGGATACACATTCAGAATTGGATCACACTGCATTGAATACTGCATCTAGGCCGTCAATCTGCATCAGCATGGAAGCGTTGGTCTGATATGGCACATGAAGAAGAACAAAATAAATCGGAAGGTTTAAAGACCAAGCTACGCGATTCATCAACTACTCCGCTTGTCATTCACTCATGTGCTCCCTTAGAAGCTATTAAGATTATGGGAATTATGGTTCGAGGATCCTGGGCCGACATTCCACAAGATATATCAGACCATCAAGACGATACTCGAGCACGTGCAAAAGCAACAAATGACAATATCACTCGAAAATCCTTGTGATATAAATGCCCTTTTACTTCAATTGCGTTTTTAAGTTATTTTCGTTGTTTTTTTCCTGAAATTTTGTATTGTTTTTATTTTGCTACATGATCAACTTGTGATCAGAATTTTTTCCTTTCTTTTTATATATTTTCATTTATTTAAAAAAAATTAGGTTAAGAAATGTTCGGTAGCCTTTCAAACTTTAATAGTAGTATACAATATTCCCCCAAAAAAAAAAAAAAAAAAAAGAAAAAACAAGCCTAAGTACTTGTTGGGATATCGAATATAAAATACACAACAAATAATACTAAATAAAATGAGCTCTCAAGAAAAGTTGGACTAATATTTAGTATTACCCGCAATTGACTAAATACCCCAACACAAATATATATTTTTCTAATGATTTGGGAGAAATGGAGGGGATAAGATAAATCTCAAATAAACTGAAATACTCACTTTTTAAATATTGTTCACACTTTGAGTGATACCACTTAACTACAAGGCTCGTATCAGCCCAATTATATATTATTGAATTCTAATTACAATAAGCAAGAATACCATAACGACTTATAGAAATTAAAAGACAAAAAAATAGAAACTACACACTAGAATTAATCGTAATGGAGTTCAACTAGGGGTGTCAATTTGGGTTGGGTCCCGGTTCGTGGTCGGGGTTCGCGGTTCGCGTGTCGAAAGCGACCAACCGGACCCGACTGTTTAATTATTCGTGTCGAAATCTTGAACCCGGACCACCTACTTATTTCACGAGTAACCGGACCCGACCCAGCGTAACTGTCTAATAAAAATTTTCCTATATATTTAAAAGTTTTAATGAATAAATTTATTTTTTTAAATCAATAACTATCATACACTATTCAATCAATAAAAAATATCGCAATTCACAACATACAAAAAGAAATAACATAATTGCATAAATAGCATAGCACACTCGATCATATTTTACGAACAATATTAAAAAAAACATGCATAATAATAACAAATACATAATTAAGGAGGTTTTATCATTTAAGTTTTAAGGATATGTCTTGTTTGTTGTTTTTTCTTACAATTAATTATTTACTTAATTTTCTTTTAAATTCACAAACGGGTTAAACGGGTTAAATGGGTCGTAGTAGGTTGACCCGAACCCGACTGTTTAATTGGCGGTTATTCGGGTTCGACCCATTTTAAACCGGACCCACGAAACCTGGGACCCATACCCATTAATTTCGTGTTAGGTTAGGTATCGGGTTTTTTGCGTGTCGGTCAAATTGACACCCCTAAGTTCAACCAACTATGCAGAGTCTCTACACCGCAATTGCAATAACAACTTCACAAATCTCCCAACAAAACTAATTACAACTTGAAAAAAATTATCATAAATTAGAATTTAATTTCTAATTAAAAGATTTTATCAACTGAGATATAAGAGAAAACTTTGATATATACTTTTCAAAACCTAAGGCTAGAAGCATATGGTAAAGTTATTATTATTTCCTCTTGTAGAAATCAATGTGGGATAGAAATAAAGCAATAGTAACGTAGGCATAATGGATATTCATTAATTAGTCAATTTTGCAGATTGTCAAAGCGAGCAACCTAAAGTTCCACCCCAGAAACAAGCAATTTTTCTCAGCAAAAGGACAAATTGAGCCACAAAAAATATGATGCAAATTCACTTTTTCATCATGCTTGCTGAACAAGCACACAATTGTACTCCATTTCAAGAAAAACTTCCAATCGGACTTCTAATATGTGGAGCAATATTATACATCATAAAAACACTTGAGCATCTAGCTCATCCGATGGTCCAAATGTCAACAATCAAAGTTGTGTTATCACCAATGGTTTCCTTATATAGGTGTTTCATATCGATATCATAAAAAATATACTGAAATTTGTGCGTGTGTGTGTGTCTCTATATAACATAAATTCCTACCCATTGAATATGTCGAGTATTTTTTTCTCCTTTTCTCGCGTCAATTATTTTTTCGATGCTTAGATATGATAGAAATTCTTTAAGTTAGTAGCGTTTTATTCATTTCCTCACATCTTAAATTTTCAAAGTTTATTCTCCCACGCAATTGCAAAATTATTGGGATAGGATTTTCCATTGCATAAGAGGCAAAACAAATGCAATTCAACAAAATTCCCGATAAAAGTATCCGGAAAATGGAAACTAAATGGACAAACATTTTATTCCATTTTTTTTTCTTTTTGGAGAATACATTTATTCCAATTTTTGGGTAATCAAACATTGCAATTTTTAATAACAGAGATAGAACTTACCAAAATGGTGAAAGGGGTCCAAAAAATTCAATTGGGTTCATACGGAATGGAATAATAATGATTTTCAAGATAGCAATTCACAATTGGTAGATTTAGATCTGTCAAATGGGTCGTCGGTTCAAATGGCAAATTTGGGTTTCGTCGATCCAAATAGTGATTGACCCACTATTTTTAGAGCTCAATCCAGGCCAACCCATAAAATTACACATAAAAAATCGGGCTGAGTGTTTCGGGTCGAATGGCCCGGACCAAACAAGTTTGGGCCTCTAAAATAAAGTGTGGCCCGGCCATTTTACCACGTCGGGCTCATTTTGAGATAGACTGCCAATTAAAGTCCTAAGCATGAGATTCTTGTCTCATTAAGCTTTTTTGATAAACTTAATAAAAGATTTGTGTTTCACTAAATTGGGAAGGTTGGTAGATGAACGGAAGCCATAAATGACTCTTTTTTCCATGCTTTAATTTATGTCCAACAATGAAGAGATTTTTGCAAGACATGCAACCTTAACAACCAAGCCTTTTAAACTAGATAATGTACAGTTGTACACTTTCCAAATCCATGATGCCTGTTGGAGTGGCTTTGTCTATTTCCAGAAATTGTTTTGATGTTTCATTTATTTAGCTGTAAAAGGTTGATTTCTTCATAATATTTATTGATAGTGGAGCACATATTCCGCTACAACGTTGCTATAAAAGGGATTACAAATCCAAGGCGATCTTGGATAGTTGGACCGGATGTTTGGTAATTATGAAATGAGTGTACATAAATATCGGCCAGTTTTTTTCTTTTTTTTTTAACACAATTTCTAGGTTTACGTCTTGTCGTAGTCTGCAGATAAATGAACACCCTCATTATTATCGCTTAAGGTAAACCGCAGGATGTCACGCAGAGATCTCTGTTGACGTACAACATGAGGTGTAAAACGGGTCGAGCCGGGCGGTCTTACCGCCGTCGGCCCCGTGAAAATCGGGGCCGGGGCGGGCCAAACAGTGATCGGACCGCTAATTTCATGTATATTTGCACATTTACACAAAAACACACACTCACACTCGCACACACACTTAGATTGCGATTGGATGTGGAAGGGATTACATTTTAAGTTCACTTTGGAGAATTTTTCTTGACAAAACATGCGATTATTTATGAAAAATTTGGAAAATATACCTCACTCACACATTTCTAACTATTACCAATCATATCCAATCATTATTTTACTATTTTTAAATCAAATCAACTTTCATCATTACTTTTTCATATCACATCTAATCATACTCTCAAAATTCATCTTTCTTCTTCCAAAATTTCTTTTACCACTATTCACTAGAATAATGTAAATTTTCAAAATGAAAGATATTCAATCGCGCCCTTACGCTCTTAATTTTCTCTCACACGTTCACATATATTCTTTCTCACACACTATACACACACACACACTATACACACACATGTACACCGTCACACACACAGACATTCACATATAATACAATTTAGAAATTTCATATTTTTATTAGTGCATAAATTATAATTATGTAAAAAAAAATAATAAGAGTATATCGTTTATTTTTATTTATTAAATACCAATCAAGAAAACGATTTAAGTTTTTAAATTTTTTAATCAAAATTTTAAGAAGGATTTGAAATTCTAATCCACATGATCCAAACAAGAGATAAATTTCAAGTCAAAATGTTTGAAATCTATCATTTATCAAATACATTGAATTTGAAATAAGTCAATCCAACTCAATCTAAGTTTCTTCTCGATAATTTTTTGGAACCCAAAACTCTTTTTTTGCATGTGTTTTAGTTTTCGATAAATTAATAGCGGTGATTAAACATGTCAAGTAAGTTTGAGTTGGCCTGGCCCAGTTCAAGCCCATCCCGGTTCTGACTGGTCTATGAATAGCGTTGGTGTCCCTAAGCCGGTCCTATAATCATGATCTTGGCCTTTAGTCGGCCCACCTAGGCCCACCTCAAGCCCATGACCATCCCAGCCCAAGACCGCCTCGAGCCCGACTCAAGCCCGAGTAGTGCGGGTTGAAATATAGAAGCTAACCACCATGCTAGCTCAATTTTTTATGTTTGTTCTATATGCGTTCATACTTAACAGAAAACACACATACAAAAAAAATAGGCCAGGCCCGTTGGCCCAGCTCGTGAAGCCTGACCCAGGCCAGGGAGTCCACTAGAGGCGGGCTAGTAGGCCGAATTGGGTCTAATGTTCTAAAAAGTTATTCAGCCCGGCCCAACCCGCCTATGAGGTGGTCCTGGGCTAATCCGGCCCATCTGAGAGGTAGGCTTATGTGAGCCTGGGCCAGGTTGGGCCAATCCAGCCCATTTGATATCTCTAGCGGGTGATAAATAGTTAAATGCAAATTTATCTTTATCTTACATTGAATACTAAATACAATGGTGCTGCAATCCATTCGTATGACATACATGTGTTATATACAAATATTTTATATGATATGTTGATATTATTGAATATTATGCATATAACAGGTAATCTAATCGCAGAACAGGTCAACAGCGTAAAAATTTATTGTCTTTAGATTAAATCAATTTTTCAAATATGTTCATCTCATTGATCTCAAGACAATTTTTTTGAAACAGAGTTCCCAAAACACTGAGAAAAATGAAAAAGAATATCCCAAGTTTTGCAAACCTGTAAAATTTCTAGGTTTTTACCACACATCCCCTGGTTTCACAGTTTTCTTTTCACTTAGGGTGACTTTTTTTTTTTTACACTTTATTGAGAAGTAATTATTGAACCCACGACGTATTGTGAAGGTTTTTAGTCATATCTGGTAGAGCGGTCCAAATTTGCCCTGCTCAATGAAAAGGTCAGGCTAACTGCAATTTCATAGGCTCACAAAGTTGGCCCCAATGTATGGCCGGCGGCGTCATTTTATATGTATTTTCAAAGATAGATTGGGTTGGGCTCGAAAAATGACAGTTCAATGAAAGTTCAAACAGCTTGATACAACACGAATATTTTTCTTTGGCCCAGGTGTCTTGCAGTCGGTCCCGACCCATTTTGACATCTCTAATTAATTTCTGGTAGCCATTGCATCCATTTTCGCCTTTTGCATTGGATTTTCTTTTTAGAAAAGCAAATAGCTTTACTCTCCTTTTCTCTTTCAATTCTTTCCAGGTAGTCCAAAAATAAAAGAAATTTAATCAAATAGTTGGGAGGCCATAATATTGCAGCCTGTTTGGTTTTACTTTTATATTGTTAGTATTTTTAGGATAGAATTTTTTTATTAAAATTTATATTTTCATATCAATTATATAGGTTTACAAATAACACAAAACACCAGCATTATCTAGTTTTATATAGTGAGACACAATTTATGGAAAATAGTGCTAAGTTGGTGGTAGAAGAATTTCCATTATTACAACCAAATTTTAAGTGGGATTCCAACTTCTAAATGTTTGTGGAGATTGGGTTCTTTTTGTTTGTTTATGAATTAAATAGAGTCCCTTTCAAAAAAATAAAATAAATAGAGATAAAATTGCAAAATTAAAAAAAAAAAAAAAAAAAAAAAGGAAGGATTTGGATATAAAGTTTATATTAGCAGCCAAAGTTTGTTGAAAAATCCACATCTGCTTGATTCTGGATCTAACCATCATGATGTGGACTATGGACAATGGAGCATTATTTCTCCCTACAACTAAAGTTCGGCTAAAATCTCCATGCGTTCAATATAGAAAACTAATAATTTTTTTAATTGGATAAGAAATTTTAATAATAAAATAATTGATTAATGTATGTAAAGGAGGACAAATGGATCAATTTGATTAATGAAAGTGGAGTTCATGTGTGGAAAAAATAAATAAACTATTTGTGTGGTATATATTTTAGACAAGACTTTTGATTACTTTACTTATAAAACTGTTAAAACGTAAGCTTAGTATCATAAAGGATGATTGGGTCAATTACCAATCTAACATGTGAAGTACAATTTAGTCCTTACAACATATTTATCTTATAAATAAATGGGTAAATAAGCCTAAGTGTCGTGTGCTAGTTTGAGGCTCAAAGGGACCTTTTCTTGATATACCCAATTAACTTTTGCCCTAGCAGCCTAGGATCTTACTAGGATGTGAAATTAAAGCAAAATTGTATGTAACATTCCATTTGGAACAAAATTCAAGTGGTGTTTCTCTTCTACTTTAAAATTATGGAAAACATCAATTGGATTTGGGGCATAATTATTTAAATCCATCTACAAGACACCCTAACAGAAAAAGGGGTGACAACATATTACAAGAAAAATCGTTTCATTAATTATTTCAATTAAACTAGCAATACATTGTTAGAAAATAGAAATAAAGTTATCAAAAATAATAAAAGATGAAAGTATCAAAAAAATCAGGAAAATTGCAATTTTGGTCCCATAACTTTTGAAATTTGTCAAAACTAGTCCCACTCGATTTTACTTTTTCAAAAACACCTGTAATTTATAAAGTGTATCAAAACTAGTCCCACTCGATTTTACTTTTTCAAAAACACCTGTAATTTACAAATTGTATCAATTTGAGGACAAATCCACCACCGATTGGAATTTTCGCGAATTCGCCACGTGATAAGCACATGACCTAAAATTTTGGGGATTTCTCACCCTTTTGACACGATGGAAATAAAATGCTTTAGCATGGAAAGAGATTTGGAGGGAAAAAAACTCGTCACCACCATTTCCCCCAAAAACATGCCCAATTATAGGGTGTTGACGAGTTTTTTTCCCCTCCAAATCTGGGTGACGAGTTTTTTTCTCCCCCTAATCTCTTTCCATGCTGGCATTTTATTTCCACCATGTCAAAGAGGGTGAGAAATCCCCAAAATTTCAGGTCACGTGCTTATCACGTGACGAACTCGGGTGAAAATTCCAATCGGCGGTGGGATTTGTCCTCAAATTGATACAATTTGTAAATTACAGGATGTTTTTGAAAAAGTAAAATCGAGTGGGACTAGTTTTGATACACTTTGTAAATTACAAGGTGTTTTTGAAAAAGTAAAATCGAGTGGGACTAGTTTTGACACCCCCAAAAGTTATGGGACCAAAATTGCAATTTTCCCAAAAAAATTCATGACATCTAGGTTAACTAATAACAAAATCGGCTTAAAACTTACAATTTTGAAAATTTTATAGTGCCTAGTCGAGAATATCTATGATTCCAGATTTGCAAATTGTTGAAAATTATAATTTGATTTGTTATTTTTGACAGATCGAAAGCTTCTTTATCTGAATCTACAAAAGAAAAAAAAATATTGCACCAAGACAGCGATAAACCAAACGCCGGGAGAGAGAATGTATGTATGGTTGTAAAAATGTTTCACATAGTGGAATTTCTTTCTTTGTAGGCCGTGGTTTTTCTCTGTTTTTGGAGTTTCCACGTAAATTCTTGTGTTGTGGATTTTTGTTATTTTTCATTTTATTTCTCGGTTATTTCTGCATGTCCCTAGGGGAATTATGTAGGATCCAATTTTCCCAATATTATTATGACTTTAATTATGAGATCAATATGGTCATTAATTATGGAAAAATAAAATTTACGCTCACTTAATATATATCAAAAATAGTAACCGGCACATGGTTACCTAATATTTTATAATTAAATATACTTTTTTTTCCCTTTGTAGAGACATCTCAACATATTGAACGGCTTTAAGTTCACTCCAAGTTGTCCTGTCCACCAGTGCTCCTGGAAAAGAAAAAAATAAAAAAATGTTAAAAGCAGGAAAAGTGGAGAAAAATCCAAAAATCCTTAGGGGATGTATGGATGTATTTCCAAGTCAAATTTCCAGGTTTAGTGTTGGAAAATGAATTTTCAAACTTTATTGGTTTTTGTGTGAGAATTGAGAATATGTTTGGTTTGTTGTTCAATTTACGTTTGAAAATGAGAATATGTTTGGTTATAGTTTTTCAAATTTATTTTTGACATAGGTTTGCGTGATTATAGTGTATTTTTACGTAGGTTTGCGTAATTGGAATGAAAAATTGTTTGGTTGTGTTTTCAAAAGAATATTTTCCATAAAAAGTGAAAACCTAAATAACTTCATTTCTACTTGAAAAACTTTTGAAACAAACATAAACTCATTTTTCCTAATAGTTGGAAAGTGGAAAAAAGGGGTTGAAAATACAAGCATACATGACCTTAGGTTGCTAGATTATTGCATTAGAATTTAGAATGCTGAAGAAAGCCCACCCCATCCACCACCACCACCACCCCTCCCCAAGCAGAAATAAAAAATTAAAAAAAAAACATAAAAGAAAAAAACAGAAAAAATTTGGATGATGATTGATGATGACCAATATTCAAAGCTGGGGCTGAAAATGGAAATAATGAATGCCCAAAGAAAGGGATCAACTCATCTACAGTCAACACATAGTTCCACTAAGGAAGTAAATATATAAATATAAATATCAATAAAAATATAAATATATCAACAAAAGACAAGTCATGCGAGAATTGTGGAAGTATATACGAGAGATGATTGAGATGGGGCTCTAACTAATATTTGTTTAATCAATTACTTTAACTTTACCAGTAATGGAAACGCTTTTTTAATTAACAATTTATTTATCTACGTTAAAATTGGATCAATCTAGCTCGATCGGACCCGCCTTTATTTTATTGGAAATGAATTATATTGTTATTTTGGTACTTATGATAATATTAGAATTATATTATTGAATGATATCATAAAATAAATTACGTACATCAACATTATTGATACAGTCATACAACCGCTTTAAAATCTTGTTCATTTACCAATTAAGTGGATAATATGTATAATTATTTAATAACTGAGTGAAGGAAATTTTATGAGTAAGTATCTCATATGATTGTCACATAGCTAGACCGGACTTTTAGTGTGAGTCAAGCACCTGTTGGCTGTTACAAAGATGTGCATTTTTTCAAACAAATTCAGAGAAAATTGCACTTTTGGTCCACCAGATTATAGGAGTTGATTTTTGTCGCATTTTGCGTTTTTGATCCCCAAACGATTTTTTTAAGCGCAATTAGTCTCATATGATTCAAAAGTTGCAATTTTAGTCCCAACACTAACGGAAAAGTTAATTGGCCGTTAACTCTATTCTTACGGGACCAAAAGTGCATTTTTTCCGAAAAATTAATTAAAAAAGAAAAAAATCTAAAAAATTATCAAACAAATTTAAAAATTATAACAAAATTTTAAAATTATATAAAATTTATTAAAAATATATAAAAATTCCAAAAAAATTAAAATCTAAAAATTAAAGTATATAAAATACGATGATTTGTTTAAAATAATTGAAATTTTCAAATTCCAAAATTACAAAAACAAGAAATGTGAAATTTATTTAAATAAAACTATACATTGTTCTACACATCTGAAATTTATTTAAAATATTTTTTTTGGAATTTAAAAAAATTTGTTATAATTTCCATTTTTTTACTTTTTTTTTGTTTTTTTAACAAATTATCATATTTCTAGATTTTAATTTTTAGATTTTAAAATATTTTTTGGATTTGAAAAGATGTAGAAGAAAATGGAAATTATTTTTATTTCTTTAGTTCTTTAAACAAAATTTTAGATTTTTGACACATCATTTATTTTTAAAAGTAACTTTTTGAAAAAAAATATTGAGTTTTTATTTTAGTTTAGAATTTTAAAATATTTTAAATAAATTTCAGATGTTTAGAACAATGTATAGTTTTTTTAACAATTTTCACATTTCTTGTTTTTGTAATTTTCGGAATTTGAAAATAATTTCAATTATTTTAAACAAATCATTATATTTTTATATTTTAATTTTTAGATTTTAAATTTTTTTGGACTTTTTTATTTCTTTGTTAATAAATTGAAAATAATTTTAAATTTTTGTTATAATTTATAAAATTGTTTGATAATTTTTCAGATTTTTTTCTTTTTTTATTTAATTTTCAGAAAAATGCACTTTTGGTCCCGTAAGAATAGAGTTAACGGTCGGTTAAGTTTTCCGTTAGTGTTGGGACTAAAATCGCAACTTTTAAATCATATGGGACTAAAAGCGCTTAAAAAAAATCGTTTGGGACCAAAAATGCAATGGGACCAAAAGTCAACTCATATAATCCGGTGGGACTAAAAATCGCAATTTTCTCAACAAATTCATAAGTTTGACTTAAATCGAACTGTATTTTTTAGAAGTTAACAAACAATACCTCTTGGATTGACTAGTAACCTTGTGTCTAGCTAGGCGCCTATAATTTTATTGATTATATATATAACAGAAATTTGGGCCAGCAACTGTGTTCTTTTTGGAAAATAAAGGAAACATAGAGAAACATATAATATTACAAAGTCATGACTCATGAAGTTACATTATAATTACAAGAAAATAAGTGTTTGGGCAAATGAGACATTAAACCTCGTACAGTCATAACCACGTCACAATCACTTTTCAGAAATTGGTACGGCAATCATGGCCTATAGTTGCTACCAGTGCAATCTGATTAGGATAGCTATGTTTTTTTTTCTTTTTTGTTTTTCTTGCATAATTTTTAGGATAGCTATTTATGTGGTCGACAGTCGACACATTTTCCTTTAACGCAATTGTTCCAATTTGGGTTTAGTTTTTAAGTTTTTTTTTTTTTTTCGTGTATGCTTTGTTGCCGTTCTTATTATTAGAGTTTTGAAACGTGTAAACTTTTGAGATATATCGACTTATAAGTTTATGTTTATATTTATTAATTAGAAAAGAATAATTTTGTATGCGCTAAAACTTAAAATGATGTCTAGTAAATTTAATGTTAATACTTAATAGGTTATCCAAAAGCTAGATTAAAGAAAAATAATTTAATTACCACTCCTTGATATTATGTGATATTGTAAAGTTCGCGTTCAGTGGTATTCTTTCGATTTTGTAAATGTGTTGACTAGTTCGAATTATGTATCTCCAACCACTACTTCCAACTTATTAAAAAAATATCATGTGATATTGGTATGTGGTAGTGGTACTGTAAAGCGTAGAGTACAACCTTTTTTTATATAACTTTTAATCGAATTTAATTAGCACAAATGATTTCTTGAGAATCCTACAATATCGATTCGTTATTTTCTCTCTGATATATATATAGATGGCCAGAACATTATCTCGTTCGAATCGTACTCCTTAGGAGAGTTTCATAAAAATAAGAAATCGTTTTTTTTTACAGACAAAAGTACTTATTCCCCTGCAATTATAACCAAGTAAAGTTTTCTGCAAATTGATTATAACTATATAAAAGACAAAAACAAATAAACAAATCATCAATTAAGTCTCCATAAAGCCGGTAAGATTCCCAATTAGTGGAAATAAAAGAAATAACCATCATGAAAGCCTACAAGACTTCCAATTAGAGGTGAAAAGCAATAATTAGACAACATGAACAAGCCTACAAGAGTACTCCAACTAGAGTTGGAAAGAAAAAAATTGGACATGCAACAATAATATTTAGTTGAAACTAGAGATTCAAACCTAACCCGATCGAGAGATAGAAGCCTAATCAACCAGTGGCGGGATCCACATGGGAAGATGGGGGTACAGTTTATACCTCAATTTGTAAAAATCCAACAATAATATTTAGTTGAAACAATAATAATAATAAATTTGTACCCCTACTTTTAAAATATAACTAAAAAAATCCAAATAATACAATACAAATCTCTAAAATAAAATTTTAAAAAATTAAAAATTAATTTAATAACGTGAATAAAATACAAGGCAAAAATTCGTAAAAAAATCTAATAAAACCAATAATGTTACTAAAACTAAATTTTCTAGTTTCCTATTTTCTTAATTATTTTATTTTGTTCTTTTATACATGTGTATTAATATTTTATGTATTGTTACACAATAAACTTTTGCAAAAATTTAAACAATATTTTGTTGTACGACTTTAATTTTTTTTTATTACAACTCGATAGGTGTGGGTATGGTGGGGATCGAACCCAGGTATCCATTTGGAAAATTAAGCATTAAACCGCGTGCATCTACATTTAATCTGTGTACAATTTTAAATATTAAATAATATTTATGTGTATTATTTTTTAAATATCTATCGTACTCCCATACTCAAAATCCTGGATCCGCCACTTTAATTAACACGTCTACATATTATATATATATATATATACATATTATATATATATATACATATGTTTAAATCAAATGGTTAGTACTTGTCATAATTGCATAATTCGGACTTTCTGTGATATTGATCTCCATTTTTCTAATAAATCAACATTAGAATAATTACAATAACTACCTCGAGGTTTGAACAAATAACAAAAAAACCTCAAAGGTTTTGTAAACATATTTAATTTCAAACACCTCTTTTATATTTTCAAACTTATTATAAGACATAATCAAGCTTCACATGTAGTTTTTGTAATTACTTCCTTAACCTTATATGCTGGTTAAAAATATATATAAACTGGTCAAACTTGTACGTTGAGATGACACTCAATTATAACACATTGACTTGTTAGAGTAATTAAATATTAATTAGTTTATATTTTTAGATTAGTTGGTCATTCAATGTGGTATCAAAGTCAAACCAAACAAGAGGTCCTGAATCCGAATCTAATCATCACCCACATTGGCGGAGGCAGGGGCCCCAACCTAGCTCCGACCCCATTTAAATAAAAATTACTAAGTAAATGTTTTTAAAAAAATATCACTACAACATAAATTAAATGACATTAGGTAACATAAAATTGTAGCACTTTTACATAAAACACATTATGTAACACATGTTTGTAACACTTTTACTTATGTAAACTTTTGTAGCACTTTATAAATATGTAACACTTATTTGTAACAATTTCAAATAATCATCACTTTTTAAGTATACTTTTTTTTTATTATTCTTTTGGCGACACAAATAGGTATCACTTTAATTAACTAACACTCCATGTAACACTATATTTAATTAATTATAACATTTTTTTGGCTATATTTTGATAATACAAAATTACGTCATTTTAATTAAATAATGCCAACAATTTCTTCATTAATTGATATCCCAAGATTAGGTAAAGCTAAAACAAAAGCAATATTTTTTCTTAATTTTTATTTTCTTTTTAATGTTTTATTAATATTAACTAACCTATAAATATTAATAAATGTCAAATTTTCATAGATTTTTACCCTTTATTTTGCCTCTTTATTGTATTCGAGGTTTTTGTTAGTTTATTTGTAGCATTAACATAATTTAAGATTTCATAAATAAAATATATTGATTATTTATTTGTTAATTTTTTACTTATTGCTGCTAATTTTATTATATGGATTATATATATAAGTGATACACAAGCAATTGCTAAATGTTATATGACATTACAAGAAACTTATAAAACACGCACGAATTTTATCGATGGAAACCATTCGTAGGCATTACCAAAGATTTTTTATTTTTCTTATAGCTATTTTTAAAAAAAAAACAATTAGCAATGTTTGTAAAAATCTCTTGGTAAATTTATTATTCTTATTTAATATTTTTAATTTTACTAACGGGGATCACTTTCGTCGACAACCTATTTTTTTGAAAAGAAATTACCAACGAAAATTGATGTCGTCGGTAATTACTTACGGATTTTTTCATCGGTAAATTAATTTTTTTATTTCTATACTTCTTATTATTTATACCAATGGAAAATCAATTTGTTGATAAACTTATTTGATATTTTTATTTATTATTTTTATTATGTTCTTTAATATATAATATAATTTCTAATATATATAATATATGATATAAATTTATATTTATAGAGTATAATATAATTTTAATACATATAGTATATAATATAATTATTAATATATATAAGAATATATATGTACGTGTATATATAAAAATCAAAGCAAAAGATACAATAAAAATCAACTTAGTCCAATGACAAATTGTCACTTCTAAACATCGTAGGTCTTGGGTTTGTGCTTCTTGGGAGCAAAAATCACTTGTTAAATGCTGAAAAAGTATTACAAAAAGTGTTATATTTTGACAAAAAAATGCTACATTAGACTCATATGTAATATTTTATAATTATTTTTTTAAAGTGATACCGTAGATTATAGGTAGCACGAGCAAGTGTATCACCATAAAAAGTGCTACTTATTGTCTATAGTAATAATTTGTGGCTATTATGTAATATTTTTTAGGTGTTACCTTATGTCACTTATGTTGTAGTGTATTTTAATTAATATTTATATGATTTTTCTTTTAATTTTTCTAACTCACCCCAATTTCGTGTATCAGTCCACCCCAATATTTTTCATAGCTACGCCATTGGTTATCGACAAAATATATCATGTGCAATGCTTCATAAACAACTCGTTGGCCTGCATGCGAAGGGGCATATTAGAGTAATATATTAAAAATTAAATGACTCACCTCTCTAACGACTTAAAAAGTTTCGCAAACTACTCGTCTACACATAAAGGGCGTGCTTAAATTAATAAAATATAAAATAGCTTACATCTCTAACAATCAAGCTATGTCCAATACTTCATAAAACATAGTTTGTACACGAGGAGCATATTAAAATAATTAAATATTAAAATATTTTCCTCTATAACAACTTAAACTTTTAGATATTACAAATAAATTTATAAGCCTTTGTGATCTTATGTTCATTGTGTTAGGATTAACACTTAAACATCCCTGTAATTACCCCGTTTATATTGTATTTGTTTTATTCCTCCGCCATATGACCGTTCATAGTGGCCTAGGATAATGGTTGTCTTGTACCTTCCTAGTACAATCTATAGTTGTTATCTTGGTTGTATTCTTAGAGCGTAGTATAGTCATTTCTATCAAGGTTTAGGTCTGGTCACCATCGCCTATATATAACAAGCTATCAATCCATTTATCTATGTAAAAGTAACCTTGCTACTTTGAGTAATGCAATTGCTTTCTTTATTATTCTGTTGCACAATGCTTAAACCTTTCTTGCTGTTGTATTCTCACATGGTATCAGAGCAAGTTTTGGCCTGCCTCTGATACTCCCTTTTTTCTTTCTTTTTCTGAGCTACATTTGTTGCTATGGAAGATCCTAAAAACCCTGGATCTGGACCTCAGATCATTAATCCTCAATCAGTCCAATCTCCTACCATACATCTCAAAATCAAGTTATCACAAGTCAAACTCATCGATAACAATTATTTGCTATGGAAGATGCAAATATTAACATGTGTTAGAGGTTGTGGTCTCCTTGGCTTTCTCACTGGTAAAATCCAACCTCCAGAAAAATTTCTCATTAACACTGAAACTCAAGAAGCTAAGTCCAATCCTGAGTATGAGATATATTTTAGGCAAGATCAACTTTTGGCCTCATGGATTCTATCTACTCTCTCTAAAAGTATTCTTGTTCTTCTTTTGGACTTGATGATCCGAGATTTGGAACTTCTTGGAACGAATTTTTCAAGTCACCAAAAGCAAGAGTCATGTAATACAAGTTCCAGCTCAAAATCTAAAGAAAGGATCCATGAGCATGAGAGACTACTTAAACAAACCTAAGACATGCCGTGATGCATTAGCTTCCTGCTGAAATAAGTTTGTCGAAGAAGATCAAGTTTTACATGTATTATCGTGCTTGCCTAGTGAATAGAATCGTATCAATGTCACCATAACATCTCGCAATAGATTTCTTCTCCATGAGTGAAGCAAGTGCTCTCCTTACAAGCTTTGAGAGTAGATTGGATCTTGTCAAAATGACATCACCACTAATACTATTGGAGAATCTTTCACTCGCAAATTTTGCTCGATCTGGTCAAAGAAAAAACACTTTGGTTTTACCACTCCTAATAGAGGCGAGAGGAAGAGTTAATTATAGAGCAAGAGGAGGAAGGTCTTATGGCAACAACATGCCTATATGTAGAGTCAAAAAGACCGCCCGGCCGAGCCCACCGGGCTTTTCGAAAAATTGGTCGGGCCAAACAATGTCACGGGCCGCAAAAAATAGGGAACCCACCCGGCCTAAAATGAAAATTACACTAAAAAGTCGGGCTTTTAGGCTAGCCCGTCGTCGGCTTTTGAGGCCCGATTTTTTCGAGCCTTGAAAAATAAAGCCCACCCATTAAAAACCGGGCTGGTTCGGAGGCCCATCGGGGCGGCTGCACTGACATCTCTACCTATATGTCAAGTTTGTCATGTTCTCGTGCACACTGCGATATGTCTTTACTAAAAATAGGCTACACTTCAAATAATGCCCCAAATCAAGGACATTCTCACAACTACAGAGGTCCAAATGACAACTCTCGATCAAAAACAACAATTGAGGCAACTTCACCGCTCTAGTTGCAAATCAAACCCCTCGGAAAGTATTGTTGATACCAACCGGTATCCCGATTAGAGCCTCCAACCACATCACCTATGATCTTTCAAATCAACTTGGCCTCTGAATATCAAGGAACAAACAAGTTGCACATTGGAGATGGATCAGGTTTGTTAATCTCTCATATTGGTAGCTCTATCATCTCATTTGACTCATCTCCCTCATTTATTCTTAAGAATCTTTTTCATGTCCCTAATATCACAAAAAATCTCTAAGTGTATCTCGGTTTGCTCGTGATAATAAAGCATTTTTTTTAATTTCATCCCGATTTTGTTGTATTAAGGATCGAGCCACGGAGTTGTGCTTCTCCAAGGGAATGTTAAAGATGGATTGTACCAGTTTGAGCTTAAAAGTGATAAGTCAAAAATCACCGTGCATTCGAGTTCTTTTTCTACTTTCCAGCAATCTCCTGTAACTTTTCTTTCAAGCACTTCTAGTATTATATTCAATCAAAAAGCCTACTCCTGATGTTTGGCATCAAAGACTTGGTCATGCCAATTATGATATTGTTGTCAAAGCCCTC
The DNA here is from genome assembly GCA_016081115.2 of Rehmannia glutinosa. Taxonomy (NCBI): domain Eukaryota; kingdom Viridiplantae; phylum Streptophyta; class Magnoliopsida; order Lamiales; family Orobanchaceae; genus Rehmannia; species Rehmannia glutinosa. Next base: position 203,035 of record JABTTQ020000835.1, on the reverse strand, counting down.
AAGAGTCAGTAATCTTGATTTTCAGTATAATAAAAGTGCTTCTGCTTTATTTATTGCATGTATGCAAGCTAAATCCCACAAACTTTCTTTTAAAGACTCCAACACTGAACATAGTAACTTGTTTGATCTTATTCACACAGATTTATGGGAACCATCTCCAATTAAATCTCCCACAGGCCATCTTTATTATGTCTGTTTCATTGATCATCACTCAAAATACACTTGGTTATACTTTCTTAAATCCAAATTTGAAGCTCTTAATGCTTTTATTCAATTCAAAAACATGATATATACTCAGTTCAATAAAACTATTAAGGCTGTGCAAAATGACTGGGGTGGAGAATTCCAACCATTGTCCAAATTCCTTCTTGATAATGGTATCCTTCACCAAATTTCTTGTTTCTACACTCCACAACAAAATGGAAATACAGAGAGGAAACATAGACATGTAGTTGAAGTTGGCTTATCATTGATGGCTCATTTTGGTGTTCCACAAAAGTTTTAGCTTGATTCCTTTAGAACAACTATCTATCTTATCATTAGACTTCCCTCCAAAGTATTGGCATACAAATCACCATTTGAAGTTGTTTATAAACACAAGCCCAGTTACTCTCATTTGAAATTTTTTGGATGTTTGTGTTATCCTCATTTAAGAGACACTAACAAAAATAAACTTGATTATAGAACCACACCCTCTACTTTCATTGGTTATTGTCTAGGTTATAAGGGTTATAAAGTTTTTCTTCCCAATGGCAAAACCTTCATCACTAGACACATTGTCTTTGATGAGAACCAATTTCCCTTCAAAGGTTCCACCTTCTCTCAAACTGATGACTCTCAGCATAACATTAACAATTTTGTCAGTACCTCTTCACCTCCTATTCTCATTCCCACTTTTACCTCTAATCCCATTACACCTGACCTAATCCCACCATCATCTGATCATTCACATAATTCCTCAATCCCCACATCCTCTCATGCTTTCACTCTTGGCCCTATTTCTAGTCCTCCATCCATTCCCCTGTATGTTAGACTACCATTTGAGATCAATGAACCTGCACCATCTTCAACAAGTCAGCTTAATTGTCATTATATGACCACAAGATCCAAATCTGGAATTGTTAAGCCTAAAGCTTACCTCGGCGACTTTAGTACCCAAGAGCCTTGCAGATCGCTGCAGAGGCATTGTCTCAACCCCATGGAAATCGGCTGGTTGCGAGATCACAATGTCTTTGTGAAGAACAGAACTTGGACTCTTGTGTCTCTTCCTCCTAACAAGAAGGTTGTAGGTTGTAAATGGGTGTATAAAATTAAAAGGAAGGGTGATGGAAGTATAAACATGTTCAAAGCTAGACTTGTTGCAAAGGGATACACTCAAACTGCAGGCCTAGATTATCTTGAAACATTTAGTCCTGTTGTCAAAACTGTCACTATTAGGATTGTTCTCACTCTTGTTGTCACTCAAGGGAAAATTAGACGACTTGATTTCAACAATGTCTTCCTCAATGGCACATTGGATCAAGAAATATACATGGAGCAACCTTTTTGTCTTTGAATTGGGAACTAATTGTAAGTCCAAGCGCTACGATAATCTAGAGGGGGTGAATAGATTATCTCCATCTTTTCGATTTCGCCCTTTTTCGAACCAAATGCTCAAACACAATAATAAAGGTGCGTAATGTAAACAACACACGCCGATTTAAAGAGGTTCAACCCACCTAGGGCCTAATCCTCTACCACCCCAAGATATCCTGGGATGGATTTCAAAAAAAAAAAGATTTTATTAATTTACCACAAATTAATGCAACACCAACTTACAACAACACCTTGAAGAGCACCACACTCTTCTTCAACAACACCTTTGGAGATTACCACAATCTCCCTTGAAGATTACCACAATCTCCAACGGCACCTTGTGAAGATTACCACAATCTTCAACCTTGAAGAATACCAAATTCTTCAACACCTCAATAAGAAGATTACCACAATCTTCTTACACCTAACACCTAGATCACCCAAGTGTGTTCTTACCACAAGAAACACTCACAAGGATATCTTGTGTTGAATGATTACCCAAATTCAAGATTACAACTCGATAAATGATAATACAATAGAGTGCAAGTGTAATCAAGAAAAGCCTAGACCTCAAGGATGTGAAAGTGAATAGCTAGGCAAATTACAAATGCAAGAATAATAACAATGAAAGACCAAGTGTTTGCTTGAGTATATCTTGTTGTGTTATGTTGTTCTCTCTTATTGTGTTGCTTCAAATCTTCCTCTATTTATAGAAGATGTCTTGTACATGATAGGCTCATCTTGGGGACATCAATTCTCAGAAAAATTGCAAGACAAATGAAGAAAAGAGTCATTAGAAATCAATCCCACAAATTAAGGAAAAGATGTCTGTGTCAAACGGTCATATTTTTTCTTTGTCAAAACTTGAGACGACCGGTCATCGCGGAGATAAGTTGAAATTGAATTCTCTGCGAAATTTACACGAGGGGACCGGTCGATGGGGAGTCCGACCGGTCGCCCCTATGTTGGGCCGTCGAGAGACCAAAAATAAGAAACAGATTGACTGTTCTTCGGGGGCGCCCGAGCACCGATCGCCCCAGGGTCGACCGGTTGCCCCCACCGGTCGACCTGCGGGTCGACCGGCCGCCCCTCATTTTTGTCTCCGTCCCTTTTTCTGTTCCAAAACTCAACACAGTGCGGGTTGCCCTATAGGCGACCGTCCGAGCTGGAACATAAGTGTTGTCCAATTTTATATCAAAAATAAACTCCAAGAAATACTCAAAAATAGTAAAAATATTTTAGACCGATCGGGAGTATTAGGACAACATTCGAGAGACATAGTTTTGATGTAAAAACATTTTGACATAAAATCATTAAAAGTGTTGTCCATTTTAGTCGAAAACAAACTTGAAGAAATACTCCTAAAAAATATTAAAACCATTTTAAATCATTTAGGAGTATTTGGACAACGTTAAAATCATTGTTTTGGTGTAAAAACAAAATCATCAAAATCATGATAAAACCATTTATCAAACAATCTCCCCTTTTTGATGATTACAAACCAAAACAATTCAACAAGGCCGATTATGAAAACAAAACAATTTTGAGAGGTGATTTTGAAAACAAAATAAGTTTTCCTGGTCAAAAATAAATATTCGTTGAGAGCGACAACATTCCACGCAATATAAACACAAGGATGGGAGTAGAGATATTCAAACACATATAGCAAATGCTCCCCTATCAACATGCACAACAAGAGTAATATAGAAGAACTTAACCAAAAGCTAAAACCTTAGCTTTTTTCGATATTGAGCTTAAGTATCGAACTTAAAAGCTCCCCACAAAAGAGACATCATTAGAAACGTATATAAGTCCATACTACAACCAATGGACCACAATTTATACATAACCATAATGCACCAAGTGGACTAAATATGATCCACAACTTACGGCTTTATGAAGCCATAGCTTATAACTTCTTTTCATTGAGTTTATCTTAGCTTCTTTGAGCTAAAAAGCTTATAATTGTTTCTCCCCTTTGGAATCATCAAAAGAATGTTAGCACAATAAATACATCATATATTCATATCAAAGTGCGCAATCGAACCGATGTATCGAGCTATTTGAACATTGAAGCTTAAAAACCAAATAGGAGGGAAAAGTCGAATCATACGACTTGTAGAAGCTTATGAAAACTCATTTGATAAGCAAAACATGATCTCTATAAATATATAAGACTTTTGAGATCGAGAGAATCATGTAGGTGATGAATTTTTCATTGAAACATTTTATCGAACACTTGGCGGGCGTCAAAAATTGAAAAAGATATATATATAGCCCTTGTAAATAAAATCAAGCCAAGTTTTTCATCACCAAATGCAATTTAATAAATATCATTCATCAACAATCAATAAGCTCATTACAAACATATACTAATTTCATCAAGATAGTACATATAGACCAAGTTCTCAAGGGTTCAACCCAATTGAGATTAAGGAAGTAGAATTCTTACCATTTGATCGGTAGAGATGAACAATGATGATGATAGTCGAGCTAGATAATCCCCAAAATACATAATTCATGCATCAAAACTCATTTGAAGTGAATTGTGTGTGAAATTTGCAAAGGGGACGAAAAATGAACCAAAAAGCCAAAAATGCTAAGTCGGAAAACAGAACCATTTTAAGCCAAACAATAGCCAGGGGACCTACGGCCGGCCTTGCCCCGATCGGCCCAAAGTGGTTCTTTTTCTGTTTTGAAAATCCGAAATATGATCCAAAAATCCGATTTTTCGCCCTAAGTTTTAAAACGTGCAAAATGCAAACGTAGACCTCATTCAATATACATTATGTCATAATCAAGCTCGAAATGAGGTAAAATACTCATCGGTTAACGATCAAAAAATCCATGAGTTATCCTTGAGACGGATTTAAACACATCTCAAGTTTTTGTAAAAAAATCACAATCCCTTAAAATATATCGAATCTCAATATGTTTAGCTCGATTATGACGAACCAAATTTTGAATACGAATGACCGTACTTGTTATCCCGAAAAATAAGAACGTTTTAAAGCTTTGGATACAACAAGTCATAAGAAGAAGTGCCTTTCAAATATTTGAAAGTTTCTTTTAACGACACTTTAATGAGATTCGTTGGGATAGTTTTTGAAGTCGAGCATATAGACATAATGCATATGGAATGTCGAGTGTATAGAAATAATACAAGAAAACATACCTCGAATTTGTTTGTCGGCCGATATGCCTTTCTCAACCTTTGTCAATCTTTAGCCATAGAGGTTGAGATAGTTCTTCTTTCTTCAGTGCTTAACTCCTTTAAGAGTTCTTTTGAAATATAAACGTCTTCTTGGCATTGAGTAATTTGAATTTCAATGATCAAATTTGAGCTTCCTCATCATGATCATCTTGTTCATCTCAAGTTCACCTACATCAACTTAGGAGAATCTCTTGCACAAAATATTCATTAGTAGCACCAAAAATATTCTCATGAATATGCACAAGCAAACAATCTTGCCATTTTTTGAAAAAAACAAGGAGAGTAGTATCAACTTTACCTTTTGTAAAATCATTTAGCAAAAAAAATTTTCTATTATACCATACATGGGGTACTTGTTTGAAACCATACAAGGCCTTTTATAAAGACCATTTGGCCTAGAAAAATTTAAACCCCGATAGACTTCTACTTGAATAAAACCATTTAGAAAATTGGATTCAACATCCATTTGGTAAAACTTGAAATTTTCTTAAAGCAAGAATGGGCAAGTAAAATGCAAATAGCTACAAAATGTGCTATGAGTGCAAATGTTACATAAAAAACAATTACCTTCCTCTAGAAAATACCTTCGAGCTACTAACTTGCCTTAGTTCGACCAATGTTGCCTTGGTCATCGAGTTTGTTCCGAAATACCCTTTTTGTCTACTTCATTACTATCATCATAGGGCATCCAATTTGTCTAAGGTGTTCACAATAGAACATATACATCCAAATATTTTGAGGTAACTAATATTTGGAGTACTTCATTTCTCATCTACACAACTTAACAAACTCATTAACGGCATCGCTTATATAATCAAGAATAAAAATAGCCCAAAACATGTCTCAATCATCAATCACAAAATATCTTGCAAAAGAGCATAGTAGAAAGAGACACTATATATATAGACCATGAAGCAAGAAACACATTCTAATAAATCATGCAAGTTCAAATACGCTTAAGAAAGCTACAAAAGGTCTCTTTTGAATTTTGAAAATTCGATAGCATATAGTTTAGACCTCATTTAAAAGAAGAATTTGAACAAGAGTTGACAAAGCAAATATGTGCAATCGAATAGTGCCTTTCAAAAAAAAAATCATCTTAATGGCACTTGTATAAAATATTTTGAAAAACAAGCACATAGGCATATGGCAAAACATATATCGAGTGTATAAGAGTAAGACTAACACAAGTAAACGTACCTCGATAGTTTATGCCTTTCTTGACCAATAATGACGTAGATGGCCATTTGTGAAAATATGTAAATCCTACACAATTCTTAAAACAAATCTAGCACAAATCATAATGATAAAAGTGTAGGCTAAGAGATATCACAAGTAAGCTCATGCCATAAAAATCCATAGGAGATGATAACACACTCTAGTCTACAAAAATGCACAAGAGTTTTAAAAACATCATATAAGGTCTCATTTTCAAAAGAATTTTAAAAACACACATATATATTGAAGACCAAAAAAAAAATCAATACTTGAAAACTCATGTTGCAATAAAGACACAAATAAAAACATGCATAACAAAAATAAAATGCATATTTTAAATGGGGAGATACGGGTTACCAATTACGCCATTTTCATGGGTTGTGCCGTTCCCATTGTTGATGATATCTTCCCTTTGAGAAGTCACTTTGTTGATGATGACTTCTTTGATTACTCCATTTCCAAGGTTTTTGTCCTTCCCATTGTTGATAGTCTCTTCTTCTTTGAAAATCATCTTGTTGATGATGTCTTTGCCATTTCCATGGATTGTGTTCTTTCCATTTTTGATTATATCATTTTCTTGAAAATTGGCTTTGTCGAAAATAGTTTCTCATTCTTTGATCAAATGAAACGGTCATTTGATGCCTTCTTGCGGTATGAATTTTCTTTGATCATTATTTCGTCGGGTACCTAATATGGCATTATTTTGTGGTACCCTAAAGTGTTTGGGTCCTTTAGGATTAGCTTTGAGACTTTTAGGTCTCCAATAATGATTAGAGCTATTTCTAGCCCGACAAGTATTAGCCGTATGACCCTTTTTACCGCAATAGAAGCATGTAATAATTCTAGGAGCATAATGACCAATGTGCTTAGAGACTTGATTCTTTTTCATGTGATTGACACCCTTAGGTTTATGATCAAGTTCTAGTTTCGAATTATCACAACAATCAACAATATTGGTCATTCTATTGGTACTCAAGTTGGATTTTAATAAATCTTTTTCATGCAATCAATATTCTCAACAAGAGTACTATTTTCCTTTTCAAGGTTTCTAACCTTGTCAAGTGTGGTGGTGTGAGCACATGATAGTGATTCATAGGAAGTAAATAAACTATCCTTATCAATTTTCAAAACATTGAATTCCTTTTTCAAATTTTTGTATCTAACAATTAAGCTTTGGAATTCATTTTGAAGTTCATCATAGTCATTTTGCAAATCATTATAATCATTATCATAGGAAGTAGAGGGTTTAGAACTTACCTCGTTTTCTTCCTCGATGCCTATTAGGCATTGTTCAACTTCTTCATCATGGGAGGTTGTAGAAGGCTCATCCTATGTTGTTGGATTTGATGTTGTATCCATTTGTGAAGTAGATGTTTTTGAGTTGCTCCTTTCATTTGCATACACTTCATAGATGGCTTCTAATTTTGCCATACTTCATGTGCCGATCGAATACCTACAACATGATCAAATTCCAAAGTAGTAAGTGAACAATACAAAATACTTAAGAGCTTTACCATTTAAGGAGATGATTCTCTTCTCTTCATCATTGAGCTCTTTGAAGCCTTTAGAGGTGTGTGGTGTATTCTTCGTCGGAATGGATTCTCCATTAATGACGGTGTTCCAAATATCAAACCCGCAACCTTGTAAATAACATTTCATTCTTTCTTTCCAAAATATAAAATTTTTGGAATCAAACCGAGGTGGCTTGGTGGTGGAGGTGCTTTAGGAAAGATGAGCTTCATTCGTAGCCGACGATCGTTTCTCTTCACTCGCGATGTGAAACGAGCTTGCCAAAGAGTTTGGTTACGATACCACTTGTAAGTCCAGCGGCTACGATAATCTAGAGGGGGTGAATAGATTATCTCCATCTTTTTGATTTCGTCCTCTTTTTCGAACGAAATGCTCAAACACAATAATAAAGGTGCGGAATGTAAACAACACACGCCGATTTAAAGAGGTTCAACCCACCTAGGGCCTAATCCTCCGCCACCCCAAAGATATCCGGGATGGATTTCAAAAAGAAAAAGATTTTATTAATTTACCACAAATTAATACAACACCAACTTACAACAACACCTTGAAGAGCACCACACTCTTCTTCAACAACACCTTTGGAGATTTCCACAATCTCCCTTTGAAGATTACCACAATCTCCAACGGCACCTTGTGAAGATTACCACAATCTTCAACCTTGAAGAATACCAAATTCTTCAACACCTCAACAAGAAGATTATCACAATCTTCTTACACCTAACACCTAGATCACCCAAGTGTGTTCTTACCACAAGAAAACTCACAAGGATATCTTGTGTTGAATGATTACCCAAATTCAAGATTACAACTCGATAATTGATAATACAATAGAGTGTAAGTGTAATCAAGAAAAGCCTAGACCTCAAGGATGTGAAAGTGAATAGCTAGGCAAATTACAACAAGAATAATAACAATGAAAGACCAAGTGTTTGCTTGAGTATATCTTGTCGTGTTGTGTTGTTCTCTCTTATTGTGTTGTTTCAAATATTCCTCTATTTATAGAAGATGTCTTGTACAAGATAGGCTCCTCTTGGGGACATGAATTCTGTAAAAAATTGCAAGACAAATGAAGAAAAGAGTCATAGAAATTAATCCCACAAATTAAGGAAAAGATGTATGTTGTCAAACGGTCATATTTTTGTTGTCAAACTTGAGGACGATCGGTCGCTACAGAGATAAGTTGAAATTGAATTCTCTGCGAAATTTACACAGGGGGACCGGTCGATGGGGGTCCGACCAGTCGCCCTATGTTAGGCCGGTCGAGAGACCAAAAATAAGAAATAGATTGACTGTTCATCGGCGGGCGCTGCACCGGTGCCCCGTCATTTTTGTCTCCGTCCTTTTTCTGTTCCAAAACTCAACACAGTGCGGGTTGCCCTATAGGCAACCGGTCGAGCTGGAACATAAGTGTTGTCCAATTTTATATCGAAAATAAACTCCAAGAAATAATCCGAAAAATAGTAAAAATATTTTTGACCGATCGGGAGTATTAGGACAACATTCGGGGACATAGTTTTGATGTAAAAACATTTTGACATAAAATCATTAAAAGTGTTGTCCATTTTAGTCGAAAACAAACTTGAAGAAATACTTGGAAAATATTAAAATCATTTTAAATCATTTAGGAGTATTTGGACAACCTTTAAAATCATTGTTTTGGTGTAAAAACAAAATCATCAAAATCATGATAAAACCATTTATCAAACACTAATCTTGTTTGCAAATTATCCAAAACCATTTACGGGCGGAAACTCTAGAGCTTGGTTTGGAAAGTTAAAAATATTATTCGTGAAGTTTGCATTTTACTTTTTCCAAAGTGATAATTCTTTGTTCTTCAAATTCACTAACAACTCATGCATCATTTTGTTAGTATATGTGGATGATATTCTTGTCACATGGAACAATTCCACGAAATTGATCACCGATTTCCTTAATCAAGAGTTACGTCTTAAGGATCTACATGAGGTTAATCGGTTCTTTGGCATTCAAATTACTCACACCTCATCTAGTCTTCACTTATGTCAACATCGATATCGTAACTCTTATTGCCAAGCGCATACATGGCTCAAAGGCTAAAGGGAGTATCACTCTTTACGATTTCCTCTCCTCATCTCTCCAAATTTGAAGACAATCATGTTGTTGATGCTACACTCTACAGGGAGTATCATATGAGGCTTGCAATATATTACTATTACTGGACCGGATATCACTTATAGTGTTAATAAGCTGAGTCAATACATGCAACAGCCTTTGGACACTTATTGGAAGGCTGTCAAAAGGGTGTTGAGATATCTTGTTGGTACATCAAATTTTGGTCTTCACATCACAAGAAACTCCTCTCTCAACATCACTGCTTATTCAGATTCTGATTGGGGCACTAATTTGGATGACAGAAAATCAGTCACAAGATGTTCTGTGTTTTTCTTGGCAACAACCTTGTCTCCTGATGTTTAAAGAAGCAAACCTCTGTCTCCAGGTCGAGTACAGAGGCTGAATATAGAAGCTTAGTTCAATGTGTTGCTGAAATACTTTGGTTGAAGTCTCTTCTGAAGGAACTTCATGTTGTTCACAATCAGATTCCTATTGTTTGACTTGATAACATTGGTGCTGAGTCTCTTGTTTCCAATCTTGTCCTCCACTCTCAAACCAAACACATTGAAATTTACTTGCATTTTATTCGCGATAAAATTCTTTGAGAAGCCCTTACAATTGGCCATGTACCCTCCATTGATCAAACTGGCGACATTCTCACCAAACCTCTCTCTCGTCAATCCTTCGCCAGGCTTCGCAATGACTAACTCTTATTCCTCAACCATGCTTGCATTGAGGGGGTTGTTGGGATTAACACTTAAACATCCCGTAATTACCCCGCTTATGTTTTATTTGTTTTATTCCTCTACCATATGACCGTTCATAGTGGCCTAGGATAATGGTTGTCTTGTACCTTCCTAGTATTCTTAGAGCATAGTAGAGTCATTTCTATCAAGGTTTAAGTCATGTCACCATCGTCATATATAGAAGGCTGTCAGTCCATTTATCTATGTAAAAGTAACCTTGATACTTTGAGTAATGCAATTGCTTTCTTTATTATTCTGTTGCACAATGCTTAAACCTTTCTTGCTTTGTTGTATTCTCACACACTTTTTTAAAAATCTCCGCATAGCTCTGATTAGTCCCCGCAGCGCGCTGTATGTCCTCCTTGTCCGACTATGTTATTCTTCTTATTAGGCCCCGCCTAACCCCGCCCAAATCCCGCCTAATCCTGCCCTACCTCCGTCTAGACACTAGGTTTTAGTCTGCGCCCGAGTAGCTCTAAAGACTTTTTAGAACATCGCTTATCTTACTATACGTTTATCATATGTTTGGTTTCTTCATAGTCAAGTAACTAACATAAACATTTGAAAACATGTTAATTTTAAGTATTAGTCGAGTTCAAATTAGGTCTGAGTCCCCACAAAATACACATATAACATCCTACTAAGATATTTTTCTTTAGGTATATATTTCCATCTTTTTATTAAACGCATTTATCACCCATTATCAGATGGGACAACAAAAAGTGTCATATTGAGTAGCCTCATTACTTATATGGAATCAAAATGGTAATGGGTTTGGAGTTAGGATAGTACTTTTTTTTGATCGGTGAGTTAGGATAGTACTTAATTTGACAGTGGGACACCCAAAATAAATGTAATGATTAGTAATTAATGCTAATCATCGACAATTGACAAGACGAATTAATGGAGACTAGCTGTACGAAATTCTATATGTCCTATATCTAGCTCGTAGGATGTCTAATGTCTTTCGAAAATTAAAATTGGACAACTAAAAAACAGCACCACAATGTCCAGAAGTGGGGACCGGACGATAATGAATTCTACGGCGGAGGTAAAATGTGGTAGTGGAGGATGAGGCGGCGGAATAGTGGCTTTATCTTTTCTTTTCTTGAGTTTTCTGTCACACAGAAATTATTACCTGTTTAAGTTGAAAAGAATATTGGCATATGTTCTCTCAAAAAAAAAAAAAAATATTGGCATATGGGGAAATGTTTGGAGCATATATATAATCTGATTAATCTTTTTTTTTTTTTTTCATTTTTCTTGGTTGTCCTTTCTTTTGGGTTCGTGGGGTGTTCGTATTTGAGTTTGATAATTGTAAATAAATAAATGTTTATTATAATTAAAATCCGCTAGATTTTCGCCATTTGTTTCAAAAACATATTTTTAGATATTTTTATCACTCAATTGTCCATTGTGCCCTTTTTCATTTCCCGAGACCAAGACATTTTTTGGTACAATGATTTTTTTAAAAAGTTTAGCTAGGTAACTCGCTAAAGAATACAAGAAAGCACGACAATTACTTGTTAGTCAAACTAGTAAGAAACACGTCGTCGCATTACGATACACATGACTTTACTAAAATACTTATATTATTTAATAATTTTATTGATTAATATTAAAATATTAAAAAGTGATTAGAAAGAAAAAAATAATTAAATTTAAATATTATACAAAGATTTAATATATATTTTGCTTTACTTTAATTATAGATCGATGTGAATTGTTAAATAACATTTTAAAGAACTCACCCCACAAATTTTTTACAATCGGTATAACAACGAAATAAGTTTTATATTAGCTTACAACCACATTCATCGGTCTTTTATTTCATTTATATGGCTAGAAAAGTATTTTTTCTTACATGATTTTTGAATTCTTTTAGCATTGGATGCATTTTACATAACCAGACAAATAATTTAGCCTATAAATCATAAGCTAATAATTAATAAATCACATGCAAGTTATCGCATTAATAAAAATTAATTAACTAAATTTTATACCCAAATCCATCATATTATCATCATTTTATTTGTTATTGTTATTCAAATAAAATAAAGGTTAATCAAACTCTTATACTTCATGTGTTTACTTTTTTATTCTATCTCGATTCTTCGATTAAAGAAATGTAAAAAAATATAATATAATATATATGAGAAAAATCATATATTATTTGAATTCTAGTAACAAAGTCAAAATTTTATCATTAACACTTAAACTTAATCTTCCTCCTATTTCCAGTTGTCTTAAAAATAATAGACCTTAACCTAATATAAAATAATTAATCTATTATTTTCATTGAGAGTCGGTATTAATAAAACTATGAAAAAGTGATAAGTAGAAATTTGAGTTTTGAAACTCTATTCAATTTCACACAAAATATCTTCACTTAATAAATAATAAAACTAAAGACAGGTCTTATGAAAGAAAAAATAAGAACAATTTTCATGTGTCAATCATCAATAATTAAATATAAAATTAATTAACTTTTATGTTTGAATTTCTTTTTGCAAATACTTAAATTTTTAAAAGTTATATAATAAACTAAAAATTAATATAGTTTTTAAATTGCATAGAGTTTTAGAAAAATGCGTTATTGTATCGAGTTTGTACTTTGCAATTGAATTTGACTATTTTGGTTATATTAAAATTTACTTAGTTGTAAAATTTGTGAGTAGTATATTTATCAAAATTGCAATTATTCTTAATATCTTGAAACTAATCTATATTTGTTTGATGGGATGTAAATTAAAAATTGACCTCATTTAATCTCGTTTACAAAATCATATTATTTATTGTAAAATATATTAATCAATCCAATTTTTAGTGTTAAAAACTCCCTTAACTATTCACTCCCGCCTCCTTCTACCCCGAAAGAATTCATATTACTTGACACTAAACATGATCACTTCACTCCGATTTATTATTATATATAGTTTAACACAACAAATTTGATACATAAATAGTATTTTGAATATTATATTGGTACCTATATTAACATGTAATTTAAGAAATATTAATTTTTGACATAAATATCAAACTATTTCATATTAAATAAGTCTAGTTTATTTATTTATTTTTTACAATTTCATATACACACAGTGATATTTCATTTCTTATTCTTGTTTCAACTTTTTAATAATATTTGAATTTATAAAAATTAGAATAATTTGTACCCAATTTTATAATAATTATATTTGTGCTTGAATCTTTATAAGTCCTAAAGGTGTGCTTTTAAAATGAATCGAGATTTATCGAAAATGTCAACACATATAAGCCATTTAATTATTCTATAGAATTTCCAATGTTGCGAAACTGCTAGGCGGTGGCCCAATTTTTCTCTTTTTTTATTTTTAACATTTTTGGCAATTTTTTTCTGCCTAGGCCCGATTTCTAGCGCTGGCGGAGCCTAGCCTAATTTTAGGGTTGAACAATGTTTTTGGGCATTTTAGTAAAACCCCGATTTTCGCAACACCGAGAATTCCCATCTATGACCCACATTTAACTATTTACTTTTATTCTTTCATATCTTTATAATATGTGTCATTTGGTTTAATCCTAAACTATCTATATATGTGAGATTAAAACCCAAAATTATTTAGGTTAGTCTCAACTCATTATTCTCAAGTATAACCATTTATTTTTTAATATTTTTTATTCTTAGTTTTCGCTCTAATTTGTTATAATTATTTAATTTACTTAATCTTTTTATGAATGTTATGTTAGTATCCGAACTAATATATAATTTTTAATATATTACTTTCTCAAGAAATGTCAAATTGTTACATATTAAATGAGTTTATTTATTTTTTTCTTTTGCATAGCATATGTGTTCCTTTAGACTAATCCAATTTTAGCTCATGTTTCACTCTTTCACACCATTTTATTAAAAATTTGATTATTTTGGTATATGTTTTTATTATAAATATGTATCATATTGATATTTTGAACTTATAAGTTTAAGGGTGTAATTTTCAAACGATATTCAAGTTTTATCATAAATGTCAATTTAATACATACGGATTTTATTTATTAAGTTTGTCTCCTAAGTTTTTTAATAAATTTATTTATAAAAGTTTTAGCACTTTTTTGCACTTGTTCCTAAGATTTATAGGATATAAAATAATTAAAAGATTGAAATCATAATAATATTGAAAAAATAATAAATTAGAAACTAAAACTTATAATGTTATATATAAAAAATTAACTAAAAGTCATATTAACACATATAGTTAAAATTTAAAAGGTAACTTTTTTGCCGCGACAAACTTGTTTTGGTTCTTCTTCGCTTTTTTCCATGTTATTGCTATTCCTTTTAATTTGTACATTTTATTTTATTGATATGGCTAATTAAAATAACATATACATGAAATTGCAATAAAAATAAAATATGAAACTCTCTTGTTTTCAATATTTTTTTTTACCACCATCAATAAATTAATTTTAAAATTGCATATTACTAATTGATGGAGAATTTTTCGACCATAAAAGAATAATGTATTTTTTCTACCTTTTATTTAGCTTCAAAACCACATAAAATCTTTTTTATTTTATTTTTCTTATCATGTATATTATAATTTGATCTTTTTCTTATAAATTATAATAGACATATTTAATTATGGAGAAAATTTAAAAGAATATAAGAGATACATAATTTTGCATCATACTAAAAGTTTAATAGTTAATTTTTCTTCTATAACTACTTGGGTATATGTTTAGAACATATGGTTGAAGATTTTGAAACCTAGTTTAAATTTAAAATTAATTTTATAAGAAATTTAAAGTATTCTTAGTGTTATGATTAAAAAAATATATTTTCGATTAAAAAAATAAATTGACTATAATGAACATCTCTAATATAATTAAACAAAAAATTTAAATAAATAATAAAAAAAACATTCACATATATGTTCTAATTAATTTCTAATTAATTTATTATGATTAAATAATAAATAGTTTTTACATTATCTTTGAATTTTATAATGTTAAAATTTTCTCATGTGAAGTCCTTATATATGCTTATGACATACGATTAGAAAGCTCTCAAATCTAGTTTAATATGAAGCTAATATTATTTGAAAATTAAAAATATTTTAAGAGTTATAAATGAAAGAATAAATACTTTAAAAGTGTAGAATATAAAAGGACACTTGTTTTATAATTGAACAAATAGAAACTTAATAAATATCAAATTACTTAGTTATCCAAAAATATTACTATGCCCAAAGGATATTTTTGTCCAATCAAAAATTTGAAGAAACATTCACACTTTTAAGATAGTATAGATAGATAGATATAGATAGATAGATAGATATATAGAATAGATAGATAGATAGATAGATGTCTAAAATAATTTATCTTTTGGAAACCCTGAATGGCTAAAAAGTTCTATATACACTTATATATATGTAACATACTAACATAGTAACATGGTCCTGTTTTGGCTTCCATCATTTTGTTGATTACAATGTTCTGAGAATCGGGATGCCTTCAAAATGGCAAATTACGAAAAGAAAGATTACAAGAAAAATAATAACTATTACAACTTCTTCAAAAGAACTTTCGGAAGCGGAGTCGAGACGAATCTCTTTCCGCAAAGCAATTACGCCCCGGTAGTGCTCACGGTTTGACGTATTGCTTCCAAAGATGAAAATGCGACTACGTCTTACGTCGTAGTAGTAGCACCACTAACACGTAAGACCTTCAACTAGAAATGTCTTTGAAGACCCGTTCTTTGGACTTAGTGCGGAATGTAGAAAATAGCTTTTGGAGGTGTATGAAAATCTATGAATTTCTTTGTGTAAAATCTGCAATGCACAACAATGATTTTATAGACAACCAACACCGCAGGAGATAAACAGGTAGTGGGCATTAATCCAATTGTAACATCCCGGATGTTACACCCCACTACTCCATAACATGCATGCAAGTAGTGGGCTCTTTTCACCGATCACTATTGTAGGAGTTACTAACTCCAACATCATCGCGAATAATGACACCTACAATGTCCCGATTCATTCATCGCTTTAACAGCTCCAACAATCACTCGAATCGGGCCCCATTTTCGAGTGGCAAAACTTTAGTGGACCTGGACCCGCCCAAGCTCGCCCCCGCCCCCAGGCCCATGCCTAGCCCAAGCCCAAGCCCACGCCCACGCCCCCGGCCCAGTGCAGTGCCGAGGTCGGGCCGGGCGGCGCGCGCGTGTGGGCCCACTTGTGATCATCCACTTGTGTTATAGTTTATACAACAAATAACACCTTCTAGTAAATAAAGTAGGATAAACTATGATTTGTATTCCATGTGGGATAAGACATAAGTCTTTCATCTCCCTTTAAATAATCTTTACATAATGCCCAATTATGTGGCTACTTCGTGTATTAATTTCTCACTCACCAAATTCGGTTTTGAGAAATAAAAATACTACGAACATTTACTCGGACGTAGATTAATAATATATAATTTAATTCCTCCGAATTAAATATTTAGCCACCGAAAAATTGGTCAAAGTCGGGTCGACACCCACTTTATCAAAACCAAAATTTCCAACAATCCCCACATGAGTGGAAATTAATGTATGCATGAATGCGGACACGCAAAACCGATCCTCAAGAGACAATATTGCATTCGGAAAGGTAGCTTATGGCTTTGAACCTTCCGTAGTCAATATCATCGGGTACACAAGGCTTAGTGGATGCAATGCCTTGAACTATTCCTCCACGGTGTATACCAAGTCAATAGTATTAACACAATAAGGTCTCAACACCTTCTGTTCTCACGTTTTGTGTCCGTTTCGGCCATGGACACCACTTTGGATTCATAAGTGTTACTTTGAAGCGCCCGCACTTCTCACTTATATAGGTGATCTTCTATCCGAGTATCCTGCCATACTCAACCTCAACGAGGTGTAGGAATCATTAAAAGTCAAATGACTTAGCCTCACCACAACTTTGCAGGTGTTTCAACACTTGGTTTTGCTTTCTAGGGATGGGTTATAACATTGTTTCCAAGTGTTACAACATAACCTTCATAGTTTAGTTTTTCCATTGAACCAAGTTCTTGGGATCTCCAAAAACATGGTTGGGTTACCACTATGATAGTTATTTTTACTTTGTGGACTTCAAGCCAATTCCCTCTAGCAATTTACCCAATTGATCTCGATTCGATCCTTTTGTCAAAGGATCGCCAAATTGTCTTTTGACTTTACGCAGATCAATTGACATCACACCATTTGAGATCAATTGTCTAACGGTATTGTGTCTCAGACGAATATGTCTAGACTTACCGTTATACATATTGCTCTGCCGCCTTCCTATAGCCGCTTGGCTATCACGGTGAATCATCACGGAAGCACGAGGCTTTCTCCAACATGGAATATCTTCTAGAAAATTTGAAGCCACTCTGCTTCTTCACCACTTTATCCAAAGCTATAAACTCGTGATTCCATGGTGGACCGAGCTATACACGTTTGCTTCGTGGACTTCACGATCTTCTTTACCACCTCCAATGGTGAATATGTATCCACTAGTTGAATAAGAATCTTTCGAATCAAATCCAACTAGCATCACTATATCCTTCAAGTGCAATTTGGATATCTTGAGTAGTATAGCCCATAATCCAGGTATACTTCAAGTATTTTAACACCCTGGTTAACGCTTTCCAATGCTCATGGCTTGGATTGCTCGTGAACCTACTCAACATATTTACAGGGTAGGCCAAGTCCGGGCGTGTACAATTTGTGATGTACATCGATCGCCTATTATACGTGAGTATTCCATCTCGAGCCACTTTCTTTTATTAGCAACCGATTTATACTTAAATCAATGGGCGTCTTTGACGGTGAATCATCAAAAGCATTGAATTTCTTGAGCACTTTCTCCACATAGTGGGATTATGACAAGATAATTCCATTAGGAGTTCTCACGATTTTTATCCCAAGGATTACATCAAGGTCCCCATATCCTTCATGTCAAAGTTCCTCTTTAACATTCTTTTAGTCTCCATGATAGTATCATGACTACGCCCATGATTAACAAATCGTCTACATATAGACAAACTATGACAAATGCTTCGATGTCCCTTTGACATATACGCATTTATCACACTCGTTGATTTTAAATCCATTTGACAACATCGTATTGTCAAACTTAAGATGCCATTGTTTGGAGCTTGTTTCGGTCCGTACAAAGATCTTATTAACTTGCACACCTTCTTTTCTTGACCGGGTACAACAAACCCTTCAGGTTGTTCCATGTATATTTCAAGATCTATCTCTCCATTCGAAACGCCGTGTTGATGTCCATCGATGAATCTCTAGATTGTGCAAAGCGACAATCGCAAGAAGCACCGAATAGACGCAATCCTCGTTCTTCGGAGAATAGGTGTCAAAGAAGTCATATCTTTCTTTTTGTTTAAAGCCTTTGGCTACAAGCCGTGCTTTATACTTATCAATAGTTCCATCTCGCTTTATACTTCTTCTTTAGGATCCATTTACATCCTAAAGTTTTATGACCACCGGGGAGATCAACCAACTCCCAAGTATGGTTCTGCGGGAATGGACTCGATTTCACTATTGATAGCTTCTTTCGAGCGGAGCATCCGACCGCTTAGAGCCTCTTTAATCGAGTTTGGCTCACCATCTAACATAAATGTTATGTAATCTCGGCCCAAAAGACTTAGCCGTCTCGGACCTCTTCTGCGTCTCGGTTCTTCACTAATTGGTGTTGAACCACTTGCACTTTCGTGAGTTCTTTTATTATTACTCACTTCTAATTTTTCTCTACAAGGGTAGACATCCTCAAAGAATACATCATTCCTTGATTCGATTATGGTACCTTCGATCATTTCCTGATTTTCTAACTTATGTATCATAAACATATATGCACTACTTTGGTATGCATATCCCACAAAGACACAATCAACTGTCTTTGGTACAATTTTAACTTGTTTTGGTTCGTATTGCTACCTTAGCCAAACACCCCCACACTTTAAGGTATTTATAAGAAGAACTTACGATTTTTCCACAATTCGTAAGGTGTCTTATCTTTCCCTTTAAGTGGTATTTTATTCAATATGTGGTTGGCTGTTAAAATGCAGCTTCCCCCCACATATTCTGGGGTAATCCGGAACTTATCAACATGGCATTCATCATCTCTTTTAGAGTCCGGTTTTTGCATTCAAAGAACACTCATGATCGTGGTGAATATGGTGCTTTTGTTTGATGAATTATGCCCGACTTGGGTACATAGTTCTTCAAATGGTGCAACATATTCGCCACCTCTATCACTCAATTATTTTAATCCTACGCCAAGTTTGATTTTCAACTTCATTTTTATAATTCTTAAAAGCCTCTAATGCTTCATCTTTGCTTCTTAACAAGTATAAGTAGCAAAATCTTGTGCAATCATCAATAAATGTGATGAAATATTTTTACCACCTTTAGTTTGCACGAATTTTAGATCACACACATCATCGGTGTGTATCAACTCTAAAGGTGAAGTGCTCCTTTCAACCGAATGAAACGGTAATTTAGCCATTTTAGCTTCAACACAAACTTCACATTTTCTTTGTGAGTTTACTTGAGTAAATTAATCAATTCTAAATTTACCAATCTTTTTATAGCATTGATTTACATGTCCTAATCTAATATGCCATAAATTAGAGCACTCAAAGAATATAAACAGAAGAAGATTCATTCTTATTCATATTCTCGCCAAAACGGCGTACAAATCATTACATTCATTTTGAACATCCTTTGTCTGCAGATAACCCCTACCAGGAACTCGCCCAAATTTGCTAAGTACAAATTTTTCGGACTCAAAACTAGTCTAAACCCATGGTTGACCAGAACGAACCCGAAACCAGATTTTTGCGGATGTCCGGGACATGCGGCCAAGACATCCTTCGACTTCAACTCCTTTCCCGAAGTCGCTTTAGACCACCGTTCCAACGCCAAAGAACATCGAAGAGGCGTGATTCCCCATATGGAGCATCCTTATCGAACAAACATGGCAAGTGGCACCGGTATCCACAAACCATTCTTTCGGGTTATCCACCAAATTGGCTTCAAACACCACCGCCGACATGTCAACTTCTCAACCGCTCCTTTCTTCAACCACATTGGCATTGGGTGCGGTTTGGTTTTCTTTTTCTTTGGCTGACGGCAGTCCTTTGCCATATGGTTCGGTTTGCCACAGTTGTAGCAAGCTCTCTGGAATTTTCCAGTTGTCGGTTTCTTGCCTTTATCGTTAGGCCTTTTCTTCGAGTTACTTGACGAGCCGTGCTCCATCAAGTTGGCTTTGACTCCATAGGGACAAGCTTGGACTTAGAGTCAATCCTCATATTGTCTTCCTCAATTCGAGTTTGACAATCGGATCCTCTAGTCCCATCTCCTTTCGCTTATGTTTGAGATAATTCTTGAAATCCCTCCAACTTGGGGCAATTTCTCAATCAAGGCGGCCACTTGAATGCTTCCGGCAAAAAGCCATTCCCTCGGCAGAAATTTCATGTAGGATCAACTGGAACTTCGAACTTGTTCCATCACGGTTTTAGAATCAACCATCACAAAATCCAAGAACTTACCGACAACAAATTTCTTTGTGCCTGGCATCTTGATTTTGTACTTCTTCTCCAAAGATTCCCACAATTCTTTGGAGGATTTCACAAAGACAATACACATTTGTAAAGTGCATCACTAAGTCCGTTTAGGACATAGTTACGGCACAGAAATCACCCTGGCCCCACACATCAAACGCAACACGTTTTTCGGATTCGTTTGTTCTCAAGAACAACGGGAGCGTCCTCGGTCATATACTTCGCCGGGACTTAGGGTAGTCGGGTAAAACAACATTTTTTCGCCACCTCTTGAAGTCGAAACCCATGAATTTTTCGGGTTTCTCGGCTTGAGCGGAGGGGGATGATCGGGGTTCTGCTTGTGCTTGCCATCGTGAAGTTCGATAATTGCTTTGCGATTGTTGATTACAATGTTCTGACGAATCGGGATGCCTTCAAAATGGCCAATTACTGAAAGAAAGATTACAAGAAAAATAATAACTATTACAACTTCTTCAAAAGAACTTTCGGAAGTTCTAGTCGAGACGAATCTCTTTCCGCAAAGCAATTACGTCCCCGCTAGTGCTCACGGTTTGACGTATTGCTTCCAAAGATGAAACGACTTTACGCCTTCTTACGTGTAAGTAGCACCACTAACACGAAGCACCTTCGAACTAGAAATGTCTTTGAAGAGACCTGGTTCTTTGGACTTAGTGCGGAATGTAGAAAATAGCTTTTGGAGGTGTATGAAAATGCTATGAATTTTCGTGTAAAATCTGCAATGCACAAAGAATGATTTTATAGACAACCAACACCTGCGGGAGATAAACGGGTAGTGGGCATTAATCCAATTGTAACATCCCGGATGTTACACCCCACTACTCCATAATGCACAAGTAGTGGGCTCTTTTCAATCGATCACAACCGTAGGAGTTACTAACTCCAACAGTCCACACGAATCTGACACCTCAATGTCCGGATTCATTTCAACTTTAATCCAGCGATCCACTCGAATCGGGGCCGAGCCCATTTTCGAGTGGCAAAACTTTAGTGGGCCTGGACCCGGGCCCAATAGGGCTGGGCCGCCCGCCCCAAGCCCGATCCCGAGCCCAGGCCCACGCCTGGGCCCAATCCCACACCCAAGCCCAAGCCCACGCCCAGGCCGAGGCCGGGCGGCGTCGTGCGTCTTGGCGCGTGTGGCCCACTTGAGAAATAAAAATACTACGAACATCTACTCGGAACGTAGATTAATAATATATAATTTAATTCCTCCGAATTAAATGTTTAGCCACCGAAAAATTGGTCAAAGTCGAATTCGACACCCACTTTATCAAAACCAAAATTTCAACACATTTGTAATCAGAATCTATCTTTTGCTGATATGAAAGCTTTATTTCTGTTTAAATAAATTAAAAATGTAATATAAAGTATGAAAACTGAAAAACAAAAAAGGATTAAAAGGAAGATTTTGAATATCTGGTTCACTGGCTGTGAACAAGTACGTAACATGTACGTATACAATAAGAAACTTTAGGGAAATTGCTAGGCCCCAATAATATTTTATAAAGTTTGTGAGTGGGAATCATCTTTCTTGTTGTCTAGTCCAATAAACTCGTATAATTACCCATTGAAAATAGTGAAACAAGGAGAACATAATCAGTTATTTTTAATAAATATAAATGTACTTACAGTATATACAATTCATTTTCAGCATTTGGAGTGCAATTTTAATTTTTAACCTACCCCACAACAGGGGGAATTTCATCTGCATTATCCTGCATGCATAGTCATCTTATAGTGGATGCCATTAAAAGTTTGTGAATTCCACTAAATGCGCTACAACCCAAAAAAAGCATAACAACATAACTTACTTGTTTCTACTAAGTTCCAAATCCCCCACACTCCCATTTGACGCCTTCAATATTAATTATTTCACCATTGTGCCCCGTGAGGCTCGAACCTTTGTCTCTCCAAAGAGAGGCCAAGAGTCACCTCACCACGACCAATTGGTCAAGTATCATTAGATAAAACTAGAGATCTCAAATGGGTCGGGCGGTGCACCGCCAGGCCAAAGCAAAATCGGGTCGGTCCGGTCAAACATTAACCAGATCGCTATTTTTGTAGCCTAGCTCGCCCGACCACCCACAAAAATACAAAGGAAAAGTCGGGCGGCCGGTCCAACCCATTTTTGGGCCTAATATGTTGGGCCAAAAATTCCGACCTATTTCGGCCTAAGAAAATGCAACGTCCGACCCTTTTACCAGACCGATCGGGCCACCCATCAACCCTGCGAAAATTGACACTCTAGATAAAACATGTATCATTTATTTCATATTATTGACAACGATTTTTGTGAAATACATCTACATACCATTAATTATAAGAGTATGTCGGATTTTGGACCATTTGTCCACAAAAAATAATTTTTGCCCTTTTTGACTTTAGTTGTCAATTTCTTCTCCAATTTTTTTATTTCTCAGGATCGACATTTGTTGAGATCGAAAATCATTTCTCGACCGATAAATTTACCGCATCGATACTTTTAAAAATAGTCAATTAACTCACGAGAATACAATGAGGATATGAGCATGACTATATTAATTTTTAGTCAAAATAACTAAAAACATATTTTTAAAAAAACATGATTAAGTTTTATTTTTCTTAAAAATATGAATGGCCAATTTGTCCTCTTACCACTTAATTATAAATAGTGACGATTGAAGACATAGATTTTTGTAATAAGTCATAAATATAATAAAAAAGGGTAAAATTCACTTTACCCCTTGTACTATTAGTTTTGTATCAAATACCCCCTATACTATTAAAACCTTCAAATACCCCCTTGACCAATTAAAATAAGTTTGATAGACAACATTACCCTTGAACTATATATAATATTAAATTCCATATTTTTCCTTCTCTATAATTCAATTTCAATTAATTTATCATATACTCTAATTTTATTAAAAATATAAATTTATAATTAGATCTAAATTAAATAAAATAATAAAATATAACTTCAACAAGATAGAGAAGTTGCATTATTAATTTTATTATAACAAAAATATTATGCGTATGTATATATTGCTCTAATAAGTGAACAATTAAATTTAGATAAATCCTGCAAATATTATATCTTTTAAAAATTATTTTAATATTATATGTTTTTAAAAATTTGATATCATAGCTAATTATTTTAATATTATATCTATTTAACACTAATCCTTGAAGAAAATAAATCTTAACTAAAACTGGAAAAAATAAATAGCTAATTATAATATTAATAGTATTAAATTTTATAAAAAATATCTCATATAAATACATAATATATTATTTCAAAAAGAACCTTCTAGTTTTTTCCTGTACCTTAAATTTCACAATTGCAATAATATTGTACAAGACTTTCTTTTTTTTTCGTTTTCCAATTTAATTTTATTTTACGTATAATAAATTACTACACATAGTAAAATGGTGTGTATCATACATGATATAATTATATGCAAATTTAGATAATGTCAACAATTTTCAGTCTAATTTATAACTTATTTGCTAAAGCTATATATTTAAAATAATAATAATGAAAATTTACATAGCATTTTTTAAAAATAAATCTAGTGTGGATACTCTATAATATTAATTGAAGTTATATATTTCTTTTTCTTTATATTAATTATATTTAACATTATTTAATTTTATAATTCATTGTTGAATAAAATTTGAGATCAAATAATAATTGATATATTTAATTAAAATGCATCAATTATTTATAATATATAAAATAATAGATGTGCAAAGTAAACTAACATTTTATTAAACTAAGGGTACTTTTGTCCATTAACATAATTTTTTATTGATTTAGGGGTATTTGAAGGTTTCAATAGTAGAGGGGGTGTTTTATACAAAGTTAATAGTACAAGGGGGTAAAGTGAATTTTACCCTAAAAAAACCTTACTACCACTAGCTAGTTTTAAATAAAAAATTAATATCACATCGTAGTGTATTCCAAATATTAATCATCCACTTAATTAGCACACTGATGCAAGCTGCATTACTACGTAACTCAATCCCTAACTAAAGTCCCTTTCAATATTTCAATTAGAAAATATTTTTTTTTTGAAAGGATTAGATAATATATTTAAAAATACCAATTTTCCTCCATCGGGCCGGATTTAACTAGCTCCGTTGGTTCAGAATAGTAGTAGTGGAGCCAAGAAAAAATATGAGCATAGAATATAGAATTGTTAAAGTATTTAATATTGCTACTTTTATATAAACATTTTTTTCTTTTTAATTAAATATATTGAAATGAAAATTCATTTTTCGATGGCTCTCCCGTTTCCAAAACTTCTATATAAAGCACACACTACCAATACATGCAACTACACTCACTTACATTCACAAGAAGAAAACATATATAGAATTATTTCCCAAAGAGAAGAAAATCAGTGGGATTTTTCAATTGAGGGAAATAAATAATATGGTGAATATGAATTCGAAGATTGTGAAGAAATTGACGCCATATGTTGGTGTTATTTTCTTGCAATTTGGTAGTGCTGGTTTTGCTATAGTCGCTAAAGCTGCACTAAACCAAGGAAGTAGCCATTACACGTTTTCTGTGTATAGGAATGCTATTGCAGCTGCTCTCTTCGCACCTTTTGCGTTTTTTCTAGAAAGGTCGACTAATCTTGATCATCCTCCTCTTATTGTGTGTATGTAATTTTAAATATTGTTTTGATGGTAATAATGGAACATTATTTGATTTTCTACAGGAAAGTTAGGCCAAGAATCACGTTTAGCGTTTTCATCAAGATCTTGTTACTTAGCTTATTCGAGTAAATACTCTAAAACTGTTTAATTTTCACACACATCTATATAAATAGATAAATGTAATTATGTACGTGTATATGGTTGCTATCAATTATATTGCATCAACGTGTAATTTATTTTTTTAAATTTGTAACAGCCCGGTAATTGGTCAGAACATGTTCTATGCGGGCATGAAATATTCATCGGCCACTTTTAGTGCAGCTTTGTGCAATCTTCTTCCTGCCCTCACTTTTGTACTCGCTTGGATACTCAGGTACGTACGTAGCATAACTAACGAGTCTGTTGGATTTTTGGCCATTTGTCGATGACAAACAATATTTATTAACAATGTTATTTTAACAAATTAAGGCTTTGTAGCTATTTTTAAGTTTAGTTGCCATTTTGCCCTTTTTTCATTTATCAGGATTAGTACATTTTTCTGAAAATGATCCAATAACTCACTAAACAATACAATAAGTGATTAAGTGTCATTTTCAGGTCAAAATGACTAAAAAAATGTTACTCTTAAGCTTTTTGTTTTGGCTTATTACTTAATCACCAAGTTTATCCTAGTGGGAAATTCAGGTGGTGAGAGAATTTAGCCTATATTCTTTACTAATAGCAATGATTAATTTGCATGTCATTAATTGATATTTTTTCTCTACTACTGGTTCAAGTGGTATCACTTATCCTTTGTAAGGGTGTTGATCGGGGTTCGAACCCAATATTTTTCAATTTCTTTGAAATTTATCTCTTCATCTCCAACCACAGTAATCTCAAATTATTAAAATAAATTAATATTTTTGTCTGCAGGATTGAGAAGGTGAATTTGAAAAGTTTACGCAGTCATGCAAAAATTACGGGGACTTTGGTAACAGTAGGTGGAGCCATGATTATGACACTAATTAGTGGACCTATAATAGGATTACCATGGACACATAAATCCCATGAATCTCAAGTTTCAACCAATCCCAATGATAAAGAAGATCCTGTTAAGGGTGCTATCATGATCTCCATTGGTTGTCTTGGTTATGCCTCCTTTTATACTCTTCAGGTACATGTAGTTATATCAACCCGTGGTTCGGTTTCTTCTTAATTTTTTTTTAATAAATATAAAATATTGTTAAAAAGAAAAAAATAGTGCACTGTATACAAACCAAGCAATTAGCTTTAAAATAGGGATCTCGTTAAAATCTATTAAAGTAAAATCCAATTGGAAAAAAACATTTGATAGGAAAATTAATTAAAGAGTATCTCATAAAAGAAATAATTTCGTATTCTTCTGAATGATATAGCTTATCCATAATTTCGACACATATTTTTTTTTAACTAGAGAAATAACATTTTGTTTTCTGGAAAACAGGCAATTGCATTAAAATCATACCCGGCCGGACTTTCCTGACGGCTTTGATATGTACACTTGGCGCATTGCTGGGAACTGTACTGACTTTCTTGGTAGAGAGGGGAAACACTTCAGTATGGGCTCTTGGATTTGATGCCAAACTTTTAGCTTATGTTTATGGGGTAAGATTTCCTTTTTCTTTTTTTTTTTTTTTTTTTTCATTTTGTCCAGGTTGCACACTATATTGGATGAATAACACTTGTATTTAAAATAAATATGTAGATACATGTGTCATTCATTAATGTAACTGAATACAAATACAAAGTGGAACAAAAAAAAATCAATCTACAAAAATGAAAGCATTATTTTGAAGTAATTAATATTAATATGTCATACTGATGATAATAATGTTTTTGGTGCAGGGAGTGGTGTCATCTGGAATAACATATTATTTATCAGGAGTGATAATGAAGGAAAAAGGACCTGTTTTCGTGACATCATTTAACCCTTTGAGCATGGTGGTCGTCGCAATTCTCAGTTCTTTTATTTTTGCCGAACAAATGAGCGTTGGAAAGTAAGTACTTAATTAATTTGGTAGAAATTAAAAAAATAAATAAAATAAATGGGAAATATTTTAATAAATTGACTCAATAATTAATTGCAGGGTAACTGGAGCAACGGTTATTGTTCTCGGGCTGTACTTAGTAATTTGGGGTAAGAGCAAGGACCAGAAAGAAATAGAACTAATCCAGCAAAAGGCAGCAACAATTCCTACAACTGTTGACTCCAAAGCTGATATTGGCCCACAGACAATAAATGGGCCCCATGCTGTTTAAAGGACAATGGTCATAATATTCATCATAATATTCATGTATCCCTATTGGTCATATGTTAAAATATCTAAATTTATGTCTACACACTAGCTACCTGTGAAAGTGTGAATTAATAAGTTCCAAGTGATCAGAGAGAGATTAAAAAGATTAATTGGGAGAAAAAAACTTAAGAGATTATATTGCGCGGTTTAGCCGCTAACATGATCCTCCCATGCAAAATTGTATATATATCTTTATGTTTCCATTTAGGGTGATCAAGAAAAAATCGAAACCGCTAAAACCGACCGAACCAAACCGCACCACACCGCAATTACTTATTTATTGAAAAAACCGTGATTAATATTTTTTAATTAAACCGCACCGCATAAAATGGTGCAATTACAATTTGAGGTCTCAAACCGCATCGACCGCACCGCAAGTAAAATATTATATATATATATATATTATATGTTATATATTATTATATTTAACTCAAATTGTAGTATATTTGTATACAATTATTTATTATCATAATAAATTATTTTCACTTATTTACTATGAGTATATTAGTCAATTTACTTAATAGTTTAATACATCAAAGGTAAATAAAATATATTTGAAGTTATATCTATTATATTCCACTATTATATGTTATTTGAGTTGTTATAACATTCAATTGAGAAAATAACATATCTTTTTCTTTTTAGTGGAAAAACAATTTTCATTGTTGATTTGTCAATTACATCACTGATACGAACTACATGCAATTCTTCTGTCTTCAGTCCAAAACAGAACCTTACCAACTTCTATTACAGAATGTGCTATTTTGTGAGCCAACACATTTGCTAACCTTGGAATGTGGTGGAATTTTTTTGCAGCAAGCCACATATGCCAAAGCATGAATATCTTCAACAATTATATCTCCATTTGATAAAGTTTGTTTTTGTTAATTTGATTGTTCCATATATTATTCTTGTAATGTAAATTAAAACCGCAACACCGCCCGAAACCGTTGAAAACCGCATATTTGTTTTATTCTAAAAAATCGCAACTTAAATTCAAATTTATAGCCGACCGCACTTAGCAATTCGGTTTGGAAATATTTAAAAAACGTCCCAAACCGCACCGTGATCACCCCTATTTCCATTCAACTAATGGTTGCATCAAAATAATGGAAACTATTTATGATCTCTCATAATTAGTGTTGATTTAATGCTACTGCTCCGCAATTGAGATTATCTATTCAATTTAGTGTTTCATATTTTATTTTACTAGTCCACAACCAAAAAATTGTGTTAACTGAAAAAAAAAAAGATGTATTGGTTCTTTTTTGTTTTTAACTAACTAAGCACGTGCTGAATATCGGATGGAATCTTCTATTCCAGGATGGTGTTTCATTTCCTATTTTACCGCACGGATTATGGACACGTGTATAGAATTTCAATCAAGGCTAAAATTTTGGGGTTTTACTATAGTAATTTCTGTACACGTGTCAATTATATATGCAGTTGAACAAGAGATGAAACACTATCATTAAATAGAAGATCTCATCCGGCTGAAAAATAGGGGTTGAGATTTTTCGTTCTACAATTATATTCCACTTCTTATTCCATTGTATTTGTTGAACGAAACTTGTACAAAATAATGTTATAATTATATACAATAATAATGTGGAAGAGGAAATCTTGATGATAGAAGGAAATTGAATAATTTGAGTCTGGCCCATTTTGCCATTTGAAATGCTGCAGGCCCGTTCGCCACATAGAATATTGTTAATGGGCCCTAACATATTTGATGTTCTATGGTGGGTTTATAAGCATAATCAGCCAACTTTACCCTTCGAATAGTAACTCCACTTGGAGAATATTTTTTCTTAGAGCCCACTTGGTTTCATTTGCATATATATTTTTTTTTTGAGGAAATACCACAAAATACCCCGATTTTTTAAAAAAGACAAAAATACCCACCTATCACAAAAATACCCCACCCTCTCCATCTCATCACAAAAATACCCTACCTTTGGTTTCTTTTTGGCCACCAGGTTTATAAAAATAATGATTTGGTTTTTAAGTTTTTGGCCACCATCGCAGATCGAACGATGGAGTTCAAGTTGTTCCACTATGGCGGCGGC
The DNA here is from genome assembly GCA_016081115.2 of Rehmannia glutinosa. Taxonomy (NCBI): domain Eukaryota; kingdom Viridiplantae; phylum Streptophyta; class Magnoliopsida; order Lamiales; family Orobanchaceae; genus Rehmannia; species Rehmannia glutinosa. Next base: position 173,019 of record JABTTQ020000835.1, on the reverse strand, counting down.
GGCGAAACAACAATGAGAAGGAGGCGTTCGATTTGTACAATAATGATAAGAAGCGGAAGATCTCCGCGATCGAAGCCGCACGCGGTGTTCGGGAGCTTGGGGAGGATTGCTCGATTAAGGATCGTGGGAGGATGATCAACTCTTTTGACGTCGACGGCGATGGATGTATTAACTACGAGGAGTTTAAGAAGATGATGACTGTTTCTTAGATTTATGCATAATCTTATTCTCGAGACTCTCTTTTTGCATTTTTAATTTCTTGGGCCAAGATAACTATTACGAATAGGTTTCGTTTTTATTATTAAAAAAAACTTTATTGAAGTTTATCATTTGTTTGGTTATTTGTATGTATGAAGTGGGTTTATGATAGTGGCATCTTTAGAATTGTTAATGTCCGATTTGGTTGTTTTCTTGTGCTAATAAAGCAAGATTTTTGTTCAATATGTTGCTAGTGTTCCCTCTGCTTTTATCAAATGTCATACTAAGTGAAGTTTCTTGTCAGTATCACTTCCTAATGATTTTACTGATTTCTAATTTTGGTGAAATGAAAAAAGACGCAAATAGTTAAATGATAGTGGCATCTTTAGAATTGTTGTTAATGTCCGTTTGTTTCGATGTTGTTTCAAGTTGTTTCTTTTATGTTTCTTTTGTTTTTTATATGTATTTTCCATTTATTTTGTTCTTTTTTACTTGTTTTTGATTTGTTGTGTTATCTATCCTGATTGTGTATCTTTTTTTATTTTTTTGTAGTGAATATATGATTTTTTGTTGCTTGTTATGTCGAGCACTTTATTGGTGGGAAGGCTATGGACGCGTTGAAGCATTTGAGATAGAGAATGAACAAGCAAGGCTCGATCCACCGCTTCACAATCATGCTAAGTTGAAGTCAAAATGGTGATGACGATGTGACAAATGACATTGAGTTTCTATCTCCACTTCCTAATGATTTTAGAGAATTGTTGTTATATAAATCTTAATGATTGTGTAATCGATTGAAACATGTAAGAAACATAAATGAAACATGTAAGAAACAATTGTGAAACAGAGGATCATGTGATATAAGTTTGTAGTAAATTGCTTTTAAATTTAGAGAAATAGTGTAGTTTTTCCCCATATACTCTTGACTTTTTTTTTCATCCTTGTAAATGTTGATCTTTGCTTCATTTCGATGTATGCATGTCTAATCTTGAACTAAAGATCTCACGTACTCTAGCAAAGTTATTACTAGTAGGTCTTTCCCCGCTACATTGACGATTCAATAATTATACGATGTTGGAAGTCAATACAAAGTATTTTTTGTCCGACAAGAGAGTCGTGTCCATTTCTCGTGAGCGATGATGGACAAGTAAGCTCAAATTTTCTCGAATTGAATTTGTTGTTCCAAGATTTCGTTTAGGGTCTTGAATGTGCGGTCATTGGAATCGATATTCTTGTTATTTCAAAGTTGGTATACTCTCTATGTTCTTCCATTGTCCATTGTGACATACCACAACCGAGATTTTCTTTATGCAACCTGGAATTCAATGAAAAGTTGGCTAAGTGAAACATATAAGAAACATAAATGAAACAGTATGAAACAAAGAAACAACAAACATGTTTGAAAAACAAAGAAAAAAAAAAACCAACGCAAAAAAAATCATTGGAAAATGGGTATTTTTGTCCAAAATCAATGGAAAATGGGTATTTTTGTCCAAATTCAATGGAAAATGGTATTTTTGTCCAAAATCGGCGGAAAATGGACATTGTGCGGGGATTGAGTATGAAAAATGGGGTATTTGTGTCCTTTTCCCTTTTATTTTTGTTTTACACAAAAGCCCAATTAAAATATTTTCAACCTTTCAAATGGCTGGAAATATGAAAATGTAATTGATAACAAAAACAAGTGAGCTCTTACACTTCCAAAACAAATTTATGGAAATAGGCATATATAATGGAATATCCACATATATCTGAATAATTAAAGTGAATTAATTAATCAATTTGCAGATTGTTAGAGTGGAGCAACCTAAAGTTCCACCAAGGAAGCAACCAAGTTTTTTTCAGCAAAAGGACAAATTGAGCCACAAAAATATGATGCAAATTCACTTTTTCATCATGTTTGCTGAACAAGCATATAATTGTACTCCATTTCAAAGAAAAACTTCCAATCGGATTTCTAATATGTGGAGCAATAAACAGCCCAAAAATTAATAATAACATGTCGGCATCTCATTCATGGGATGGTTCAAATGTCAACAATCACAGTATATATCAACAATGGGTTCATTAATTTAGGTGTTATATATCAATGATATCACATATATAAATCTATATATATATATATGTATATAATTAAAATGGTATTTTCAGTCGTGCATCTTCGACTACTTGTAGATTTGGTTCTCTAAGTAGTTACCTTAAAATTTTGGTCCAATATCGTTCAAAATTTTGGACAATTAGTCCGATTTTGACCGAAAATATTTAATTTTACCGTAATTGCTAACTATGGCCAATGTGTACTAATGTTTCTAAAAAATTCCGGAATAGCACTAAGAATCGACACATATATAAAATCTAAGGATTTTAAAGTTTGGTGGCATTTTTTGCGTCATATTACCAAATTCCACATAAAGTACACAATTCGGTTAAAATAGGACTAAGTATCCAAATTCTTTAAAGAGATATTAGATGCAAATTTAAAGGTGGCTACTTAGAGGACGAAATCTCACAATAGTCCAAGTTACATGACCAAAGATTTTATTTTCCCATATATAAACAACATAAATAACATAAGTTACTACTCATAGATATAAAATATTTTTTTCTTTTAATTTATTGCATCAAACATATATAGATGTGTTTGTATATATATATATAGTGACCAAGTTCAAAATTATGAATTGAAAATGATTCGTAGCAATTATGTAATTTTAGCACGTGGACCAAAAGCAAGAGATGATAAAGTAGTTTTACAAAAAGAAAAAAAAAATGGCAAGTTCAATTGATTTCAGTCCGGAAACCTATAATATCTTTAGTTTGTGGCATCTTTATTTCTTCAATACTTATGGAAAAATATCTTTAGTTAGTGGCACCTTTATTCATTTTAAACGTTTTAAATATTATACAAACGAGCAAATTAAAGGGGTTGATCATATAATTACATCATGTTGTTAATTTATCCATCACCCGAAATAATTAATTAAATCAACCACATTCCCCAGCAGAAAGCAACACTCTAGCTAGTTTTTCCATATAATCATACTTTTAATTTGGTGTCACACGTTTTATAAAAGTTCGATATTTTCTCGACAAATTAAAATTCAAGAATCATACAGTTTTTGGTGTCCCACTGATCCCATTTCAGGATTACAGATAAGACCATAAAATTAATCCGAAACAGTCTCTCATAATTTCAATTCTAAGCATACACGTGTGCATGATACATGCATGTCCATCGTGAGCTGTATGAGTCCATATATATCTTCGATAATTCACCAATTCCCTCATCCGCAGCTTAACTTTTCAAAGTTAGTGATCCCACGCAATTGCAAAAATAAATTATGGGATATGATTTCTGTTGCATAACAGCATATAAGAGGCAATTAATGAGTTTTTTTTAAAGGAAAAACATCCAATCTAAAATTTTGAAAATGTGACTACAATTAAAAAACTTTCACTTTACTACAGAATTTACCGATGAAAATGAATTTGTTACTAAATTTTACAGTTACTTACTGAATACCGATAGAATTAAAATATCGTTTTCTCTCAAACTATACCGACCAATTACGCACCAACATATTACTAACAACTTTTAAATTTACCGACATAAATAGTACTTTAATTAGGTATTTACCAACAGTTTCTCGATTTTGTTAGTAAATATTTACTTACAACGATTTTACCTATACATTTTACAATTATCTTAATATTTACCTATATATTTTTGTAGGTAAATGGTTTTTTTCATGTAGTGTGTTAGAGGTGTCAAATGGGTTGGGTCGGGCCAGCCCGAGCCAGGCCCACATAAGCCCACCTCTCAGATGGGCCGGTTCAGCCCGAGCCCATCTAGTGGGCCGGTCTCGGGCTGAATATTTTTTTTAGAAACTTAGTCCCAGCTCGGCCCACTAGCTCGCCTCTAGTGGGTCGGTCTCGGGCCTGGGAAGGGCTTATGAGTTGTGCCAACGGGCCTGGCCTGTTTTTGTGTCTGTGTATGTGTTTATTAGTTAAGTATAAACGAACATAGAATAATCATCAAAAAGGTCTTGGCCTGGTGGTTAGCCTATACATTTCTTATCAAGAGGTTAGGAGTATTGGGTACGGTATGGGTCTAATAAATGGGTACGGGGTGGGTAATGAGTATTGGTTTTTAGATCCGAGCGGGTATGGGTCGGGTAGCGGGTATGGTAGGACCTGACCCATTTAAATTTTTTATTGTTTTTTATTTTTTTAGTTTATTGATGAGGGATAACTTAGACCGAGCTGATGGGCTTCGCTCATTGGGCCGAACTGAAAGGCTTTTATATTAAAATTGAATCTTGTTGGGCCGAGCTGATGGGCTTCGCTCATTGGGCTGAGCTGAAAATCTTGTATTAGAAATGTTGAACTTCGTTGGGCCGAACTGATGGGCGTTGCTCATTAGGCCGAGCTAAAGAGACTTATTACTAAAAAGTGAACAAGTATTAGTGGTCCAGTTGGTCAAAACGGGTGTTGAAGTCCCCTCCAGCCCGATCTGATGTGTAATTGATTTAGATAGCAGTGAGTTGGGCCCACGAGTTGGTTTGGCCAAAAGACACGTCAAAAATTAGCAGAAGTAGCTCAACTACTGACGTGAAGTGCATGAGATCAACTCAGACCTGGTGAAAGGTTTAAATTAGGGTTTTTAGAGATCCGATCTTATCGTAATCATGATTCTATTACATAATCGTAACATAATCCGAATTTTACGGAAATCCTACTACGTGCTAAGCTATAAAAGCCCAAGTTCATTCTTAACCTAATCACACTTTTCTCACATCTTTTATATTTTTCGCCTATTTCTTGTCTAACACTCTTCTAACTTAAGCATCAGAGAGGGCATGCGGGAGCACTCCTCCAACCCCCTTTTTTGTGCAGGTTCGCGGTGGAGTTTGGTCGGAGAGCAATTTCAAGGAGGTGGAGCGTTTTAGGATCAACCATTTATATATAGTGAATATATTGTTGTTCGATAACTCTTAATTTATATATGTTGGTGTCTATTTAAATTCATAATTCATATAATATCTACAATTATATAAATATCATAAGTTTTGGATGCATGATTTTGAGTAAAAATCGTACACTTTTGGCAAAATATATAAAAATTAGCGGGTCTAAAGGGTCTTACCCGCTAGACACGGGTATGGGTCGGGACGGGTATGAGTCTAAGATGAGGCGGGTTGGGGGTATGGGTATTTCATTTTTAGCGGGTCGGGTCTCAGGTCCAGGCGGACCCGACATGTTGACATCCCTAGTTCTAATCCCACATATCATTGTATTTTGATTATTTTGTAATCCAAAGATGTTTGGACTTCCAATCGAGATCTAAACAATTAAAAAAAAAAAAGACAAAAAAAAACCAACCACCCTACTTGGGCCTGGGCTGGGCTTGAAGCGGGCCTGGGCCGGGTTGTCAATGGGCTTGAGATGGGTCTGGTTGTGTGGGCCAATTTACGATTGTTGGGCCCAATAAAGGCCCAGATCTTATGTGTAGGACCGGTCCAAGGACACCAACACTGTTCATGGGCCCAGCCCACTTGACATATCTATAGTGTGTCAGAATTATTAAATATTAAATGACTCGCTTTTATAATAGTTTATGTTTTTTGATGAGGTGGTCATTAAACATGGTAATACAAAAGGTCTTGAGTTCAAATCATATTGTCACCCATTAAAAAATGTTTTGCGTGTAGGCTTCAGAAAAAATCGCAAACCCGTGAGGGAACATGTTAGAATCATTAAATATTAAATGACTCAAAAATCCGTGTGCATATGAGAGAGGACATGTCAAAATTATCAAAATAATTTGGCTCTCTAGCATATTATGCTTTTAGATCATGAGGGGATCATTCAATAGATAATATGAGGACATCAATTTGAATTCCATGGATAATAAAAAATTGCAATCTTAATGAACTGAGGAGAGAACTTACCATGTCAACAAAAAAAAAAAAGAACTACTTAACAAAATGGTGAAAGGGGTCAAAAAAATAAAAACTCAATTGGTCGGGTTCATGCATAATGGTATACTGTTGATTTTCAAGAAATGATTTATGTATCCTAAGCATGAGATTCTTGTCTGTATTGTATTAATTGGCCCATTTTGTATGATCCATTAATATATATTTCTAGGCCCAAATCAGCAGCCCAATATGCAACAAGCTCAATGGGTTTGACCCGTCTATGAACTCGGGCCTTGGATCCGGACTGCGGGATCCGGAAGTTTGGTCCGCGGATCCTCACCTTCTAATCCTGTCCGTTCATCCTTGCCTTGTGATCTGGTTCGTTCATTAACCCTAACCCCGAACCCTAATTCATTATCTCTCTGTGATTTTCTCTCTCTTCTCTTTCGATCATTCTCTGAGTTCTTCGATATCTCTCTCTCTAGAAATCTCACCACCTTGTTGGATTTCTGTGTGATTCTGGGGTGTTTGTGTTAGATCTGAGTGTTATCTAACTAGTTCACCTTCTTTGTGGACTGATTTCCTATTTTCTAAGTGAGATTAGGGTTTGGGTGGTTCGAGGGGTTTTCTAGGGTTTTCTGGGTTTCGAGGGTTCAAACACTTTGGGTTCTTGAGGGCTATTGTTAGCTTGGCTGTTTGGGTGCCATTTCTTGGTTCTCTGGTTGAATCTCTGGTGACAACATTGTGGTTTGGGATCAAAACTGGTCCTGAGCCGAATAATTTCAATATTCGGAACTTAGGGTTTTATCCCTTTATATTTTGTGTTATACCTCTTTTATTTTTAGTTCATCTTTTGTATTTTTCATTTCTGCAAATTCAGTCTAGAGTACAAATTTGTATAATAGGATTCTTGAGTCTGTAATTTGTTCTTTCGGTACTACGTGTATCGATCTATTGAAATGCGATAGATACCCAAATCGATTAGCTTTTTTGACAAACTTAAGAAATGATTTATGTTTCACTCAATTGGGAAGGTTAGTAGATGAAGGGAAGCCATATATGACTCTTTTTCCCATGCTTTAATTTTTTTTCCCGAAAATGAAGAGGTTTTTACAAGATATGCAACCTTAACAGCCAAGACTTTTAACCTAAGATAATGCTCACTTTCCTGATGCCTATTGGAATGGCTTTGTCTATATAGCTACTTCCATAAATTTTGTGATGTTTCATATTTTTGGTTGTAAAGTCTAATCTCTGCATAATATTTAAGAATGGTACGTAGTGGATCGGAGCACGTATTTACGTCGATTCTATCAGAGAGATTTGCCAATTACTGGGCAAGATTACATATGCCAGCAGGCGATCATCGACAGATATTTGGTAATTATGAATTGAGGGCATACACATTATGATGAGGGTCCATTTAGGCTGACCTCATGGGTCGAACTGAAGAAGCCCTGCTAATAGGCCGACCTGAAGAGCTGATGACTCTGCTAATGGGCCGACCTGAAGAGCTGATGAGCTCTGCTAATGGAAAGAGCTGATGAGCCCTGCTAATGGGCCGACTGATGAGCTCTGCTAATCGGAAGAACTGATGAGCTCTGCTAATGGGAAGAGTTGATGAGCTCTGCTAATGGGCTGAGCTGAGGAGCTCTGTTGATGGGCCGAGCTGAAGAGCTGAGGAGCTCTGCTGAGGGGCTGAGCTGTGAGAGCTCTGTTAATGGGCTAAGCTGTGAGAGCTTTGCGCTGAGGTGTGAGAGCTCTGTGATGAGGGCCAACATTTGATGACCTTATGGGCCGACCTGAAGAACTCTTATAGTTGGGCCGACCAGCCGACCTGGTTAGTAAATTAGGGTTCCAGAAGATTCGATCTTATCTTAATTATTATTTTGTTGCCAAATCGTAACAAACTCCGGATTTTACGAAAACCCTAATTAGGGCAAAGTTATAAAAACCCATGTCCAGATTCATTCTTACCCTAAGCACGCTTCTTATTCACTTTTTATATTTTTGCTTCTTTCTTGCTGAATACTCTTCTGACTTAAGCATCAGAGAGAGCACGCTGGAGCAATCCTCCGGCCCCCCTTTTGTGCAGATCGACGGTGGAGATCGATCGGGAGATAGTTTCAGGGAGGCGGAGCAATTTTGGGATCGACCACATTACGATTTATATTGACTATGCGTATGATCTTAAGATTGTTTATTTCAAAATATTCCAAAATATTGATCAGGTAAATTATAGCTTAGAGATTACATAATAAATAAATAAATAAATAAATAAATATTCTATTTGTTCCAAAATTTTGGTCTAATTTTAAATGAGATGTTGGGAAATTTAAGTATTTTAGAAGTTTTCTACTATTGTCCATTTGTCCAATAAATAAAAAACAATAGAGAATAGGGATGTAGCCAAGGGGTGCTTTCGTGGTCACTGGCACCGCCAAATTCAATTGATATGTCCTCTATTTCATTTATTAGTATCTCATCTTCTATTTTAACGGTATCACTACATGTCACAGACTCACGTGTACATGATGATGTCACGTTTGACACTGTTGACGCCGTTTACACGCTTCACTAAAGTATATGATGAAATAATAAATTGAACAAATAATCTCAATTGCGCCAAATTGGGTTGGACTACTTGGGCTAGGAGAAGAAATGTGTTTAGGCTTGGGTAGTCCAGTGACGTACTATGCCCCTAATTGACCGTTGATAGTTACTTTGACGTCGTTACTTTAATTGAGGGGTGTTTAATATATATTATTGTGTGTATATATATAAGAATTTCAAATTTGGAATAGTCACTAGTAATCAGTATACAGTTGAAAAAAATTGCGACAAAAACAGGAAAACTAAACACAATTACGCAAAAATCTAATTCACCAACAATTACACATGGAACATTCAGTAATAATATATCTAATAAAACAACTCACAAAGCTAGTCTTCCTAAGACGCATGTATGGCCCACAGATTCCATTTCTGAGACACTAAAGTATTTAGAAAAGTAATCTTAATTTAGTAATAATTAATTGCAGAGATCCTGGAATCTTGTTACCCCAACAAAATCGTATACTAGGATTAGTACACATCATACCAGTACCATTTTTGTATTATTCTATCTTATTTTTAATTTTTTTGGTGGCAATGGCATAACATAACAGCATCATCCTCGAACCGACATAAACGAATCCAAATATACACTAATCTATTTTACTAAAAATATTGACCTAGACTTTGAAGTCAACCAGGTCAAACGTGGTACATTAACATAATCTTTTTACCTGATATCGGAACAATATTTGGCCGCGCCGAAATCGGTGACGAAATCTCGGCAGATACGAAATCCGACGTGGACTGTGAAGACATCCCCTCGGTAGATGCAAAATCCACGTGGCCTGGGATTTGGGAATCGTCGGAGAAATTACAGTTTGAGTGTGAAAAGGCCTTATAAGTTGTAAATTATATTCACAAAGTCAGTCAACTAGTAGGGAGTAGGGACAAAAAAGGTACTATACTAGTATTAAAGTCTTGACTAAAAGACTGTATCTGAAAATTTTGTTTTGTCTTAATAAATTTTGTACTAGTTTACGTGGAATGTAGAGTTTGAAATTTGCACGTTGATTTAATGAGAGAAGAAAAAAATTGATTTGAATTGAGTCAATATTAATTGACATGGTACGGGTCAAAATAGACATGGTTACCAAAATGTTATTTGGCAGTTCAAAAGTAAAGACCTTAGAAGGATTTCAAGAGTACAAGGGATTAGGATGGTAATTGAAAAAACTTTTTTGTTGAAATTTTTGGAAATATTCCACAATTAGGACTACATATCATTATTCAAAGGCAAAAACTCGCGTAAGATTGTCGCATGGTGGATGAATGATACTTTTAGTGTAAAAAGTGATATCTTGTCCGAGTACGCTAAAATTAAGTGTATTCAGGCAAAGTATCACCTTTTTATACTAAGAGTATCATTTTTGACACTAAAAATATCATTTTTTATACTAATAATACAATTTGTGTAACCGTCTTACAAGAGATCTGCTCTTATTCAAATGGTTTGAATTTTTATCAAACTATTATAAGTTTATAAAATATAGTGTGTAACATATGTGAATGGATATTTACAAAGACAATATCTGGTGTTTAGACTAATTGCAAGAAACTTTAGTATCTTTTAGAATTACAATTTTTTTTAAGGTATTATAAATTTTTTATTGAGATTTATATTTACCTGACAAATTAATTCCCCCTCCCGAAAGAGCAATTTGTAAAATAGAAATAAATATCAATTGGATATTTGTAATTTAAAAGGATGATTTTATTATTTTTAATTAGCTTAAACCAGTAATTTTGGTAATTTTCCTTATATTCAATATATTATAGATAGTCTAATCATGCATCAAGGGTAAAAATACGATTGTTTTAGATTAACCGCTTTTTCAAATACGTTCTGGGAGAGCGTACCCTGGGCGCTAAGTGGTGTGTCGTCGTCACAGACCCCCTCGGCAAAGGGCCCCCAGAATTTTTTTATTTGTTTTATATGTATATGTGGATACATAAATTAAAGGTTTACACAATAAGATAAGCGATTTGGTACAATGGTAGCATTGCCTTTTATGTTCCTTATGGTCATGAGTCCGAATCCCAACAGGAGCAAAAATCAGATATTTTTTTTTTGCCTTTCAATCTAACTATATTTTCTTTTTGCAAAAAAAAAAAAAAAAGCCATAAGTGTCTTTTTTGTCATTCTATATAACTATTTTTTTTTTATCTAACCATACTTTTTTCTTTTTGCAAAACCAAAAAGTATAATTGAAGAATTGAAAGAGTCGTCCACCTTTAAATACTCATTATGTCCTTCGTATTTGCTAATTTTTTTCCTTTAGTGAAACTAAAAAATAGAATTGAAGAATTTAGAAATGCATGAAGATCAATTTTTCTAGCTAATTTATTAGTTTTTTTTTCTTTTTCTCTATGTAAATTATATTGAACATCTTTTTTGTAATTTATTTAATAAGACCAAAATGTTAAAGTTAGAGTATTATATTTTTGTTATTATATATTTTATTTTTTAATGTTAAATCAATGAAATTATATTTGTACCATTGATTTTCTTATTTTAATTTTTTTTATGTAAACATAAGGGCCCTTTTTTATCGCTTCAGCCCCTCAAACAATGACGTAGCTTAAATAAAATGGGGGTGAGCCGATATACGAAATCGGGGTGGGCAGGATAAAAATTTAAAAAAACCATATAAAAATTAAATAAAAAATTTTTCTTAAAAAAATTTACCTAGAAAAAAAATATAAAAATAGGGGGCCCGGGGCCCGGGTTGGCCCCCCTAGCTACACCATTGCCTCAAAACCTTGGACCGGCTTTGATGTTTAGCTCAGGGGAATTTTCTTAAAACCAAGAACATTGTGAGAAATCTGAAAAAAAATATTGCAAACCCATAAATTAGAGGAGTGTGTTATTGAAATGATGTATGTGGCAGTGGGGCCATAAATAAAATGCCTTAGTAACATCTCCATGCACTTATAAGCGAAACTTTGAAAAGGAAAAAGACATTTCCACATTATTCAATGTATTTGGCTGGCTTAATTAATTCAATGATTAACTACAAATAAACCCGAAATCTCTTGGGCAATATTCTTTTTTACTATTTCAGATACTTAATTAATCAAATTGCTAGGAAGCCAGCTAGACCGTGTGATTAATTTTATTAACCTTTTAATCCAAATTTATATTTTAATACAGATTATACAGGTTTAGAACTAAAACAAAGCACTAACCTGATTTAGTTTTATCACTACAAAAGAAAATATCAGTTTACCTACAAAAAATCTGTAGGTAAGTTTTAAGAAAATTGTAAAGTGTAGATAAAATCATTGTAGTTAAAATATTTACCTAAAAATCTAAAATTGTTGGTAAATACTAACAAAAAATCATTTCGGTAATTGAAAACCTGTCATTAATTTGTCGGTATATATAATTTGGGGGAAATAATATTTCTTGTTATGTAGGTATTCTGTAGGTAAATCGTAAAATTTAGTAATAAAATTATTTATGTCTTTGTTGAATACCGCTTGAAATTTTTTTTCTTGTAGTGTATTATTATCAGTCACAATTTTCCAAAATATTAGAAAGTTGGTGAGAGATTTTTCATCTACTACCCCAAATAAGTAGGATTCGAACTCCGAAATGTTTGAGGAGATTGGATTGCTTTTTTCTAAATAAAGTAAATAGAGTTATAAAATTCCAAATTTTTCTATAAAAATAGATAAGAATCTAAAATTTAAATAAGCAACCAATTAATGTTTGGTGAAAAATCCATACCTCGTGGATTCAGGATCTAACCATCATGACGTGGACTATAAATGGAGCATCATTTCCTCCTCCAATCAAGACTAAAGTTTGGCTGCAATCTGCATTTGTGATACATATAAAATTACTATATATTTTTTAAATATAAAAATAGGTGTTGGATAAGAAACATTAAAAATAAAAAAATAGTTGATCATTGTATGTAAAGGAGGACAAATGGATCAAGTTGGTTAATGTCTTAATGAAAGTGGAGTTTATATGTGGGGGGAAAAAAATTATGTGGTATATTTTAGACAAGATATTTTCTTACTTTATTAGTAATAATGCTAAAACGTAAGCTAAAGTATCATAAAAGATCATTTCAAAAAAAAAAAAAAAGTATCATAAAAGAAGATTGGGTCAATAATAACCTTTTTAATAAGAGAGGTACTTTATTACATGTTTATCTTATAAATTATTAATCATAGGTCCTAAACATAAATGTCGTTTGCTAGTTTGTGGTTCAATGGGACCCTTTCTTGTAATCCCAAATTTTTGTGCTTGCAGCGTAGGATCTTAGTGTACTAGCCGTGAATTGTGTGCATAGTATCTAGAATTATAAATAAACGTTGAAGAAAAACGTGAATTAAAAAACAACATAAAGTTTATGTAGTTTAATTCAATTGGAAAGTATATCTATAAGCAAAGGTAATAAATTTATTATACCAAAAATATTATAATAGGTTTTAGTATTATGCTACCACGAAAGATCAGGTTGGGCTGCAATTTCATATGCCTGAAAAGCCGACCGACGACTCAGTTACCCTGATACATTTTAAATATATTTTCAAAGCATTTTTCGTGTTGGGGATCCAAAAATGTGTTCTAATAGAATTTCGGGCCTGTTGATGCGGGATTTTGATCAACAACACAAGTGGCTAATTTGAGATGACTAAAATATCAAAAGGAGAAAGAAAATATAATATTTTATTGGCAATGACCAAGTTGGATGCATGGTCGGTCACCACCGGTAAAGTATTTATTATAGAGCTTTTTGTAAAGTGTTCGAAAAAATTCCCTTTTCTACATTAAATGAATAATATTTATATTGGTATAATAAATGGGATAGCAATGATCATTATGTCAACAATTTTAGTGAGACACTTGTCATGCCCAAGTTTTACATGGATTGCATAACCGACACCTATTTAATAATACTAATTGTTTTGTCCTTGTGTGCGGAGCGTGTAGGTGGATTGTCGGCCACTAAACTTCATCTCGGTCGTCGTTGACTTCTTAGTCTATCCGATTAGATGCTTCTTCAAGGTCTCTAGTCGGCATGGACCGTAGGTCACCTTCTTCAACTCGGCCATTATCTTCCGGTTTGCCGCTGGTCATGACTTGACTACTCTTTTGGAGAGGCGTCTTTACTCATTGGTGTCGTCCCGGCCCTCGCTATCATCGTGGCCGACCTAGCTTAGATCAATTTTTCTCTTTGGCCCTACAGCCATCACCGCATTTGACACATCTAAATACAAATACATACATATCACTAAGGGTGTATTTGGATGGGGGATTTTGGAGGAGGGATTTGATATCCTTAGCTAAATTTGCACACATGTTTGACATATAAATCCAAATCAATGGATTTCAAATCCTCTTTTAAGTTTTAGTTCATTTTCCAAGGATTTCAAATATCTCCCAAAACCTAATCATTTGAAATCCATTCTCTTTTTTTTCCTTTATACTCATTTGCATATTCACACACTTACACACATTGCACACATTTATACACACTACACACATTGCACACGTTTACATACATTTACACACATTTACATACATTACACATATTTACACACACTACACACATTTACACACACCGCCCACGTTTACATTCAGGTGCACACACACACTGCACACATTTACACGCATTGCACACATTTACACACATTGCACACATATTTACACACATATTTACACACACTGCACACACATCTACACACACTCACACTCACACATACTCTCCTCACATATGCACACGCATTATCATCACACACATATTCAGACATAATAAAAGTTGTATATTTTATATTTTTATTAGTGTAAAATTATAATTATTAACAAAATAATAAAAATATATTTTTTATTTTTATTTATTAAATATTAATTAAGAAAATAAATAGAGCTTCTAAATTTTTTTAATCAAAACTTACGATGAATTTGATATCCTTACACAAATTCACATTATCCAAATAAAAAGTTGGATTTCAAATCCAATAAATTTAAAATCCCTTGAAATTTCAAATCCTTCCATCCAAATTATCTTCACAAGTTAAATTCTAATTTTGATCACTATAAATTTGTGGTAGTAACTTTTATCATGAGAAAAATTCAATCTGCGTGATGACGGTCTTTATTGTGGGAAATAATATTTCGATCACATGTGTATTGATGATAATAACTTTTTAAATGATTGCTTAATATTTTATAATATCTTTCTCGTTTTACTTGCAGAGACATCTCAACATATGGAACGGCTTTAAGTTCAGTCCAAGTGGTCCACCATGGCACCTTCAACAAAAAAAGTTGAAAGCTTGACAATCCATGAAAAAAGCAAATAAAATGAGATCACTAGAAAATAACAGCATCGTGTAGTAATTGAAAAGTTCAGAAAAATCATGTTGTTGCTAGATTATTGCGTTAGAATATTACTGAAGTGAAAAAAAAGGAAAAATTGGATGATGATTCATGGGATAAAGATGATGATTGATGATAACCACGATTCAAAGATGGGGTTGAATAATAATGGAAATAAAGAAGTGTTATGGGCTAAGACACAATACAAAAAGGCACGGGAAAATTGTGAAAGTATGAGAGATCATTGAGATGGGGCTCTATTTGTTTAATCTATTGCTTTAACTTTTTATTAGTAATGGAATTGCTTTTTTAACATTTATTGGAAAATGTTATATTGCTATTTTGGTACTCATGTTGATATTATTGAATAAAATATCTATGTTAACATAGTTTTTAGTTAAGGCAACCACTTGAAAACCATGTTCACGTACTAATTAAGTGGATAATATGTATATAATTATTTAATACAGGATTCTAGGTAATTTATTGGCAAGTATCTCAAACTGTTAGACTATGGATATATTAGCTATCAAAACTAGCTTGGCACGATGATAAAGCCTAACAAGGCTAAGGATACATCTAGAGCTGCAAAAACTAGTTCGGCAAGATGATAGGGCTTTGTTGGGCTGCAATTTCATATGCCTTAAAAGACCCTGGCCCATTTAACTCGAAATACCGAGACGGCCCGATTGTCTTGATGCATTTCACATTTACTATTAAGTTATGCCAGGCTCCAAAAAAAGTTAGTCCGACAAACCAACATCGGCCCGACCAAACCTATTTGATAACTTCAAATACAAGCCAAATTATTGGGGTTGGTATCACTCGCAATGACGAGGTTCGAATTTAAGTACTGTAAATCACAGAACCGGACCTTTTTAATAACAAAAACTTAAATAAATGCCACATAGATTGATCTTGCGAGTGAATTTTGATTTATAAGCAAGGGTCAAGCACACTTACCTAAGAGTCTTTTCGGACAAAACCAAGAAACTAACCCAAAGGGACAATATTTCTTAATCGGACACTAGTCATCACGTGCTTCCCTATTTTTTAATTGGACGCTTGTCACATGCACATCCACCCGCACCATTACCATTTGTGGTAATCTCACACGCTAACTATATTGACAAAACTTTGGATTAAATAAAAAATGAACCATACTCATGGGCTGCTAGCCATCACACACCTATAACTTTATTCATCATCTATTCCAATTATTAGGGTTAAATAAAGAAAAAATAGGGCCATCTACTGTGTTCTTTTTCATAAAATAAAGATAAAATTAAAGAGACACATATATTGTTATATAGTGAGGCTACATCACAAGAACATAAATGTTAGGGCAAGTGGGACTGTAACCTCGTATAGTCATAACCACATCACAATCACTTTTGCATAAATTGGTATGGCAATCAGGGCCTATGGTTATTACAAGTGGTATCTGATTAGGATACCCTTATGTGGCCGACAAATTTTCGTTCAACACAATTTACTACAATTTTATTCGGTTTAGTTTTAAGGTTTAATTTCTTTCATGTAAGTTTTATTGCCGTGCTCATTATTGTAGTTTTGAAACTTGTAAAACATGCACCAAACTTAAAATGATTGTCTACTAATTCTAATGCTAATATCACCCAAATGTCTGATTACGTCACTTTGGTATCATGAATATTGGTAGTGGTACGTACTGTTGAATACAATTTTTTTATATAAATATTAGTCGAATTAAATATTATTAGCACATAAGTTCTGTAGATTAAAACTAAATTTGGGAAAAAGCAAAACCAAATTGAAGTAATAATTATTTATATTTTTTTTTTGTGTTGCAAAAACAATAAAGTTGATGGATTGCACTTTTAGCGTAAGAAGTGGTATTTTTAGTGTAAAAAGTGATCTTTGTCTAATACACTAAAAATTTTACACAAAAAGTATAACCCGCCGCATCGCAACCGTCTTACACAAGTTTTTGCCTAAATTAATTGGCCATAAAACTAATTCAGATAGTATATATATGTTGGACACTTGTTAAAATCTAATAAATTTGTCATGAGTTTTCTTTACTTTTTTTTTCTAAATATCAGTCGATGTGGGATCATTGTATTTCATTAGTAGAAGTTTGTGTTGTCGGACAATCGACACGATTCAATATATCCTAGGCAAGTGTGTGTGCTTTTTTCCCCTACTATTCCCGATGTTGTAAAAAGAAATTATATACAACTCATGCAAGCAGATTGTTTACAACGAAAAGGATGATGGAATTTGAACTAACAAATACCTTTTTTTTTTAACAATTGAACTCACAAATCGGTCTGTCGGAGACTCGAACTGGATCTCTTCACTAAAGAATAATACCCGTGATAGTTTGGGCTAACCCCAATGGTTTAAACTAACAAATACTTATTCCCTGCAATAACCAAGTCGTCGTGTGGCGTTTTCTATAAATTGATTAACTCTGCTAAAAAAATCCACCAAGCCGGTAAGATTCCCAATTAGTGGAAAGAAAAGAATTGGACCATCATGAAAGCCTATAAGACTTTATGTACATGAATTTAGCTTTTTAAATGGTACGTGATTGGATATATTCACATAAAAAGTACAAAATTTTCACCAATTAAAAGATTTTTCTTGAGTTGATGAAGAGATATTTCAATTCTTTTAGTCAACACATTTACTATTATGAGATGAGACAACAAAAGGCATAATTATGAATAGCCTAAATTACTCAGAGCTAGCTAGGACTGAACTTAAGGGTGGGATTATTGGTGAAGGAATCAAAATGCTAATGGGTTTGGAGTTGGGATGTACTTATTTGGCTGTGGGACAATGAAATGCATAATAAGGCAAGCTATCAATGGGCACCGGTACCTGAAGTGGCGCACTGATAAAAAAGCGCATGGTCAAATTTTCCAAGTTACAACTTACAATTGCCCTATCTGGGTGTTGTCGTTGTCCCTTGAGTCCAAACAGGCATTACTTTCGGCCCGATGTACGGGTATGGCTATTGAAAGTTGGTTGGAGTAATTAAATGTGCATTTCCGACCCAAACATATAAAAGCTGTGAGAACTGCGCTTGGGTTTAACTGGCAACGGCTAAGGGAGAAAGCTATTCGCCCATGGATTAGTCAGGCACAAGTTTGGATACCTATTTAGTGGCCAAATTACAGTCATGTTTCTCAAAAACATGTTTTTTTAGCCATTGTGACCAAAAACTTTTAGTCACACCCCTCTTATATTCTTTTGTGAGG
Organism: Rehmannia glutinosa; assembly: GCA_016081115.2. Lineage (NCBI taxonomy): Eukaryota > Viridiplantae > Streptophyta > Magnoliopsida > Lamiales > Orobanchaceae > Rehmannia > Rehmannia glutinosa. The sequence continues at coordinate 154,699 of JABTTQ020000835.1, read as the reverse complement.
AGTGAAGTATTAGGCCATTTTTCCAAAAAAATTGATGCAGACATTTCTCCATACCGAGAATGTACTGGTCCCCTAGAAATGAAAAAGGGTAAAATGGACAATTTAACTGAAAAATAGTTTAAAATATGACTAAAAATATTTTTGTTATGAATAAATGGCCAAAAACTCGACAGACTCTATATTGATTTTAAGAAAAAAAAAAAATATCAAAGACAAGATTTATGAATAACAAATTTATGGATCCGAGTTGTACGAAATTCTATGAGCAATCTCATAGGATGTCTTTGGGAAATTAAAATTGTACAACTTAAAAAAGCACCACGATTTCTAGAAGTGGGGACGGTTGTGAATTTTACGGCGGAGGTGAAATGTGGTAGTGGAGGATGATGGCGGCCTTTTAGTAGTGAGAGTAAGACAGTTGAGGCCGCGTAATAGTAAGAGGAAACGCATTTGCTCTTCTTTCATGAATTTTCTGTCACACTAAAGTTAGCTAATTAAGTTGTAAAGTATTGAATGATCACCTGCGTCTAAAAAGGCGTTTCATTAAAAAATGATGAACTCTATTTGTGAGGATCCAAATTGCCTCGCCTGTAAAGTTTCGTGGAGGGTGAATCGTGAGATATGTCTCAACGAGCTAAGATCTTGAATCATTGTAGGTGAGTCACCACAAAAAAATCATTTTCCAACCTTTGTTTCTAGGCGATTCGAACCTATACGTTGTGTCTTGTGCGAAATGAAATGGACATCACATCACTCAGGGTTCTTTTTGTATTAGTTGAGCAATGCCCCTGGCAAGTGTTTCATTGATCATTTTTATGTTGGTTGGCGGTGAGATTTGAACTTATGGCTTCCTTATTGGATCTTACTTTGATATGATATTGAATGATCATCTCATTCAAAAAACTTACGGCTTGTTTGGAGCACTTTTCAATTTGATTTTTGGATCTGGAAGTCTATTTTTCATAATAATAGTTGTTTGTTGGTTAATTAAAATGGACTTCTATATAAGCTAATTCTCCAAAGAAATCATTCTAGATAAGTCGAGTTAGAGTCTTTTGAAAAGTCATCATTAAGAAATTCATTTGTACTTTTACAGAAGTGCTTCAAAACATATATGAACTTAAAGGTGCTAGATATGTGAGTCATTTACTATTTAATTACACAGTCAAAAATAATATGGGGATTTGCACACGAGATATTCTATTCCAAATGGTGTATCATCTCATATTTCAAATATCATCCCTACACGCTAAGTGTCGATGACATCATTATTGTACAACATAATTGAAATACGAGGAGTTTGAAGCATATTCTGATTTTTTTTTCATTTTTATTGGTTGTCATTTCTTTTGTGTTGGTGGGGGACGGTGTTCGTATTTTGGAGATTGGTAATTGGAAAAATAAATAAATATTTTTTTATTATAAAACTATATATTTAATATTATATTATGCATTGATTAAAATGCATATAGTGTATATATATATATATATAAAATAAATATTAGTTGCAATATAAAATATGAAAACTCATGAAAAAGAAAAGAGTATTAATTAAAAGGAAGATTTTTGAATATCTGATTCAATGGCTGTGAACAAGTACGTAGCATGTACGTATACAATAAGAAAACTTTGGGGAAAATTGCAAGGCCCCAATAATAGTTTTGAAAGTTTGTGATGGGAAATCATCTTTTTTGTTGTCTTGAAAGTGCCATATATTTCTTGGCATTATTTTTTTGTTTCTTGGCTCTTCAATAGTTGTGGTCTTGAAAAGTTAGCTTGACTTCTTGCTTTTGTCTAGTTAACAAAAAAGTATCGTTTTTTTTGTTGATGTTAAAAACTAAAAATCTATATTTAGTATCATAAGTACGTACATTTAATTATTTCTTAAATACTTCTCGTCCTATGTCGATTTAGTCAAGAATAAATGAATAATTAAATGATCTCACATGGGCTAAGTTGTTGGCATGATTTTCGTTTCAAATCGAGGCAAAGTAAAAATCTAGTTCAATAAAATCGTTCCCATTGAAAATAGTAAAACAAGGGGGACAGTATCAGTATTATTATTATTTTTAAATATTTCATGTACTTATAATATTATATATGTATAAATATACAATTTATTTTCAGATTCGGAGGCGATTTAACCTATCCCAACTTTGGAATTTCATATACTAGCTAGTGGGATACCATTAAACTTGGTGAATTCCATCACTACATATACCACAACTCAAAAACAGAATAACAAATAAGTCGATCAATTTATTCACTATTCACTATTATTATTACAAAAGGATGAACATTATCGTTTAATTCATATACTATGAAAAGAAATTTTCTACAAATTTTATAGGTTTGATAATATTCTTGTAACTAATAATAAGTTGCCTTGTAGTAAAACCAAGTGTTTTACAAGGCGCTAGCGCTAGTCGGGCGACAGACAGTCCTAGCGCATGGGCGGAACCTGGGCGGGGTTAGATCGACCGCGCAGGCGGAATTAGGCGGGGCATAATCGTAAAAAAATATGTAGGCGGACAAGGGGACTTAATGCCTAAGCGGGACTAATCGAAACCAGAAGAGAAACTTTAGAACAGTGAGTAGTAAAGCTAAAGATTACCGTTAATGCGGCACTTGATTAGCACACTGATTAATGAGGCATTACAACCTGACTCCATCCCTTACTAAAGTTGCTTTCAATTTTTCAATTAGAAATTTTTAGTGGTCTTTTTGGTGGTCTTTCAATCTCCAAACACTGTTGAATACCACTACGGATGTCAACTCTTCATATAATCACACGCATAACTAATATGCAGAGACTAAATGTATGGACATGGTGATAGTTGATCCTCCAAATATGTTTAATGATCCTTTTTCATTGGATGCATGCTACTGATCGGCGAGCATTGGTCTTGTATAACGGTTTGCATGCTCACATAAATATTCATTAACGTATAATGTCGAACCTCTTGCTTAAATTCAACCTATTAATTAATGATTCCATAACGCATCGTGTTACTTTCAAGAATCATTTGACATTAAGCTTCAGTAATTCGTGGTCTCGGATGTAGAAAACCAATTTAATTCCACTAATTCTAGGTCATACTCCAAAGTCAATTGAAGCTCCAAATTTGATTTTGTGGGCTAACTTTACATATGATGTAGATGATGTGATGAGACAAAACACCATTCGAAAGTCTACAAGGAGAAATGATGTACTCCTGTCAAGTTCGTCAGAAGAATTTGCACGTCTAAATTACGGAAATTGAATCTTTTATCAATCCCCCACTAACCAGTAACGGCAGTGTGGTTTCTTTTGGATTTTCTTTTTTTTCTTCTGATATGTTTGCATCTATTTTTATATTTGAGCTAGATGTTCGGCTTTGTGAACATTGCCCTTTTTATATTGGATCTATTTAAAAAAATTAGAATTTTTTTTTAAGAATTCCAATTTTCTTGCACGTCGGGAGGATCTAGTCCATTGGTTCATAATATCAGTCGTCGTATTCGATGACTCATTATTATTTCCTTGACTATTGACCAAAAAGTATAAATCATAATACAGCTGCAATTTTCAAAAAAAAAAAAAAAAAAGACATTCACTAAATATGAAAAGTCATTTTCCCTAGCTCTCTCACGTGCCAAAACTTCTATATAAAGCACTACTGGCAATACATGCAACTCCACACTTAAACTAAACTTACTTACGTTCATAAGAAGGAAAAATATTTAGAGTTTTTCCAAAGAGAAAAAAAAAGAACGTGAGAGTTTTAGTTTACAGAGGGATAAAATATGGTGATGAATGCCAAGCTTGTAAAGACACTTAAACCTTATGTTGGTGTTATTTTCCTGCAATTTGGCTGTGCTGGTTTTGCTATAGTCGCTAAAGCTGCACTAAACCAAGGAAGCAGCCATTACACGTTTTCTGTGTATAGGAATGCTATCGCGGCTGCTCTGTTTGCCCCTTTTGCCTTTTTTTTTCTAGAAAGGTATAATCTTCATTCTCCTCCCAGTGTGTGTTTGTGTGTGTGAATTTTGAAAAATTAATTTTTTTAATGCTAATAATGGAATATTCTCTTTTCTTTTTCGACAGGAAAATCAGGCCAACAATGACGTTGAGCGTTTTCTTCAAGATCTTGTTGCTTAGCTTATTCGAGTAAATACCTAAATTATTCACACACACTGGGACGGACCGATAGGGGTTGGAAGGGGCGAAATTTTATGTTATGCAGTATATATATCTATATATTATATATTTAATATATAAAAGTTATTTGTCTCTCTAAATATTCCAATTTCGCCACATCTCTCTCACATATTTTCATTTCGCCTCCCCATGTTATAATTTCTGCTTCCGTCCCTAGGCACACACTCGTATCTATATTATTTATATACACATATGTAAATATATTGCTATCTAATTAAGATATTTCATTAACATGTATTTATTTAGTTATTTTGATTTTATTTTGTAACAGCCCGGTAATTGGTCAGAATATGTTCTATGCTGGCATGAAATATTCATCAGCCACTTTTGCCGCAGCTATGTGCAATCTTCTTCCCGCCCTAACTTTCCTAATGGCTTGGATACTCAGGTACCTCATCTTTCGCAACATATGTAGATATATTAAAATATCACTAACTTATGTTTATGTAATTGTCTTTAGTAGGATAAAGTGAAATAGAAAAGTGGAATAGAAACCATATATATATATATATATATAATTTTATTGCAACATAATTAGAAATTAAATCTCAAAATAGTCCAAGTTATGGGATTAAAAATTTTACTTTCCCATTAAGAGAACATCAATCACATAACTGATAGCAAGCATTAACATGCAATTTTATGTTGCAGGATTGAGAAGGTGAATTTGAAAAGCATACGCAGTCATGCAAAAATTACGGGGACTTTGGTAACCGTAGGTGGGGCCATGATTATGACATTAATTAGTGGACCAATAATAGGATTACCATGGACACACCAAACCCATGATTCTCATGCTTCAACCAATCCCAATGATAAAGAGGATCCTGTTAAGGGTGCTATCATGATCACGGCTGGCTGTTTTGGTTATTCCCTGTTTTACATTCTTCAGGTATATATATATCATTTTGTTTTACGATAGATAATTTCGTCCATTTTGTTTAATTTTTCGGTCTCTCATAGTTTTTCTTACAGAAATACCATGTAAACTCTGCTTTTTCTCTTATTTCTGTAGTTTGTCTTAATTTCCACACTGATTTTTTACTTGAAAAATAACGATTTTTTGAGATTGAAAAATAACGATTTTGTTTTCTGAAAAACAGGCAATTACATTAAAATCATACCCCGCCGGACTTTCCCTGACGGCTTTGATATGTACACTTGGCGCACTGCTCGGAACTGTACTTACTTTCTTGGTAGAGAGAGGAAATACTTCGGTTTGGGGCCTTGGATGGGATGCCAAGCTTTTAGCTTATGTTTATGGGGTAAGAAATATTTCAAAATCCCATATATTTTTTATGTTTTGGGACATCCCAAAAATTCTCCTCACCGTAAAGGATGGCGTGATATGATTCATAAATTGATCCCACATAGTGGAATATTTTTTTGGGATGTCCCAAACATTCTTCTAATCAGAACGATGGCATGATATGATTCATAAATCATATAAATTCCCGGAATTCCCACATAGTAGGATATGGCTTAGTTTGTTGTTATTGTTGGACGTCCCAAAAGTGATGTATATATATATGTAAGGGAAATGAAGGGCTTTATTTTGAACTATGTAGCAATTTTCAATTTTTACTGATGATTATGATTTTTGGTACAGGGAGTGGTCTCTTCTGGAATAACTTATTATTTATCAGGAATCATAATGAAGGAAAAAGGACCAGTTTTCGTGACAGCATTTAATCCTTTTAACATGGTCATCGTCGCAATTCTCAGTTCGTTCATTTTTGCCGAGCAAATGAGCGTTGGAAAGTAAGTACTTAATTAATTTGGTAGAAATTAAAAACTAAAATAAATGGGAAATATATTAAAAATTGGCTCAATAATTAATTGCAGGGTAACTGGAGCTACGGTTATTGTTCTTGGGCTGTACTTAGTAATTTGGGGCAAGAGCAAGGACCATAAAGAAATTGAACTAATCGAGCAGAAGGAAGCAACAATTCCTACAACAGTTGACTCCAAAGTTGACAATGTAGATATTGGCTCACAGACAAAGCCCTACAAAGCTTACCATGCAGATGAGCCGCAGAAAATAAATGGCCCCAATGCTGTTTAATTAAAGACAATGATAATATTCTTGTCTCCCAATTCGTATCTCCAAACTATCTAAATTTATGGCATCACACTACATGTGAAAGTGTGAATAAGTAAGAGTTACTATGTCAAGTCCAAAAAATAGAGTGTACTTTAATGTAAATTCATTACAAAGTGTAAAACTAAAGATAACATGTGGTCATGTCAGAGACCATGTATCCTACTATTGCCAGGGCTGAATCATCTAAAATTCGTTTTGAGATGCTCTGTGGTCTATGTAACTTATCATTGGGGTTTCATAATATTATTAATATTCAGTTACTATTTAGTTCTATAAATGGCTTTGCGTGTTATGTTGGAGTTTTACTAATATTTGGTTCTTAATTAATTGCAATTTTTAGTGATGTAACTCTACGGATTGGCAATCGTAGTCATGTATGTAACTTGGATGTGGCAATTTTGGTCCTTGGTAATTTTATCCTTTAATTAAAATAGCATTTGCGGTACTATTAAAATTTAACAGTCTATTTGGGGTATTTTGACTAAAGAACAATGGTTTTATGAAAACAAATGAAGTAATGAAACACTCAGTCGAGAGCAAAATCGTACAAAATTAGAACTTGTAAGACCAAAATTGTACAAATTAAATAAAACTTATGAGAACAGAATTGTACAGAATCAAAATGTTATAGGATCGAAATTGCTAGCTACTTAAAATATTTACAAGGCCAAAACACTGGAGTAGTTAGGCCTTCAGTTACAATTTCTGTTAGATTGTTACACACTCACACATACACAGCATCAAGTCTATAAATAAGGCTGCTCGTTGTATCTGTCATTAGTTCTGAAAGTTATAGTCTCAATAATAGTTTCTCTTCAGCTCTGTGTTCTTGTGCATGGCTTATATCTTTAGCCAGAGTTGGTCCTGGGTTTTGAGGGACCTGGAGCAAAAAAATAAAAATGGGACCCCTCGGGTTAGATTTAAAAAAAAAAGACAAAACACATGTTATAATTTATAAATGTAATTTTATTAATTTAACATATAAAATATCATATGTAATAATAAAAATATCATACTCCAACTTTAATATTTATTTCGTTAAAATAAAATTAAAAAAAATCATCCAATATAATTTACCGAGACAAGACAAAAAAGAAAAGTACTACTAGTAAATTAGCTTTGAAAATCTGATCTTCTTGGTTTGTTATATATATATTTTTTTGGTTTTGGGAAAAAATAAAGGATTGTATTAAATTATTGGGGCTATTATTTTATTTTGTAAAACAAAAGGCAGGGACTTGGGCGGCTTTCTCTGTTTTAATTAGATTTTTGTGGACAAAAATAATCAAATCTGCAAGAGGACAGAATCGAACACTGGACCTCCAAATCCTTTAGAAACACTGCAATCGCTGGACCATCTTAATCACTTGTTATTATTGACAGCCTTTATTTATATTAAAAATATATCTATATATATACACACACACATTAAAAAACTCTCCGGAGGCCCTTACCGCGGGGGGACCCTGTGCGGCAGCACCACTTTGACCTCCTCAGGGCCGCCCCTGTCTTTAACAATTGGCATTCGTAGTCTTGTAACTTGGATGTGGTAATTTTGGTTCTTGACAATTTTACTCTTTAGTCAATATAGCATTTCGATCTTGTTAAAAGTTAACAGTCTATTTGGGGAATTTCGATAAAGAACAATAGTATTATGGGAGCAAATAAAATAATGAAACACTCAAATGAGATCAAAATCGTACAAAATTAGAACTTATAAAACCGAAATTGTACAAATAAAACTTGTGATATCAACATTACACAGAATCAAAATCTTATGGGATCAAAACTGCTAGCTACTTAAAATATTTACAAGGACAAAACTGCTAACTCCTATAGTTACTGGACCAATTTTGCAATTAAGTCTATTTGTTTTATAATACCCCCTGATTATGGTATTGTGTGTTTTAATTACTTTTCCTTAAAGAAATTTAAGAAGATCCGCAATATAATGAAACCTGTGAGCTTAATTAGTGGGCAAGTCTGTTTCAAATTTCGTTTTCCATTTCCTAGGTAATGATGTCTGCAATCATTCTTTCACCATTTTTTCTCTTCTTGCGTGTATTATCATTATGTTTCCTTGTTTTCTTTCTTTTAACCAACCAACGTAAGGACAAGGCAAATGATAACAAAAACAATCACATACCCTCGTGTATTTGCAATCCTTTTTTTTTTTTTTTTTTTTTGGTTTTGTTTATTTTGTTGGGGTCCTTTTGAATCGCTAAATTAATATAATGAAATTTTTTAATTGAACTGTTCGCTAAAAATACTTTCAGGTTCTGAGATAAAAATGATTTTGTCATTACTAAAATTTTACTACGATTCCTAACCAACAAAATCAAAACTATTTTCCGCCAAATTATACCGATCAATTATCGACATCGATCATCAACAACAATCGTTAAATTTATCGACTGAAACATTATAGGTATTTATCTAACAATTTTAGATTTTAGCGTTAATTAAATATTTACTTACAACAATTTTAACCACAATTTTATTAGTATGTCTAGATAGTAGATTCTAACTCATCTTTAGTTCCAAACTACCTATAGATTTTTTGGTACGTAAACTATTTTTTCTAAGTAGTGGCTAAGAGAAATAAGTACCAAAAGGCCCACAAAAAGCACAGAGGTATGGATGAAATTTTGTGATCATAAAAGGAGATAGTGATTGTGGATGTGTGACAGATGTAGAGAGTGAAAATGGCCGTAAAAGTAATTACTTATGTGCCCTTTTTCATCTAGAGGGCACAAAAGGAATTTTTGACTGATGTTTTATTTGACAAAAGTATACATGCCCTGGAATAACCAGCAGCATTTTAGATGGTAAACTGTAGTTGGAGCATAATTGGTGGTTGCATGTTCATGGCTTTTTTTTTTTTTTTGAAATCTTCTATTTCACTTTCTACTTAATTTATATATTGGATGAAAAGCATATATGCATAACGATACCATTTGTACACATGCCACTCATCCGATGCAATAGAATAGGGAGTGGAGCGGGAAAGTGGAATGCAGAAAAATATCTCAATCCCTTTTTTTGTGGGTCAAGCAATGCCATTGAACTAAATCCTCTTCTATTGGCTACTATCATAATGGTAAGTTTAAGTTCATGGTTCAAAATGGATCTCACTTTATTGAACATAAATTGATATTGAACCAAGTTCAATATATTGAACCTAAAACTTGAACTTGCAAGTTACAACTATGGAATCTTTCTATAATGGGCAAGAACCAAGTTCAAGTTCAAACTTAAACAGCCCATTGTGTACAACCGCGGAAGTAGGGGGGCAACTTGGACCTCACCCCGCATATTAGGGAAAAAAAACACTAGAAATTTGTTTTTTAAAAAAAATTATAATTTATATAATTTACTTTTTGTTTATCTGGCACATCTTATTTTCGTGTATCGACTCACCCCAAATTTTTTTCTGGCTCTGCCATTGATTGTTGATGCTCTTATATTCCTAGTGGGACTCTGACTCAACAAGTATCAAAAGTTACTATCGCCAGGGTTGCACCGCAACCCCGGCGCCCCAAGTGCTCGATTCCCCGACTAACGCGGAGTCTTTGAGGTTGAATTTGTCCCTCCTTACCCAAAGATTAGGACCATCCCTGGGAAGGATGGATGTCCCATAGTTCAAAGAAATTGTAGGATTTGTGCCCCCAGCTGTTAATATAATCTGGATCGGAAAAAAAAAAATAAAGGTCTCGTAGTTTCTATATTTGGTGATGTGTACTAAATTTGTATCTCATTTTACAAGAATCTTTCTTTTTTAAGAGGTATTGTGTATTTACTTGACTTCATGGTTTTGTTGTGAAACACGTTTTTGGTTGTACGCCCCGGGCTATATCATCACGTCTTTATGCGAAAACTCCCTGGAGAGTGTGTCAGACTTTCTGTCAAATGAGAACAGAGGTATACATTCTGTTTATTAAACCGTCTTTTAGGGGCCATAGATAAGTTTTTCTTTCAAATGGGTGGCAATTCGAGTGATCGAGCCGTGTTCTTATTCAATTTTGGATTAGTTTTGGATTATGTTCAAAATACGTAAAATAAACTATAAATAAAACATAGATATTATCTCTTAAGACTCATGCTAGTCGTGTTCGTATTCTCGGGCATCTCGGGTTCGTGTTCGTGTTCTCCAAAGTAATTTAGGGTCGGATTTGTATTGTATTATCGTATTGTGTTAGGAATTACCACCCTTATTTTTTTAATTTAAATTCGCACAAAGTGAAAATCTCCTAATATTATCTACATCACATTTGATTCTATAACAATTTAATACCCTCACGTAAAAAGTAAAAAAAACAACAATTTGATACCTTTTAACCAAAATTAAACTTTAGCGGATTATTTTATTTGAATTTGACCTTAAAATTGATGGTTATGCACATTTAATCAATATATCTTAGCTCAAATTGGATACTTCCAACAAATGTATCTCACATTTAATAAGCACGGGGTGGCCGGTGCGATATAAGCAAGGTGCTAGCTCAATTTTTCACGGTGGGTATTTTCAAAATAAAAACATAAAATCACGAGAAAGTAGATAATAACTTTTTTTTTTAGGAAAAAAGTAGATAATAACTTTTGGACATACCTTTACCATTATTAATCTCACAAATTAATATTTACATGTATGTACCACGAGGTGAACAAGGTCACCAATTAAGTGCAGTGATTCTGATGTGATATGGCGTGTCTGTCTCTTTTTTTTTTTTTTTTTTTACAAAGATTCCTACATTGTACACCACCATGGACTACGTACTCGCACTTCTTTCGAACTATAAGACATTCGTTCTTTTTAGAATGGTTCTAATATTTGGGCGAGGTGGGACAAACTCAAACCTAGCCATACTTGTACATTAGTCACACCACCGCACAGCCCCCCCAAATTTTTTAAAAATTTACTTAGAAATCTTTTAGAAAAAAGAAGTTTAGTTATAATTTATATGATTTTTGTTAGTTTTTCTATCGTCCACCATATTTATGTGTATCACCACTCTCATATAATTTTTGGCTACGCCATTGAGTTACACGAACTTTTGTGAACCACTAATAAATATTTTTTATTTTATTAGAGTATGTATATAGATGCAATGACGGACTACGACTCCGTCACTCACGTGCCCCCATTGGGTTTTTCTTTTTGTTTATTTGTTTTTTATTTATTGTTTGTAAAATATTATCCCTAAAGTTATAAAATATTAATAATATAATAACAATAATAACATTATAATATTATAAATTAAAAAATTATTATATTATATTATTAAAAAAAGTGTTAATAGTGTTATATAACATTATTAACATGATATAATTTGTTAAAAAAATTATATATTAATTACGTGAAAAAAATAAAATGTGCTTCCATTTATTATTTTTGATATAACTTATAATTTTATTTATTGTATGCCCCGTTATAAGATATTTCTAGATCCGTCCCTGTATAGATATAAGGATCAATCCGTCCAAAGTTGTACAAAAATTTCCCATTTTGCTCGATTAATTTTTGCCCTCAAAACTTGATTCATGCATGTTTTATTCTTTAAGCCACTACCACTTGTGGACGTACATATATCGCATGTTAATTTCATATTAAACTTATTTCTGCATGGTCATATATTTAAATTTTTATGAAGGATGTAATTTTTCTCATTATCTTGCATCTCACTTCCCTAAATTAAGCACATTTTTTTCCTTACATTCATCATATATCTTATTTATTGTTTTCAGATTTTACATTATATGGGGAAGGTATATACTATATATGTTGCAATAATGCCAAAAAAATAGTAATATATCTGCTTTTCTTTACAAACACGTATACCACATATGTTTACTTTAAATTTGTCAAAAGCCATCACCACAAAATTAAAGCAGTTGTTTATCGCCATATCAATAATGCACGCAGACTCTTCGCTTTCTTTTCATCTCCCTTTTTTAGTCCCCTTTGTCTGTATTTTCATTTGCTTTAAGCAATTTTAATACTTTATTGACCGCACAACAAAAAAATCAGCAAAATGTGGAAAAGCTAGCTGACTGAGAAATGTGTTCCAAATTTTTGGCTTCTGGGTTGATTGAAGTAGCAACTACGCATTTGGCATTGAGGAAAATACTAAAAAAGACAACATTAATAAGTAAGATTTTTATTTTATTTTATCTCAAGTTTATAAAATTCAAGGTTACAATTGTGACAACTGTTGGAATTTATTAAATCAATTCAGATCTGAAACTCGTGTGAATTATCAATAAACAAAACTATATAAATGAACGTGTGATTGACTTGGGAACCATAACCTCTATTTAATTATAGTCCTTAAGTAGTGAGCCAAATTAACAGTCCATTAGTTCTAATTTGATATTATACACATATGCAATGCATGTTCCATATTCAATAGATATTTCTATTTTCTAGAGTCCATTAATTATATTATTATTTAATTGGTTCCAATTAATTAAATAAGTCATGATTTAAGGTGTTCGACGTATGTGAGTCCACATAATTAATTAGAATAAATCCCAACGACAAGAAGCAAGAGCATTACTACAACAGGTTACACGGTTACAACAAATTTTCATATTCTTCTTGTGTTTCATGAGACCCTTTTTGGCAAATTAAATTTTCTCAATTTTTACCAACCAGTATATTTTTTTATGAAAAACTCGCAGCGATGATTAATGACATTATAAGTACAAAATGCTTAATGATTAAGTAAATTGATTAGTTCCCTTTTTAATCCAAGTTCACTACAAAAAGAAAACAGTTTACCTACGAAAAAATATGTAGGTAAGTATTAAGAAAATTGTAAAATATAGGTAAAATCATTGTAGGTAAATTATTATAGGTAAAATATTTAGCTACGAATCGAAAAACAAGGTAAATACCTCTTAAAAAATCATCGGTAATTGAAAAAGCGCGCGGTAATTTGTAGGTATAATTTGAGAATAATTGATATTTTGTATTCGTAGGTAATTGTAAAAGTTAATGACAAAATCATTTACGTTTAAATTAAAGGTAAATTGTAATTTTCTTGTAGTGGTTAATTTGATTAACTTGAAACAAATTTAGGACTGGAACTGAAATTGATAAATTTTCTGTCATTGGATAATATCTTTTTCTTCATCCGATTTTATTGAGAGATTATTCATATGAAAAAACAACATTTTGACACGTAACCATTGTCATCAATCACTTAATGGAGAAAAAACAAGACCGGTGGACCTCATTTTTTCTTTCGCGTAGCTTTTTTTTTTTTCTTTCTTACTAGATTGACATTCTTGTCGTGTTGCTCTTATAAAGATAAAATATGAAAAAGCATTTCCTGTTTATTTCTTCCCTTAATTGAAAATGTACAATCTTTTTCAGTGCAAAAAGTAGCTTTGACGCATTTCAATAGTAATTTGGTGTTTAATATATATCATATTTCTGTAATTCACTAAAAATGTACATTTAATTAAGACGATATTTTATACACATTAGATATATTTGTGATGTGAATTAAATACGAAATTAAATTAAATTAGGACATGCATGTACATGTATTCGGACTGGCTTCCATTTTGGTCAAATTTTAAGCTGACGCCTGACAGGGATGTTCGTTGTTTGTTTGGATGAAGAATAGTGGGAAACATTTATTTTTCATTATTGAAGATCCTTTGGGAGATAGTTGCAATAATAATTTGCTATCCTTAGTAAAACAGACTTATAATTTTGTTTTGTAACCATTTGTTGATTTGGACTTGTACCAAATTAAGAAACAGGTTGACTTGGGCTATTGGATTTTTAAAAAAAAAAAAAAAAAAAAAAGCTATGATTCCTTAGAGTAAAGTTATCATGAATTATCACCAATTATGTGGAAGTATTAATCGGAGAAATTGTAAAATGCAGAGTAGCTCAATCCATATTTTTACCATTATTATTAGGGTAATTACATAAGCTAGATTGGTGTCACGGGTTTAGTCATTTCGCCCCCACTTAATTTCCGGTGACCATGACCACTTAGGGTCACTTATCCTCATAAATCAAAACAACCACTTTGGTTGTATTGCGCTTTGGGCTCATCGTCAGAATGCGGCTCCAAAGATCCGACCCGGTTTGGGTAGGGATTACCCATTCCATTATTCACCGTCAAGTCCAAGACTAGCGACAAGCTCTCTCTCAACTTAACTGGGTCGGCTACGCTGAACATTCGAATAGTCGTATCTTGCCGACAAGCCGCATATAGTTATTCACAACATAATCCACCAAGAATGGTCGTGGCGAGGACACCCCGATTTCGGGGGCCGTGACATTGGAGTTTGTATTTAGTATTTACTTAACAAATATATCTTATGGTGATGCGTCGAGAATGCAATTTAATTGTAAGATAAAAACAAATGTCAGAGGATAATTGTAATATTAAAGTATAACTGACTTTTTTTTATAATTAGGCTAAATATAGTTTTTCTAATTAACCCTTATTATTGTAATGATAAGCATAGTTAACTTGGCGCACTGTTGGCTTCCATAATACTAAAGTACTTTTTCTATTCTGTTACTTTCCTTTGAGCTATGATTGGTAGATGATTGCAATAACATCACTTGTCACTCTCCACCATGTTGCTTTTACTTCAAGAAGTTCTAATAACTCAATTAATGATAGCAAATTATAACTCTAAATCTCCAAAAGATCACAAAATCTAAACCCTAAAGCTAAAATTGAGTCCTAAATCTAAATCCTTAGCTCCTAAAGTCAAGAAAATTAACAATAGGAGTGAGTTGCGTACGTACCCAATAACCTAACTCAAGTCACTCTCAACCGAATCAGGCAGATTTCCAATAATACACAAGCAATTATATATCAAACAAAATTAATTAATTAAGGATAGAATTTGACAAAGGCAAGCAATAAGCATGCATGCATTTCAATCAACATACACTGATACACATGCATGTCATTTTACATTTTATCATGTAATCAACCAGTCATGAGAATGGTGATGTACGTTGATGTTGATGTCTTTGAGCATGAACCTTGTTTTCCAGAAGAGCTATTGACATCAGATAAATTAAATTTTATTTTATTTTATTTTATTTCGTCATTCGTTAAAGTATATGAATGCATGTGAAATCAAATGGGAGCATAGTTATTAAATCATTGTGGACTTGTTAGAATTAATAGAATTAATTCATACCCCGAATCATCACTTGAATTACTAAGAAACAAATTGAAAATCGAATCTAAATCGGAAGAATACCTTAAATCCATAGACACAAGTACTAGATACCTCATATCCGCACGACGCGTGTGAATCCTTAATCGGGTTAGTGTCTTCCACAAACCAAATTCTTTAGGTACTCGGTGGTTTCTCTCTCTAAGATGGGGAAGAGGAGATGAGTGACAAGACGGTTTGATTTGGGGTCCATAACCCTAATGAGAGTTCCTTATATACTAAGTCAATTAAGAGCCCATCAATCCTAATTGACTAATATTGGGTCTCTACACATTGCAAAGTCCATACCAATTTAGATATCCATAGAGCCTTATTAGATTAGACCACTTAATCGCTCTATTAAATTAGACAAGAGGTCCCTTTTATGAGACCGTCTCACGGATCTAGATCCGTGAGACGAGCTCGACTTGAAACCCGAACCCGCCGCCCAAATTCGCTCCAAGCCCAAAGCCAAAACTCGTTGTCAAACCCTATTTTCTCACTCTCTCTCTCTCTCTCTCTCTCTCTCTCTCTCTCTCTCTCTCTCTCTCTCTCTCTCTCTCTCTCTCTCTCTCTCTCTCTCTCTCTCTCTCTCTCTCTCTCTCTCACACACACAATCGGAAAAAAAAAAAACAGAGCAACCATCTCTCTCTCTCAATCGCCGAACACCACGAGTCGTGGGGCGCCACCTGTCGCAATGAACCTTCGTGCCAACTCCGCCATGACGCAAACTCTTCCATTGTCTTTAATCTTCACCGCTAATTTGCGATTGGGTATGCTTTCTTGTTCTCCTTTGAGAAAATATAATAATAATTTGATGGGGTTTATTGTACAGGTACAATTTTTTTGTTGTTGAAATTTTTGGGGATTGCATAATGGATTGTATTATGTTTTACTTACTTAATTGGATCTTAGAGTTTTTTTTATTTACAATATAAATATTATGCATTGTGTTTTGCAAAATGTGATGAAATTGAATGAGCTCCAACTTAAACAAACTTTTTCCAAGATTTTTATGTTATTGTTGTTGATGATCGATGGAAGTTGAAGACAAAATGGAGAATGTTGAACAACAGGGCAATGATATGATGTCTAATGAAGGTAAAACATGATAAGTTATTCAGTTTCAAAAGTATTACTTTTTCCATAAAAAGTATTACAATTCTGACCAAAAGTATTATATTTAGATGGTGAAGCATTCATTCATACCAATACAAACCAAGAAGTTGAAGGTAAAAGTCTTATACAATTTTTGCTACTTGATTTTTAAAGTATTAATTTTTCTGTAAAAAGTATTACAATTTTGACCAAAAGTATTACATTTAGGTGGTTGACAAAGAAGTTCAAGGTAATGTCTTACGATTGATGGATATGATGAGTTCTACGAGCAAAACGATGTTTCTAGTTCTTCTACCAATATTCTGGATCCTAGATGTTCCAACAAGCAAGAAGAAGAGAAACAGTGATGCGTCAAACTCACATCTAAAGGAGTTCGAATCAAAGATTCTTAATCCTCAGCCATTTTAACATTTTTTTTTGTATTTAGTAATTGGTATAAAAATTATATTCCTCCTTTTACAATGATTGTTTCCTTATAAAAAGTCACTCATTCAATTCTTAGTTGTGTTAATAATTATGCCATTTTGTAATACTTCAATACTTTTGTATAAAAATTGATACTTTTATGCTTGAAAACTCATACTTTTAGACCGATAAATGATAATTTTCAAATTTGAAGAGAATTAGCGATACTTGCAATATTTTGTTAAAAAATGTAATAATATTAATTCAAAATGTGATACTTTAAACACAAAAAGTGATACTTTTAAAATAAAAATGACACAATCGACCGAAAAGTTATACTTTTCAACCAAAGAAAATTAGTGATACTTGCAATTTTTCCTTTTTACGAAGAAGGTGATACATTTAAGAACAAAAGTGATACTTTTAAACCAAAAATTATACTTTCAACTTGAAAAATGTTGATAGAGTCATTTTAAGTCATTTTAAGGTTTAACAAATACTCTTAGACCAAAAAGTGACTTTTCAAATTCCAACAAATAGTGATACTTTTAGTTTGTTCTTTGAAAAGAAATTGGTACTTTTAATTCAAAAGTGATACTTTTAAGACGAAGAGCGATACTTTAACAATAAAGAGAAAAATATCGATTTGATTCCAACTGTCATCATTTGCATAATATGTGAATACCAACTTATTAAAAAAGGGGATACCTCTAATATCAAAAGACAAACTTTTAATGCAAAAGGCATACTTCTCAAGTGAACACATCGACCGAGGTCACTATACAAGAAATAACCATCTTTCATTAATTTTTCACATGTTTCTTTCTCAAAATACAAAAATTTATAACATCTAATCCACGATGATCGATGACAAAAACTAGATATACAACACTATTTCAAATGACTAAGTGTGCATTCCCACTTTGAAATTTTCCATGTGGTCCGCATCAAGAAAAACACCACAATCAACATTCGTCGATTTCGATTGCCAAGAGAAATGGACATTTTTCACATTGTATCGTTGAACATCTCGAGCCTTGGGATGATTATTCTCCATCAGGAAAATACTCATTTTATATACTTCACTGCAAAAACATATGGATGAGTTATATCATTTATAAATTGGGAAAAAACATATGATATTTTTTATATAAAAAGTGATACTTTTATGTAAAAAAATATACTTTTCATAGCATTACAAAATTATGTAAATATCACAATAAAACACATGTAATACTTTATTTACAACAACTGATACTTTTTCGACCAAAAGTAATACTTGTAAGGGTAAAAGTGATACCAGTCACGTAAAAATACAGAAACACCAAAACATCAAAACACAAATATTACTTCACATACTAACTACAGAAACCTGAAATACAAACTGAAATCAAAACACTAACAAAATACATGCTCAAATGTAAACCCTAACATATATTTTCAAGAAAAAATCATAAAAAAAACTTTCGGAAATAACTAAAATCGAAGAAACCAAAAAACGAAAGAAAAAACTGCAGAAAACTAAAGAAATACCTGATTTTTGGTCGAATGGAGGCCAAGCTTCGAACTACTGTGAAAACAAGGGAAAGAAACGCCTCAAAATTACAAAGAAAAACGAGAAAAAGGGGGAAAATCGCAAGAAGAGGGAGAAGAGAGAAGAGAGAGAACTCAAAGAAGAAAGAACGTAATTCTAGCTGGTTGGGTAATTCTAAGGTTGGGTAATTTTAAGTTAGCGGGTTGCGGGTAGGAGACTGGGGTAGCGGGTTTGGGGCTCCGTCTCACGGATCTAGATCCGTGAGACGGTCTCATATAAGTTTTTGTGTAAATTAGATAGTCATAATATAATTGTAATTACATATGCAAGTCCACACGAGAAATCAATAAAATCCCAACAGGAATTTCAACTAATCATTTGTACTCCAAATTTAATCATGGTTTTAGATGACCGTATCTGCATGGGTTGTTTCTATACCCTTTCTGAGGGTTTGGGTTCGGTTCGATATGCTGTATGCACAAGTATTTGTGCAACTAATCAGTGGGTGTATGCAAACTCTAAAAATGTGATTCTTAAATTTTGGGGAAAAACTATATATTTTCCATCTAAAAAGATAAGAATCACTTGTTTCTAGTGTATACGCTCCCTAATACTGATTGGAGTTGACCATGGAGTGAATAGAGATGCACATCAAATATAGTTACAATTAGAAGATTAATGAGTCATATTAATGATCAAAATCTAACATGATGATGGTGATTGATATTTCACGGACTATTTTTAATATTTAATAGGAAAACTAGTTATATATGGCTGACACGACGGGAATTGAGCACTTAAATATATAAAGAAAAAGATAATTATTTCTTATAAAGTTTTTAAGGATAAGCATTAATTTTAATGATGTCTTTATTTTGTAAAAGTAAAAGTGGACTTGATCCTTATATATGACATCACTTATGCGAGTATGAATAAAGTTGTTTTCTATCAGAATTTAACCTAGATGGACTATTTAAAACATTGCAAAGCCCACGAGAGTTCAAAACTGAAATAATAAACTGTTAAGGATTATTACTTTTTGTAAAATATATATATATATAATATATTCTATTCACATAATAAAATTATTTTTTAATTCATTTGCTATACTTTGATTCCTCCCAAACTATATTCTCAACAAGTCTTATTGATTAAATAAAATAAAATATTAATAACCAGGAGGATGTAAGCCCCGTTCGTTAGCCCAAGTTAGCTTGGGCTTAGTGAAATAACTGTGAAATCGACCCAGGATTGATCCGTCAGCGCAACCCATTGGCTTCAAACGGGTCAAATACTAGTCCGGTTAGGACTCATTTCTGAGCCTGCATCTCTGCATTTTGGCCTAGGGTATTTCATGGATCGACCATGACAAGAAGCAGGCCATAACCCAACTCACTCGCCTCCTGGCCCATTGGCAATTGCAGCTGATTGACTACAATAATACAATATAAAGAATGGTAAAAATTGTGAAGAAATTACCGGAAATACCTCAATTTTGAAAAAAATATCTTGTTTACGCTCATATCACTTTTGTATTCTTTTTTTTTTTTTTTTCTTTTGACGCTCCTGCATATTTTTTGGTTATTTTTACGTTTTTTCGATTTTTTTGTTCATGTATTGTTTTATATGTTATATATGTTGTTTTGATATTGTTTAAATTTGTTTCTTGGTTGTTCTATGTTGTTTCGATGTTTTAAAACGACTTTTACCTATCTTTTACACTGTTTTTTGTACATGTATTGTTTTTGTATATTGTTTCTATTGTTTATGTGTTATTGATCTATAATATTTTAATGTTGTTCTAATAATTTTTTTTTGTTATTTCCATGTAGTTTTAAATGTGTAAATACTATTTTTATTTATTTTTAAGCTCGCTTTATTCATGTGGTGTTTTCAATATTATTTGCATTGTTTCTAGGTTGTTTCCATATTATTTTGAATGTTGTTCTGATGTTTCTTTGTTGTTTTCACGTAATTTTCGATGTTCTAATACAATTTGAACCTATTTAAGCTCTTTTGTTCATATGGTGTTTTCCATATTGTTTCTATATTGTTTCTTGGTTGTTTCCATATTTTTTATGTTTTAATGATTGGATTTAAAAATTGAATTGTGTTTTTATTTCATGCTTTTTCTATATTATTTTCAATTTGTTTGGTTTTAATATGAGTTATTTTATGTGTATATTTCTTAATTTTTTTATCAGATTTTAAGTATAAAATTGATTATTTAATGGGGCTAAAATTTATTTTTTCACTGAAATTTTATTAGATGAAACATATTTTAAACAATCTTGAAAAAACAACGTAAAAAAGTCCGAAAAATTTGGTGGAAAACATAAATTTGCCCAAAAAATGGCGGGAGCGTAAATTTGTCAAAAAATACATGGGAGCATAAAAATTCTTTCTTTCCTAATGTGGGGCAAAGTGTCCTTATCCCAAAATTGCTTGTCTCCGATAGGGCATAAATGCAGTCTCATCTCTTTTTTTTTTTCCGAAACGATAGAAATATATTCATTACTCAAATAAACTTACACCGCTAATCGGCAAATGGCCACCTTGAACATACATACATTGATACATGTCAAGGGAGAACTCCGTCGAGAGGTAAAACCACCGTAATTCGAGGGAGCAAAACAAGAAACTACTAAAAAACAAATAAAAACTAAGAACTCCAAAGGAAACTAAACCACCTCCGAAAGGAGGACTAAGGCACTCGGCAAGGAGACTACCCAACTCGAACAAATCCGGCACGAGCTACTACACGCACCGCAAGCCCGAAATTACCGACCGCCTACGAGTTTCGCAAATCAACCGGTAAAAAGACAAAAAAAAGAAAAAAAAAAGAAAAATCGAAAAAAAAAAAGGAAAAGAAAAATGCCTCTCCTCACCCGATCTTCAACCGCACCGGCAACCCATCACCTACCCTACTCCAACTCTCCTCTTTGTAGCTCCGACCTTCGACTTGCCTCCACTCTAGATCGGAAAAACCGATCACCTCCTGGATAACACAAGGGATATATCTTCATTGGCTCCATCATGAAACATGGTTGGGGAGGGAGGGGATAAGGGGAAGGAGGAGGAGGAGAGGGAAGGGAAGGGCGGGATGGGGATGGAGGGGAAGAGTTAAAAGTTTTAGGGTTTACTTTTGAAGTTTTAGAAATGGAGCTCTATTTGATGGTAGAAATTCGAATGGCTGAGTCTCATCTCTCGTGAGTACAAATTTTTGGTTTTCAATTTCACTTGATTTTCATTTTTTATTTTTAAATAGTGACATGTATATATGGTTTTCTACTTTAATTGATTTTTATTTTTATTTTTTAAATAGGAACACGTATTTATGAGATGTATCTTATTCCCACCAAAAGAACCAATTATTATTTATTAACACTACAAGAAAAATCCAATTTATCAACAGAATTTACCGGCGAAAATGGTTTTGTTACTAAATTGACAGTTTACCTAGAATACCTACTGAGAATAAAAAATATTATTTTCTCCCAAATTATACCGACAAATTACCTACAGACAGCGAGTTTTTCTATTTACACAGATTTTCTCGAGGTATTTACCAACAGATTTTAGATTATGTAGGTCAATATTTTACCTACAATGATTTTACCTACAAATAAGCTTCTTTTACCTACACTTTACAATTTTCTTAATACTTACCTCTGATTTTTCTCGTAGGTAAACCCCTTTTTCTTGTAGTGTAAATGGAATACCTAAGGGATAACGTTTTTAATCAACCCAAACTATACGGGTTTTTACACTTTGCAACCCGAACTTTGAAAAGTTACTTGATTTCAACCTAAACTTCACAAAATTTTACACTTTGCATAAAATTCCGGTTTTACCCCTGGTTTCGGAAAGATGGTTTGTAGTTTACACTCTAAACTTTAAAGTTGTTATACTTTGCAACCCGAACGATAAATTTCATTGCATTTTCTTTGAATACTCCCAAAGGTCTTGCGATCCTCGAAAATGGTATCGAGCCTTGGTTTATTATAGAACTTTTAGTTAAATTTATTATATTTATGTAATTAACAATTGGTGAGGAGATATTACTCCGAGATTATGGATCCGGACCAATGTCCGAGATGTACCCCTTTACAGAGATATCGTCAAATTTTGACGATGTATGCACAAGAACACCTTGACCGTGTTTCATATCGGGAATACCAACATGAAGAAAAGGAATGGCGCGAGCCGACGAAAACCTTAAGCAATGCAAAATGCGAGCAGAATATTATAAGCGCTTCGGATGCTTAACCGGACCCTATATGTTCACTTGATGAACCTTCAAGAAACGGTTCATGAAAATTCCCATCGAGAACAATGATTCCCGATGGAGTACCAGAGTGGAACGAGATACTTCCCGTGACAAATCTAAGATCTCCGAAGATCTTAGAGAAATCCGAAGACGGTGCGAAATTATGGCAACCGCCATATTCATTTACCAAGATACAAGTTCATCGATCCGAACTGATGGAGACGATGGTGAAAAATCGAAGGAAACTCTTGAAATCCTTCATGATATTGAAAACGAGTCAAGAACCGGAGGATGTGCCAAGTTCATCCTGGAGGAAGGAAACGTATTGATTTTGGGGCGGTACCCTATTTACACCAAAAAGGAAACCAACCGAAGTTATACGAAAGATGACAGATGAGGAAAAGCTCATTGCTCTAATCAAAGGAAAATCCATCAAAAATTAAAAAGATGGATATTGAAAAGATGAATCTTAAAGATCTACATGACCTTTGCGTAATCCTTCGAGATTAGGTATTGTAGATTTAAAGATGAACGCAGTGAGGAATCGGCTTTGGTTACCTATGACCCACAAGGTAGACCAATTCCTCCACCACCGCCACCGATTAATCCTAACGTCGAAGAAAGTACGGGTTCACATCATGGAGCTCGGGACGAGAGGATGCCACACTTTGGGGATTTCACGACGGAAGTGATCCACTTTCGAGAACAGGAGGTCGAAACCCTCTTGCGAACTGGACAAACCTACCGGAAGGCCGAATGTATATCGACGCCTTATGGAAGATCGCGCCTCGACCCAATACATCCGTATGGGTTGATGTTAAATCTGGACATCCCAGCATTTTAAAAATGCAGAAGTTCTCATTGATGAATGGGCTTGACTATGAGAATATCAAGAGAACCCTCGATCTTACGAAGGACTCATTCATTTTACTCCTTGAAATGAGTCTTGAAGGATCGGTGAAGATTGCCGGGATATGACCGATCTAGTACGAAAAGTTCGGCCACATCGTCAGAAATCACTTAAAGGAATTATCGATGGTATGGCAAAACTATTCAAAATCCAATTCATCGGCAAGCGGGTTATTTCGAGGGATTAGAGGATGAAAAAAGAAAGAAATATAAACAAGCCCTCTATAGCCTTGAGTTCTTTGGATATTTGTCATATTGACGAATATATCAAGTTGTTCACCGAATACCTGGAAATCGAAGATTGAGGAAAAAGAAGGCATAAATTATTCTTTGCCAAAATTCCAAGTCCCTGGAGAGAAATGCTTATCGGGGAATACAAGGGTGGAGTCAAGTAGAAATCGTGGGCGGAAAAATGTCTTTCCTAAAGGCCAAGTTATCCGAATGGTGCTATCAAGCGACTCCGCACAGAATTACAAGAGATTAAGAGGAATTAACAAAGCGGTTCTTCTATGTTGCGTGGATAATGATATCCCAACAAATGGGAGGTCAAACAAGGCGGCATGCAAGAAGAAGAAGAGAGAAGCCATCCATACCGCCGAAAAGCAAAGAAAAAAGAAGTAGGTCTTCATGGAGACCTAGAAGGTTTTTAGTCAAAACAAAAGCCCGGTTATAAATCGGGGCAAAGACCAGATTACCAAGCGGGGAGTAGAGTCTCATCATCGTGTTCTAATCAAGCAAGTACACGAGAAATCTAGGGAGAAGAACTTTCGGGCGTGCTCACACTAGAGCTAATGAAAGTTTCAAAGATCAGAATTCTTGGACATGCGGAGCAAGAGGGCATATCTCAACGGATTGCCCGCACAATCAAAAACGAGGAGTCGAGGCAGGTTCGAGGCCACACCGTAAATCGAAGAAGGCTGTCTATTATCGTGGATTTAATACGGGTGTATCAATTTGAGGATATTCCCTCGGATGAAAGCATCTATGAAGAAGAGATCTATTCGACGATGGAAGTGACTCCGGCTCGAGAATCGAGTGAAGAAGAAATTCTTGAAAGAAACAAATCGGGAGGATATGTCGATTCCTCTCTCATACGACGGTTTCTCATAAAACTCTTATGAGGATCATGAAGGAAGATCCAAAGCTTCAAGTCTATGATGGATTTACAATCGGAGCTATGGAAAAAGCATTGGATAAGATTGGGTTTCGTAATAAAACACCAAATTATTCACGGGGTAACAACCGGAGAATTAGCCATTCCGATGGAGTTTACCTAAGAACCTGATCGAGATGATGATTGGTCCCTATTAGAGAAATACAGAGATCAAAAGCGAGTTAAAAGAGAAGTTGCAAATACACTCTCATGGATTCACATTGGAGCCATAAGAGTCATTATAAAGGCAACATTCAAGGAAGGAATAGATTCGCCACTCAATCGGCTATTTTTGACAAGCGAATCTCACATCTCAAGGATTCATGCCTTGGCTAAGCGATTCTGAGAAATTTGTATGCGGAAATTAGCATTTAATGTCTATCCTAGAATTGCATACAATTTGGGAGATCGAGACTTGAGAGAGTCCTAACCCTTCATCAAGATTTCAAAAGAGTCAATTTGATGAAAGAAGGAAACAGCCTTACTCGATCACATACAAGATTTCCTATGCTCTCTCGAATACCCATCATTCCGAAGTATTCTTGAGAAAGGAATTTATTGAAGTCCCAAGAATCTTTGAGGACTTTGCCAGGTGGTGTTACTGAAATCATTGAATCTCCAACTATTAAGGAGATTGATATGATAATTCAAGATCAACCAGATCTTCAACAAAAGCCGAGTCTCGAGTTGAGCCTAGAAGGATGTCTTTCCAAAGCAAGACAGAATGGTGAGTAGCGGCCGTTGGGAAGAAAGGAGACCAAGTACGATTCAACGCATCCCCGATGTTTTTAAAACAAAGAGGAGAGAGCTGAAATGTCCGAGAAGGATGGAGAGAGGTTGAAGTAATATTCGACATCACTCAAAAGAATAACATTTTTCCTTGTGATGTTTTATATTATCTCCAACAACCAATCGTTGGAAGGTATCGAGGAAAGCCCAAGATAGGAGAAATTGAGCTTACTATCACAGGGAGTTGCGGGAAAGGTCCCGAACAATTAATACTGGGAATTGAATTTCTTGAGGAACATAGACCTTGGGAAAGATTACAAGACGGAATGGAGTTCACAAAGTGGCTAATAAAAGATACTGAGAATCAAATGACCACTAGTCCATTCTCCATATACATTTCTATTGGAATGTTATATGCAATACAAGGCCGAGTATTTCGCCGCCTATATTGATTCAGTCTTAGGAATATGTACTTGCAGCGGGATGTTTTTCCTAAAGAAATTGGAGAAGATTTACCAGCTATTGCGGGAAGAGATTTCTCTAAAAGGATTCTTATCCTTAACAGAGGAATTAAACAAGCAAAATCATGATCGGAGGCGCAGGCGGCACCCGTGGTACAAAGTGAAAACGCCACCAATCTATTTCCATGATACAGTGCGAGATATTTTCTTTGGGAAACAATTTCCTGCAAACATTCAAGCGGTTCACACAAAGAGAACGAGACAAGAAGACTTATTTTCACAACCTTATGTGATCATAAGATTATTGTCCAGATCTAGAGGAAGCATTTTACGAGAAAAATGCCAATTAATTTTCGCAGCAAGCGTGGTGATGAAGCCAAACTTCGCGCAATCCAAAAATGGCGGATCGAAGGAAATTTGGTGAAGCTTTATTATCCTATAGACAATTTGGTTCCATTCGGAAGGATCGGAAGATATGGGATAATAACTTGTATTCATTCGTGAGTATAAGGAGAAGAACGAGTCACTCCGGAAGCCATTGCGGAATTATGGATGAGTCTAATGGAGAATCCACGAGTGATGTAACCATAGAGGAACAAATATCACTCGAGGATATCGAAGAGAAGATCCAAAGGAATTACAATGAAGATCCTTTGGCTTGGTGGGATAAGAACGAGCTTAAAGCTTCCTTAAAGGTTAAACCTGGAAAGGAGTATGAGTTCGTAAGATTCAAACCAATCCTTATGAACCAGGAGGATCGTGAGGATATGCGAGAAGATACTTAAGGAACATCTTGACCTTAAGTTAATTTCACCAGGAGTTTCTCCATACAAAGCTGATCCGAGGATTCTTAGTCGAAAACCATGGAGAAATCAAAAGAGAAAGCAGACTTGTTATTAATTACAAGGAATTAATAACATTTTGGAGTTCGACGGATACTATATCCCAAGTAGAGAACATCATCCGTTAATCTGTATCAAAGGTGCCAAGATATTCTCAAAGTTCGATGCAAGTCCGGATTCTACCCAGTTAAGATGGAGGAAGAAAGTAAGAAGTTTACTGACTTTCTCTACACCACAGGGGACACTATATTTGGAACGTGATGCCTATGGGATTGGCTAACGCACCCGGATATATCAAAGGAAGATGGATAATCTCTTCAAAGATTATTTCAGTTTCATGTTCGTGTACATCGATGACATTTTGATCGCATCAAAGAACATGAAGGAGCATCTTAAACATTTGGAAATATTTTCAGATGTTTGTCATAAAGAAGGATTAGTGCTTTCGGAGAAGAAGGCAGTGATTGCAACAAGACAGATTGAATTCCTAGGAATTGAGATCGACGAATCTGGAATCATCCTACAAAGTCATATTGTAGAAAAGATACAGGGATTTCCGGATACACTGAAAGACAAGAGCGACTTGAGTTTTCTTGGAGTTGTTAACTTTATGAATGTTCATTAACAATCTAGCATACTACAGGAAGGTGTTTAGCCCATTGCTTAAAAAGGATGCAGTATTCAAATGGGAAGATGAACATCAAGAAGGAATTAAGCAACTTAAAGAAGTATGTAAAAAGCTTCCAAAGCTTGCGATTCCCCAAGACGAGGACGAACTGGTTCTATATACAGATGCCGGTGATGATTGGTGGGCGGCAGTTCTTACTAAGGTCACACCAAATGAAGAAGTGTCATCATGCAGATATTGCGGTTTATTCACACCCAAAGAAGCAAACCGGATGGCATATCAACGAGAAAGAATTCTTTGCGGTCGAATGAAAGGCTTTTAAAAAATGGCCTCTATTTTTACCGGCTAAAAAGTTTACTTTAAAAATTGATAATTCAAGTGTCAAGGCTTTTCTACAAAAAACAAAATTGAATCAAAACCAGAAAAGGCTCGATTACTTAGATGGCAAGTCAATGTCAATATTATGATTATGATATTGTCATTATAAAATCTCATGAAAATATTCTTGCGATTTCTTGACACGAGATGGAAGGACGCGTTCGCGGACGAGGTCCTTAAACGAGTAAGACATCTCAGGAAAACCTGGAGAGTCTAGAACGAGATTTTGGGGCGTTATGTCTCAATGCGTGTTTGGCCGGATGACTTCAACAGTGACCGTAAATCCGTTTCTAGTCAAATACGAGCATGCCGGTTCGCTCAAGGACAATTGTTCTTAGCCCGCAAAGGCCTCTCTTCCAGCCGCATCTCCTACTTGTGCAAAAAGGGGCCGAGAGAGTAGGGGCTCTAACCCGGAGGTTATGGATTCAAGTACCATAATCACAAGTGTTGCGGTGATGCATCCCCGAGGTGTACAAATCAGAATTTAATGTTGAAGCTCCTGTCACAACCCGAGTCTTCAAGTCAACCCAAAGACTGCAGGGTAAAGAGGGAGAGTTGAATCTTAGGCCACGACAGGCAAATCTAAGGTTCAAACGACGAGAATAAAATTTCTCCTATGCGGGTATATCGGCGGCAATGGGAGAAACTAGTTACAAGACAAGGTATTAACCTTAAAAACAATGGTTGATATCTCGTAAAGTATCCCGAGTTTGGATGAAACCAGGAAGTCATCCAAATGAAGTACAAGAATGGTATACTTTTGGAGCTTTAGCTTCAATCTATACCGTCACCAGGATTCCCGAGAAATTTCAAAATTACCGAAATGGATTGGGAAGCGGCGATTTACGACCTGGGCCAATAATCCACACTTGGCCGTAGGCGATATTTTGAACTGTATTTTATCGGTCAAAGCGACTCTTGAACCAAATGAAGAAAGGCTTTAATGAAGCTTTTCATTTCATCAAGTTAAGAAGACCGGATGGAAATGCTTTAAAATACATTAAAGCGCAGCCTTCACCTAAGAAGGACCAAGTGTTAGTAGGAGCATTTTCAAGACGAAGCTTCTACAAGACGAGCATGGGGTCTTTGGGTTTGTCTAATCAAATGGACAAAGTCAAATATCCATTCAAGTTCTTCCTGTCACGACGAATGGATCTTTCCTTTTAAATTCGATGATGGGATCAACCACATGATTTGCGAGAAACTCTTGAAACCAAAAGGAGAATTCTCTGGGAAAACAAGATTTCTACAGCAAAGAAACTTACCGGAAATTCTCAGTAACATGGCGCATGTTGGCCGTTGGATCGACCGGGATCTGTCAAGCATGCCCCGACGAAAGAACCCGAGTTTGGGAAAGGTTTCCGACCCAAACCCGACCGACAGACCATACCATACAACCGGAAAGGACAAGGGCCCGACTCACAAGACGCGTTTTCCTCGGGGACCACGCAGACCAACTTTTTAGAAGATTCCCGACAACCATCACATGGGCCGAGTCACGCGGAAGAAAAAAAAACCAAAAGGCGAGGCAATAATGTAGGATATGACGTAGCGGTGGCGTCATAAGTATCAAAGATTTGAAGTCCGCCTTTGAAGTCCTGGGACTTACCTCTATAAATTGCGGGATTTGAAGGAAGGCTGGGGACATCGAACATTTTCCTTAGTTTTCTTATAATAAAGTCCGAGAAAAAATTGTAATATTTGGAGTGTTTTAGTTTTTAAGTTTTTATGTATTTTTCGAGTGCAAGCCTCATACATGAGAGGCTAAACAAGTATTCTCCTCCCAAAAGGAGATTACTAATGTAATAAATTTTTCTTTAAGTTCTTAATAAAATAAAGGTCGTTTGTTCAACATGTGTTCATGATGTACTATTGATCAATCCCCTTTGAAGAATTACTTTTACGCCTTGGGTAGAAAACGAACCAAGGTCTTTTTGGCCGAGCGGTTTAAGAAGGAGTCGGATAACTTGCGATCATCTTCCCGAGGTGAGGTTGAACAGTGAGGAGTTGTTTGTCAAACGATCCGGGGCGATAATTTTCCATTGGTGGCGTTGCGAACCACTTAACCCTTTGTTTCGGCCAAAAGAGGTATGAATTTTAAGGGATTTATTAATTTTACGGAAGCATGTTGGGCCTGATATGGTCGTAAATGGACTATTTTCATTTTCGATCTAAAGACCCAATTTGTATACGGATAAACACTTGAAATAAGATCTCGATAGAAGTACATCTTGTTGAGTTTATAGTCGAAACCCGACATGATCCATTTAAAACCTCGAATAGAGACTGGATCTAAGTAGGTGTAACAATGCCACGAACAAAACAAATTCTGAAAAAAAATCGGGTTCTTATTTCTAAAAATCCGAAAAACAAATTGATTAGGGAGTGAAAAATCTTTTGATTATTGTATAATGCAATATATTTATCCTTATGGAGCAATCCGCCACAAATTAGAGTTTAAAGGGTTAACTAGAACTATTGTTATTAAAGAATAAAATCCTAGGGGCAAAATGGTCCAAAAGTTGCAAAGAGTAATTATTTTCGTAGTTCGGGATGCAAAAGGTTAAAAATAAAAGTCTAGGGTTGTGAAGTGTAAAAAGGGGTAAAGTTGAGGTGGTTAAAAATAATTATCTCAATACCTAATAGAATATAGAAAAATAGGTAGAAATTTGTAGCGTCTTATGAATGAGATCTTTTCTCGCTTCAAACATTATTTTATTTCCTATTAAATGGCACGAATAATTGACACGTTTATAAAATTTATCATATTAATTTTAAAGCATAAAACAATCATAAATTATGGAAATGAAATAAGAGTCGAAATACCCAAAAACATGAGACCTCATTCCTATCTTTATAGTGCTAATTAATAAGTGTAATTAAATCGAAGGGACTAAGGTTTTGTTGTAACGTCCCGATTTTACAAAATAAAAATAGTTCGACTTTTATGGAAAACGCTATTATAAAAACACGAGTTTTAAAAAATAACTTAATAAAACTTAAACATTTAACTATAGATAAATACCAATCACATTACAATTTCAATTTTATCAAAATATTCCAAGACATAAAATAAAAATTATTCAAATTCCAAAATTTAATTTGGTCTTCATCCACCACTGACGTATCTTCAGCCCGACTCCTTGATATGAAAAATTATAAAAATGAAGGAATGAACTTCCACTTGCTCAGTAGAGACCAACTTTTGTCAATACACAATAAATCATACGAGCATAAACATTTATAATAAAACATGTAATTTTTCTCTGTGATTTCCTCTGACTGGCCAGTTAATAATTTTAGTACGGCGGGCTTAACCCGAAGATCAACTTCGATCCCGGACCTATTTATTGTCCCCACTAGTTCCTCTCGCATATCGTATATAAATGAAAATACTCACGTGAAACATTATATAAAGACAAAAATTAAAAATCTCTACCTCAACCGATATCTCATAATCCTCGTAGAATATAATAGTGATTATTCTAAACCTCGTGATACTCGATTCCTACATATATTTAAAAATATAATTAATAAAATTATTTAAGAAATTTGGATGGGTTAGAAAAGAAATTGAAATATTGAAAAGAATTTTAGGAATTTGGGTTTAGGCTTGAGAGAAAAAAATAATAATAACTTAGACTTGGTCACAATCCCAAAAATCAACCCTCAATTGTTCCACCCCAAAACCTCATCTCGTTTTTTTTTCTTTTTTTTTCTTCCGCAATTACCCTTCCCATGTAATTTAAAAGTCCAATATATTTAAAAGACCCATCTACTCAATCTTCTCTCATATCCTTCCCAAGAAAAAGATGAAACTACCCCCTTCTCGTCTCACCTCATCTCACGCCACCCTCATTGTCTCTCTCATTTTCTTTTCTTTTTTTTTTTTTTTCTTCTCCCTTCCTTATTCTTTTCTTTCTCCGCACTCCTGCCTTCTCTCCTGTCAACAACTCCTCCGCCGTTCATCGTGCCCGGTAACGCGCACACCTCCACACCGCAAAGACCAACGGTGATGGAATGGAGACGGCGGCGATAAATGGATTTTAGGACTAGAAAATATGGTGGTTTTTCGGGGATCGGGATCCGCGACGTTTTCAAATTCTGGTTTTGGGCTTATATGATTCTCGAGGTAGATATACATGGGGATATGAAGAAAATCTTACATTTGGTTTTGCAAGGTGGTGAAGATATGAGAAGAGGGTCTGTGAAGAAAAGGGTTTTTATAGGAAAAAGGAATTGAAATCTCGAGGTTTAATTTTTACGTTAAAAAAAAAAACATCCGCCAACATCGATTATATATATAAGGATTGATTTAATGAAAAGAGATGTGCTTATTTATGAGGAAAATCTCATAGAACTCGCTCGTATATATTTTTGAGATAAATATATGCTCGTTTGTTGATAATTTTCAAGATTTTTTGGCTTTTAACCTGTTCATTTGTTTAGAAACTTTTTTATTACGCCCGCGAATGAAATCAAAAAGGTAATAGTGTCAAGCTACTTTTCCATTAAAAAAGTTGCGCATTTTTTAATGTTTGAACAAGACAATCCTCACTCATTTTCCATCACTACTACTTTTGATCATCTTCAATTTAAATTCCGTCATTATTCGAACTTTTCTTAAAATCCTTAGACATCTAACCATTTTCAGTATGGTTTAATGTATTTTTAATAAAACATTACATTGCATAAAAATATTAAGTTTTTATATAAGACGCAATTGAGCGTATATTCTAATTATTATTAACCAAACGACAACTTAATATTATTTTATAGAATTCAAAATTATTATGTATCAATTTATTACATTATGAAATAAAGCAAATTTGAAGAAAAAAATATAAATACCAAGTAAACAAATACGGTTTATATGAATGTTCATAAACATTTACGTTGAAACATTTTGGGTAAAAAAGTGTTCGTCGAACAAAACAATAACAGAAAGATGGTACATTACAAATTAATTTCAAAGAAAAAAATAAGTTGGACGCATTAAAACCGTCTACATCGAAAAATACTTATAAAACATCCAACACATTACAAAACAAATTTCACAACAATCACAATCTAAAACAAAGAAATTAATCAAATCAACTATAATCATTACTATATTTTTCACAACCAATCACACTCTACATTTTCTTTTTTTATCTCCCAAAATCAATTTCTCACAACTATTCTCTAAGAAATTGAAAATGAAAGAAACGAAAGCAGCGCAACCATCACAACCTAATAGTGTTAAGTGTTAACCCACTTTTTCATTAAAAAAGTTTTATATTTTTCAATGTCCGAACAAGACAATCCTCACCAATTTTTCTTCACTACTACTTTCTCTTATCTTCAAAGTGCATTCCACCATCATTGTTCGAACTTCTCATAAAAATTTTCGAATCTAACTCATTCTCGGTATA
Organism: Rehmannia glutinosa; assembly: GCA_016081115.2. NCBI lineage: Eukaryota > Viridiplantae > Streptophyta > Magnoliopsida > Lamiales > Orobanchaceae > Rehmannia > Rehmannia glutinosa. The sequence continues at coordinate 121,348 of JABTTQ020000835.1, read as the reverse complement.
GTTTAATATATTTTTAATATAATATTATATTGCATAAAGAGATTATATTTATATGAGACACAACTGAGCATAACTATTCTAATTATTATTAACCAAAATGGAAGCTTAATATTATTTTATATATTCTAAAAGTCATTATATATTAATTTATTACCTTATGAACTTAAGCGAATTCGGAAGAAAAAAATCAAATACCAATTAAACGAATACGGTTTATATAAAAATTCTTATGCATTTACATTGAAAAATCTTGGGTAATAAAGTGCATGTCGAACAATAAGAGAAAGATGATACATTACAAATTAATTTAAAGAAAAAAATAAGATGGGCCCATTAAAACTATCTAATACCAAAATATTTATAAAATATCCAACACATTACACATAACAAATTTCACAAACAATCACAATCTCGCACAAGAATCACCACATCAACTATAATCATTACTATATTTTTTTCACAACGAACCACACTTTACATTTTTTTCATCTCCCAAAATCAATTTTTCACAACTATTCTCTTATAAAATAAAAATTAAAAAATAAAAGTACAACCATTCACAACCTAATAATGTCAACTTTCATTAAAAAAGTTACACATTTTTCAATGTCCGAACAAGACAATTCTCACAAATTTTATTTCACTACTATTTTCTCTCATTTTCAATTTGCATTCAACCAACATTGTTCGAACTTCTATTAAAATCCTTCGACATCTAACTCATTCTTTCTATGGTTTAATGTATTTTTAATAGAATATTACATTGCATAAAGAGATTAAGTTTATATGAGACACAATTGAGCAGAAATATGCTAATTATTACTAATCAAACTGATAACTTAATATTATTGTATAGAATTCAAAGTTATTATATATCAATTTATTATCTTATGAAATATATCAGATTCAAAGAAAAAAATATTAAATACCAAGTAAACGAATAAGGTTTAAATTAAAGGTCAGAACACTTAAAAGGAAGATGGTACATTATAAATTAATTTATATGAAAAAATATTATGGGCCCATTAAAGCTATCTACTTCCAATAATTTATAAAACATCCAACATATTACACAACAAATCTCACAAACAATCATAATCTCAAACAGTAAATCAATAACATTAACTACAATAATTAAAGTGGATCCATTAAAACTATCTACTTTCAATAATATTTATAAAACATCCAAAACATTACACACAACAAATTTCTCAAACATTAAATCAATAATATTAACTACAATAATTACTATATTTTCATAAACAATCACACTCTATATTTTCTTTTTATCGCCCAAAATCAATTTCTCATAATTATTCTCTTAAAAATAAAAATAAAAGAAACGAAAGCACAACCTAATAGTATCAACTTACTTTTTCATTAAAAAAGATGCACATTTTTCAATGTCTTAACTCCTCGCCCATTTTGCCTTCACTACTACTTTTTCTCAACTTAATTTGCATTCAACCCGCATTGTCCGCACTTCTCATAAATAACTTCGACATCTAACACATTCTTGGTATGGTTTAATGTATTTTTAATAGAATATTATATTACATAAAGAGATTAAGTTTATATGAGACACAATTTAGCAGAAGTATGCTAATTATTATTAACCAAACTAACAACTTAATATTATTTTATAAAAATTAAAGTTATTATATATCAATTTATTACCTTATGAAATAAATTACTCAAGAAAAAAATATTAAATACCAAGTAAACGAATATGATTTATATGAAAGTTAATAAACATTTACGTTGAAAAATTATGGGTAATAAAGTCTTTGGTGATGACACTAAAAGGAAGATGTTACATTACAAATTAATTTTAAAGAAAAATAAGGTGAGCCCATTAATCCAGTCTACATCCAATAATATTTATAATACATCCATCACATTACACACAACAAATTTCACAATCAACCACAATCTCGCATACAGAAATCAATCAAATCAACTATTATCATTACTATATTTTTCACAACCAATCACACTCTACATTTTTTTCATCTCCCAAAATCAATTTCTCACAACTATTCTCTAAGAAAATGTAAATGAAAGAAACGAAAAGTACAACCAAATCACTACCTAATATTGTCAACCCACTTTTTCATTAAAAAGTTGCACATTTTACAATGTTTGAATACGACAATCCTCACCCATTTTTCTTCACTACTACTTTCTCTCATCTTCAATTTGCATTCAACCAACATTGTTCGAACCTCTCATAAATAACGTCGACATCTAACCCATTCTTAGTATGGTTTAATGTATTTTTAATAGAATATTACATTGCATAAAGAGATTAAGTTTATATAAGACACAATTGAGCGTAAATATGCTACTTATTTATTTTTTTTTAGTTACAAGACTCCTAAAACTATGGAATTCTTATCCCGAAATATTTATATGCTCCCAAAGAGCGTTTTTATGTTTCAAAGTGATTTTTAGCGAAAGAAACGAAAGAGAGAAAGAGAATGTTTTGGAATGTATAAGGGACATTATTCATAAACTATATTGTCACTCAAGAGGATCTACATTGACAGCATCCTCCATCGTAGCCAATAGCTCTTTCAAAGAAGTTCCTTCGAAATATCACATAAATTGACTTTTAGAATCATCTGCAGATTTTGCTAGCTTTGCTTCAGAATTTTTTATCAATAGTGTGAAAATGGGAGTTTCCTCTCCAGCTTCATGACCTCCAATAGAACTTTCATCAGAGCTTGTTTTGGACTGATGTCCCACCTTAGTCTGTGTAGGTCCTTCAGGGCCTGCAAGCAGTTCTAGACTTTCATTTTCCGAGAGCTCCTTAACACCTTTCATGATATTTTCTTTTTCATCCTCCATTGAAAAGCGCAAAGTGAATTTCTGTTTCTGGCCATCAAGATTTTCACAGCTCACAAAAAACAAAATGCTTTCATCCTCATTACTTGAGGCAAGAAATTCATCGTCTTTGGTATTGAATGTGAATGCTCCTCCACATTTATTGCATTTCGCTTTGTACTTGTCCTCCTAGTCTTGGTTGATCCAGGTTTCCACTAGGTTCTTTTTTCTCGTGCTTCATTGTTATCCTCTTTGTCTATCAAGTATGTGTCAACAGGACGGATCCAAAAATATTTTACGAGGGGCACAAAATGAGGCAAAAACTTGTGTAAGACGGTCACACTGTGCGACGGAGAAAAAAGTAAGATTTCTAGGGTAAAAAGTAATACTATGTCCGGATATATTTTTTAGTTATATATATAATCTATAAGTTTTTACACTAAAAGTATTATTGCTTACATTAAAAAATATTACTTTTTCTTTTTGCCGTGCGGTGCGACCGTTTTACAAGAAATCTACTTCTTAACCTTCTTATCTTTTTCTTGATTCCAATCATTAAGACTATTTGGGAAAACTCCTTCTTCACGCCAAAGGATGTTTCTCTAAAATATCAACAACCATTTTATGTTTGTGTATCCTGATGGCCAAGTCCTCTTGAAATTGATGTCTATGATTTTAATTACTTGAAAGTTTAATGTTCGCTTTTCCATTAGTTCCTCAACAGTAGTCCGTGATCTTTTACGTAATTAAGAAAAGTCCAGAGGGTTTTAATCGCACAATCTTAGTATTTTCATCTAGAATTCTCATGTCCAAAATGCGCCTTATATCCAAATAAATGCAAATGTGCATATAGAACATTCGTAATATTTGTAAATCGCATAGCCATTGCAAACTTCAAAAATCCTTGGTTATGTATCTTTGGAATGCAAGCCGAATCTTTCACGTCCCAAAACATCGTAGTCTAAAATTACACTTTTTGTCAATAATACATAGAATAGAAGTATGCTAATTATTATTAACCAAACTGACAACTTAATATTATTTTATACAATTCAAAATTATTATATATCAATTTATTACCTTATGAAATAAAGCAGATTTAGAGAAAAAAATATTAAATACCAATTAAACGAATAAGGTTTATACGAAAGTTCATAAACATTTACGTTGAAATTTTTCGGGTAGTAAAGTGTAGGTAAGAACACTAAAAGGAAGATGGTACATTATAAATTAATTTTAGATAAAAAAAAATTAAAGTGGACCCATTAAAACTATCTACTTTCAAGAATATTTATAAAACATCCAACACAATACACACAACAAATTTCTCAAACATTAACTACAATAATTACTATATTTTTTTCATAAACAATCACACTCTATATTTTCTTTTTTTTATCGCCCAAAATCAATTTCTCATAATTATTCTCTTAAAAAATAAAAATAAAAGAAACTAAAGCACAACCAATCACAACCTAATAGTATCAACTTACTTTTTTTCATTAAAAAAAAGTGCACATTTTTCAATGTCTTAACTCCTCGTCCATTTTCTTTTTACTACTACTTTTTCTCAACTTTAATTTGCATTCAACCCGCATTGTCCGCACTTCTCATAAATAACTTCGACATCTAACACATTCTAAGTATAGTTTAATGTATTTTTAATAGAATATTATATTACATAAAGAGATTAAGTTTATATGAGACACAATTTAGCGTATATGCTAATTATTACTAACCAAACTAACAATTTAATATTATTTATAAAATTTAAAGTTATTATATATCAATTAATTATCTTATGAAATAAATCGACTCAAGAAAAAAATATTAAATACCAAGTAAACGAATACGATTTATATGAAAGTTAATAAACATTTACGTTGAAAAATTATGGGTAATAAAGTGCTTGTAAGGACACTAAAAGGAGGATGCTACACTACAAATTTTAAAGAAAAATAAGGTGAGCCCATTAATCCAGTCTACATCCAATAATATTTATAAAACATCCATCACATTACACACAACAAATTTCACAAACAATAACAGATAAAATCAATCAAATCAACTATTATCATTACTATATTTTTCACAAACAATCCCAATCTCGCATAAGAAAGCAATCAAATCAACTATTATCATTACTATATTTTTCACAACCAAATCACACTCTACATTTTTTTCATCTCCCAAAATCAATTTCTCACAACTATTCTCTAAGAAAATGTAAATGAAAGAAACGAAAGCACAACCAAATCACTACCTAATATTGTCAACCCACTTTTTCATTAAAAAAGTTGCACATTTTGCAATGTTTGAATACGACAATCCTCACCCATTTTTCTTCACTACTACTTTCTCTCATCTTCAATTTGCATTCAACCAACATTGTTCGAACTTCTCATAAATAACTTCGACATCTAACCCATTTTTAGTATAGTTAGTATTTTTAATAGAATATTACATTGCATAAAGAGATTAAGTTTATATAAGACACAATTGAGCAGAAATATGCTAATTAAGAACAGGTCTCTTGAAATTTTTGCAAAGCCGTTATAGCCCCATTCAACACCGTGTGAGTTTAAAATTATATAATAATGTATCCCTTGTTCTTCACCGTGACTAATCAAGGTCACGGTATCATAGTTATGTGGGGCTTTCTTCTTCTCTTTCACAAAGGCCCAGAACAATTTCATCTCTTTCTTGGTTGGTGTATATACACCTAACACTTTCTTAACTTTCTTATCTTTTTCTTGATTCCAATCATGAAGACTATTCGGAAAGCCATCTTTGTCAAAAGGATGTTTCTCTAAAATATCAACAATTGTTTTGCGATACGGATGGCCAATCCTCTTGAAAATTGATGTCTATGATTTTAATTCTTTGGAGAGTTTAATGTTCGCTTTTCCATTAGTTCCTCAACAGTAGTCCGTGATATTTTACGTAATTAAGAAAAGTCCGTAAGGTTTTTATCGCAATTATGTGCCTTATATCCAAATATATGCAAATGCGCATATAGAACATTCGTAACATTAAATCGCATGGCCATTGCAAACTTCCTAAATCCTTGTTACGTATCTTTGGAATGAAAGCCGATCTTTCACCACCCAAGACATCGTAGCTAAGAAAATACATTTTTTGTCAATAATACATAGAATAGAAGTATGCTAATTATTATTAACCAAACCGACAACTTAATATTATATTATACAATTCAAAACTATTATATATCAATTTATTACCTTATGAAATAAAGCAAAATCAAAGAAAAATATTAAATACCAATTAAACGAATAAGAATTATATGAAAGTTCATAAACATTTACTTTGAAATTTTTGGGTGGTAAAGTGTAGGTCAAAACACTAAAAGGAGGATGGTACATTATAAATTAATTTTAGATAAAAAAATTTAAAGTGGACCCATTAAAACTATCTACTTTCAAGAATATTTATAAAACATCCAACACAATACACACAACAAATTTCTCAAACATTAAATAAAAAACATTAACTACAATAATTACTATGTTTTTTCATAAACAATCACACTCTATATTTTCTTTTTTTTTATCGCCCAAAATCAATTTCTCATAATTATTCTCTTAAAAATAAAAATAAAAGAAACGAAAGCACAACCAATCACACTTAATAGTAACAACTTATTTTTTTCATTAAAAAAATGCACATTTTTCAATGTCTTAACTCCTCGTCCATTTTCTTTTACTACTACTTTTTCTCAACTTTAATTTGCATTCAACCCGCATTATCCGACTTCTCATAAATAACTTCGACATCTAACAGATTCTTAGTATGGTTTAATGTATTTTTAATAGAATATTATATTACATAAAGAGATTAAGTTTATATGAGACACAATTTAGCGTAAGTATGCAAATTATTATTAACCAAACTAATTAAAGTTATTATATATCAATTTATTACCTTATGAAATAAATCAGACTCAAAGAAAAAAATATTAAATACCAAGTACACGAATACGATTTATATGAAAGTTAATAAACATTTACGTTGAAAAATTATGGGTAATAAACTGCTGGTGAGGACACTAAAAAGGAGATGGTACATTACAAATTAATTTTAAAGAAAAATAAGGTGAGCCCATTAATCCAATCTACATCCAATAATATTTATAAAACATCCATCACATTACACACAACAAATTTCACAAACAATCACAATCTCAGCAAAAATCAATCAAATCAACTATTATCATTACTATATTTTTCACAACCAATCACACTCTACATTTTTTTTCATCTCCCAAAATCAATTTCTCACAACTATTCTCTATGAAAATGTAAATGAAAGAAACGAAAGCACAACCAAATCACTACCTAATATTGTCAATCCACTTTTTCATTAAAAGAGTTGCACATTTTATAATGTTTGAATTCGACAATCCTCACCCATTTTTCTTCACTACTACTTTCTCTCATCTTCAATTTGCATTCACCATCATTGTTCAAACTTCTTTTAAAATCATTCAAAGACCTAACCCATTCTTAGTATGATTTAATGTATTTTTAATAGAATATCACATTGCATAAAGAGATTAAGTTTATATGAGACACAATTGAGTAAAAGTATACTAATTATTATTAACCAAACTGACAACTTAATATTATTTTATAGAATTCAAAGTTATTATATATCAATTATTATCTTATGAAATAAAGCATATTCGGAGAAAAAAATATTAAATACCAAGTAAACGAATAAAGTTTATATGAAAATTTATATACATTTACATTGAAAATATTTCATTACTGAAAGTATATGTTAGAACATTAAAAGGAAGATGGTACATTATAAATTAATTTTACAGAAAAAATAAGGTGGACCCATTAAAATTATCTACTTCCAAGAATATTTATAAAACATCCAACATATTAAACACAACAAATTTCACAAAAAATCACAATCTCAAACAGTATATCAATCACATCAACTATAATCATTACTTTATTTTATCACAACCAATCACACTCTATATTTTCTTTTCTTTCATCTCCCAAAATCAATTTCTCACAACTATTCTTTAAGAAAATGTAAATTAAAGAAACGAAAGTACAACAAATCACAACCTAAGGGCATCTCTAATGCATGTTCTCTTTGTGTTAACACACAAAGAATACCCACATGCATTGGGAGTGTGTGTTTTTAACTTGGAAACTAGTTGGACACACCATTTGTGTTCATGAGCATGAACACAAAACTTGTATGTTGTTTTTGCTTTTTCTAGTTTTTTTATGATTTTTTTTTTGTTCATCTTTTCTATTTTCAGTTTAGTGTTTTTATGTTTAATTTTTTGATAAATTTTTTAAACTTTAAATATTTCCTTAAAAACTATCTGCAAATATTTAATTAAGTCTAATAATGAATTCAAATATATAATTAAATCAAGAATATCAAGAAAATTTCAATATTAAATTAAATACTTTAATAAAGTTTTTTTTTACAAATGCATAATTAGAAAAATTAAATATTTATATGAAAATATAAATAAAGATGAGTGAATTTAATAGTTGGCTCATGATGGTTTTGTTAAAAACATGTAGTGTTGTGGAGGTTGTTCTTATAGAGGTGGGTTTTAAAATGAGTGATGTGACAACTGTCTCAAAAAAGTGTGTTAAAAACACATTGCATCGGAGATACCATAATAGTATCAACCCACTTTTTCATTAAAAATTGCACATTTTTCAATGTCTGAACAAGACAATATTCACTCATTTTCCTTTACTACTACTTTCTCTCATCTTCAATTTGCATTCCACCAGCATTGTTCGAACTTCTCTTAAAATCCTTCCACATCTAACCCATTCTCAGCATGGTTTAATGTACTTTTAATAGAATATTACATTGCATAAAGAGATTTAGTTTATACGAGACACAATTAAGCAAAAAGTATGTTAATTATAGGGATGGCAACGGCGGGTTTGAGGCGGGTTTGGCTAAACCCGAGATTCTCATTGCGTCCCGCTCCAAGACTCACCAATATATTTTTTACTTGCATTAATTTTTTTTTTTATATTTGTGGCCAAACTTTCAAAAGCAATTCAATGTCAATAGGTCAAAAAAGTAAATGTAATTATGCAACTTATTATAACTACGTTTTACAACTATTTAGCTACCATTATGATTTTATTTTTTCAAAATAAAACTACTATTAGGATTTTGCAATAATACTCAACTAATACTAAAAATAAATATTCAAAGTACAATATTACAAGATGTTATAGTAGTAAACTAAAATTGATACAATCAAATCAAAAAGTAAATAATGCAAAAGTATCTAAATACATATTAAAAATATAATAAATCGAGTCCTATTAGACCCCCAGGATCCATCCCGAACTCGGACGGGTTTTGTAGTTTTAGACTCGGGAACCGTCCCGGGACACATGGTTAACCGGTCTGCAGACCCACCTCGATGGGGCGGTTTGATGTTGGTGCGGGTTTTATCCCACCCCGTGTCATCCCTAGCTAATTATTATTAACTAAACTAACAACTTAATATTATTTTATACAATTCAAAGTTATCAATTTATTACCTTATGAAATAAAACAAATTCGAATAAAAAATTATTAATTACCAAGTAAAAGGATACGGTTTATATGAAGAGCAAGTTTCTTGTGAGACGGTCTCACGGATCTAAATCCGTGAGACGGACCTCCCTAAGGGCTCCGTCTTGAGAACATGAACCATGAAAATAAATTTAAAAATAATAATAAACCATGAAGAAACAAAAATAAACCCTAAAAACATGAATCATGAAGAATAAACCCGAAAAACAAAAATAAACCCAAAAATAAAAAATAAACCCTAAAAAAACTAAAAATCCTAAAAACCCAAATCAATTAAAAATAAACCCAAGAAACAAAATAAACCCTAAGAAAAATAAAATCAAAAAAAAAACCTTTAAAACTTTGTGTAAGGACTCCATCTCACGGATCTAAATCAGTGAGGCCGTCTCACGTAAGTTTTTGCCTTATATGAAAGTTCATAAACATTTACGTTGAAAATTTTTGGGTAATAAAATGGAGGACACAACACTAAGGAAGATGGTACATTACAAATTAATTTTAAAGCAAAAATACTTTGTGGGCCCATTAAAACTATCTACTTCCAATATTATTTATAAAAGCATTCAACACATTACAAATAATAAATTTTTACAAACAATCGCAATCTTTCACCACAATACAAGTAACAAATTTCTCTATTTGCGGATATGTGCTGGTAGCCCCGAGTTTACCACCCATTCTTTCACATTGGCCACAAGATTAATGAGAAAGCATTTGTTGCAACAATATCATCCCTTCGACCAATTTTACATTTGGCTTTGGATGATTTCTATTTGGCTTTGAAGGATTGCCATTATTCTTTCTATGTCTGCAGACCGAGGTGCATGGTAACCAGGACTTCCACAAATGTAATAGTTTCCTTTTTTTTTTTTAAAGTTGGTGAGTTATTCATTTTAGGTTTGTAATCAGTTTGATTAAAAAAATTAACATTTTTGTTCCTAAAATTACATTGCACCATGTTTGCGATTATAGTTGTTTCCTTCCCTTTGCTTTACTTTGAGTTCCCTTCGGTTGGTGTCTTCGGTTATGATATAGGTAATTAGATCGGCGAGAGACAATTACATGTGTGTATATTTTAATTGATGCTTGTAGTCTTTCCACGAGTTTGGTAATTTTTCGATCAGAAACCAACTACGAATTCCTTTTGTAGAGTGATGTTTTCATTCTTTAGATCCTCCAATAGGCATCTTGATATCCTTGTCGGCTATCATTTCCCATATGTAAAAATTTCCAATGACAAACTTTTGTTTTCCAGCATCTTCGGCAATATATTTCATCAAATGCATAGACGCCCCGTTCGGTTAGCCCAAGATAGCTTGGACTTGGTGAAATAACTGTTATATCGGCCAAGAATTAATTGATCCAGCAGGGCAGCTTATTGGCTACAAACGCGTCTCAGCCAGCACCCCTAATGGGGCGCAACCACCCATATTCCGGATCGGGCTCATTTCTGAACCTGCATCACTGCAAATTTGGCCCGGGGACTTTCCTGGGTCGGACCATGCCATGAGGCAGGCCATAACCCACTTCACTCACCTCCTGGCCCATTGGCAATAGGAGCTGATTGACTACAATATAAAGATAGGTAAAACTTGTTTGTCTCCTGATGTGGGATGAATCCACAGTCTCATGAGTACAAATTTTGGTTTTCTGTTTCACTTTATTTTATTTTGTTATTTTTTTAAAAAATAGTGACACGTATTTATGTGATATATCTTATTCCCTCGAGAAAAAAATCAATTATATTTATTCATTAAAAAATGGAATGCGTCATAGAATATAGAGAAAATAGATAGAAATGTGTAGTGTCTTATAGCGGGATGAGATCTTCCGTTTCAAATGGTATTTTATTTCCTATTTTACTAGACGGGTATAAAATTTACTATATTAATTTTGAAGCATAAATCCAGCTTAACATATTATAGATTTTTAATATATTATTTTTTATACATGTGACAATTATTTATACGATGAAATACCCTAAAACATGAGACTTAATTCCGGCCTTACCATATTAATTTTCAAGCATAAATTGTGCAGTTTTAATATGGTAAATGTTGTACACTTGTCAAACACTCAAGCGGTGGAATATGAAATGAAACACAAATAGAAAATCTTATCTGCTAATTAATTAATGCAATTAAATGCACAATATGTGAAACACTAAAACAAAAAATTTCAATGAATTTTTGGTTTATCTAATGCATTTTCGATTCAGCGATCAGATCAGGTTTTTATGGCGGGTTTCGGTGATCTCTTGTATTTGGCTCATTAGGAATATTCGGAATGAAGTTATTTTCAACGACAAAACATAGACGGTGGAAGCAACAATAACACATCTCTGGGTGCTTATTGTTGAGTCCTCGACTTTAGATAAGGATTGCATGAATAATGATGTTTCGACTTCGATGTCTTCGTGTCTCGGGCCGTCCTTGAAAAGCTCCAAGCATTATCAGGTTGATTGGCATCCACCTCTTCCCGGCTGGACCAAGGTGAATACGGATGGCAGCGCTCAAGGTGCGTCGGGTCGCACTATGGCGGCAGGTGTGTTTCGCAACTGTAGAAATTTCTTTCGTGGATATTTTGTGGAGAGTTGAGGTATTGGTCATGCGTTTGAGGCGGAACTTGTGGCGGCCATGAGGGCATTCACTATGCATTCAGCAAATGATGGCATCGTTTGTGGTTGGAATCAGATTCGACTTATGTGGTGGAGTTATTTAACAAACGACCCAATTCCATTCCTTGGCGTCATTTAAGTCAATGGCGTTATACACTTCATTTGGCTTCTCAAATGGAGTTGGTCGTTTCCATATATATCACGAAAGCGAAAAGTGGCGATTTTCTCAAAGAATATGGAGCATCCGACAACATGGTGGGGCATCCCCTCGCGCCAAGACATCTCTTTCTTACTTAGAGACTATGTTGGGCGTCACAATTATAGATTTGTTAGATAGTTCTTCCGTTAGATGTGTGTTATTATGTGCATTTTTATGACTTTATGGAATATTCTTTTTCCTAAAGAATGGTTTTCCCCTGCGAGTAAGTTTTACATTGATAGGTTTTAATGATGCCTAATCGGCTTGTGACGTGGACTCTTTTTCATTTTTATTATAATTCACGATTTACTTAAAAAAAAAAAGAAACACTAAAACAGAAATCCCAACAATGTACAAATAGAAATCAATCAATGAAGAAATATACGATAATCACAATTACACGATTAAGCAATCATAGCCATTATTCATTCATGCATATACATAACACAAGATAAAAATTGAAGCCATTGAAAACCAGAAACCAAATTCAAAGAAAACAAAATAAAATCAAGAATTCAACAAAAACCCTTCTTCTTAATTCTCCAGCCCTTCTTCTTCTTCATCAAACTCTTCCTCATTATCAGCATTAGCATCCTGATACTGCTGATACTCCGAAACCAAATCATTCATATTACTCTCCGCCTCCGTGAACTCCATCTCATCCATCCCTTCCCCTGTATACCAATGCAAGAAAGCTTTCCTCCTGAACATCACCGTGAACTGCTCCGAGACGCGCCTGAACATCTCCTGTATCGACGTCGAGTTCCCGACGAACGTCGACGACATCGACAGCCCCGTTGGGGGAATATCACAAACGCTTGACTTCACGTTGTTGGGGATCCACTCGACGAAGTAGGACGAGTTCTTGTTCTGCACGTTGATCATCTGTTCGTCCACTTCCTTCGTGCTCATCTTGCCGCGGAACATGGCGGAGGCGGTCAGGTAGCGGCCGTGGCGGGGGTCGGCGGCGCACATCATGTTCTTCGCGTCCCACATCTGTTGGGTCAGCTCGGGGATTGTGAGGGCGCGGTATTGTTGGGAGCCGCGGGAGGTTAGTGGCGCGAAACCCACCATGAAGAAGTGGAGGCGTGGGAATGGGATGAGGTTCACGGCGAGCTTGCGGAGGTCGGAGTTGAGTTGGCCCGGGAATCGGAGGCAGCATGTGACGCCGCTCATTGTTGTTGATATCAGATGGTTCAGATCACCAACTGCAATCGTCAATTAGGTATAACACATATGAGGTTAGTTATCTTATTCTTCATATTGGTGTGGACTATTTAAACTGTAGGCTAACTGTTTGTTCTAATGCGTCAAAGAAACTAAAATGAAAATACAACATCTGCATATGAACTGTTTGATATAATGCCTCAAAGAAACTAAAACTGGCATGATGGACTGATGTGCTTAGGATTTAAGTTTTGATTACTTACAACTTGGATTAGTGAGTTTGAGTGTGCGGAAGCAGATATCATAGAGGGCTTCGTTGTCGAGGACCATGCACTCATCTGCATTTTCAACTAGTTGATGGACTGAGAGAGTAGCATTGTAGGGCTCAACAACAGTGTCTGAAACCTTCGGTGAGGGAAACACAGAAAATGTCAGCATCATTCGATCAGGGTACTCTTCTCTGATCTTAGAGATCAGCAACGTTCCCATTCCCGATCCCGTCCCTCCTCCGAGTGAGTGGCATATTTGAAATCCTATCATCATAAAACAATAGATCATGTTGTTTTCCATCATAATTAAGGTGCATTATCATAGTTATCCCACAAAGAAAAGAGCTTGTAATTCAAGAAAGTATATACCTTGCAGACAGTCGCAGTTCTCTGCTTCTTTCCGAACAACATCAAGCACAGAGTCAATCAATTCAGCTCCTTCAGTGTAATGCCCTTTAGCCCAATTGTTTCCAGCACCGTTCTGTCCGAAAACAAAGTTGTCAGGCCGGAAAATTTTGCCATACGGCCCAGTCCGTAGGCTGTCCATTGTCCCGGGCTCGAGGTCCATCAACACGGCCCGAGGGACATACCTCCCTCCACTAGCCTCGTTGTAGTAAACGTTGACCCTCTCGAGCTGAACCCTAGAGGTGCCGGCATAATTTCCGAGGGCATCGATACCATGCTCATCACAAACCACCTCCCAAAACTTGCCACCAATTTGGTTGCCACATTGCCCTGCTTGAATATGAAGAATTTCTCTCATTTTTTTCTTTTTTTTTACCCCTTTTTTTAATTTTCCTTAAAGGACCAAAGTTTTTGTCAACTCAAACCAAATAGGTTACAAAAAACTTGAATGGGGGTTTGAAGGAAAATGGGTTTTGTAGTGAAGATGAGGATGGAAAAAATACATCTGATTGGGACTTTGATATTTTTTTCTATATCTCAAGGGATAAGAATAATTGATGGTTTCAATTAATAATTTCATGTGGGCATGTTTTTTTTCGGCCACCATGTCATAGCTCAACAGGAACTGTGAGCTGGATTTGGAAGGAGACAAGCCAACTAATTACATGATATCTCATGTGTATTGCATATATATCCCAAAATAACTCACCATTATTAGCCCCTTCCAATCTTTCTATGGCTCCCACCATTTTTATCATATTTGTTTGGTGAAATCAAACCATTTTATTTTGGTTTTTATTTTCTGTTTGCATTCTAATAATTGTGTGCTTACCATAAAATTTTATATCATGTGATTGACTGGTCTGAATGCGAACCACACGGGACAACTTATTTTTTACCGTGTTTCATATGATGTTTCAATTCATTATGTTAATATTACATGTGTGTGTGTGTGAGACATTGATCCGATGTATTAAAATATCATATGAAACGTTATAAAGAAAAGGAAATTTGGGGATGAGATCCGCGTGTTCCACTTTTCCTATTTCCACTTCCTATTCCATATACTTGGATAAATAATACATGTATAATTGTGACATCATGTGACATCATCATGTACGTATCATTATTCATCGATGTAGTGGAATAGGAGTGAAATAGGGAAAGTGGAACATGAGATCGCATCTCTGAACGGCCGATCAAATAATAGGTTTGTATTTTTGAGGCAAGTCTATGAACATGATTTTAGAAACTGCAGGAAGATTCAATAATGTTGCCAAATGAAAACACTCGAATCGGTGAAACGTGAATATCGAATATTATGAAATATTCGGTGGGGTTGTGATATTTTTCTTACTTATTTCTTTTTTGGAATAATTAGTGTTTCTTAATCATAAAGAATGAGTTTAAACATAATAATCGTCGGTTGCAAAATGTCTAATATGGCGACTTAATGAGAGTGAAGGTCGCGATAGGTAGGAGGAAACTTCAATTATTGAAGCCAGGAGTATCTCTCTGTCAATTTTTTTTTTTGATGTAATATTGTTTCATTCATACCAAAATATAGCAAAGAGATTACAATAGTACAACAAAGAACAATTGTCTAAGTAAAAATCGTGAGTGGTAATGAAATACCGAGAACAATCCATATCACGAACGTAGCAATCTTATGGGCTAATGAGTTTTACGTGTCTATGAACATACTTGATTCAAAACTTTCGAATTCTTCAAGTCGATCTCGATATCCTGATATATGGGACTTTCAATCGAGTATTTGTCTTCCGCATCCTGGTATCCCCTGTTATAACCGCAAGACAATCACCTTCCACAACGATATTCCTCCATCCTTTTTCTTTCGCGAAATACACCGCCTCTCGGGCGGCCATAGCTTCACCGTGGTTGGGTGCAGATTACCATGGATTCGTATCCTTTTCCAACCCAAACACGATCCAAGATGGTCTCTAGCTATAATTCCCAAACCCCCACAACTCTTAGAAGTCGAAACAGAGGCATCAAAATTGATCTTAATTGAATGAAAACCTGGGGTTGCCAATCATGGTCACTAAAGTTCTTTGGGATCGACCCATATTATTTAGACATTGAGAATCAATAGTTTGAAGGTACATATTAGAAAGCCGAATCACATCGAGAGGGTTGGAGAATCTGTCACCTACATTTTTGAGGTTCCGATTCTTTCGCCACATGTACCATAGAAACGACCTGTGCAAATCTCCGTTGGTTGTAGTCCAGGTTCGTGCAAATTTCTTAACCACATCTCCACATCCCTGTCCGGTGTTTCCATGCTTTGAGTGAGGTAGGTTGGAAAGGGCCCAACATTGCTAGCAAAATCACAATCTATTACCCGTGAATAGTCGTCTCCTCGTCTCCGTCACATAGTGGACATGTAGTGTATGCTGTTATGATCTTCTTTGCGGGCTAGATTTTGACGAAGTGGAAGAGAATTCGTAGCGAGTCTCCATACTTTGTAATTTTGATTTTTTCGGGAATATTCGAAGACCATATGAACAAAATTTTTGAGAGCTTATCATTCAATCCGCGCTTCCTCCTCCTCTTAATTCCTCGGTCTTAAGATAGTAGTACTTGCTTTCGCCAAGTGATATCCAGTTTTGACAGAATATTTTCCGTTTCGGTGAAATGCCATATTAATTGATCTTCTCCGCACCTTGTAAAGGGATGCCCAATATGAGATTAGCGTCTTGAAGATCAAAAGTCCTTCTAATTAAGTCCACATTCCACTTTGATTTGAATAAGGTACCATCAAGTCTTTTACCTTTAGTGAATGTACTCCTCCCGTGCTCGCCACGAAATAAGTAAAAAGTACTGTCTTTTGGAATCCATGGGTCGTTCCAAACATCGATTGTATTCCCATTGCCGACTTGCCACCTCAAGCCCCGAATCAAAATTTCTTTAGCCGCGAATATACTTCTCCAAGTGTATGAGCATTGTGAATTGATCGTAGCATCTTTGGAAATTGGTATTCGGAAATATTCCGCTTTGAAAATCCTTGCTAATAGAATATCGGGCATGGAGATGAGTCTCTGCTTTGTTTGCTTCGCCAAAGATGGCAATATTAAAGCGAAAAGATCTCAAATCCAAGTCCCCCGTCTCTCTTACTCTCACATAATCGGGCCCAATTAACCCAATGTATTTTGTCACGCCCTTTGATCCCCACCGTAAAGTCGGCTGCTATGAGTGACTCAATATCCTTAAGTAAGGTTTTGGGAGGAGAAAAAGCGACTCATGGCGAAGGTTGGGATGGCTTGGACCGATTTAACAAGTATCTCTTTCCCCTCGCTCTCGACAATAATTTTTCGTTGTACCATTGAAGCCGATTCCACACACTATCTCTTAGTCGCGCAAAGCACTCCTTCTTTGAGCGCCAATAATTCCAGCAACCCAAGATATTTATCATGCTTATCAACCATATGTACTTGAAGGATGCTTTGAATACGAATTTGTTCCAGCTCATTGATATTTTTGCTAAAAACAACAGTTGATTTCTGGAAGTTTATTTCCTGTCCTGAAGCTTTGCTATATGATGTAAGAATTTCTTTTATACACTTTGTCGCTTGATGTTGCTTCGCAAAAAAAATCATTGTGTCATCCGCAAATAAAAGGTGTGACACACGCGGAGATCCCCTACAAATTCTAACCCCTTTGATTCGCCCTTCATTTTCAACTTTTGTGAGCAATGAACTCAACACATCTGCACAAAACAAAAATAAATACGGAGAGAGGGGTCCCCTTGTCTGGATACCCTCCCTGGTTTGAAAGTACAGATTCGGAGTTATTAATTAAAACAGAATAGAAACCGTAGTGACACATTGCATGATCCTTTCCACAACCCTCGTGTTTAAGCCTAACCTAACCATCACCCGAGCTAAGAATTGCCATTCAACCTTATCATATGCTTTGCTCATGTCAGTTTAATGGCCATATAAGCGATATTTTTATTTTTATGGTTCTTGAGAAAATGATTAATCTCAAAAGCGATGAGAACATTATCGATAATAAGCTATTCGGGACAAATGCGATTGCGTTTCCGCAATGAGTTTTGACATATGAGGTTTAAGTCGATTAGCCGAGTTTTTGCAAAAATTTTGAAAATGACATTACTAAGGTGATAGGTCGAATTGAGACATGTGGTCGGGTTCTTTGCATTTTGGGATGAGGACAATGTGTGTGTGGTTTAATTTTTCGTCCAGGATGCGAGAATTAAGGAAATCAAGGCGGCGTATTTGATAACATCATCACCAACAATATTCCAAAGATTTTTTGAAAAATAATGCGGGATACCCGTCCGTAGGGGGGGATTTAAGGGGGAACATCCGAAATAATGCTTTAGTTACCTCATCTCTCGTAAAGTCACGTTGAGCCGTTGATTCATCTCACAAGAGGCGCGACCGGTATAGCATTTAGAAACAGCCTTCCAAACTCTCCTCGGTTAGGCGGCAAGATCGAAATAAAGTGGTAAAATATTGTAGGCAATATTCTCAATCTCCTCAGTGTTTTGAACCAATTCCCATGGTCATTTTTAAGGCGCACAACTGATTATTGCGTTTTCGATGTTGCACGCATGGAAAAAAGTCGTGTTTTTATCCCCTTCGCGAATCCATTGCGCTTTACCTCGTTATCGCCACAAAAGTTCCTCTTTATCCAATAAATCCTCTAATTCAATGCATGCGAAGTCGAGTTTCCTCAAGTTTTGAGTTATCATCCCGTGGTGCAGGCATTTAATGCGTGTAATTTATCGCGCATTTTTTTATTTTCTCGGTAATATTCCCAACACAAGCTCTGTTCCACTGTATTAAGCTTGTTTTGCACAGGTTCAGTGTGTTGTGGATGGAGTTCCTTATTTCACCTCCAGAAGAGTGTATCCATTTGTCTCTTATAATTTTTTCGCATTCCTCGTGCTTAACCCACAAGGCCTCAAATCTGAATTTCTTATGTAATTTCGGATCAATGCGATCGAATGCTCGGTTTTTACCAATAATAATCTGGCGTGATCCGAGGCTCGAGTCAAACAATGAAACACCCGGCTTTAGGAAATTGTTGTGTCCATTTATTACATGCTAATGCTCTATCCAGTCGAGCCCAAATAGTATTAGGATTCTCTCGTCTATTTGTCCATGTGAAGGGGTGTCCCGAGAAACCAAGGTCAACTAGACCCGCTTTCAAAATAGCTTGGCGGAAATTTCGTAGACGCCAATTAGGTATTGTATCACCACCTTGTTTCTCTGATTCATGTAATACTTCGTTAAAGTCACCCACGCACAACCACGGAATTGTAGATTTTGTACTTAGCCAATGTAGGAGTGACCACGTGTGATGCCGTCGTGTTGGTATCGGTTCTCCATAGCAACCAGTTAATCTCCACGGCTGTGATTCGGAGTCCTTAAAGATGATAGCGTCGATGTGATTCCGCGAGTACGTTTGAATGTCAACCCGAATATCCTTTTTCCACAATAAAGCGAGACCTCCGGATTTGCCTAGCGATGCGATTGATATGCCGAATAGATTGAAACGTTCCTTGATACGGTCAGTCTGGTGATTATTGAGTTTTGTTTCCATCAGAAAGACCACGTCGGGCTTTTGTTCTTGGAGAAGTTCTCCAAGCGCGCGAACTGCCCGGGGGTGCCCTAACCCCTGGCAGTTCCAAGCTAAGCAATTCATAGTGCTAGGCGGGGCTGCCCCACAGCCTCCGCCTTTTCGTTATCAGTAATGGATGGTTCGCAAAGTGACACGCCTGCTGCCCTCTTGCTCGGTCGAGAGTTTGGACACGCTATCTCGAGGGAGTTCTCTACTAACTGTCTCTTTGTGCCAATACTTAACACAGCTACTTTATTTTCCTTCCCTTTTCCTCCTATGGTCTTTCTTTTGATTGTTGGTTTTCTTCCATTTTGCCCATTTCTTTTTTGTATATTTGACTCCAGGAGTGACACCTCAATAAGCTCAGATACATTCTCTCCATGTGAGTAAAAGGTGGGTTTAACGTTGGTAATGGCATTTATCTCAGGTTGGTGGGTGTTGGTGGAATCCTTCAATGGCATTGGCCCTTGATGTTTTTGACACTGTATTGTATCATTTTTTTCCATAGTTAGAACAAATTTCCCAGGATACGTATCCTCTGAAGTGTAGTGTGGTGAGGGTGTAGTGATCAGGTTGTCCACGTTGATGTTGTGGTTCGGAGCTAGAAATTGCGTTATGTAATAAGAGCTCATCGGGTCCGGGTTATGTTGGTCAGGTTGCCACAGGATATTCGCAATGTCTTTCATCGTCACGTAATCAACAATTTTAGGCTGGGCACTTTTTGGAGTTGTACGTTCACAATCGCTACGAGTTGCATTTGATTTTGACACTTCATGCATTTTCAAGGGTGCTAATCCATCTTGCCCGTTTGGAGTTGGTTCTCTGGTTCCGCTGTTTTGGCTTTGTTTTTCAGTTCGATTTTGTTCTAGCACCTCAGCCCGCTGACCCACCTGGGTGAACGCAAAGATATCGCTTCCTCTTCGCACTTCAGTATCTCGTGTCGATCCTGTATTTTTTCGAGTGTCGACAATCAGGGGATTTACTGTTTGATTTTGATTTCTTGTTGCTTTGTTCACTCGTGTCTTAAGAGGGATCCTGAGCCATGGTCCGTAAGGTAGATCTTCCCAGTCCACGTCGGTCTCCCTATCGTATTGTTTCGGACATTCCTTGAGAATATGCCCAAGTAGGCCACATTCGTAACAGAAATTTGGGAGTCCTTCGTATCCGAGTTTAAGTAATAATGGTTCTGACCCTTCTCGAGCAACCTGGAGCACTCTCTTTAGTGGTTTATTAACGTCTATAGCCACCCTTATTCGAAGTGTCGACTCGCATCTTCCTTCCTCAATGTCCGCTGAGATGAATTTTCCAATTTTGTTTCCTAGGTGGGCAGCTACCGTATGGGTGATTCTATTAAGAGGTAGCCCTTGAATTTGGACTGGAAATTCACTCCATTCAAGTGCCACGCTATCCGGGCTATCATTTTCCCCTACCTCAGCCAAGACAATCAAGAATTTATCAAATGTCCATGGTCCTTCCGTTAGAGCTCTCTTTCGATCGCGTGGGTGTTTAAACACGAACAAGTATCTGTTATTATCCAACCTCTTCACTGTAACCCCATGGACTGGACTCCACATTGCCGACACAACATTTTGAAAGGCTTGCCAACTGACCGTGCGTTTACCCAAAACTGTCCCTACCAAAATCAGAGAGGTGAGGCCCTGTGCATCTGAGTTTTCTCCATTACTTGGGAGTTCCCCGATTGTCTCGTCTTCATTTGGGATTATTTTCTGTCGCGACTGGTTCTGTGTCATCCTGACCGAGCAGAGTGGAAGTAGTCCGAGATGCTATAGCAGTTGCGGGCTGTATGCGATCCGAATCAACAGCTCGGCTGCAGCAATAAAAGAATGAGGTTAAAGAAAAAAGAGTTGTAAGGGGGAGAAAAGGAAGAAAACAGAAATGGAAACAGGGCACAGGGAAGAAAACAGGGAAAATTTTGGGGAGGGGGGGATAATGAAAATAAAGAAGAGAAGTAGACAAGAACCAAGTATAGAAAAAACTACAGATAAGGAAAGAGCAATCAAAGACTAATCTGATAATGAAAAGGACAGGAAACCAAAACAAAAAACAGAAAAACATGCGACAATATATTAATAAAGCTAAGAGACAAACTAATAAACACAAGTGAATGCATAGATAAGTGTTGAATGGTTCTTCTCAGCAGGTACACAAAATAATTAGCAAATGAAATCCAGATCTCCCAGAGAATGTCGGACTATGACAAAAGGACAGGGAGGCGGCTGTTGAAACCCTAATGGAAGGGAGAATAAACTCTACTTAGAGAGAGAATTTTTGAAGCGTGTCAAGAGCTATCTCTCTGTCAATTGATATGTTATATCCTTTCTTATTGTAAATTTACTATCCCACCCTCTCATTTCTAGTAGTACAAATATGATATGGGAATCCAATGTTGTCATTCTTTTTATACTCCTTTCAGTCCTAATATAAGTTCATTGTGATGTTGATTATCTGTAAATTTTGTACTTTTGTCCTTAAGTGTAATAGAAAACACTTAGAAGTACATTTTTTTTAATGAGTTGTAAGTAGTGGAAGAAACTTAAGTAAAGAAACTGAAATACTGGAATCATGATCAACACACTAGATAAGGTTTATCATTTGCACTATAAGGATGGCGGACACATGGGGATGTTGCCCCAAAAGTTTTTGAAAAGTTTTTTTCTTTATAGTCATGCTAAATGAATCAAATTACAGTCGATCTCACAAAATTTTGATAAAAACTTCGTTTAGTTAACTTTTACAATGTAAAAAACCATTAGTTATGGTTAGTATACGAGCATTTTCTCTTACTGTTTAAATTTATAAATTCGGTCCGTTCTTTCGCCCCCAAAACTAGAATCATGCGTCTGCCACTGGCTATAAGGCTCGTGGTCACTTAATCTAATTGATGAGTAATATTGAACAGTATAGACAATTTAAGATAGAAATTGTCAAAACATCAGTTTTGATTGCAGCAAATAGATCAGTAATTTTGGGACATGGATGATATTAGATAATAATAACGTGTGGTTATTTTGAGTAAAAAGAATGGAATGGACCAATACATAATTCGACAGCTTAATTCACATAATAGTGGATTAATTGGTTCTTGAATCATTTAAATTATGACAATATTATGTGATATTAATTGATTAACAACTTTCTAAAATTGTGATTTACGAGCGTTTTACTACTTATGGGATGGTATCACCAAGTATTTGATTGGTATACTGGTTAAAGGAAGATAATTGGAAATTGTATATTAGTATACACGTAACTCCCAATCAGCTCATGGGACCAAAAATACGTAATATATTATTAGTAATGAACAAGACCTCAAGTTCTTCCAATAGTCTCCTTTATTTTTTTTATTTTTTATTTGTTTATGTCAAATATATGATTCTACAGCTTTCTGCCGTCACTGAATTGTTCTGATGGCAATAATTGAGTCCTTGTCTGAATTAATATTTATAAATCATCAGTATTTCCACTACATCAATAGCTACAACAACAAACTAAGTCTTAATTTCACTATGTGGGTCGGCTATATGGATCATATCACGCATCATTTACAGTCCAAAGCCATATTCTCATTTATATCAAGATATAACATGCTTTTTAAATAGTTTCCTTCCATGTCTTTAGGTGTGCCTCTGCTCCCGAATTTCGGTGAGTGATTCCCTGTCCACTACACTTCGAATGGGTGCATCTAAAGGTCTCCAATAAACATGTCCAAATCATCCTAATCTCATTTCTCTAATTTTCTCATCTATTGGCGCTATTCACACTTTGTTTCTAATGTGTTCGTTTCTTATCCTATCTAATCTAGTGTTTCCCCTACAGCAACAACAGAGCACAAATCAAAGACCAAATTCATTTTAATCTACAGTAAAAACCAATTGCATTTTATAACTGACATGACCTAAAAATCAAACCATGCTCTGCTAGGAAAGTAGTATGTGATCATGTTTTTTAGACATCATTTACAAATAGCAATAATTGTACTTATATTCAAACATTATAATAAAACCAATAATAGGGGAAGAGAATTTTATGCAAATCTTGAGTGTAACATGGTAGGTACCAGTGGGAAGAATGGTTGCACATGGCACATTACCACACCCACATGGACTCATAGATGCAGCTGTATCCTGTTGTTCACACATTCATTTTCATTGTTTGGATACTTGTTTTATTGAGCTCGCATAGGTAATGATCCAACAACTTGCATTTGTAATATGCATCCTTGTGTGCCAATGCTATGCCGATTATTGGTTTAATCGGTACTGTCTCGTTATTGTATGCGTGCAGGCGCACGACGAGACTCAGATTCGTTCTACTTGAATAGCAACGACAGTAACGGCAATGGCTATTATTTCAAATAACAAGCAACGATATCCATGAAAAATGAAACGAAAGAGACATGTGAAATAGAGAGATGACCTATAAAAAATGTACCAGATATATTGACTGTGAAGATGAGATTTTAGTGGGCATCAGTGAGCTCCAACTTTGCTCGTCTATGTCCAGTTTTTCGAATTTAGAGCACAATGTGGTGGGACATAACTTTGTGGGAATTATTCAGAGTGCAATAGAGATAGAGATAGAGTAGGTCTCCTGTAAGGCGGTCATACGGTGCGACGGATTATACTTTTAGGGTAAAAAGTGATACTTTTGGTGTAAAAGGTGATACATTGTTTGAATACACTTCAGACAAAGTATCACCTTTTACGCCAAAAATATCACCCGTCGCAACGTGCGACCGTCTTACACAAATTTTTGTCATAAAAATAAGAGTTATTTTACCCATGGGGAAAGGAAAATAAAAGCATGATACACTGCGCACATAAACTTGACCTCATTTTAGCAAAAGAGAACAAAAGAGCAGCAATTGAAAGGGGAAACTCTCAAATAATCACCAATATATTCGTTGCAACCATTTCAAAAATCTGTCAACTTATTTCACTACCATGGTTTGTAAGATAGCATTATAAAAGCTCCAACTGATTATTTTGCGTAAGCTTTAGTACAAGGCAGGCACGTCAAACTTTGTACTGTGTTATCTGAAAACCACTGCTCAAAAGTTCACCGCGGACACTCCAGATATGATCTGATATACAAGAATAAACTACAAAAAAACTCTAAATCACCTCGCAGAGGGGTTGGAGAAGCAAAAAAGAACATAAAAATTGCTTGGTCATAAGGAAACATATTAAGGATTCTCAAACGACCTCTCAGTAGAGCAGCTCCTCAAAAACGGGATCTACGGTTTGTCCCCACTTCCCATGGTACAACTCAAGGAGTTTTTCAGCTGGAGTTACCCCTGTCATGAGTAATATTCACGTGAAACATCACATAAATAGGTGTTAAAGAAGCACTCAATAAAAGACAGCACAAAAGTCTTTAAAAAAATGTCAAAACATAAACCAAAATAGACTAAGAAATCAAAATACCTACTGAACAAATTATGGGGGCATGCCGCACGACAATTTTCTTGTACAGCAGTTATGATATCTTTGAATCATTTTTAGGGCTGGGAATAATGATATTGAGGAGGGTTTAAGAAAATGAGTTTGTATTCATGTTAGGTTGCATGAGACCTATATTTGCCAGATCTAAAGAAATATACATGACAACTTCATCTACATGATGTCCCGCGTCTTCCTAGGAATAAGCAGTAACAAATTCAACACATAATTTCAACTCAATAAAATATAAAGAGATGAGAGTACGGGAGGTTCAATTCAAAAATACTGAAGCAAAAAGAAAATGGCCTTCACTGCTTACCTGTATTAACTACTTCCGTCACTTCATTAAGAAATCCAGTTTCCTTAAAGCCTCTTCTTTCCAAGCCATCCTATGACAAATAAGCGTGAAGATGACTAAGCAGATGGAACAAATGATAGTACACCTTTCAATACTTATTATTGTCAGCAATTACTGACACTCAAAGCTACATTTAAATCAAGCAAACTGGCAAAACACAACCAAAAACTATTAAGTCACCTTTGCGAATTGCACAACTTCTTGCGCAACATGCTTCAGCAGTCCGTCCCGAAATGGCGTCTTCAGACCACTCTTTGGCACCTGTTACATAGTTTGGGATTAAAAGGGAATCTTTATGGGCATAAAGAAAACTTACAAGTGCAGGAATGGTATTGCCGGACCAGAAAAGATAATGTCTCAAAGAATTATACATATTTGATGATGACTTTCAAAAAGAGAACAGAGCACCAGAAGTTTTCAACTATGGAAAGTCAAAACCACCAAGGTCATCAAACATATAACAGGTGATAACAACAAACCAGAATGTTCAATGTACTTGGTTCCACAACTATACTCATATTCATTGCCGTACTAAAATTTAATAGTTTGTCGATAACAGGCTCTACCAGAGGAATATCCCACTTTTGTCCCCTGGGTTTAACAATTAACAATGCTAATATGCATTTTAACAGAAAATTGAATGCATTTTGCTCTATAACACTCATTCTTGCAAGTACCTGATTCACTTAAAATCGTGTCTTACTTACATAGGACGTATGCACAAGCAAAGACATGCACTCACAAGAAAATCACCACCTATTTAGATCTCCCCAGTTTTGGTATGAAAACGAAATCCAAAATCCCGGAAACCCTAAATGATGGCACTTGTACATTTCAATGACCATAAAATCAGCCAATGGGCAATTTTCCTGGTAATGATGTTAGGATCCTGTGCTTTGATTATCAAAATATATGATTAGCAGTTTCAATCATCAGAAGAGAGATGACAATGATGACCAATAACGAAACACACGCATAAGTGCACATGCACAGACATATAAGAGGAATGTACCAGCTGCAGAAGCAGAAGAAAGAACAATACAGAATGATATAAGTATGTAGCCACAAAAGAACATCAAGATTCCCCCTTTCATTCTCAGAAAGTTGGACTTGGCAAAGTAATGTGGAACTTTGGAATAGGTTGGGGGACTTAAATAAAAGTTTAATGCAATAAAATGCAAAAAAACAGGCATAGGTAATTGAGTCATCAGTTAGAGTTAGCTACCAGCCTACCACAGAAGGTAGCATTGATGCGCTTAAATGCCATGGAAACTGCTCCACATTTAAGTTTTTCTTTGGTTGATTATTTTGTTACAAGTAGTCTTTGGATAGTCGAACACTCAAATTCTATTTCACAAAATTATTGTTGTGGCCCAACTTTTTAGATGTCCAACAATGAGGCATTAAGGATACTCCAAGGAACCCAGAAAGAAGTTATATATCTGAAAAACTATTAATTAGCTTATTGCACCATTAACGTTTTTTCTGCATAATAGCAACAAAAGTTCTATGAAGCGAAAATCACAACTCACCTTTGAGAAATGCAAAACTCTGCTAAGAGATTCATGTCAAATGAACCAACAACCACATTGATATAATTTCTTGAATAGTTATTTCATAGATAATGATTAAGATCAAAGTCACAGTTAGCCACTTGAAAATGTTACCTTATTCCTAAGCATCTGTCTTTCTTCTGTTGTCCAATCTGCTGTCATGTCCAGAACATTTTGTAGAGAGACCTCATCATACAAGATACCCACCTAAAACTCAGAAATCTTAGTATAAGACCTTCATGTTTCAACCAAAAACTTGTGATACAGAAACACAGATAAGAACATAACAAAGTAGGAATGCTGCAGAACATCTTTCTACGTTCTGTGGGGGTTTCTCTTTGCCCCACTCCTCACCAACAGAAACCACTTCACCCTTGTTAAGAAGATTTGGATTTCTCACATTACAGGACAAACAGTACCATTACTAAATTTTCATCATTGTTCTTCAACAAGAACATGTAAAGAGCTAGCCATACCCGAAAATCAATTTTTTCCATTGTCGTAAGTTAGTAAACCCAATCATGCTTGTAAGACAGATAAACAGAACAACAAGATATATAACTATGCAAATTAAGAGAAAATACCCAGAACGCAGGCAGTGCACACAGCCTCCTCCAAGGTCCTCCATCGGCACCTCTCATCTCCAAGTATCTTTTAAGCCTAACCTGAAAAAAAGATAATGCCGAAATCATGAAATGCATCAAGATGACTGGCACGCATTTTCAGCCAATTAATCACAATATAAACCTCTGGAAATATTGTTGTCAAATGATTTTCCCAGTCATTGAGCGTTGGATAGTCACCAGGAAGATTAGGAAGTTTCCCAGCCAAAAATCCTTCAGTAGATTCAAACAGCAACAAATACAGTCATGTGACGAGGAGTGGAATTACAAAATGAAGAAATTTATAGAGAGAGAATAAGTATAGATAAACACCCGAAAGGACATCCCAGCACAATCAATATACTTTTTGTTCCGGTAAACAAAGTACATTGGAACATCAAGAGCATAATCTACATACTGTTCAAACCTGTGCCAACAAGACAAATAACACTCTTAAGTATGAAGTAATAATACCTTAATCCAAATCATGAGTGCTCAAGATTCTAAGAGATTTAGTAATGACATAGGAAAAATGCAACAGACATGTTGCTTTTATTAGTTCAGCAAAAATGAATTATGTTAAATCAACCTTCTCAAGAAAAGGAAGGAACAGAATTTTCTAGACTCTCTTAGAGTGGCTGGACAAGCACCAAGCCATACGGGAAAGGCACATAACTAACTTCAGAGATGAGTTTTACGTACAAAACACATAACATTTTTTCCATCAGACAATTATTTTTTCTTCAATTGTAACAACCTATATAGCCTGATCCCATACTTATCTGGGATCCGGTAAATGGGCCCTCTGAAGACGCTTCAGTGAAGAGAAGGATCTTTGCCGAGATATTTATGGCATCTCCATTCAATTGGTAAGGTTTCAGGTGTATTTTGATCAAGAACCAGGAATTTGAAATAATTTAGCCCCAAAAGATAAAAGTTGTTCTTTCAATTGCAAAGAACAACTTTACATGTATTATGGCTTTAAGACAATCACATTACAAAGGTCTTCCAGAAATTGGAATACCATAAGCTCTTTGAATTGCATAAATCAAGGTTCTAGTACATTGCTGCTGCTTTTTTAAGAGTTTATTACTTTATTACTAAATCAAGTATCATAAAAGGCAAAGTTATTAAAATTTGATGCTGAATCTGGCCGAAAATGGAGAACCCATCTGTGTCTCTTAAAATTGATAGTTTTTCTAATAAAAAAGCAAATCCGCACATGGCTCCACCAACTCCTGAAATTATTATTACCTATTTTTTCAAAACATAGAGATTGTGTCAATGTCGAAGAAACATGGCGATTCAAGGTGGATGCGGTGTTGGAACAATAGTGGCTTTATGCTGTACAGGGCTACTAATTCTCACCAGAGATTCCATATTCTGATTCGAAATGTACGATATCCTTGGCGATGATTCTTCGCTTCTCCTAGTGTATCTAATCGGCAATGATGAACATGGTAGTGACAGAGATGCAGATTCTTTACACATTGAACCTCGAAGTGGAAAGGAGGACAGCCATTGGTGATGCAATGGCATAATAGTGTGAATCTCGATTAAGTCGGGCGACTTCAGAATCGAATTTTTTAGGCTCAAATAGTTTGTTGTGGAGAAATAATGAAACGGACCTTATCAGAGACCTCGAACTAGATCCAGAAGTTGAAGAAGAGTAGATAGAGGAAGAATTCGAAGTGATTAGAAGCTTACTTAATATTGGTGGTGATGGAGGCTGTAAAGCTCTATTGATCACAATGGTTAGTGGTGAAGTTGCAATTCGTGGAGCTGATTCAAAGGCAACCAGGTAAAGGTGAGAGAAATAGGATGTGGTTTGTGAAACATATTTTCCAGTTAACTTGTGCAGCTAGTTTTAATGAGGGTGTACTTGGGGAGGAAGGTTAAAGAAATATTCTTTTTGAGGGAGTTGACATGTTAGAGGCACAAACACAAAGTGGAAAGATCACTAATTTTCATGGGGCATCTACAGTAGTTTGATGATTATAAGATTTTCCATCTGCTAATCAAAGAGTTGATTTTAGAAGGAACTTACCCAAAGGAGTCATCAAAAACAAATGGAAGCATCCCCGCACGGTTATTATCGGTGTCTGTCCAGATTTGGCTGTGGGGAAAATGAACAACTACGTGAAATCAACTTCTCAAAAGCCTTAATCAATGAAATACAATTTTTTTCAGACCAATATTTTGAGAAAAGGCAAAAAGATGATATACTGAAAATGCTCATCATGGGAAGAGATAACTACCTTCTCATGCTAAGATAGACGTTTGGTTTCCCTTCAGTGAAAGGTGAATTTGCAAACAGTGCCGTAGCTATCTGTTACAAAACAAGTTAGATTCACATAATCAAATAATTTCCTGCACAATACACTACCAACTTACGGGCTGTAGAGCAAGACCAGCCCGAAACTTCCTTATCATATCAGCTTCAGAATGAAAATCCAGATTCACCTGTGTAACACAAAGTGGAGCACTGCTTAAGAATAATATAGTATAGCATCTCAAAAAGATGGGAATCTGGAGGGGTCAAATAAAGTAACGTCACAACCAAATAATTACCAATGAAAAGCCACAGCAAGAAAATTCAAAATTCTCCTCACCTGGACGGTACATGTCCGAAACATCATATCGAGTCCAAGTGACCCAACTTTGGGCATGTAATTTCTCATAATCTCATATCTTCCCTGAGCCAAATGCATAGCAGCTCATCAGATCTTAAATAGTTTTTACTGTATAGGAATGAGATCGGGACAAACAAAATATGCAACAAACTAACTCATATTGCCAGAACGTAACGGATTTTGCATGCTTAAATACAGTATCCTGGACTATTATTGACAAAACATCACAAGACTAAAATGTTAAGTCAAACTGATTAAAACAATTATCAATTTTGGAAACACTAATAATAGATCAACATGCTAAGAAATTGCCGACCTCCTTATATGATCCGCAGTGAAAACAAAAGTTATATTTCACTCTGTTCAAATCTATGACTCAACTTTACAACTTATATTGCCTTTACAAGGCTCCAATTAACAATCTGTTTCATAGAATATTTTATTGTTCTCAGAGCAGAGAGGAAAGAATGGCATAAAATTATCTTCCAAGTGTATCGCACAGTTACTTAATAATTAACCAATTCATGCTGAAGCATTTTCTGTATATCGGTCCCTGAGAAGCAGATATAGGCAGTGGTGTAGCGTGAAAATTTTCTGAAGTGGGGTTTAACTAACACTATTATCGCATAATTTTTAAAAAGTAATGCTTATGACATTATAAACATCAATCAAATACTTTTCGTTTTATGAGTGAAATCTACTTATTCCACACGGTAAGACGGGTAAGTTCCTACACAATAGGTAAGAACGTCGAATTGCCAAATTCCTCAGGTCTGTTGTTTAGAGCTGTGACCACAAGTAAAATTGTCAACATTGTCCAATTCAGAAATTTTGTTTCATTCTCAAAGATCTAGACCAACTGGTCAGAATGCGGCCTCAATAATCTACCTAAAGAGATATTGGGTTCAAGTCCCACCTATATATGGTATCTGTCTAATTTCATAGTAGTTTCTTTTCTTAGGCAAAACTGAATTTTCAATTGAAAGTTTTCTGTTTTTTTATGATGTCAACAGAGGATAATATCCACACTGATTTAAGAATATTAACTCCTAACAATTAGATTTTTAAGACGTGAGAGTTGACCCCACTCACTTGACCATAGCTCTGCACCAGCAATATGTACATAATGATTCCAAAGAACCCAATTAATTGCACATGAGGCAGCAAATGATAACAACAATTCCAGCTACTTCCTAAATTTAGGCCAGCTAGTTCATAGTCCATTAAATGCATAGACACACTCTGCCATTTACACTACAAAATTTGCTGCCTCCATTAAATTGAAGTCCAAATATGCTAGTTGATAAAGACATTACTTTGGGCATTACTGGTATGTCTTCACGTCTCCATTTGGGCTGAAATCCAATTCCCAGAAATCCAATCCCCATCTCTTCCGCAACAGCCTTAACCTGTTTATTTCATTAAAAAGAACTGTTAAGATAAACCAAATAGTTGGAGTCTGATGGCTGGCTAAAGTCAGTTGTCTTCGAGTAAAATATAACAGCTTGGACATATTTAAGAAACACATACACACAGAGAAAACATTATCCAGCATTTTACCTGAAAGTCAAAGAACTTCACCTCCCAGTGGATTATTCGAAGACAGAAAAGGTAAGTTAAGAAGTTTTTTAGAGGGAACTAAAAGTACTAGCATCAGAATAACAAGTCATACAAGCTGTAAAAGGAGTAAATAAGCATGGTTTACACTTCTATTGGTAGTTTTACACTTAAAATGCATAAAAAGTCAGACTACATTATTATTGCGTAGGGGTGTGATAAAGACTGTTTTTACGATATCGAAGCAGTTCCTGCCAATAATCTCCAATTCAGTTATCACGTGCTAGGAATCGAGTTTACCAGATTACATAACTTTTCAAGATGAAGATTTGAGCCAAAAAGAACATCACAAATAATGCAAAACTGTAACTCCTATCATGCAATAGAGGAAAACACATGCATATTTCCGTGTTCTCCTAAGCTAAATTCAAAACACTTCGAGAATTGAAAACAGCCATTTTTCATGTAAGGAAAGAGAAAACCCGGCAGACTAGATTTCGCATGCTACATACCATAAACACAGTCTACTAACCTGGTAAAGATGAGAATTGACTTCAGCACAAGTTTGATGCAGAGTTTCAAGGGGTGCACCACTGAGTTCAAACTGGCCACCAGGCTCCAGCGATATACTTTGCTTTCCCTGCCAATAATATTTTTATTTTTTTGGTAGAAATTACATCGAAAGAAATACAGGACTGCAATTTCTACGAAAGTTGTCACAGCATGATTTGAGAAATGGGAAGATGCTGTTTATGTTAAGTTAATTTTCATTTTCATCTTACACCATAGGGATTAGTAACATCTTTTCTAGATGAATAGACGTTGAATAATATATTTACTTAGCAATTGTCTATTGTCCCATGCATACCAAATGTGCTACAGCTACATAGCATAAACAGAATAATGCGAATTCAACCACACATCATAGTGAAAATTGGAGAAAGAAAAGGACATACCTGTTTGAGTCCAATAATGTATTCACCTTCCATTATTTTATCCCAATCAAATCTCTCAGATATACCATTAAGAAGCTCTGCTATCTGTTCATATTTCATGGGTTTTAATGTTCCAATTTCAAACCCAAACTTCTCATGTTCAGTCCCTATCCTGTATGAACCAAAGATATATTGTTATTTTCAAACCACTTTTATTATATGAACCAACCAACACATGCACATGTAACAATAAGTTCAAAAATAGAACTGCTTCAAAGAAAAAAATCCAAACTGCTGGTTAAGATTTCTGACAATGAAACAAGCCTTCGTAGACTTTGGAAAACCTAGAGTCATCAGGGCAGTGGTCAAAATCATAAAGTGCTGCTTAAGTTTTCAGGCCAAATGAGACATTAAGGGACAAATGTGAACGATGAACACATTCGAGTAACCAATATCACCAAAAATACAAACACCAAGCATGACCTCCAAGACTAACATGAAAAATGATCTCAGATTAGTGGAGTATGAATCTGACCCTTTCCTGCCACCCAATAAACAATCGTCATAAAATACATGCATATCTATATATACAAGCTTCGAAGTTTCATGATTGATCTGCTGAAAGCAGTTGTAATGCATAATAAATTTGGAAAATAATCCCAACAAACTGCTTGTTTCACCACACGCACACACACACACACACACACACACACATAAAGAAAAAAAGTAGAATTTGGTGGATAAGTCCTAGCAGCAGCTTTGAAGCACATCTCAAACCTGAGGATCTTTTTACAAGAAAAGATGCAATTAAAATCTAAGTACCAAAATACCAACAAGAGCTAGAAGCTTCAACCTCCATTTTTCCTTAGGCTTGCAACCAGAAGCAAGGTAACCAACGAGATCTTCTTTTGTAAGCGGCTCTGATGCAATAACAGCGTCTTCTGTAGGAGGACTAGCAGCAACAGTTACCAAATGCCCTCGCCCCTGTCTCACTTCAGTGCCATCTAAACTCCAGCTCTGTGTCAACTTCATGGAACTCCGTGAAGGGGGGCGTAAACCAAAGAAGATATCCTTATTTTTGGTTGACTCCATTGTGTTGGCAAAACTATTAACTCCATTATGTCTAGATTTACACTGTATAATCTCGGAATGAATGCAGTGTGATGAACTAGGATGGGACATCAATGCCATGTCTGAGAGCTGAAAACTGAACCACGTAAATATTTAACTACCTTCCGGCTAGAAAAAACAAAGAAAAGGAAACAGAAGTGTTGGTTGACCGTTGTGAAGTAAGTATACCATTGGATACAAGCTGGTACGTAACAAATATCCAAAATGATGTTGTCGCAATTGAAAATTCGTGCAAATAAACATGTTAAGGATCTAGTCGGAGTTAAATATGCAATGTCATATAGCAATACCAGTTATATGATTGATTATATACTTAATTAAGTCTTAGGTTGAAAAGCAGCATACAACTGCACAAAAGCGCACATATTAAAGCAATTTCAATTTTCACATCCATGGTTTGATACTCATAGCGCCATGTTGTTAAAGGATCACCACACGTGTCTTATCCTGTGTATCAAGCAATAAAAAACGGGCCGCAATTACTTGGAGAAGCAATAGGGGGCCAAATAGCCAATCATCATAGTTGAAATGATGCTGCTGTGCAGACCATATTCAACCTTCAATGTCTAAAATTTGTTGTTCGATATTAAGCTTCACAATGCTTGTGTCCGTGCATGTGTATGTGTGCTCAAATTGTAAGTTTCTGAAAATCATGGAAAAGAACCTTCACACTCTAGGACAGCAGCGGACTTGATTTAACCTTTCTTACCCCCGTCAGCAAATAATATTTCCAGTAACCAATTCGAATTTTAAGATAATACGCAACCATATCATCACGTCGAAACTTGCACTCTTTCACAAATGCTGAACTCATGAAATGCATTTGAACGCAATCCAAATAGATTAAAAGAAACAAATCAGCAAAATCCAGGAAAAAACACATACAAGAATCAAGAACCTAAAAAACAAAATCAAAAGCAATCCAACAGAACTCAAAATTACTCATCGGACTTGGGTGAAAAATTGAACTTGACAAAACATGAACAGAAAAGGAGAATACCTTGTCGCGCCTTCAGAAAAACAGAACCAGAATTGCCAGTCTTAGCCTTTTGGGGATGAGGGAGAGAGAGAGAGAGAGAGACCAATCGATGGGATTGTGGAAAAATAGCGTATTATTTCATTCACTACCATTTACTGAGCAGAGACTGGAAAAGAGGAAAAGAACGGTGGAGGTGGCACGGGGAACTAAAATATGCGGCACCATCCACTCTTTTTGCTGTGGTCCCTTCCACTTGTCGTTGGACACGTCATCTCATCGTAAAGATTGCAACAACGATGTCATCCACTATTACAAGAATTATGAAATAATTGGAATTAAAACAAAAGAGGAAAAATGAAAATTTATTCTCTTTTTCCTTAATTCTTTTTTCGGGACTTTTATCAATATAATGAAATTAAAAGGAAATAAATACTAATAGTATGTTTAAGAATATTATAAATATAGCCCACGTGGTCAAAGTCCGTGTCACCATAGGTCAAACAATTCATGCTTTGAATCTCACGTCGTTTCCATAGTAACAAATCTCGGAGTCGGGAATAATTCGTTAGCCCTTAAA
This sequence comes from Rehmannia glutinosa, assembly GCA_016081115.2. Taxonomy (NCBI): domain Eukaryota; kingdom Viridiplantae; phylum Streptophyta; class Magnoliopsida; order Lamiales; family Orobanchaceae; genus Rehmannia; species Rehmannia glutinosa. The sequence continues at coordinate 85,862 of JABTTQ020000835.1, read as the reverse complement.
ATTCGTATCTCGGGTATTATTCGGGATATTTAGTGAATAATTCGACAAAATTTCGGTTATACGACAAAAAATTCGTCTGTATGATACGTGATTAATTCGGGAATATATCGATATAAATATTTAATAATTCTATAGAAAATTATACATTTTAGTGGGAAGGTTCTCAATAAATTATTTGTACAAGTTATATTAGTTAATAAAAGTGTATTTAAAATTAAAAAAATAAATTAAAATAGTATAATTTTGTTAAAATGGGAAAAAATCGGGAATAAATCGCTTTATTAACGAAAAAGTTTGGAATATTTTGTCACATTATTATTTTTAAAAGATATATACGGAATTTTAACGTCGTATAAAAATATCGTGTTTTATTCGAGTATTTTTCAAAAAAATCGGAGAATTTTGTTACTATGGTCGTTTCTTCCCAAAACATCTTATTTCTCCTTTCCTCCTTCAAAAAAAAAAGTTTATTATAAATATAAATATTGTCTATATTTAAATATCAATGTGATCTTTTTCACAACAATATTTCATTTTTCAATGTTCAATTTAGAATGAAAGCTTTGTCGTAGATAAGAAAGTATTCCTTTCATAATTGATTGCGTTAATTGTTTATATATTCATTCGATTTCATGATCTTCTTAGCTCATAGTGTTGCTCGTAGACTAATTTTTTTTTTGTTTTTTTCATCGTCTTTTTGTTGGACAACTAAGGATTTCCCAAATTGGGTGGATGAGATTGTATTAACGGACTTATCGTTGCACTGCAATAAAAGCTATACATGTTCTCTTTAAAAAAAAACTTATAAAAGGCAAGATAAATAGTATGAGTATCAATTTTTCTATTGTCGCATTATTAATTTAGAAAAGCATGGCATCAAAAATAATATTGGGATGCTATGATTGAATAATGGTCAATTTTCGTTAAATACATATTTAATTGGACATAAACTTAGATAAAGAAAAATCATAAACTGGAACAATGCTATGTATGATCTTTTCTTTAATTGATTTTCTTGATTATGAGAAATAATTATTGTACTATATGTACTTAGATGTTCGAGCGGAAATATATCTAAGCAAACAATATTCGTATGATTATTTTTTGAAGGAACAATATCCATATTAGTAAGGATAATCAATAAACAAGTAATTTTCGAAAATAAAATGTAAACTATTGTGGGTTAAACGTCACTTCATAATTATCATTATTATTTATTTAACGTATATATGTATTTAATCTCATTAATTACCTAATATTACTTATTATTATAGGGCCACGGATAAAGTCCTCAGGCTCATGTAGCCCGGATTCGGCGCACACAACCACTTTTTCCTATGTGATCCATCAATCCACCATTTTATTTGTAAGTATTCACAATTTAGTACTTTTCATTATTATTATTATTTTGCTCCGAATTTTTTCTCATTCACGTATTGACTTGAACGCCGGCCCGTCTAACGTTGGCTAGTGTTGCAGGCAAGATCCCACCACAGATGAAAAGAAGATTTAGACTCTTTTATAATTCCTTGACTTGGAGTGATTTGCGGATTTAGTAGCATCATAAATTTTAATAGAACTCCGACGAATGTGTTATAATTAGAACCGTGCACGTCTCTTTGTAGTTTAATGTGAAATTTGATGTCTCTAAATTTTTAAAATCCACGAATTGCAGACAAAGCACATGTTTTTTTCTAGAATAATTACTGCATGCCATCATAGATTAACCAGAAAATAATAAGCAATTAGACTAATAAATAAAAGGAGATTTCACTTTTAATCATAGCGAGTAATGATTAACTTGGCGTGCTTGGTCGGCCGCCATCATATTATATGGGCCACGGCTGCTCAAAACACATTTCAATAATCTTATGAAAAATAACTTCTATATAAAGTATAGAAAATGTAATAGAGAATATAATTTTTTTTTAAAAAAAAAGGATAATTTAAAGAGGTTACACTTGAATTTGGACCAGCACAGACATCGACAAAGAATTTCACATTAATAATGAAATGTAACAGTCCATGAGGTTAACTCAATGAGCCATGAGGCCTTTTTTTTAAAATTTTTTAAGTATATCAAAAAGTGTCAAAATTAGTATGACATAAGATCTATTTTTTTGTTTTTGGTTAATTATTATGCTTGAGATTGGGCAACATGAAATGTATAAATATTTAACCACAAATGGGTTATTTGTCTATTTTCATATAGTGTATTAGTTTATTCTCAATTGTTGTACGACTTAAATAGTTGTTGATGAATGATAATTTAGACTAACATTTTAGATGTCAATTAATGTTTATTCCAAAAAGTAAAAATGGAAGGGGGAAAAAACAAAAAGGTATGAACACAATGCTCTAATATATCATTCTCCCTCTTCTTCTTATTTTATTTTATTTTTATTATTATTATTGTTGTTGTTATTATTATTATTATTATAATATTCATTTCTTACAACGGACCAAAAGAATTGGTTACCGAGGATTATCATTACATTGTAAATTGATTATAAATATTTCGCAATAAAAATATATCCGATAGCTAGCAAGAGATTGGTCGGCCCACACTAGAAAACCGATTATCTACTATACGGCCCATTACTGGAGCCCATTCCTTTGATGTACATCAAATATATATAAATATAATTTACAATCAAATATTGGAAAACGAATATTTTATATACTTGATCACTGACGTTTATCTATGATGTGAAATAGAAAAGAAAAACAAGAATGTGGAATAAAACATCTCACTATTTAGTATTTCCTGTCACAACATTCACTGGAGAATTTTCGTCGCACTTGCCTTGCCTTTTCTGGCTTTATATATATATTTTTTTTTTATAACTCAACTTCAGTCTTACGTCTTATGTCGATTATGCGTAGAGACAACGATTCCACTCTATCATCACCAAGGTAAACGCGGAATGTCTGTACACGGACCAATGAATGATAGGCTGGTAACTTTTCTAACCAATACAGAAAATAAAATGTGCGTGGAACGGAAACCGGAAATTTGATTACAAGAAAGATACTTCCAAATGGGAGTGGCAGTTTATGTCAAGAATTACCCCAATAATTATTAGGGATAATTACAAAAACCTCCCCGAGGTTTGGACTAATTACAAAATAACCCTGGAATGTTTCAAAATTACAAAAATCCTCAAGTTTGCTTCTATCTTAAATTGAAGAGGGTAATTGAAATATTTGTACAAGTATCAGGGTTTTTTTCAAATACTTTTTGTTCATGAAGGGAGAAAATATAAAACATAGTCAACCTCAAGGGGTTTTTTGTAATATTCAAAAATCTCTTGGGTTTTTTGTAATTAGCCCAAACCTCAGGGAGTTTATTGTAATTATCCCTAATTATTATTATTAGTAGTAGTATTTTAAATATGCCAAAAATGTGCATCAGATTTCTTATGCCCATTACAGGGAAAGGAAGTAAGGAACCCTTTCACAGGCATCAGAATCTCAAATTTCCATTTCCAATCAAAATGGAGTAAAGTTGAATGTCATCCATTGCAAAACTGGGTAAACATAAGATTATCAGATCCACATCAATTCATAAAACCAAGAGCTAGAAGATTCAAACCGACCAAAAAAAAGAGAGAGAAGATTCATATATGCAAGTATTATTACAAGAACAATAAAGGACTTGCTTGAACATAAATTAGCTTTTGAACAAATATGGGAAGTCTAACAACATATTATTATACACAGAACTAAAATACAAGATACAAATTTAGACTCCCTTTTGTAGGTTTCTATTTCTTCCATCTGTTTTTTTCCTCCCTTGCAAATGTGACACTTTATATTTCTGTCTACTATTCTTTACACACGTGATAACAGTAGGCATTCATGGCAATAAATTAGATCAAAGATAAAACTCCAAAACATCACCAAACACCAACCGATGAGGGCGGATACCGATCATCTTCCGCCTCAACCTCCATCTCCAACTCCGGCTCACCGGACCCAAACTCAGGCGATTCAACAGCCGCAAGATTCTTCAAATCAACCACCGACAGCTCATCCAGCCGTCTCACCACAAGATCTGCCGCTCCAAGCTCGTACACGGGATGTTTGCTAGCAACAGCAACGCATTTCATCCGCGCGCATCGTCGCGGCCTCAACCGTCTGATTCGAGTTACCAAAGACTATACACCTCTCAGGTATGAACTGTAGAAGCTGCGCCGCGTAAACAAACATCTCGGGATCGGGTTTCCCTCTATACACGTCCTCCGCCGCAACAATGACACTAAACACCCCTTCGATCCCGATGACACCGATCGCTCTCTCGGCGATTTTCTTGGCCGGTGGACACCAATGCCATCGGCACCTTGTGGTGCACTAAAACATTCACAAATGCTTGCGAACCCGAACGGAAACGATAAATCGGGCCGTGTAAAGCTTGGTAAATCTCCTCCTTTCGAGACGCCATTCTTTTCAATTCGCTTGGATCTCTCGACCAGCAGAGAACTTCTCCTATTGCTTGCTCGTTCTTCATACCCTCGATCCTACGGAGCATGAAAGCCGGTGGGGGTGATTTTCCTTCTTCTTGAGCAAGAACCAACCAAGCTTGCTTCTCGAGATCGGGATTATCTTCAACAATAACTCCTTCCCACTCGAATATAACGCCTAACCACCCACTACCCATTCTTTCTTGTCGAAGCAACGGATTATTAAGCGGGGTTATCGGCCTTATTCTCCGGTGGCCATAATCCCGGTCGGCTATCGACGCCAGTGTCAATCTCACGCCAAAAGTCTCTAGGTATTCGCTCTTCCTCCTCGCGATACGAGTAAGCCTCTTTGGTTAATTCCATGGCTTGAGCCTTTATCATAGACACTAATGGCTTCTCAACACTAAATCTTGGCGAAAAGGCTGAGAATGAAACTTTTCGACCGATAAATTTGGTAAAAGTTAGCCGGCAGTGATCAGCCACCGGCTTTCGCTTATTTGGGACATCCTTGAAGTGGTAACTTCCGTAAATCGGACGGTGCCCCAAAAGGGATGTAGCAGCAATTGACTCCACCATTTTTTTTTCTTAGCAACCACTACAACACCAGCCTAACCCTAATTTGGTATCACAACTCAATTTGGGTTCTTTTACAGGTATAAAAGGAAATTCTTGGAGAGTAATTATTCTTAAGCTCCCACAAATTTTGCTTTAAATGAAAGCCCTTCAAAGTAATTAGGAATTGCACGCACAATCCACCAGAAATACACCAAAACGCAAACAATATAGTAACCCTGTACTCTACACCTCTTCTATTTATTACTTAAATCACTATAAAAAGAGTAAAGATTCCAACTTTACTCAAAACCCATCAAATTACAGCTCAATTCCAAGATTCAAGCGATACCCACACAGAAAACACAATATATTATCACATGAAACAATAAAAACACCCCCAAAATCCAAACCCACAATCAGAGCCAAATTCTTTATATATACAGAAAAAGCCAAACGATTTACAAAGAGAAACAGAAATTATCAGGTCTGCTGCCTATGTTGTTTATCAATCAATATGTACAGAGAGAAACAAAAAGGGAAGGATGAAGAGCAACCTCAAACCTGGGCGGAAAGGGGTCGAATAAGAGTTTTGATGAAGGAAATAGAGTAAACTATATAGCGAGAGAGAAGAGATATGGAGATTTTTATTATTGTTTTGGTGATTATTGATGAATTGAAGACATGGCTTTCGTTTTTCGCGATTTGTGTGGCTTATAAGCATTCGCGGGGCCAAAATTCCTTTCAGACGAAGGCTTTCTGAGAAGTGGGAACTCGACTCGTGGTACCGACCCGGCAGGCCGATTTTGGGTTGACCCGAATGCTAAACTGTTTGTATATGGGTTATTTGGAAATCTGATTTTGGGTTTTTGCAAAAGAGTAGGTCTCCTGTAGGACAGTCTTACGGATCCTATTTTGTAAGACGGATCCTCCAGCCCAACCCCCAACCCGCGCCCGTGCCCCAGCCCAGCCCGACGAGCGCCCGCGGCCCAGCCACCAACGCACGCCTAGCCTCACCCACCACCCGCACCTCTTATTTAAAAAAAAAAAATCTGCTCCACAGCAGAATTGAACTTAAGGTGGTGTTATACCACTACACCACTAGTACTTATTGAGCAACTTTAGTATAATAATTTATATAAACTCATTCATAAATACGTCTGATAATTAAAGAAAAATTAAAAACGCTTATAAATGTAAAGGCTAAGAATCGAACCCAAGTCTATTAAAAAAACATGATACATTATCTCAATAAATGGATACTTATAAAAGTGTTACTTTAACTACATCATATTTATTTTTTATTTTTCCTCTTTTCTTTGTTCCTAGTTTGTAACTGTATTAAGAAATCTGATATTTTATCTAAACAAACGGATATTTTTACTTATAAAAGTGTTACTTTAACTATATCATTTTTATTTTTTATTTTTTCTTCTTCCCTTCATTTCTAATTTGTGACTATATTAAAAAACATGATACTTTAAATCACGAAGGAAATTAAATAAGACAGAGCTAAAGCAACACTTTTATGAGTAAAAGTATCCATTTTTTGAGATAAAGTATCATGTTTTTGTAAATAAATCACGAAGTATGAATTCAGTACAGTGAAAAAAGAAAAATAAATATGACAAAGTTAAAAGTACCACTTTTATGAGTAAAAGTATCCATTTTTTGAGATAAAGTATCGTGTTTATTTTAATACAGTCGCATATTAGAAAATCATTAGATTGAAGTATCACAAATGTATCATATTTAACATCAAAAGTATCACTATTTCCAGCACAAGTATTAGTTTTTCAATTGTAAAAAATATTAGCTATGAGACTAGAATGAGTACATAAAAAAAATTATTTTTTGAATAATGTTCACCTTAAAAGTATCATATTTCTTACTAAAAAATATCACTATTTTCGGATAAAGTATTACTTTTTATTCAGAGAATTTAAAATTTTAAAATGCCATTGTCCATCATAAAAGTATTATATTTAATATCAAATGTATCACTATTTCCAGCACAAGTATCGGTTTTTCAATGTAAAAAACATTAGCTATGAGACTAGAATGAGTATATCAAAAAAATCTTGTTTTTTTAATATGTAAAAATTAAAGTATCAATGTTCACCTTAAAAGTATCATATTTATTACTCAAAAGTATCACTATTTTCGGATAAAGTATCATTTCCTATTCGAGAGAATTTAAATTTTTAAAATGAAGAGATGATAATGAAGCTTTATATTCATGGTTATACTCATGGTTATACTAAATATGCACAACAAGGACAGGTGGTCTAGCGGACAAGAAAGCATCTTGCCTTTTACGACTTGGGTTCAATTCCCGGTTGGTGCAAATTTGTTAATTTTTTTAAGCACGCGGATCCGGCCATCCAGGCGGTCGCGGGTGGGGCGACAACTTGGGCAAAAGGCGGGCCCAGCGTGCACAACTTGTATCCAGCTGCATTATTTTTTATATATGCAGACGGAACGCGGGCGGGTCGGGCGAGCTGGGGATCCGTCTTACGGAATAGGATCCGTAAGACGGTCCTATACAAGTTTTTGCCTTTGCAAAATTGGTCATGTATCTATAGCGGTGTTGCAATATTAGTCATGTAACTTTTGAAGTTGCAATTTTAGTCTTGTGATAATTTTGCCCCTCAGCAAAAGTAACAGTTTTAATCCTGTAACTTTTAGACAATTTTAGTTTTGTACTTTTTAGTCCAATTTGTATGTGTATTTGTATTTCCACAATTTAAAAAGTAATACATGTCAAACTCGTATCCCGGGATTTTGATCCAGATTCATAAATCTAAAACTCTTATATCGTTAGGTAATCTATAACATAAATGAGAAATAAATTCAAACTTAAGTAGATTATAATACATAGGTTTTGATACCATTTTATATTTGATAGGTATATTGAATATTTTGGCTACAGAGGGTATTTTGGGAATAATATAAATATTAAAATAGCTAGAGACCAAATTTGCACCAATTCAAAATTTATAGGACTAAAATTGCACAATCAGAAACTTATGGGACCAAAATTACAAATAAAGTAAACATACAGGACTAAAATCACAATTTCAAAAGTTACAGGACTAATTTTGCAACACCCTTATACATGGAGGACTAATTTTGCATTTTCCCCTTTCTTTTTAAGAAAAAAGGAAAAAAAAGAACGGATTTTGGGCATATATAAAAAAGTTTAAAAAACTATCAATGAAAAATTTATTAATTATGAACTTAAATATCTTTTTTTTTTTACAGCAAATCACTTTTTTTGAATCACTTTAAAAATTAAAATTAATGTTCTAGTACTTTGGCATGTTTACTCCTGAAGTCATTTTCAAGTTACCAGATATGACCTTTTCTCTGAGGAGAGGATGTGCTTTTAACTTTTAAGGTGTAAATAGAAGCAATTCATGGTTTTTCAAATGTATTAACTAAAAAGGGAATCGTTTAGTAGCGTAGTGGTAAAATGTTTGTAAAACTTAGGTATGTGTTTTAGTTCGATCCACACCTCTTTCTCTTTCTAGGATTGTACTAAGAAAATGCATTAACTAAAGATTGAAAGTTTAAAAATTTAAAAATCTAAATTTATTGTATAAGGTTATTGTTATCTAATATAATTTTATCCTGAGAATAGTGGACTCCTTTTCTTAAATTCAGATCTGTATAACCAAACCACGGTTGTAAAAATCGGCCTGGCGCAGTGGCAGACCTACATTAGAAACCTCCAACACTAATCTTTATTTAAAATAATAATAATAATAAATTTATACCCCATTTTTACAGAAACTAATTAGAAATTCCAGATATCCAACAATAGAATTCCAAAAAAAAATTTTTTTGACATAACAACGTGACTAATAAAATACATGGCAAACTCTACAAAAAAATAAAATATCCCAATAATATAAATCATAAAATAATAATGCTACAAAAACTATATTTTGTTGTCTCTTATTTTCTTAATTACTCTAACTAGTTATATATGTACTAAAAAAGTAGTTATTTTATATATGGGTGTTATTTTTTCATATATCACTATACGACCAACTTTTGCAATTAAACAACGTTTTACTGTACGACTTTAAATATTCAATATTTATGTGTATTTGTTACTATCTATTGTACACAGGGACGAAGCCACACAGTGGCCCCCTGAAATTTAGAAAAAAAATTTAGGGGTATTTTTGTAATTTCACTTTATAAGCTTAAAAAATGCAGAAAATAGGTAAAAATGAAAAAAAGCTTTCAATTCCTTCATTTTTGTTGTTCCCTTCCTATTTCCGAATCTTGATAGTTTTTTCTCCTTTCTCAAAATTTTCTACATTTTCTTTTGCTCCACCATAATATTGAACATGAATTTTGACATTACTCTCTTGTACCTCTATTCATCTCTTTTGGGATTATTTAGGGTTCATTATCAAATTTCCACTAAAGAATTCAACATTGTCGATAGGATATTGAATGATAGTTTAGTAACATACACCCAATATATATATATATATATATATATATTAACAACGAAGATATTAAGCAACGATTTCAAAATATGAGAACATAAGAGGAATGTTAAGATATATGATATAATTGTATTATGTTATTTATTTTTGAATATTTGATGTAATTGAGTTAGTACATTGCCACTATCAAAATTATTCTTTATTTATAGTATTATTTTTAGAGTTGATGTATCATATTTTATTTTTGTATTAATGTTAATTGGGCCCCCCTACAAAAAATTTATGGCTTCGTCATTGATTGTACCCCCATTTTTAAAATTCTGGATCCGCCACTACCTAGGCGGCCGCCTAGGCGCTTCTAGGCAGAGACGATTGTGTTTCAAATCCCTAAAAAAACACTTCAGCCGAAAATTGGACTTAAGTGGCCAAAAATATGCAAAAATAAAATAGCTATTTTCCTAGGCGATGGGTTGCCGTCCATTCAGCACCTAGTAATTTTTGCAACCTTGATCCAAACATGACTTAGATTTCCCAAAAGATGAATGTTATAATATTGTTGTACGTCTCATTAAGTTGAAAATATTTCATATGCGTAAATTGAATTTAGAAGCAATGATGTGAAACACAATGATGTTTTGCTTTTTGTCTGCTACCCTTCACCGAACAGTACTTTGATACACCTTGCTTTTCTCTCGTCTGAGCAGTATTGGGCGAAGGTTGCGAAAATCGCAGGCGCCAGGTCAGGCAAGAATCGGAATCGGGCGCCTAGCGCCTGGGCGCTAGGCGGGCGCCTAGGCGCCCCTAGACGGCGCCTAGAAAAGCCCAAGTTTTTATTATTTTTTTATTTTTTTTGTATTTTGGCCGATTTTTCCCGATTTTTGGCGATTTATTCCGCCTAGACCGCCTAGACCGATTTTTTCCCGATTTTTTCCGATTTTTTGCGCTAGCGCCCGCCTAGGTCGCCTAGCCCGCTAGGCGGGCGCCAGGGCCCGATTTTTGCCCCAGACGATTTTTTTGGCGATTTTCGGAAAATCGGGTCGGCTAGGCGCTGCTTTAGTCGGCGCCTGGCGGCGCTTTAGCCGATTTTACAACATTGGTATTGGGTGTACGGTAAAGTTCTTCCCGCAACGAATACTACAAGAGTATTTATTGAATAAATCCACACTTAACGCCCGGAGAATTGTGGTGTTAATTGGCCCATCGTTACTTGCTCACCTTCAAAGAAGCCCAAGCCATGGCAAGCAACGAGCCCAACCCATTATCTCGATGCCCGGTCCTGTTTGGGTTGTGGTACCCGGTTTTATATGTCCGGATCCTTTGCTTGTCTCTTATCCGTTGATGCGATCCGGGTAATCTTGGCCGTTCGTCTTACATATATAAACCCCCCACCGGAACCCTAACCTCATTCTCGTGTATCTCACTTCTCTCTCTAAACTCTCATCTCTCTCTCTCTCGAACCTTCTCGTGTTCATCTCTCTCTCTCTCTACGATCCAAATTCCGGTCATCTTTTCTCGTGATATTGTGAGTTTGAGCAAGATTCGAGTGTGTGTTTCACCTGCTCTCCACGTTCTCCTGTAGACCTCTCTCATATCTTGAGTGATTTAGGGTTTGGGTGGTTCTTGGGTTGAACTAGGGTTTGTTCGAGATTTGTTCTTGGGGTCGCGGTTCTTGAGGGCCTGGCTTTGTGGGCAGTAGTTGTGGTTCTTGGTTCCACGTTGGTTCTCCTGGTGATTCTTGGTGACTACTTTGTGTGGGAAGTTACGTCCCGAGCCATATTATTCAATATATGGTTTAGGGTTTTATCCTCATACATTTTGTTATTATTTTTCGTGTATTGTTGCTTTGTGTTGTATTTTAATTTAAGAAAGAGTCTAGAGTACTTTGTTGTATAATAGGTTAAGTCCGTAATTTTGATTTCGGTACTAAGTGTATCGATCTATTAGAGCGAGATAGATACCCAACAATGGTATCGAGCACCTATCCGCCTCTTGGTGGGTTGGTCTTCCGTTCGTCTTTGGATCTTGGTGATTCTTGCTCCTGGTGAAATCGGTGGCGGTTTGATACCCAGACTTGCTCACGGCGATGAGATTAATCTCTCCTCCCTCCTCCTTATTTCTTTGATTAGTAGTAGTTTTAGGGAAACCCTAAGCATTAAGCTCTTGACCCTGTGCCACGAGCGCAGTGAATCCTGAGGTGCGAGGGGATCCACCCAGGGCTTTATTATTTTTTACTGGACTCGTGTGGTCCTTTTTTGCTTTCTTTTGGACTCGTGTGGTCCTTTTCGCTTATCGCTTTCTTTTGGACTCTGTGTGGTCCCTTGTTGTTCTCTCGTTGACTCTGTGTGGTCCTGTTATTCTTTGTTCATCTTATTGTTGCATTCACTTGGACTCTGTGTGGTCCACCTACATTGCTTCACGATTCTGCCTTGTGATTTCTTGGTGTACTTCTTGTGTACTCGTGAATTACCCGTCTTATCTCGTGATATATATTCTTGATTATATCCGTGATAATGACCGTGTTTAATTATCACTTGGAACCCTTCAATGGAAAATCGATTTTTCTATTTGGCAACAAAAGATGAAGGGCATTCGATTCAACAAAAATGTTTTAAAGTCATGAACAAAAATACACCGATAAAGATATCACGAGATTAAAGTCAACTTGATGAGTTTGCTTATTCATCCATTATCCTAAACCTTTCGATTCTGTTTAAGAAAAGTTGGCAAGTTGTCAAGTGCCAAGGAATTGTGGAACAAGTTGGAAGAACTCTTTCTTTGAAACCTCATTACCTTCCAAACTGTTTCTTACTTGAAAAATTTTTAGATTTAAACTTGACTTGACAAAGGATATGGATGAAAATCTTGATGTTTTTACAAAACTAATTCAAGATATAAAGCTGATTGGTGATAAAAACATTGATGATTATACCCCTATTGTCTTTGCTAAATGCCATCCCCGATTCTTATCTTTGATGTGAGATCTGCCATTAAGTATGGTAGAGACTCTATTACCCTTGATCTGTGATTAATGGCCTTAAGAGTAAGGAATTAGATCTGAAAATATCAAAGGGGAATGAACAGGGGGTCGGGAAGGTTATGCATGTCGGGGTAGACCTCGGAGCGGGAAAAATGAGAATAACAATAACAATAAATCGGGAAGAAAGAGAAGCGAAGGAGGTAGGTCTAATTCTGCAGACCTAGGAATAACAGAAATGATATAATTGTGGTGAGCATGGTCATTACATCAAAGAGTGCAATAAACCCAGAATAACCGAACAATAATCTAAACAATAACCGAACAATAAAAACCAAACCAATAACTCGCGAACTTGACTACTTAAATGATCATATGGGTGATGTGTTTATGGTGCATGAGTTGCCCGACTCTGTGAATTCTGTGCCTTCAAATGCTTTGGTGATTACGAATGGCTAATTGACTCTGCATGCACATTCCATATGACACCTTTTAAACATCTGTTTAATACTTATGCTTGATGAAAAATGGATCTGTTTCCATGGCTAATGATAAAAAGTGTCAAGTGATTGGTGTTGGTACTTTGTGTGTTTAAAATCGGATACGGTTATGTTTTGACACTCAATGATGTAAGATATGTTCCTGATTTATCCAATAATTTGATATCCTGTGCTATGCTTGAACATGATGGCTATGAGGAAGATGGGGAAGGGTGTTATGAAACTCATGAGGGTTCTATGATTATTGCAAAAGCCGAAAAGAACAGAAATCTTTATGTCTTACATGCTAAACATGATTCTTATGTGCCAAATTCAGTGAATGTTGTTGCTACTCCCGTGTCAAATGATTTGACCGATTTGTGGCATAAAAGACTTGGGTCACATTAGCTCTAAAGGTCTTGACATTCTCGAGAATAAGGGTTGTTTTGGTAAAAACAAACTTGATGCTTTGTCTTTCTCGTGAATCATGTGTGTATGGTAAACATCAAAGAGTCAAGTTCCCCTCTCCTACTAATCCTAAACAATCGGCTAATCTTGAATTGCTTGAATACTTGCATCTTTGATGTTTGGGGTCCCTCTTCCTCTGCCTACTCATGGAGGAAATAGATATTTCCCATCCATAATTGATGATTATTCCAGAAAGTTTGGGTGTTTTTAATGAAGAACAAATCGATGTTTTTGATAAGTTTAAAACTTGGAAAACTCTTATTGAAAACCAAACTCGCAAAAGGATTAAAGTTTTGAACGACAATGGCCGGAATTTTGTAATCAATTAATGGACAACTGTGTGATGAATTTGGTATAAAAAGGCACAAGTCGTGCCTATTCACCTCAAAAGAAATGGTGTTGCTTTGAAAGGATGAATAGAACACTTTTAGAAAGAGTGAGGAGCATGCTTGCTACCTCTGGACTTTCTAAAAGGTTTTGGGAGAAGTCAAGTTTGTTATAAACTACCTATTTAATCAATAGGTCCCCCTCTCCCTTGGAAGGAAATACCCTGAAGAGGTGTGGATCAAAAGCGCTTGATTTCTCTAATTTGAAAATTTTTGGATGTTCTGCATTTGTACATCAAAAGAATGACAAATTAGATCCAAGGTCTATAAAATGTGTTTTTCTTGGCTACCCTGAAGGGGTTAAAGGCTATAGACTTTGGAATAGAGGAGAACCTGGTTTTAAAACAATAATTAGTAGGGATGTGTTATTCAATGAACTTGAATTCCCTTGCTTTGTGCATTCTTCTCCTCAAACTTTTAAAAAATGATAATACTCCAAATGAGGTGGAGCTATCTAATGTGTCTCCTAATATTGTTGTTCCTGCTGATTCTCATATCAATGATGCTTTGCCTGTCAATGTGAATGATAATGATGTGCATATTGAAGATGATACTCAGCATGATAATGTGCATGACATGCATAATGAATTTCCTGATGTTAACACTGAAAATGAACTCATTGGCGATAATCATGATGAATTGAATGATTATGTGTTAACTAGGGATAGAACTAGGAGGCATGTTAGAGTCCCAAACAAATTTGCTGATTTTCACATGACATCTTATGTGTTTTTGTGTTTGAATCTATTGATGGTTCTCGAGCCTAAAACCTTCTCCTCAAGCTATTAATTCTCACGAATCTTCAAAGTGGCTAAGTCTTTATGCATGATGAAATAACTTCTCTGCATGTTAATAACACATGGATTCTTGTACCAAAACCCCTAACTCGCCAAAAGAGAGTTGATTGTAAATGGCTTTACAAGGTTAAACAAGAATCTGAGGGTGTTAGATTTAAAGCAAGATTAGTTCTTTAAAGGTTTTACTCGAAGGAAGGGATTGATTACGTAAATTTTTGCACTGTTGTTAAATTTGTTACTGTGAGAATTATGCTTGCTCTTGTTGCTCAATTTGACTGGGAATTGAAACAGTTGGATGTTAAAACTGCTTTCCTTCATGGTGACTTGGATGAACAAATTTTTATGAAACAACCTGAGGTTTTGAGGACAAATCCAAGCCTAACTATGTCTGTTTACTCAAAAAATCTTTGTATGGTCTAAAACAGTCTCCAAGACAATGGAATAAAAAGTTTGATCAATGTATGCTTGAGTTAAAGTTTTGTAGAAGCCAATTTGATCATTGTCTTTACTTTAAACTTGATCATGAAACTCCTGTGTTCTTGCCGTGTATGTTGATGATATGTTACTTCTTTGGACCTTGCATTAAATCCATTGATCATGTTAGAAATTGTCTAAGTGCTAAATTTGACATGAAATACTTGGGTGATGCTAAAAAGATTTTGGGAATGAACATTGATAGGGACAGGTCTAAATCTGTCATTTATTTGCATCAGTCCTCTTATATAGAAAAGATTTTACAAAAATTTTCTATGTCTAATGCTAAATCTGTGAATGTGCCTCTTGCCTCTCATTTTTCATTAAGTAAGAACGATGTCTCCCAAGACCGAATCAAATATGTGCTATGCAAAACATTCCTTATGCTAATGCTATTGGATCCGTGATGTACTTAATGGTGAGCACTAGCCACGAGCCTTATGTTGTTTCTTGTTTGAGTAGATACATGTCCAATCCTGGTATGGTGCATTGGAATGTTAAATGGTTATTAAGATATCCGAGGCATTCTTCTCGATTATAGTTTGTGTTTTTCAAAATGTGATCTTTGGTATAATTTTGAAAGGATATGTTGATTCTAATTATGCTAATGATAAAGACAACGGAAAATCAACAACTTCTTATGTTTTTACACTTTGTGGCTCATGTATTAGTTGGAAATCCCAACCGCAACATATTGTGGCCCCGCTCTACAAATGAGTCGAATATGTTGTCATTCTCGAGGCTTTAAAAGAAGCTTTGTGGGCTTAAAGGTCTTGTTTAAAATTGGTTTTCTAAAACAAAAAGTTGTTGTATTTTCTCGACTCTCAATGCGGTATTCAACTTTGCAAAACCCGTTTTTCATGATAGAACCAAACACATTGATGTTCGTTTTCATTTTATAAGAGATATTGTTTCAAAAGGTTTGGTTAATCTTGAAAAAGTGGCCTCCGAATTTAATCCACCGATATGGGTACTAAGTGTCTACCCTTATCAAAGTTCAAAACTTGTTTAAAAATCCTAAATTTTGACACCGGTGATTAGTTACCCTATTATTTACCCTTTATGTTGGATTTAAACGATTCTTGTGTGTTTTTGTAAAATCCAAAACCGTTGGATTGATATTTGCTTAGTCTTATGTTAATTCAATGGGGAACTTGACTTCTTTGTGTGCTTGTTGGGATCCTTTCTTGTTCTGATTAGCTTCGTGCTTCAGAACACAAGTCCTTCCCGGCTTAAGTGCTTGGAAGGCAAATGGCGATGATGATGACCGTAAGTATTCCCAAGATTGTCTAATTGAATCACAATGAGCCAAAGGTGGAGATTGTTGTGTTAATTGGCCCATTGGTTACTTGCACACCCTTCAAGCCCAGGCCATGGCAACTCGAGCCTGACCCATTATCTCGATGCCTGGGTCGCCTGTTTCGGGTTGTGGTACCCGGTTTATATGTCCGTGGATCCTTTGCTTGTCTCTTATCCGTTGATGCGATCCAGGTAATCTTGGCCGTTAAATCTTACATATATAAACCCCCCACCCGAACCCTAACCTCATTCTGTGTATCTCACTTTTCTCTCTAAACTCTCATCTCTCTCTCTCGAACCTTCTCGTGTTCATCTCTCTCTCTCTCTACGATCCACTCCGGGCCGCATCTTTCTCCGTGATATTGTGAGTTTGAGCGAGATTATGAGTGTGTGTTCACCCTCTCCACGTTCTCTGTGTAGACCTCTCTATATCTTGAGTGATTTAGGGTTTGGGTGGTTCTTGGGTTGAACTAGGGTTTGTTCGAGATTTGTTCTTGGGCTGCGGTTCTTGAGGGCCTGGCTTTGTGGTAAGGCAGTTGTGGTTCTTGGTTCCACGTTGGTTCTCTGGTGATTCTTGGTGACTACTTTGTGTGGGAAGTTCTGGTCCTGAGCCATATTATTCAATATATGGTTTAGGGTTTTATCCCTCATACATTTTGTTATTATTTTTCGTGTATTGTTGCTTTGTGTTGTATTTTAATTTCTGAAAGAGTCTAGAGTACTTTGTTGTATAATAGGTTCCTGAATCAGAATTTTGATTTCTAGACTAAGTGTATCGATCTATTAGAATGAGGCAGATAGATACCCAACAAGAATTTTGGTGATGCTCTAATATTAAGTAACATATAAAGAATTTTACGCAGAAAAAAACCTTTCAAAAGATAAATTATTTCGATTCACATATATTACATGGCTTATGTAAGTTAGCCATTGGTAAAAAGTAAAAATTCAATGTGCCCTAACAAGCAGCCAGGCGTAACTTTAAAAGAATTCTCATTCTCGAGGAGAATTTTGACAAGAAAAATATAAAGAAAATACTAGTTTTAATTTAGTGGTGCTAATTTGGCACACATCAGTATGTATATATGTATACACCAATTATATGTGTCATATCATCATAAATGCCACTAGTCAATCTTGAATTTTCCCACCAAGTTACTATAAATTAAACCTTCCCAGAAGGCATTATCCATAAATTAATTTTGTTTCGGGAAGAAAAGGTCGTGACCAATTAAAATAAATAGTAACAATGCTATTACATAAAACAATAATTTAATCAATGGTCCTTTTCAAGTGAGTTGGAACAAATTATTAGTATTATCCACTAAACTTAATTTTGGGTATGTAATTGGTGAGAAGGTCAAGCTTTTGCCAATTGGACGTGTGCTTCAATTCATTTTATTAATTTACATATGATAAGTTTAACCAAATTGTTCCCTCTTTGTTTTTCCCTCTTTATCTTTTATTACTTGTCAATATCAATATTGTTCACTACATTAGATAAACAAGTCATTTTCGTTGTTGAGAGTATAATATCCAAATGATATAAATAATTAAACATTTGAACACTACTAGGTGAAGATGGAGAGTTGTATTGAGAAGTTATCCGAATTTAAATTAGGACGGTGAAATAATTGTGAAAAACTATAAAAATACAAATGCAAGAGAAATACACGTATCCACTCTACAATTTTGGCTAATGACAAAGAGAATTCAATAAAAGAAACTACAAGTGTGATTGGATATGCTTTCATTTTGAATTTTAAAAATCGAACCTATATTTTTTATTTTTAAATATGCAATATGGGTGTTAAATTACGATATCGAAAAGAGGATTAATTTGATATATTATACATGCAAAACGGATTTAAAACGAAAAAGTTATGTGAATTCAAGTTTTTGAAAAAAAAAAAAATAATCAAGGTATAATGTGAACTCGAATTGAAGTTATGACATGACTTCGATTTCGAGTCACTCAATGTGTGATATATAACATAAAGTTCATTATTATAACCAAAAGGCAATGGACAACGTGTGATATATGACATAAAGTTCATTATTATAACCAAAAGGCTTGTGTGGTATAGTGAGATTGATACCATGACCTAATAGAGGAAAAATTGAAGAAAACCACTATGACACACAAACCTTTTGGTTATAATAACGAACTTTATGTTATATATCACACATTGAGTGACTCGAAATCGAGTCATGTTGTAACTCGAATTCGAGTCATAGTGACTCGATTTTTTTGTTTTCGAGTCACACATGACTCGAATTCGAGTCATAGTGACTCGATTTTTTTAATTTTTTTGTTTTTAGTCACACATGACTCGAATTGAAGCTTCGTGACTGACAAAGAACTCGAATTCGAGTCATGTGTGACTCAATTTTTTAAAAAAATTTTTTTCGAGTCATGTTCGAAAGTTACGAGACTCGAATTCGAGTCACATTGACTAATTCGAAAGTTACAAAGATACCCGCTTATATATCACACATTGAGAGAAATAACTCAAATATCAAACAAACATGCTAGAAGGGTATGAATGTCATTTTACACCCCAAAATGGCTAAAAAGATGTGTTTGAAAAAGATTTACTAAAAACATTTTGGTTTGTTTTAAATGGCTAAAAAAACCCGCCTCTTATAAATATCTAAATAATAGTATCTTAAAAAAACCATAAAGGGTTGTGTCCCACTCCCTCCGCCATAATCATCATATTAAATTATTTGGTGCTCGAGTAATCAAAAGTAAAAGGATGAAAATAAATTTGGCTACTTTATATATAATGCAAATTTTGAGAGGTTGCAAATAAGTACAATACTATGGTCTACTTTTGCGTGTTAAAATTGCTTCAAGTTGACATAGATGTGTGCCGTGAGCAAATTTACAAACATATTTAGAATTAGGCATGGAAACAAGTCACCTAACTGTACGTTATTCTTTTGGCCATCTATTTCTCGTGCTAAATAGTGGTAGGTTTGAGGAGAAATTATGCACCGCCAAAGAAATTGTAAAATGAATTTATAATGAAAAGTTGACAAGCATACTATATAGTTGAAACGTTATTATCGCCACATCATTCAAAATATATATAATAAAAAATAGTAATTAATTAATTAAGAAACTAAGATTTGTTGCTTTCAAAAAAAGAAACTAAGAGTTGTTTAATATTTATTTTATTGCCAAACCGATTGCTACAATACATCAAGAATTTAGATCAAAATTCATTCAATATGTGTGCCACAAGCTAGATGTTGAACACCACACGCAGGTACAATGGGGTAGCTAGGAAAAAAAAACGGATGGTGATACACAAAATCGGAGTGGGCGATAATGAAAAACTAAAAATATTAAATAAAAAATACTTAGTAATTTATTTTATAAAGAGAGAGGTCAAGGCCCATATTGCCCCCTGTCTCCCAAGAGGCAGTGAGCAGGTATGAGGTATTGTCACCAAGAGGTATTGTTAGTTTTAACTAGTTTTACAATTTATTTTTTCAGTCCTAGTCCTGTGACCTGGACTACTTAAACATTTAGTCATTTAAGTAGACAATTTTAAATTTTGGGTCAAAATTTTTAAAATGATCATTTAGTGATTTTTGGGAACACTTATGCAAAAGTCGATTTGGGTCAAAATTTCAATAAGTGACTTCTCAAAAAGCCTCAAGTTCTAACTTCTTTAGAATGGATTTTTTGGAGAAGTCATTTATCCAAAAGTCTATTTTAAATTAACCACCATACATATATTATTATGAAAATTGACTTTTAGATCCAAAAGTTCACCTCAAAAGTGGTCTTAAACAAGCACTTGGTCTATTTTTAATCGAAATTATGTAATTTTACCTTAATTGCTAACTATGACAGGTGTGTGCTAAGGTGTCTAAGAGATTTAGGAATCTAGATGATTTGGGCCAACAATTGACACGTCAAATCACAAAAAATCGACAGATAAAATTTGAAAATTTTAATATTTTTGGTTCATTTTTTGCGCATATCACCAAAATCTCAACATTGTTAACATGTTTACATCTGACCAATCATAGTCAGCAATTTCCAATAAAATTACACAATTTCAATCAAAACATGACTAAATACCCAAAATTTTGAAAGATATTAGACTAAAATTTAAATATGACTACTTAGAGTACTAAATTTCAAAGTCAATAGATTTATTTTCTCTTTACAACTGACCATGCTTATCCTTCGAGAGGTATTGTCGTTTTAGCTAGTTTACAGTTTTGTTCTAAAAAATATTTCATCTTCTCATGTGGACTCTTATTTATAAACCACAAATCACCCGTATGCTCATTAAATATGTACAATCTTTGCCAACTGTCACGGGTCTAGCTATTTCACCCCCTACACGACGTTTCGGACCACCTAGGGACAACTTATCTCTCAAGACAACCACTAGGTTCTTCCTTTTTTTTTGGGCTCATCGGGAATTCGACTCTAGCATTCGACCAATTTGGGTAGAGATGACCAATTCCCTTCTTCACGCACTACGGCCGACCCCCGAGGGGGACGGGGGGTGGGCGACAAATCAAGGGCCCCCAATTTTTTGGGGTCCCAAATTTATATATGAGTATATATACATATATATAACTATATATAATTTATTATATTTGTAAAAGAAAATATTGGTTTGGTAATAAAAATTGCTTATTCGATTGTGGCCCATATAATATTTAATTGAAAAAAATAATTTGCAAAAAATAAAAAAAAAATAGGAAGATCATCCAATATCTTCTACATTTTTTCTCTCATTCAACTATACTGCAACAACAGATCTCTCAACAGAAAAAAAAAATTCAAAACTAAAATTGATAAAGTCATATTTGCGTTCAACTGAGTTTATGTCCCATATGCATTGAAAATGAAATGTTGGAAACACTTGATTTTGAAAATATTTTGTTGATTTTGCTTCGCAAAATGCTAAAATATCTAAATTTATTAAATAATTATTTGATTGTTTTTGGTAAGTTTGCTAGTGGTGCACTCTTTTAAGTTTCAATACTTTGGATGGTGAAAAATAAAAAATTGCATGTGTAATATTTTTATTTTTCTATCTCTATAAAAGTTTTTTTCTTCTTTTCGCCATGGGCTCCCGAAAGGTCAGGGCCTATCCTGCTTCACCGTCAAGTCCAAGATCAACGACAAGCTCTTGAATTCAACAAGGTCGGTCTGTCTGAACATCCGAAGGAATCGTGCAGATCCTTCTGCATAACATCTGAGGCCGCGATTGGATGTCAATGAGAATTCATTTTCGTTCCACTGAAGATTTTTTTTTTGACTAAATATGCGAATGTTTATGAAAATTTCTAGAAAATATACTATTCCTTCAGTTTCACTTTTTCTCACTTCTTTCTTATAAAAAACATCTACACATTTTTTCATAAATAACTAATCATTATTACATATTCTCCTACAAACTTTACTATTCACATACTCACACATTTCTAACTATCAATCATATTTAATCATTATTTTACTATTTTCAAATCAAATCAACTCTCATCATTACTTTTTCATCTCACATTCAATTATATTCTCAAAATCCAACTTTCTTTTCCAAATTTTTTTTCATCACTATTCTCTAACAAAATAAAAATTTTCAAAATGAAAGTATATTCAATCGCGCCCTGAAGTTCTTGGATAGCTAGATTCTTCTTTTGCTTGTATATGGACAGAAGCCAATCCAAGTCGGCAGAAGTTTCGTGAGATAATTTGTTGCCACGTCAACATTGTCGACGTGTTTTTCTACGAGTAGTTGAGAGGCGTATGAAATCAGAAATATCAAATTGCAAAGAAGAAAGGCCAAACAAAGCCAATGTTTTGAGTTACAAGAATGAACCCAATTCTAAATACGTCCAAATTAATTAGATGTTAGAAGAGAAAAATATGAAGGGGAAAAAAATGAATCTGAATGTACACCATATTGCGGCCAGGTGAGGGAGGAAGTAATACAATTTCCACTACAAAAGAAAACAAAATCGTGGAATTGCTATGAATTTACATCAATAGGCAAATAATTAGGAATTACGAAAACATATTATTAAAAAAAACAACTATGAGTTACTAATTACTACGGATGATAATGGGACGGATACTTAAAGACCCATGCCCACGCATTCATCCCACTGTACGCATGTACGCAAGGACGGAGCCAAGAATAAAAAAGAGGTTGGCCGATACATAAAAACAAGGTGGGCCGATACATAAAAACGAAGTGGGCCGAAACACAAATCATATAAACTATAATTAATCTTTTTTTAAGAAATAAATTTCTAGTGTAATTTTTTTAAAAAATCAAAAAATTTGATAAAATGGTTTTATTATGATTTTGATGATTTTGTTTTTATACCAAAACAATGTTTTTTAAAGGTTGTCCAAATACTCCTAAATGATTTTAATATTTTTCGGAGTATTTCTTCAAGTTTATTTTCGACAATATTGGACAACACATTTAATGATTTTGTGTCAATGTTTTTTTTTACATTGAAACTATATTTCTAATGTTGTCCAAAATACCCCCGATCGGTTTAAAATTTTTTTACTAATTTTTCTGAGTATTTCTTGAGGTCTATTTTCGACAAAAATCGGACAACATTTCATTTTGGAGGTCGACGATGGTCGACAGAAAGCGACCGTACTGGAATGAATTTCGCAGAACGTAACGTTCAACTCTCAATATCGCCGGGACGGCCCAAGTCTAGGGGACGACCTGGCCGCACTGGGCGACCGGTCGACCACCCGTAGGACTGTCCCCCTAGTGTAATTTTGATGTGTATTCTTTCATTCTTTATCGATGTGCGACCTGGCCGCCCTCAAGTTTGACAAAGAAAATTCTAACCGTTGTGTAGCATAACTTTTTCTTAAATTGTGGGGTTGATTTCTAACAGCTTATAATCTTATTTTAATTGTAATTTTTTTTTGTAGATATCGATTCCAAGAGAGCCTATCAATGATCAAACATCTCCTATAAATAGAGGAAGATTTGAAGCACAACAATAAGAGAGAACAATACAACACAACAAGAAATACTCAAGCAAACACTTGGTCTTATATTGTCATTATTCTTGTTGTAATTTGTCTAGCTTATCACTTTCACATTCTTGGGTCTGTGCTATTCTTGATTACACTTGCACTCAAATCAGTATTATTCATTATTGAGTTGTAATCTTGATTTTGGTCATCATTCAACACAAGACATCCTTGTGAGTATTCTTGTGGAAAGAATACACTTTGGGTGATCTAGGTGATAGGTGTTTCAAGCGTGTGGTGCTCTTGAGGTGTTTGAAAATTTGGTATTCTTCAAGATTGAAGATTGTGGTGATCTTCAAATGTGCCGTTGAAGGAAGATTGTGGTAATCTCCAAATGTGGTGTTGAAGAAGAGTGTGGTGCTCTTGAGGTGTTGTAAGTCGAATTTGTATTAATTGTGGTAATTAATAAAATTCTTTTTCTTTTTCGAAACCCATCCCGGATATACTGGGGTGGTAGAGCACGTAGTCCCTAGGTGGGGTGAAGCTCTATAAATCGACGTGTGTTATTTACTTTCCGCACCTTTATTCTTGTCTTGCTTGTTTTGTTCGAAAAAGAGGGCATAATCGAAATGATGGAGATAATTTATTCACCCCCTTTAAATTATCGTAGCCGACTTGGACTTAGGCCCAAAATGGCCCCCTTCCTCCGCTATCGATCGATGCGGATTCAACCTACCACTACTGGCACATGGGTCGACCCATGTAAAATAAATTTTGTATTTTTGTATTATAAAATTACAATAAATCAAATAAATATTAAACAAAAAGGAACAAGAAAAAATATATTATGAACTTGTAATATATTTACAAGTCTACTTATAATTTCTTTTATCTTGGGTTTTATCTTATTAATTAGTGCGGATTAGTGTATTATTTATAAAAATTGTCATTATCAAACTATATAAATTAATATATAATTTTAAGTATATATGAATTACATTATCATATATATTATATTTATAAAATATATAGTAAATATAGGGTTGTTGATTTTTAGTACCTGACTTATAGGAACTTTGCTGGTTTGGTACTTGGCATTTCAGAGTTACCAATTTAGTACCCATACTTCACATTTGTTTTTATAAATTGGTGTCTATTCACTTTAAGGACGAAAATTCCCCCAAGAAACACAAGTATACTCAAAATAAACGTTTGAGTATACTTATATAAATTATAAAATCAATTTAAATATTAATTATTTTAATTAATAAAAAATATAAAGAAGTTTCTAAAAATATTAATGAATTTTTAGAAAAAATAAAACTAATTACATTAAAAAAGTAAATTAATAAACATAAAATTTTAATTAATCGAAAAGAAAATTTCGTTTAGTTAACTAATTTTAAAAATTTAATGAAAATTAAATAATTTAAAATTTAAATTTAAGATAGTAAATAAGAAAATTATAGCAATTTTTAATTAATATATTAATTTCTAACCCGGTACCTTTCAATTTCTTTAAAATGTATCCTCTCCCCTCCAACCAGTACTCCCAACTTATTAAAAAAAATTAATATATTAATTTATAATTAGTTTTTAATCAAATTTTAAAAATAATTAATTTTATTTTTTAAGTTAAGAATTTAATAATTTAATCTAAATAATAATAAGTTATTTTTTAATTAAACATATTTTTTAAATTTAATAATTATAATTAAAACATAACTTTTTAACAAAAAATAAATAAATATTGGGGGCATTTTCGTCCTTAGAAATGAATATGTACCAATTTATAAAAAATGTGAAGTATGAGTACTAAATTGGTAACTCCGAAATGTCAGGTACCAAACCAGCAAAGTGTTTATAGGTCAGGTACTGAAAACTTAATAACCCTTAAATATATTGATATAAATAAAAATATTAGGCGGTGCAGGGTGGGTATACACGGTGGAAGCGATACTCATACCTGGTTTACCTAGGTTACAAGCAGTACGACCCAAATACGGTGGGCCACAGCAGGTAGGCCAAAATTGTCATCCATATGGGTTACCGACCAATGAATTTTGTGAGGAAAAGTTTTTCGTCGATAAGTCGTAGATGAATGCATCGCCAAATATTGGTACTAAGACCATCTCCAGTAGTTTGCACAATTTTAGTGCAGAATTTACACTGTTTTGGTGCAAAATCCTCATTTCATCTCCAGCAGTTTGCACTACTTTCTGCACTAAAAAAGAATATTCCATAAGATTCATTATTTTATTCATTTAATATTGATTTTTGTCACTTTATAATTATTAAAATGCATTACATATGTAAAATATTTAATATAATATTTATTAAGTTTTTTATTTTTAAAATTAATCAAATTCAAAACAATATATAAAATTTAATGAAATAATACAAAATTAAAATAAAAAACATTCAATAATATTCTTTATTTTATTCATTTGATTTTGATTTTTATTAATTTACAAATAAATACATATGTAAATTTATTTATTATAATATTAATTGAATATTATGTTTTTATAATTTATAGTAAAATAATATTATTAATTCAAATAATTAAATTTTATTAAAATTATTTACAAAAAAATAAATATATATAATTAGGATAATAAATAACAATATATTAGATATATAAATATACCAAAGCTTATTTAATTAATGAAAAGTAAACAAAAGAAAAAAAAGTAGTGCAGGAATAGTGTTGCGCCAAAATTGGTGCAATATTGTAGAATTCATCAAAATAGCGCCAAAGTTGGCGCATTGCTGGATAGAGAAATTTGGCATTGGAATCTACATTGGCTTCTTGCTGGAGATGCTCTAAAGTCAGAGAGAGAATAGTGACGTCATTTTATCGACGAATATTGATTCGGTCAACATCTATAGCGAAATGCAAGGCAATGACGAATTATTCGTCATGAAAAAACTCGTAAGATAAGTTGTTGTCGTTTGTTCTTAATTTGTGACAAATTTTGTTCCGCCGCTAGATAATAATGGATGTGTCTATACATAGAGCTGAAAAAAGAACCAAATTATTCGAGATCAATAATTAGAAGCTCGGAGTTAATGAGCCGAACTTAAACACATTTTTCGTTCGACAAAATATAAAGTTCATCTCAAACGCAACTCGACTTGTAAAAAAATAAAAATGTGTAAAATTATCAAAATACTCGAGCTCGTTCATGTTTGTCGCGACTAAAATTAAAAGCCTCGATTCGATTAATAATCGAATCAAAAAACATTCAATAATATTCTTTATTTTATTCATTTGATTTTGTTTTTTATTAATTTACAAATAAATACATATGTAAATTTATTTATTATAATATTAATTGAATATTATGTTTTTATAATTTATAGTAAAATAATATTATTAATTCAAATAATTAAATTTTATTAAAATTATTTATAAAAAATAAATATATATAATTAGGATAATAAATAACAATATATTAGATATATAAATATACCAAAACTTATTTAATTAATGAAAAGTAAACAAAAGAAAAAAAAAAGTAGTGCGGGGAATAGTGTTGCGCCAAAATTGGTGCAATATTGTAGAATTCATCAAAATAGCGCCAAGGTTGGCGCATTCTTTGAGAGAGAAATTTGGCATTGGAATCTACTTTGGCTTCTTGGCTGAGAGATGCTCTAAAGTCAGAGAGAGAATAGTGACGTCATTTTATCGACGAATATTGATTCGGTCAACATCTATAGCGAAATGCAAGGCAATGACGAATTATTCGTCATGAAAAAACTCGTAAGATAAGTTGTTGTCGTTTGTTCTTAATTTGTGACAAATTTTGTTCCGCCGCTAGATAATAATGGATGTGTCTATACATAGAGTGAAAAAGAACCAAATTATTCGAGATCGATAATTAGAAGCTCGGAGTTAATGAGTAGAACTTAAACACATTTTTCGTTCAACAAAATATAAAGTTCATCTCAAACGCAACTCGACTTGTAAAAAAAATAAAAAATGTGTAAAATTATCAAAATACTCGAGCTCGTTCATGTTTGTCGCGACTAAAATTAAAAGCCTCGATTCGATTAATAATCAAATCAAACTCAAACACAATTTCTAAACCTCAATAAAAATCGTAATAAGATGTTATAATGGACTCTACTTGAGTACTGGACTCGTTTACACTCTGAAGCGCAGAAAAGCGTGTCGTGTTTATTATCTCACCGACGGATTTTAGTTCCGTGTAGAGTCACATCCAATCTCTGCTCGCCCAATCCTAAAAAGACAGATTGAGCTCTATATTTAGAGGCTCGAAATGGACCGAACTTTTTTGGCTCGACCTATTAGGCCTGGAAAATCGGGCCGACCCTGTTGGCACAATTTTTCCAGTGTATTTTGGTGGTTTGGGCCGGACTGGACTCCAAAAATAGCGTCCAAATATATATTTGGCCATTCTCGGCCCGATTTTTGTTTTTGACCCGACGAGCCTGCATCG
Source organism: Rehmannia glutinosa (assembly GCA_016081115.2). Lineage (NCBI taxonomy): Eukaryota > Viridiplantae > Streptophyta > Magnoliopsida > Lamiales > Orobanchaceae > Rehmannia > Rehmannia glutinosa. The sequence goes on along the minus strand of JABTTQ020000835.1, from coordinate 58,050 downwards.
ATTCTACCCATTTGATACCTCTAGTTGGACGTAGGGGTGGGCATTCAAGGTCGGGTTTTCGGTGCCTGACCGACCCGATCGGATAATACGGATGGGTTGGGCTCCAAAACACGGGTTGGGATCGGGTTGTTTGGGGGGAAACCCGTATACCCATTCGGGTACCCGGTTAGTTTTTTTTTTAAAAAAAAAGCTTGGAAATTAGAAAGCCTTGACCATTGACCGATTTGAGTATTTCACCCATTCCTTTATCCATTTTGCTTTAGGTTTTACGAGAGGGAGAGAGGCAGAAGTTGAGGATTGAACTTGAACTATTTTTCTCCATTCCTCGGTCGTCCCTTGTCCTTCCTTTTTCTTCCTGGCACGGTAGCGGCTCGGCACCGGTAGACCGACGGCGACAGGTAAACCTACTTATTCTTCCTTTATCTCCCAATTTTTGGTGTAAATTGTAATGGGGCGGTTTGTAAATTTTTTTTTTTCTGTTGCTGAAATTTTTAATGTTTGTAAATTGTAATTGTGTAATTTTAATTTTAATATTTTTAGCTGTGTAATTGTGAGTTGTGACTGTGTAATTGTTAGTTGTTACTGTGTAATTTTAATTTTAATTTTTTTTTCTGTTGTTAAATTTTAGTGCTTGTTTTGGCCGTGTAAGCTAAATGTGGTTACTGGCTTACTGCTCAGGTTTTACTTTCCATCTTTCAAATTGATTTTACAAAGCCCAACATTTTTTTACCAAAAAAAAGAAAAAATTGTAACTGAAACCCGACCAGGCGGGTACCCGAAAATATGGGATCAGGGACGGGTAGTTATTTTTTGCTACCCGACAATATCGGGCACCCGACCCGAAAACCCGAAAACCCAACCCGATGCCCACCCCTACTTGGGCGTATATCAGTATATGAATATGACGGTTTCATGCCTAAAGGCTAGGATCGAACCTTTTTTGTAGATAATATACTAAAAGTTGATATTAGAAATGGGTGGCGCTATTTGCACCCTAAGAATTGATTTATACACCCCACTCCCAATATTTACAAAAATGCCATAAGTTAAAAAGACTATAATACCCATGGTTTTGAAAAACGTAAACGGAATCGAGGCGTTTTCCCCCATGAAGCGGGCGTAAGCCTCGAGGCGGGTTTGTAAGCCTCTCATGAAAGCTCAAAATTAAAATTCATAGATACCAAAACAATCTTAGAGTTTTTCCCAAAATACACAACATAAATAGACAAAATAGAAGTAAATATAGGTCCATTACTTAAGAGGATTCTAATTTCTTAAGTTTTTTAAGCCATTCATTCACTATTGTTGTTATCACTATCATTAGGATCAACAAGAAGTCGGATTCTAGAATAAAACATACCTGCAGTCGTTCTTCTCCTCAAAATGCGAGAAGAGGTCTGTTTTCCTTTTTATTGCCTGATGCACCTCTTTTTTTTTTTTTTCCCTTAAAGAATCAGTCTTTTTCTTAATTTATTGTAGTGGGGAACAAAAGTGGTTTTCACTTTTCAAAGATAAAAGAAAAGCTAAAGCACCAAAGATAAAAGAAAAGCCAAAGCACCACCACAAATGGCGTTACCTTTTCTACCATAAAGACGCCTCCCTAAATATAATATTTTAATGCGCCTCAAATCTTTAAATATGCGCCTCGATTCGAGCGCGCTCGAGCGTGCGCCTCGGGCGATTTTCAATACCATGATAATACCCTTAATAAAATAAGACAAAGTGAAAATACACCCCTTTAATTTTTAAATACACCCCATCTATTTTTTAAACATATAATATTATTTTTCCTTTCACCTCTCTCATTATTCTTCTCTCTACAAAATATTCCCAAAAAAAAAAAAAAGAAATTCAAACCCTAAATTCGCGCAAATATGGACCCGAATGAATTCATCGACATCAATAATGTAAGAATTTTATTACTTTATTGCTTTAAGTATCATAATTTTCCTATTTTTCATGTTTTTTTCGTTCAAAATTTCGACGGGATCGCGCACCCTACGCACAAATTTCGATATGGCACGATAGCGCCAATTTTCTACATGGCACGACCATATTTAAATGCATGGCACTATCGCGTGCCTTGTTTAAATAAGGCACCATCGTGCCATGTATTTAAATACATGGCACTATCGCGTGCTTATTTAAACAAGGCACTATCGTGCCATGTATTTAAATAAGGCACTATCGTGCCATGTTTTAATTTTTTGTTTAATTTTTTTGATGAATTTTTTTAATATTTTGACAAGAATCAAGTATGAACCCCTTACAAAGCAGTAGTGTTGTTTGTCCAACCAATAATGAGACGAATCAAGTACAAGACTTAAGTATTGTTACGGATTACACAGACGTTTTCACAACTTACGAAATTTTCTCATCTCGTGAGAACTTATTTGAATGGGTGCGGAGCGAGGGAATGAACATGGCATGGTTATAGTAATAAGTAGGTCGGATAGTGGTCTTGGTAAGAGGAGACCTCGTATGTTATCGCCTGTGAACGTAGTGGACAATACCGTGAATATAGTGTAAAATCATTGCGTAACTCATCCATCTTCAACTTCCGACCAGGATAATAGCGATGATACAATCCTGTCTCGGTGGATCATGATGGGCATTAGGGTTGAAAGTCGTAGACCCAAAAGATAGCCCCGCACAAGTGCATACTCATAGTTAGAGAACCGAATAAATTCGCCTCCAATTCTAAACCACAACTCGTCATCCCTCGCACCATCATAATCACCTCATGTCCAAAAAGTGAATGCAAAGCTCTATTGCAACTAGTTCCTTTAGAATCCAAACGCAATAGAAACCCAAAACAGAGTTTACAAACTCCAAGTACACGTCATTACTAATACCCCTCAACTCACCTCTAATTAACGAAATAATATACAATCGATTGTAAATGTTTAATTTCGCCTTAGTCAATCGAAAAGACTCCTCTTCCAAGCCCACCGAACCTGTACAATAGAAAATAGGTTATTAATAACAAAAAAATGAAATTTTAGCATAAATTTGAAACAGTTCAACTATTTATAAAATTAACAAACTCACGCCAATCATAGTTGTCAAAGGCTCAAAGGCGCACAAAGGCGCAAGGGCTTCCGAGCCTGAGGCGCAAGGCGCAAAACAAGGCGCGCCTTTTTGAAGTGAGGCGCAAAAATAAATAAATAAATAAAATAAAAAATTTGTAACATAAACATGCATAAATCCATTAAAAAAACCCAGTTGGGCAATTGGGCTTATGTTTAATTAGGGCATAACTTAAGAAACCCTAGGAAAACTTAGTAAATACAAACCCATTTAAAAACCCAGTTTAAAAAACCCACTTTAGGCCCAACTTTAAGTAGCCCAGACTCAAAAACCCCTACATTTTACTCAGGCGCGCCTGAGCAAACGCCCGGCGCCTGTGCGCTTTGAGCCTAGGCGCGCGCCTGTGTAAACGCCTCGCCTGAGAGGCTATGAGGCGCAAGGACCAGCGCCTTGTGCGCTTTGCGCCTGAGCGCGCGCCTCAGGCGCGCTTTGACAACTATGACGCCAATACATATTATTTATCATACAAAGATGCCTAAGCTTCATTGTCATCAAAATACACATTGTCTATGGTGAAAACAACTCTCATATTCATGTATTATAAATTGCAGAATTTGTTTATTACGAATGGAAATTTACCTACATTATAAAATAAAAGGGGAGCACGCATGAAGGATATCCATCTGGAAAGCATTTGATAATGCCAGAAAAAGATGTTGGTAATAATGCAAAATGCAACTGTCATCACCACTGGACTTAATTTATTATTTGCTATACATGATCCAACTAATTACTCCTCCATATGGAAAAGGAAGATGGGGCATGGGGAGTTCATCATTAATTGCCTAACAACTTTTCCTGTTCAGGAGAATGTCAAATAATTTGATCAACCTTAAGGCACGACCGATTACAGATTTTAAAAAAGTACTATCGTGCCTCAAGGCACGACCGATAGCAAAAATTTACAGACAGCCTTAGAGGCACGACCGATAGCATGATTTTTCAGAGAAAAAACAGCCCCATTCGTGCCATTGCCTATTTTTCAGAAAAAAAAAAAACAGCCCATTCGTGTCTTTACTGAAACTAACGAAAATGATTCAAATTTTCAACACCAATTTCAACAACAATTCGATTAACCCAACATCTAAAGCATTCAAGAACCAAAAATAACCGATTTTTGAACTAAATTATACAATAAATTGCAAAATATTGAAAAATGAAAAAAAAAACTTACCTCCTCTTGCGGTTCGGCCGCCGGTGTGGCCGCCGGTGAAGTTGCCTCCGCCTGTTTCTTGTGCTTCTCTTCCTTCTAAAATATGTCAACATATTTTTTGGAGGGTTGGGGTGTGAGGTTTGGGGTGAGAAAAGAGAAAAGAGAGGAGAAGAGAGGTTGGAGTGTAGGGGTGTATGTTAAATTAGGGTTTTTAGTTAGGAGGGTAAAATTGGAAATATAAGTGTGGTGTATTTAGTAAATATATGGGTTTGTAAAATAGGGATGGAGTGTATATAGAAAAATGGTGTATAAATCAATTTTTGGGGTGCAAATAGCGCCACCCATTAGAAATGCCAAGTTTAAGCCCTTTTGACCAAAGGAAAAGATCAGATTCCAGTCCACTTTCAGAAAGCAGTAGCATTTTCCCTTTTTCAGTTGTTCTTCCATCATCTTCGACTCTTCTTCTGTTCTCGTATCTCCCTCGAGCACGGCACTGCGGCAAGGCTGTCGTTCCAGTCAGCCGATCAGGCGTCCGCCCTCTCCGCTCAAGGCCCCAGCCGCTCTATTTTATCAGGTAGATTTCAATATTTTTACATCTATTTATATAAAACCCTAACTTGTAAAAATATTGTACATAAATTTAGGAGCCTTCTATTCCGTGGAAATTAATCTTTAATCAGGTGGCTTCCAACTTTCCAGAATGCAAGGGCAAGCAGGGCAAGCTGTTTCCTTTTGTAATTTTTTTGGGCGGCAGTGGAAAGGCTTAGTTTTTAAGTTTCTTTTTGTAATTTGGCAGGTGCTTTATTTGGGTAATATTTTGGACTGAAAATATGAAGTATTCTGTTATGTAACAAATGACAAGCACTAGGTGTGACTTGTGAGCACTTTTGAATTCTGATGTATTCTGTCGTGTGCTTGAAAGCAGGTTATTTCCAATTTATTTTTTTGTAATTTTCGGTCCACCTTAAACCAAACCGCAAAACTGAAAATTCGGTTCGGTTAAGTTTTTGGCCAACCGACTATCGGTTGGGTTCGGTTTGACCTAACGAACACCCCTACAGTAAAGACTGCAACTAAACTGCAAGCTCTTTGATCCGGATTTTAGTCCGTCATTCATACCAATCTAATTGTCTTCTTCCAGACTTCAGACATCGTTCACGCCGCATAATATAAAACCATTATCCCTCTCATTGTGCCCTTGCTCTCTCTACACTTAATCGAACCGTTAGCCACCACCCACTGTAACACAAGCTTTATAGAATTCCATACCAGGTTCACTTTCAGTGCCTTTGATTCTCCCGGATTAGTATGCCCATCACCGGTAGCGGTCCGTTAGTCCATCCAAACATGACAGGCGGCACTTGTTGATTGAATAAAGTACTTCTTTGTTCCAAAATTGAAAACCCTAGGCTGTATTATTTGTTATATTATACATAATTGGATAATTTGCGTGTGTAGCTTTTTGAATGTGATTAAGCGGCAAATTAATGAATCTTAATTTAAGTAGATTTAGCTTTGAAACTACTTTGTTGAGGGTTGTATATTAATTTTCTCTGTGTAAAAATAAAATAGATGATTGTATACATTTTGCTGAATTTTGTCCAAGTACTCTGTTATATTTGTAAATGCTAGAAAATGTTTATAAGTTCTCAGGGCTATGAGATTTTACCATGCAAAGTATCAATTTTTTGGTTTTTTAGAATGATAACCTTCTCTTCTTTTCATTTCTGTTCCGTAGCAGTTGTCTTATTCATTTTAAGTTCTTAGTTTATGCTGTAGTTTAGGTAGAACATTAAGATGGATTTAAATTTTGGTTTGTTATTTTTTAAACATTTTGATGGATGTAAAATTTGAGTACATTGAATCGATTGGATTTAGACGAAGCTAAACATTTGGAAGTTGGAAGATATTGGATATGTGATGTAAATAACAGAGATTTGCATCAGTTTTTGAGTTTTTTTTGCATCTCAATTTCTTGTTAGTGGTCCCAGAATCCAGAATTTCATCCTTTCTTTGTGAGGAATGTATGAAGAAACAGAAGTTGGTTCTTGCATCATAAGTTCTTGAATTGTCCCTTCTTTTTTTTTTTTTTTTTTTGGGTTTTAGTTCCATCTTGTTTTGCTGTTGGTCATGTAAAAGAATTGAATGTTGAGAAATGTAGGTTGGGGATAAAGATCAATAGATAATAAGGCCTACATATGTGGTTGAAAAGCCAAATCTGGAGGAATTGACATGCTCATATTTCAAGTCGACAACTCTAACATAAAACAATAAAGAATGATGTTAAAAGTATTTTTTGAAGGTAACAATAAAGAATGGCGTTAAACAATAAAGAATAGTTAGCTTATCTGTTGAATTAATTTTATCATATTGGAGGATGGGATTATTTGGAGATTTAAGATTAAGAAGTCGAAATTCAATCGGTTTCTTATTCTACTTTTTATAAAGTATCATTGTTCCTTGGATTAAAATAACTATTCCAACACAAGAGTTGTTGGATATTGTCGAACATTTTCATCTGGAAGGGTATAAGAAAAGTCTCTGCATTGCACAACCTTATATTCTGTTAAGTTTTTTTTTTTTTTTTTCAGCTTAATATTGTTAGTTGCTTCAAAAAGTAAGTAGGTTGAGGCGCTGCATTAGAAAGCCTTATCTTGGGAATTTTATTTTCGGTCTATTGTGAATTTTGTATATACTGACTAAAAGCACGAATTCCTGTTCAGGCCTGATATAGTCTCAATCTCATAATAAAAGTGTTCATTGGAGTTTGCTGGGAAAATTCTTGTACAAGCATCAATAGTTTAACCACATGGGTGGAAGAGGAAAGAAGAAGGGACTGAATGCAACACCCGGGTCTCAGCCGCGTGTCTCCATGACTTTGAGGGAAGAATCAAGTGGCAAGAAACATGGTAATGTTAATGCCAAAACTATGTGCAAGCTAGACCATCTGAAAAACCTTGCAGTATGGGCCGCGACCGAAGCGTCTGTTCCTTCACTTGGTGCTTTTTTCGGGGAGCGTTTGGCTGCCACGACTGAGACCTTGGGCATTCGCGCTGACCCATCTTTGTTTGTGTGTGAAAGGTAATGTCTTTATCTGTTATATCTTTAATGTGGAAGTGACGATTTTTGTTTTATTTATATTTTCAAAGTCTTTTCATGTTCTTCTTGTACTTATCCTTTAGGGAATTTGCGGGAAGGAAGGATATTTTTGCTGTTTTCTGAGTTCTTGTCTCTGTGTATGTGGTTAAGTAACAGAAAAGTTCTTCCAGCTTTTAATATGTTATGCACGAGTGTAGGAGGATTTAGGACTTTATTTTGGTGGCTGAGCCGAAATCAAACGTTTCAAGTTTTTTAATTATATCTCCATATGGGGCTAAAGTGTCATCTCTTTATATTAAATTTGTGATTTGTCTGTGTTTGAAGTGATGGGTCCATGTATTAACTTTATATAGATTTATGGGTTTCTAATTTGAGTCTGTTAATTTTTTTTAATGTTGAGAGCATACGTGTAATGTACTCGAATGCTTTGTTTAGGACATAATATATGCTTTCGTTATTCATTTATATGTAGTTTTTGGTGGGCGATGGAAACTAACTTGTTCCTGTTATAGTTTGTTCCATGGTTCACTCTTGTTTCCTACAGATATATGTGTGTGTGTGTGTGTGTGTGTTTCTTTTTCTTTATTTTTGGTTTGAGATTAAAATAGGTATTTTAGTTTGTGATTCTCGCACATAGTTTTTCTTGGGTATCTTTCTGGTAACGCTATCCGAGATTATACCTGTGAGTACAGAAAGCTACCGTAAACTATCCTTTCGGCTATAATTCATGGAGTTGCGTATCAATGTTTTGGATGACAATGCCCTTCCTCTATGTATCATTTCAAAAACAGTTGTTACTTTGATGTCGAAGTGGTTTTACTTTGTTATATTGAATTATATTGGCCTCGTTCATAGCTACTTAGAATTAGTTTTGGCTAGTCCTCAAAATTTAAGGAATCTATGGTGATGTTATGACAGTGTGCTGCTACTAACAACACCACTATTTTATCCTCGCTTTTTTGTTCCTTTCTGTCGTGGTGGTTTTGCTCTGTGGTATATATTGTACTTGTTTGCTTCCTCACTACTAGTTTTATTTTGTTCTTACACATTTTGAGATAATTGTGGTAAGAGTTGAGCCATAATATGCATGCCATTGTCTCTAGAAAGCAACATTTCTTTTACTTTTACCATCAAAGAAGGTAAAATGAAAATTATCCAATCCAAGAATTATGAATGTAAGATAACCTTTACATAGAATCTCGACTCAAATACACCGTGGAACTTTACATATCTAGATTTTGGAGTTTGAATATTATAATCTTTAAAAAAAATGAAAAATCATGCAAGTCTTGCTATCGGTAGAGATAGCTCTAAAACAAAATTGAATTTGAAATTAAATGTTCAAAGGCGTGTTAGTGTTCTGTGTTTCTAGAGTGGCAACCTCGTGATGGTTGTGATTTTTCCATCTCATGAGAGCTTTTGATGACTAAGTTTGCAATTTTTGTGATCTGCCAATCTGAAGTAAGTTTCGAGTCGAACATCTTGCAGTATGCTCCCTTGGCTCTATTTATTCTTAAAGGTCTTCAATTCTCAATAAATGTGTTCCCTGAAAGTATCCTCTCTTGCATGTCTATTGTTGACATTGTCATGCCACGTTCCACACAGTAAATATATTTGAAATTTACAAGTTTCTTGCAATATATATGACATACATCCATTACTTTAGGCTCTGATGATGCTTTGTTGTTCAACAGATGTGAATCTATTCTGCAACCTGGTTCTAATTGTACGGTTCGGATTGAGAAGAATAAGTCAAAGAAGCGACACAAACGCAAGAAATCTAATCCCACCACGCAGAATAATGTTGTCTACCGATGTCACTTCTGTTCCCATCGAAATCTGATGCGAGGAACACCAAAGGGCTATGTGAAAGAGATGTGTCCACAAAAGGCTAAACCAACATTGAAATTAGAGACCGCCAAATCTTCTGTAGATAAGTGTCCTAGCTCGGCAAAAGCTACAACAAATACCCCTGAGGTTAACAAGGTGGATATTGTTGATTTGCCGACAGTCGATGGACAAAATCTTGAAACAAGCTCTCCAGCAACTCCATTGCCAACCACTTTTCTGTCGTTATTGGATTCAAAGAGGAGGAAAAGGAATAGATCCGGTGCGAAGAAAGTAACCGAACCGGAAACTAGTTTAACTGCGGGTGACGAAGAAAAGAGTAAACAGGCTTCAAGTAAGAGGAGGAAAAAATCATGGACAAGTCTGAAGGAGATTGCTCAGAGTGGTGGGAATGATATTGGCAACAACAACACTAATTTAACCATTCCATTCTTTATTTAAATACTAGAAACTGCACAATGTGGAGTGACAGTAATGAGGAATTCAAAAAATTAAGGTTAGGTTCTTCATTTGAAGTAGGAGAGTTGATTATTTCAGTAGTTAGTGATAATGAAACAAAATTTTGAGTTAGTAATCCAAATGAATACCTGAAGTTCTCTCTCTCTCTCTCTCTCTGATGAAACTATTCTTTATCTGGGTTTTTACCATTAGAGGTTGGAAATTTCCAATACCTGCAAACTTTAGATTTAGGGATAATTACAAAAACATCCCCCAAGGTTTGGGCTAATTACAAAAAAATCCAGAGATGTTTCAAAACTACAAAAAGCCCCATCATGTTTGATTTTGTCTTAAATTTAAGGGGTCAACCCTAACATTTCTACAAATATCAGGGTGGTTTTTTAAATACTTTTTGCTTATGAAAGGGGAAGATGTAAGTAAAATCAAACCATAAGGGTTTTTTTGTAATTTTCAAAACTCTCTGGGTTTTGTTTGTAGTTAGCCCAAACTTCAGGGTTTTTTATGTAATTACCCCTTAGATTTATCCAAAATGTCTTTAATGGGTCGATGCCCACATTATTAATTCAGTGCAAAAGCTAATATGGGTTTTTACCATTTGAGATTGGAAGTTATTTGAAAGCTAAGACATCAATATATTGGGAGTGTTTGCAAACACTAAAAATAATTGTTTTTCAGTTTTTTTAAAAAAGCGATTTTTAGTGTTTGCATATACCAATTTCTCGCTTCTAATTGTGCTTCATTTAATCGAGAATCTAAAAGCGAGGAGAGGGTGCTTTAGATTCATACGCTTCGCTCTAGTTTGAATTTTACAAATAAATAAGTACTTTTACTACTTTTTCACCAAACACTTTTAACTTCTCATTCTCAACTTTTAATTCTATTTTCAAACACTACCAACTTTTGATTCTCAACTCCTATTACTCATTATAGTAAATCACTTCTTCTAAAAGCGAGTTTTTTTGCAAACACTCCCATTGTAACTCTCATAGCTTATTATTGGTCAGTGGATGAGAAGCTGCTATTGAGACTATATTTTTGCTTGTGCAGCTAGTCTCTCATGTGTGTTCAAGAGGTTGCTAACTAACATACTGAAATCAGAAGCATCATTAATAAGAGTGAAATGATGAATTTGTCAATATGAATTTAGTTTAAGGTGTAAGCTAGGGGTCTAAATAAACCGAATCGAGCCGAATGCTGGAACACATAATGTTCAGGCTTGTTTGAATATAATACAAGCTTCAAAACTTGTGTTTGAGTTTGTTTGATTATCAATCAAATCAAGTTCGAATGAAAGTAGTCAAGTTGAACACGAATCGAGTACTCGAGTAGTGTGATATTTTTACATATATTTTATTCATTTTTGAACCAATCGAGCCGAGCTCGAGTGGAGGGCTTTATATTTCATCGAATGAAAAATGTGTTCAAGCTTGGTTCGTTATGTTAATAAACCGAGCTCAAGTGAACTTTTAATGATTGATCTCGAGTCGAGTATTTGGTAGGTTGGTATATTTTTCAGCTTTAGTGTAAAGTATCGAATTTAGCTCTAGATATTTGGACGAAAATCAATATTATGATCACAAGTTTTCCATGCTTCCTCGTCCTAAGTTATTATTCTGATTAAGTTTTGGCCAAAGAATTTAAAGTTGCATATGGATTTTGTGAAATAATTTAGGAAATAACTTCAAATTACTCTATCATAAAGTAAATTTAAAATTTACAACAACATGTCGAAAAATAACTCAAAATAAAAATTTAAAAGCTTAAGAGTGAAAATATTCCGAGTAAAAATTATTTACATATACAAATATGAGTGAATATATTTATTGTAACTGCAAACGCATACAATTAGTTTCATCTTCTTTAGAAAATAAGAAAAATAGGAAATCGATAATAGCCTTCATTCAGTTTTATTTTCACATTACGATAAAAACTAGTATGTTCATATGAAATTTATTTTACAAAAAATGCACGATTTATTTCTTTTCACACATAAATAAAAAATGTTATAAAAATAGGACGTATATTTTCAGAGAATATTAAGAATTAGGTTGTTCTTGAACTGTTAAAAATTAGTTTTTTCATTCTTAAAAACAGGATTATTTTTTTTGAAATATTTTTGCAAAATTTAAATAAAATTAAACACGTTTTCCGAACCGGAGATTACAAAAAAATAAAATTATATTCAACTTAAGAAAGTAAGAAAATCAGGAAGTTGCCAATAACTATCTTAAACTTTGCTTCATTCATTTTTATTTTCATTTGATGATATAAATTAGTATTCTGATATGAAATTTCTTATACAAAAACATGCACAGTTTATTTGTTTTCAGAAATAAAAAAATAATGTTTCAGAAAAAGTGAAAATGGGCTATATTTTTCAGAGAATATTATAGGTTGTTTTTTGAAAAGTTAAATATTAGTTTGCTGATTCTTAAAATAGGATTATTTCGAAATATTTTTGCAAAATTTAAATATGAAAAAGAACATTTCTTTTGAATCGATATCACTAGAAATTTGTCAATTAAAGCCGGCCGACGTGACGCCGACGGATCGATTTTCTAATGGGCGGGACTCTATTTTTCTAGGCCCGAAAAACTCGGGACCCAAAAGCCCGGTCCGATCGACCCGCCTTGTGAGATAGCCCGAAAAGCCCGACCGAAAGTTCATGTAATTTTCATTTTTAGGATGAGACCGATCCCCCATTTCCACAAACCGGATATTGTGTCGGCCGGCCCGATTTTTCGAGAAGCTTGGTGGGTTCGGCTTGCTGGCTCGGCTCGGTCTTTTGACAACTCTAGATATCACCCATACGATTTCACTAAAAAGAAACCTAACGTAGGTTAATTGCGACTCTCGAAATTATATACAAAGGCGCCCCACATTCTCAAACGACATATTTACTAGGGGTGGAAATAGGCGGCCGGCGCCGCTTGCGTCGGACGGCCCTAGGCCTGGTTCACATTTTTTCGCGTCTAAGCCCTACCTATTAAATATAATAGGCTTTTTTTCATCCCAAGCCTGGCTTATTTAAAAGCCTTAGGCTTCAAACCAACCTATTAAAAGCCCGTTAAAAAGTTCTACTAACCATATTTTTTAAAAGAAAATATATTTTATCTATTATAATAATTAAATAGTTATATAAAAAGAATAATATTAGTAAACTATATAAAATATATTATATTTTTATACTTATAAGTATAAATAAATGGTGGCTATTAAGAACTGAAAGCTTTTTTAAAAGCGCAGGCGCCTATTTACATAAATAGAACTGAAGCGCTTAGCTGACCTATTTATGAAATAAGTAAAATTTAGTAGAGGCTAAAAGGGTAGCCAGCCAGAGTGTCGGATAAATCTGGCCTATTTCCACCCCTAATATTTACACACACACACACACAGAAACCCTTATTTCAGACTCAGTTCCAGGGTTTTCCAGAGAAGCAAGCACCTTCTTCTCTCGATCTTACCAGTCTTGCAATTTCAAATCGGAAGTCGAGATGCATGCCCCAGTACTCGTCCTCAGTAAGTCTTCATCGTCTCTCAAACTTTCGCGTCTTGCGCTTCATTTTCATTTTCAGTGATCTATGTTGACGTGTTTACACAACTCGTTTGAGAAATTGCCGCGCCGATTTTTCACACTTTGAGCGCCTGGACATACTGCATTTCAGTTTTTAGAGATTGAGAGAACGCCATTGTTAATCATATGCTCTGGCCTAAATTAGCTAGGTTTGGCTTCACCTTATAGTGCAGTTTTTTTATAAGAGGAGGGCTTAGGGTTGCAGCTTCTAGTAAGGATGAGCTGATCTTTTAACTCCTTGGCAATAGTGGCAAACTTAAGTTTCATGCTTTAGGTTATCCATTGCCCCCCTGCATAACTACGGGAATTTGAACAGGTCCAGTGCCTTTTTTCGGGTATGTTAAAAGTGCAGAAGGTCTTTTGAAAACATTGAATGTCTGTCGAGATCCAAGAATGTGGTGCCTTTTTTTTAAAAAAAAATGTGTGTGCACATATACATATGTTTTCAAATCTTTGGAGCAAAAGGCCACTTCATGATCAAGTAGACTCTTGAGAAGATGTTTTAAATGTATTGCGAATATATAGTAGGCTACAGATGTCCCTTTTTCTTTTTGGAGGTGGGGGTCTTTGAATGCTTCTCCTTAATGGGTGTCTTTGAATGCTTCTCCTTAATGGGTTAGTTTACGTGTCAATAGAATGTACATATTAGAAATAAAAGAGTAAACAAGTTACCCGCTCCCTTGTCATGCATTCTTGTTCTTTGGTTAATGTACTTTGGGTTCTGCTAAGCAGAAGATTCACTGAAACGGGAGTCTGGAAGCAAGGTGCACCATGCCAATATCCAAGCATCGAAGGTAATACTAATTCTCATCCTTTTATCTTTTTGTTATCCGTTTTCAATCTGACATTGAAGATAATGAGTTTGTGTTTTTCCAGTACACTCTCATCACTTTGCATGACCTATGCGAAGTCAACTGCTCCTGTGTGATACTCTAAAGTTTTAGTTTTTCAATGATGATTTGCTATTTAAACAAGATTTGGTTCTTTCACTACCAGCTTAATGGGATATGGATGATTTCCACTACCACAAATATGTTCCTTGGTGCCTCTTGGAGAAATTGTGAGGATACTGTCTATAGACAATGATGATGGGGAAGATAAGGGAGGCATGTGCCTCACCTTGTGGATTAGGCAAAGTATCATAACATTTTTTTTGGTATATTATTCTACCTAGGAATATAAATGAGAAACTTTGATCTATTAGTTTGAACCAAATCCTGGAATGCCGAGGACAGTTATAAGAGTTATTGATCATGATCAGCAATATGGTCAGAGACTATAGATACATCCCAATGCCTACCAGTTAATGGGGGACCAAACTTATATTGAGTTTTTATTGTAACAGATCCCAAGATAAGACGAAAATACTAGCTTACTAACAGTGCATTTATATCATTCAATTTACCAGAATTTTCCATTCTGATTAAGCATGGTTTAACATATCTGGTAGAGCAGATGACTTTTAGCTTAACTTGCACGTTAAATTTCTTAAGGTTGTCTGTGAAGTGTCATTGGGTTTATGGTTTAATGAATTTTAATACTTGCTGACTTCTTCTGTTTCTATTGGGCCATGGGTCTGCACTTCTTTTTCTTATTGATTAACTTCCAACATATTTTGTTGCTCTTGACAGGCTGTTGCAGATATTATACGTACTACGTTGGGCCCAAGATCGATGTTGAAGATGCTCCTCGATGCTGCTGGAGGTGATATTCCTGATCCTCATAGCATGAACTATGTATACTTATAGTAATATTGGATGTAGAGAAGAAAAAACACAATTTCTGTAAAAGATTATTTTCTGGATCTATCAGAATGTCCTCTTCTTGTAGCTTAGTCAATATATGATCAGGAAAAGGGTGTCTTCCTATGTTATATGCCATTACTGATATTGCTCTGTTCTTATTTTCAAAGTTTTCATTTTCTTTCTGTTATTAAATGTTCTTTTTTTTGACAAATTCAGGGATTGTAGTGACAAATGATGGAAACGCTATTCTCCGTGAATTAGATGTTGCACACCCAGCAGCAAAGGTATGGATTCTCTGTTTCTTTTTTCTTTTAGCATTAACTTCTCCTTTTTAAGTGGGTTGACTCCTTTATTGACCAAAAGAAGAAAAGACTCCCATCTGACTGTAGCTTACAGCTGTATTATATTCTGTTGCATTTTATGAACGTTACACCTTACTGAACTTCTATTACTTGATTGGCTTTTGACATGTGTACCTCTTTCTTGTGGTGACAGTCAATGATTGAACTAAGCCGAACTCAGGATGAGGAGGTTGGAGATGGGACAACATCTGTGATTGTCCTTGGTATGCATTGAACTTGTAAATTAGTTCAATTGTTTGCGATACTTCATACATGTTATTCCCTAGTTCGCAAAATGGATACTTGTGATACTTGTGTAAGTTTGCACATGTATATATCTAGTGCATATATATGATAACCCTGTTTTAGAAGTAATGAAGAAATAAGAAAGTTGAGGACTCTTCTGACAAAATAAAAAATATGGTGTAGTTCTCTTAAAAAAAATCGTGTAGTTATGTGTATTTTCTACTGATTAAACATGCTGGTTTAGTGCACGCATGTATACACACATGTACGCTTGTGGATAAGTGTTCATGTAACGTTCCTATTTTTATGATGTTTGCTTAAACTTGAAGTTTTTCTTTCATGGAATTAATAAACGCTTTCTAAATTTCTTATTGGTCAATTTGAAAGCCTCAACTATTTGGCTGCTAATAAGCCTATTCTTTGTGAAGATTTTTAGTTTTTTGTAGTGTTTCATTTGATATTAATATATACTGATTTCTTTATCTTGAATAAACTATATATTGAAGCTGGTGAAATGCTCCATGTTGCGGAAGCCTTCATTGACAAGAACTATCATCCCACAGTCATCTGTCGAGGTAATAATGTTTCTATTAATCTTCAAAACATGTGGATTATATTGTATTCGTTGACAGTTACAAGTTTCTTTCTATTGGCTGCAGCTTATAATAAAGCTCTAGAGGATGCTGTTGCTGTACTTGACAAAATTGCAATGACTGTGGATGTAAAGGATCGTAAGTTAATTAATTGCTTTTATTTGTCAAATCAAGTGTTAATGTTGTTTAATCTTATAGTATATTTAAAAAATTTAAACTGGATAGTTGTGTTTTGCCTTATTAACTGAGCAAACAATTTTGTGGGAGGGAGTAGCTGAGATCAGTGTTACAATAGCCACCTTAAATCTCTCTGGAGTTCATCACTTGTAGGAATTTATAATTTTTGTTCAGTAGGATAATGGCCCCGCTTGCATGCCCCCAACACACGCACACTAGGGAAAGGAAAAAAAGGAGTTAGGGAAGAAAACAATCAAGTCCTCTTCCTAGCTGGCCAGCATAGGATTTCTTCAGACTTTGTCTTTCTTTTCACAGGACTTGACCGGATACTCTTCGTTATGTGCACATAAATAACGGTTGAATACTCGTTCTGGTTACAAGAGTTTTACAAAATCCAATGCTCATGTTTCAGATAGTATCATGTCTTTCATGTCTTTCTTTCATGTAATTATGAAAATGTCTCTTTGATGATCAGATTCTCTTTTTAAATGACTTATTTTACTCTTATCTCTTCCTCCTTGAGAATCGAATCATTCGATTGTGCTGTTGCTCATTGTTATAATGAGTGCATGAACAACTTATCTTTTGCATATGGTTATAGTGACTACTGCAATCAGATTTATTTTCTTTAGCGTAATCCCTCTCTCGTTTTTTATGAAAACTACTTCTATAAATCAACTTAAGGGAAATCCATTTCAACCTCTGTATTCATCTGTAAGTGGTTCAATGCTTAGATAGACCTAATCAAACTGGAGTAATAGCTCAAGTTAGTCTTAAGATGGCTGTTTGAGAGCTTTTGATGTGTCATTTTGTAAATGGATGGGCAATTTGGTTATTTCTTTCTTCAAGCTCTTATTCTGGAATGTTTCTCATTTGGCAGGTGCAACAATGTTAGGGCTTGTGAAGAGTTGTATTGGAACAAAATTTACCAGTCAATTCGGGGATTTGATCGCTGTAAGTATTTCCATAAATGGTTACTGTTGACCTATTCCTTTTTTTTTCCGTTCCTTTTTTGTTAAAAAGAAAAAGGCTTGTCGGAGGGATAAGCGTTTAAAAACAGAAATAAGGTATGCCCTTTCGATGTAGAGTACATAACAGTACTTGCTCTGATTGAGCATGGGATTGTTGATTTTTTCATTCGTGCCTGGGATGTTTTGGGACATATTGATTCAGAGTGACGGCACAGAGGTGGTAAATTTGTTGCACTTAATGATCTAGATTGGAATCTGGTTCAGGCGAACATAACCACCAATACACCTTATCAAGTCCTAGCGGGTTAGTTAAAGTTTGCTGAGGGTCTCGATTATAGATCAAGACTAAGTCGGGATTAAGGGGCTCATTTGGTAAAACTGATTTGAAAATTCAGTTGTCATTTTTATCGCCTACAGATTTCAGTGGTTTATATTTACCAAAATAATTTGATAATTTCGGATCAAGTATAAGTTTACTTGATCCGAAATTTTCAAGAAAAATGAAGAATAAAGTAATAAGGATTTCAAATAGAGAATGGCACTGATCGTTTGCTGAACTGCTAATTTTATAAGCAGAGAGAAGTTACTTTGATGCTAGCAAAACAAGTGATGGTTAAGAAGATTATTTTTATCTTATGTATTACCTCAGTGCACAAAATACCAGCATATATGTGCATTTGCCTCTCAAAACGAGTTATAGATCTTCCAATTTAAACTCAATGAACCTGGACATTGTCCTTCCCTTTAGGCAGAGAAGAATGGAAATTTCAACACAATGACAGCCCCGTCAAGCTCTTTCATGGCCAAGGGCATGATATATATTAGTTGTGTCTGATCTATGGAAGCCTTGATTTATTGTGTTTTTTCAAAATTCAGTTTATTCTTTGTGGTGGCCAACACTTTTCAAGTTCCTGCGTGGGTCTAGCCGGTTTTCCAGGCTCTATCCGTTGGTTTTGCGGGGCCGGGAGTGGCAAGTGTTGGGTTCCCCAAGCAACAGTTAGGGCGAGTTGTGGGTTTTGCCTAACCTGTCCCATTGCCATCCTTAGTTTGAAACAAATCAATTAATAATTCAGGTTGATCAAGTAATTATTGCGTTTCTTAGTATTATCGAGAACATCGATATTCTTTGCCTGCCATTTCTATTGTGACAAAATCAGTAAGATTACATAATTCAGTTGCCTAATGTGTGAAGTATGGTTTGTAGAATTACAGCTTCGTCATAGTCATATGATTGATATTTGAACCCATCGTTCATTGTTACAATGTGATTGACATTTTATTCACTGGTTGTTCTTTGTGAAACTTTCAGGACTTAGCAATAGATGCCACTACCACAGCTGGTGTGGAACTTGGCCAAGGATTGCGCGAAGTGGATATCAAGAAGTACATTAAAGTAGAAAAGATTCCTGGTGGTCAGTTGGAGGACTCGAAAGTTTTACGAGGAGTCATGTTTAACAAGGACGTTGTCGCTCCTGGTAAAATGAGAAGAAAAATAATAAATCCGAGAATTATGCTTCTTGATTGTCCTCTCGAGTACAAGAAAGGTGAGAACCAAACAAATGCCGAATTGTTAAGGGAAGAAGATTGGAGTGTGTTACTGAAAATGGAAGAGGAATACATCGAGAACCTATGCATGCAAATCCTAAAGTTCAAACCAGATTTAGTAATAACTGAAAAGGGGCTCAGTGATCTGGCTTGCCATTATTTTAGCAAGGCTGGTGTCAGTGCAATCAGAAGGCTCAGGAAGACGGACAACAACAGAATTGCCAAGGCTTGCGGGGCAGTAATTGTTAACAGACCTGATGAATTGCAGGAATCTGATATTGGTACTGGTGCTGGACTATTTGAGGTGAGAAAAATTGGTGATGAGTTCTTTGCATTCATTGTTGACTGCAAGGATCCTAAAGCATGCACAGTCCTTTTGAGGGGTGCCAGCAAGGACCTGCTGAATGAAGTGGAGAGAAATCTGCAGGTATTTCCGAGTTTTAATACTTCCATTCACGTTTCTTTGTACAAGCCGTGATTCTGAGTTTCAAAGTGCGTTTTGTACACAGGATGCAATGTCTGTGGCAAGAAACATAGTAAAAAATCCGAAACTCGTTCCTGGTGGAGGTGCTACAGAGCTGACTGTATCAGCTATGTTAAAGCAGAAGAGCTCATCTATTGAAGGCATAGAAAAGGTAAACAATTGTCATGTGCTCCTTGTGTTGCATAACTGTTTATCGGTTCTCAAACAATTCAGTTATAACTACCATAGTATATCACTAATTCACTATATCCGTTAACTCCACTGAGAATGTTACGCTGATATTAATTTGTCAGAAACCGTGTCAATACCAGATTTGGATATTATTATTTTTCAATTTTGTTTGGAGTACCAAATAGTGATGTTGATTTACAGAGCATGATTTCAGGCAATCACAATAGGACTTTAATGAGGATATGCTAACAGTCTGCTCGCATTTTAACAAACACAACTCTTAAAATTTTCCTCCTGATAAACCTGTTATGAAACCATCATTTAGCTCACGCATCTTATATCCAAGTCTTTTGATCTTTTCAACAACGGTAACTCTTTCATAATTTTCCTCCTCATAAAACATGTTCCTGAACTACCAACTAGCTCATGAATCTATGAGGATAATAGAAACTGGCATGATTTTCCTGAATGTGGTTGTGATGTTTTTCGTTTGATGCATCTCTGAACACAGTGGCCTTATGAAGCTGCTGCAATCGCATTTGAGGCTATACCAAGAACTTTGGCTCAGAACTGTGGGGTCAATGTGATTCGGACAATGACTGCCTTGCAAGGAAAGGTAAAATATCCTTATTTTCCGTGCTTGTAGTTTTGCTCATGCTCTAAACTACGCCCGTTTTATTCATATGATTTATCGTTTTTAGCATGCAAATGGTGAGAATGCGTGGATCGGCATAGACGGGAATACCGGTGAAATTACGGACATGAAAGAGCGTAAGGTATGGATTTTCGTATACCTTCCCTTTCCCATTCCTTCTTTTCTTTTTTCCTTTCCGGATGAAATCACGAACTTGGTGATAAATTGAATTATTTGAGAGTTTTGCTGATTAATTTACTGATTGTGATATTTCTGGGTGTTTAGATATGGGATTCATACACCGTGAAGGCGCAAGCGTTTAAGACGGCCATTGAAGCTGCTTGCATGCTTTTGAGAATTGATGATATAGTGAGTGGGATCAAGAAGAAGCAGGCTCCTGGAGCAGGCGGTCCATCAAAGCCTCAAATCGACCAAGAAGGTGATGCAGACAATGAGAATATGATTCCCGAGTAAGAGGAAGTGCGGTTGGGCGATTGCATCTCTGATCTGTAAATGAAATTATCTTATGCTTCTCAAAAATTTTGGGCATTGCCATATTTTCTGCTGTTTGGCTTGGACGCAGAATGCATTGCCACTTCATTCCCTGATCGAGTTGCAATTTGAATTTAGTAGTCTGTTGTTCTTTTTCCCCTTATTTACCAAGAACTCTTGCCACTTGGGCAGTTTCTAATGAACTTAGGTTGTGGTTTTCATGAATTTTTATATTTATTTTTATTTTTGAAGTATTAGTCCTGGCTCCAATGACATTCATGAATTTTTTTCGTCAAGAATCAGAGGCCTACATTTGCAGATTTGGCTTTTATTGGATTGCAGAGATGTTGAATGCTTAGAAGATGGATACAATTAGATATTTTGCTAATAGTTTATAGGGTTAAATTACAAAAACAACCCCTAGAGTTTTGTCTAATTCCAAATAAAATCTAACTATCGTTCAAAACTACAAATACCATTTGAGGCATTGAATGGTGAGACAAATATGCTATTGAAGTTTGTATTGGTTTTATAAATAGTCCCCTCAATTGGTGGGAATTTTGAAATATAACAAATGTTAACTAGTATTTGTAATTTCGAAAGATTACTATGTTCTTTTTAATTAGATTAAACTTTAGGGGTGATTTTTGTAACTAACAATAATTTATATGCATGTCTTTTACTCCTGTAAATAATCTGACTACATTATACCGTCAGATATGACTGAAAATAATTTGGATTTCTTGAACAATGCCTGTTTAGATAATTTACCTAATCTAAGATGGATGTTAGTGGACTAGGTTTAAATTAGGTTCAATTGGTGTCGATTTGCTATCTTGATCAATAATAGGTCTTGTCTGAACTTAAGGTTCGTTAAACTTTATCGAGTCTCATGATTTCGAATTATTATCGTTGTGGGAATAGCATCTATTATTATCGTATGGGCGTAGCTAGGATTTTTGGCCAAATGCGGTCAAAAAAAAATTCGCTTCAATTTGACGAATATCGAGCCGAAATTTTAAAAAAAGAGAAAATAAAAAACATTTCAATAAAAAAATATATAAAGGTCGTACCTTTAGCAATTCTTTGTCGATTTCATACTCTCCAATTTCGGTTTATCTTGAATGAATTTTGTGGAGAAGTGACTTATCTAAAATTCAATGCTAAATTAATGTACCAACACAACTATTATTATTACGAAAAATTAACTTTTAGATCCAAAAGTTTATTGAAAAAGTGTTCCCAAATCCCAAAAAGTTGTATATTATCAAGTTTCATCATTCAATGCCTTAATCGGGCCAAGTGATTTTTAATTCTTTTTGGTCTTTTGAATTTTATCTTAATTTTTTCTATAGAATGAATTTTCAAATTGTGGTCCAACCCAAATTTAACAGTGCTATTCTCGAGTCCCCAAGACGGTCCAACCCAAATTTACTAAGACAATTCCAAAATTCATGCGGTCCGTCGACCGCATTGGGCTTCATGTGGCTTCCCAATGATTATTATTATACATATCAAAGAGTCTCTGAGATGGTGGTGAGACCATTAGATGGTAAAAAGTGATATTTTTAATGTAAAAAGTGATATTTGTCTAAATACACTTATATATATGTATATATATATATATATTCAAACATATATATATATATATATATATATATATATATATATATAGGAGGATCCTGTGAGACCACCCCTAGGTAAGTCCATAAGACCAAATCCGGACCATTAAAAACAAAATCAACGTCCGTGATTTAAAAGAATCTATACAACTTTACATAACTAACTATACATAGCAGGGGTAAAATAGTAAATTGTCGAGATAAACATGATAACCGCTGAAAAAATTAGGGGCGTGATCTTCAATTGATCACGCCCCATAATCGCTAATCCACATTCCACCCGTCGAACCCATTCTTCTTCATCACAACAATCTCTACCACCATTGACATTAATTCTTAAACCTCGAAAATTATACAATATACATTTGCATACAGAGGAAAAACATGTCATATTTCGTTAATTGACAAGGTTGTCATCAATTACATCAAAACGATTGAACAATGGCGGAAGAACTTCCTCCAACACGATTGGTGAATGTTCCCAAGTAATTACTCACGATATAGTTGCGAAAAATTTAGGAGGAATCACCGTAACATAACGAAACGAGTAGTCGAAACAATTGTATGTTTGGGTGTTTAATATGTATTGTTAGTATATAACATATGTATATTTAGTGTCATAAATCGTATAAACGGATAATCAAGCAATTGTATGTTTGGGTATTTAATTTGTATATGTAGTATAGAACATATGTATAAATAATGTCAAACCTTGCATACATGTTTCACAGTTTCATAAAATTTGGAATTGTTTGTGCATTGTATATTTCTTGTTAGTTTGTATATATAGTGAACAATGTTAGTATATTTAGTATATATATCTTGTATTTCAATATTCAATTCTTAAATATTTACAACTAATTTAGAGATTGTGTATATGTTGTCAACTGCTTTTGCGTATATGCTTAACAAATTTAACTTGTATACATGTTCATTATTGTTGTGTGTTTACAATATAAACTTGTATGTATTGTAATATTAGTCCATAATTTCATTTTGTTATATTGGATATAAATTCCTCCGAGAATAAATAATTGTATGGTAGTGTATACAAACATATTTAATAATAATAACAATATGTATTATATGGTTGCATACTTTTGTATAAATAATACATTCATTTTGTTTTAATAATGCTACGCCTTGTTTTAATAATGCTACCTTGTTTTAATGTAAAATATCACAGAACCAACAAGCGATTTCAATGGGCGTCAACGACTCGAAATCTCACCGGCTCAACTAAATAGTGGATACCGAGAGGTAGAACAAGAAAAGATTCCACGAGTAGGCATGCATTTCGCTACATTGGAAACCGTATACGCTTTTACAAAGATTACGAGCAATTAGCGGATTCGACATCGGAAGGAGCACGACAAAGAAATTTAAGAACGAAGTAATTCATGTGCATTATGTTCTTTGCAATAGAGAAGGCTTCAAGCACACAAAAACAACATGCCTATGGAGCATACGGATGAAGATAACATCCCGCCACATGGTTCACGAAAGAGGACTTCAAATCGTGTTGGGTGCAATGCACGCTATATATTCGAATACACCATAGGTGGCGCATATAAAATACGAAGTTTTGAAGAAACGCCACGCCACACTCATCCAATGGCAATCGATACATTCAAGCAATTCCCGAAAGTTAACAAATCAACTTTGGTCACCAAAGAATTTATAATGAATTGCACAAAAGCTAATATAGGGAGTTCAAAACAACACGAATTATTCAAGGAGATGGTTGGCGGATTTTCACACGTCGGTGCACTGAAGATTGATTTTAAAAACTTCAAACGCGACTTGAAAGCCTATATATGCGGCGAACACACAATTGGTGATAGACAAATTATTTAAACAAAAAGAGATAAATCAAGGCATGGCTTTCGAATACGCAGTGGACGAGGATGAACAACTGACGCGTCTATTTTGGGCAGACCAAAAATCCATAAGGAACTACGCCACATTTGGAGATGTGCTTTCATTTGATGCTACATACAATACTAACAGGTAAATCATTGTGGTTTATTTCATATTTATGCGGTGACATGTACACTTACTTGAAAGGATATGTATACTTATCTGATTAAAGTTGTACCCTTGATGAAATTTGCAAATAACATGTTTACTTAGTTGATAATATATGTATACTTGGTTGAATTTAGTTGCAGACTTTTCTAAGTTTTACAGAAATATATCATGTTTACTTAGTTCATGTGACTTGTATAATTATCTCGCTCCATAATGAACAATGAATGATGTTTTATCTTGAATATTTAATACATTGACATATGTAATTTTTCCTTTTAGGTCCAGTATACTTATTTCCTAGAAATTGTTCATATAATTGAGTGTCATTGCATGCCAACTTGGGTTTATAATAATGCAAATCTTGTGTATTGTTAAAACTGAAACAACTTTTATCTTTACAGAGCATTCATGTTTATTTAGTTGATGGGATCTGTATACATATTGGACTAACATTGTACACTTAGTTTGTGTGTTCCTGTATATTTTGTACAATGTGCTCGTATTATTTATTAACTTAAAATTGTATACTTATGGTGTGCAGGTACAAAATGGTTTTTGCTCCATTTACAGGAGTAGATAACCATCAACGATGTGTCACGTTTGGAGCTGGTCTAATACTAAAGGAGGACGAAGAATCATATACATGGTTGTTCGAGAAAGTTCTTAGAAGTCGGTCGTGAACCCATCAGATAGTGACGGACAAGATCCGACAATGAAGAATGTCATTAAATCGTGTTCAAAACAACAATTCACAGGTTGTGCATGTGGCATATAATGGAAAAGGTAAACATTAAGGTGGGTCACGCTATCCAAGGATAACAATTTCGAAATCGCCAATTCAATTGTGTGGGACACCAACATTTCAACAACGGATTTTGAGATTCAATGGGCTGATATTATGGTGACTTTGGTCTATCATCGCATACATGGTTCGTGCATATTTATGAGCTTAGAAAGAATTGGATACCCGCATATTTTATCGATGTGCCAATGAGTGGTTTGCTCAAAACTACATCGCGATCGAGAGAGCACCAATAGCTGGTTTGGAAATTTTACCAATCCTGGTTCGAATTTGGTAGAGTTTTTCATGCACTTTCAAAGCGCAATGGAGTCCCAACGCCACGTAACCGATAAATTAGACCACGCATGCCAAACATCTTTTCCGAGTGCAAGACACGACTAGCCAGAGAAGCACACATCTTCAAAGTGTATACACACAAGGTATTTGCGTTAGCCGCAAAATTGAAGCATCCGTCTATGATTGCACAATTACAGAGATAGTTGATGATGCCACCACTGTTCCTACAAAATTAAAGACGAATGATAGTATATTTGACGTCATAAAATATAAGACGGAAACATTGATAAAATGCATTTGCAAAAAACTTGAACAAACAGGCTCTTTGTGTTGTCATGCTTTTGTGGTCCTAAAGACTATCTCGAGATTCCTAGGGAGTTTTTGCACGACGATGGATGAAGTCCGCATCAATCACACCACACACAAAAAGCGGCCGATTTTCGATTCGCCGAGGGAGACGAAGCGGTAACACTAAACAACCTTTGGTCCGATTTCCACAACAGATTGCATTGGCCTAGACAAGGAAATATTGAAAATTATCGAATTTATCACGTCTTGTGTCGGGAAAAGGTCAAATTGTTAAAAGATCGGCCGCATGCACCATCTATGGGAAGCAAATAGTCGGTAATGGAAACCTATTATGGCTCAACCTCACATCTTGATATTTATGTATTGCCACCGAAACAAGCCAAAAACAAGGGAGCGGAAGTAATGTGCGGAGTAGAATTCTAAGCCGTAGAGAGAAAGCCATCAAAGTAAGCACAAAACTCAAAAGAAATTGTGGAACTTGTGGTGAGATCGGGATATAACAAGAGGACATGTCCAAAACGCAACACCACACCATAGTATAATGTTTTTACCTTTAATAACGTTTTGGATTTTTAATATGTTAGTATGGTTTTATACTATATGTAAGAACATTTTGTTACCTGTTTAATTCTCTTTGGAATTGATTTTCTGTTCACGTATACATTTTGCATAACTTTTGGATCGAGACACAATTTTACTACCTGTACAAACCCATTTACCAAAACATACAGGTGTACTTGTCTACTTAAACAAAAGTCTATTATACAATGTACAGTTCAACTGAAATAACATACACAATTCTAATACCCAAAAAAACTTAATTGAACATAGCTAACAACAATTGATTTAACTAAGTATACAATTTCAATTACCAAAAAAACAACTATATTTGTCTGTATAAACAAATAATAATAAATGTCAAACGATACATATTAACTGGCCTATCTACACGAGTCCATTATATAAAATACACAGTTCCAATAACCAAAAAACAACTAAAACTTTGCTCACTAAAAACAGGTCAGAATGTAGAAAATTACATAAATATGTAAAAGTACAATTCAACTGATTTAATTAAACAAATATATTGGTTTCAAAAACAATTCTACATACCTATTAATACATGACACCTACAAACTGTTCAAAAATCATAAACCATGTATACAGACCCAACTAAAAACCTACCTAAACTAAGTATGTAATTCAAATTACTTAATTAAAAGTACAACATAACGACCTGCAAAGAAATCTAAACTACATACACTAATCAACACAAATCAACATAAGCAATTAAACACATCCAATGCATTTGCTATTCAACTAAAATATAAAAGGAAACGTGATCCAGGGTCAAACAATTCTAAAGCAATGTTCGATTGCAAAAATAAACAAGTGCTAAAAAACTTGAAATGTGTACAAACTCCCAAAAACCAAAACACTACCAAAGCCAACTAAACATGCACTTGTCCCTTAACTACTATTTCCCATGCACTAAAACTACTACGTAAACTTGCCACAAATCAATGCTTCTTGCATTCAGCCATATTCTTGTCCCTTAACTCGTTCATGTCGTCTAAGAAAATAGCAAAGCGAGGTACTTGGAACGAAAAGTACACATAAGACTAGCATTGCCCTTCTTCAGTGAGCCCAGCGACCATCATCCTCTTAGACCTCACTCCATGTACATTTCCATATGCCGCATTGCAAAGATTCCACATCCAACCTTGTTTTTGGCATCTCTCCATGGCATATAAATTCTTGATGGGCTAAGCGGCAATATTTCTTGTCCTTTATGCTCACAACCTCTCGCTCATCAAGTCTTGGCGAAAAACGTCCCGATGAATAAGAAAACAGATGTTTAATTCATGTAATAAATTAAAATGGATAATATGGCATTCAAACTATCTAATTTACACAACTCCACCGTACTACACACACACACACACTTCAAACTAACTAAACATTTTAAAAATTCAAAGTTATTCAGTCAACATAACAAAAAATAAACAACTATATGAGCTAAGTATACAAAATACATAACTATCCAATTTACACAACTCCACCGTACTACAAACACAAAAACATCAAACTAACTAAACATTTAAAAAATCAAAGTTATTCAAAGTCAACTTACACAAAATAAACAACTATATGAGCTAACAATACAATTACTAGAAACTAAAAATGCAAAACTCACCAACTTTGCAGGCACATCTTCATACTTGTCGCACTTGCTTCCTCCAACCGAAGAATTATCCAATATCTCCATACAACTCCTCTTCATGTCGAACACAATAACAAAGAGGTGTTCACTCTTACATATCGGAAAGAAAAACTGTATAAAATAAAAAATCATTGTAAAAATCTAACATACTATAATAAAAAACACAAGACATAAAAACAATACAAAATAATCAAGTTAATGATTTTAAATGAAAGTAAAAAAAATACCATCTCATACGCCCGCAACTTTTTTTGGTTGGCATCACCAATCTCGAGCGTCAAGATTTTGACAAAATACGTCAAAGGATCTACTATCATCGATTCCTCTGAACTTGTAACAATGGGAAAAAGCTCGCATGAAATGTGGCAAAACATACACATCAATCAAATACGTAAAACAAGACTAGTTAACTAAATATACATTTCAATGTCAATAACTATACAAATCCGCTTAATTACATAAACAAACACATTGAAATAGATATGATATTAGCCATTCCCGTAATTACAAAGCGATCGAGCTATTTAAACAAATTCAATGTACTATCAAAACAATTAGATACACAAATAAAACAAGAAGACCCGTGAATTAAGTCGGACAATCATATTTAATTAACTATACATTTCTATAATAAAACTAAACAAATCCAAAACTAAGAAAACAAATCTATTGGACCAACTATACAATTCGTCATTCCTAAGTATATAAACAAATGCACTAAATAAATAGCATCACAATACTAAACGTGCATTTCTTCCCATCTAAAAAAATATACCTGCCTAACTAAAAAAAAAAACTAACTCGACATATCAAATAACACAATTTTAACTTAATAAACACACAACCAATCAAACAAAAATTGAGAAAAACTACCAAAAACATACAAGCATGCACGTGCAACATATTTTCTCATTTCATGCATTGAAATTTAATGAAATTAAAAAAATGCAAGTATCGTTGAATATGTGGTAGCAAAAAATCTATAAGGCGAGCTCTTACTCCTTAACAACTCCTTGGCATTCAAAATCTTCGTCCATACATCAATCGGTGATATGCTCGGAGTAACTTCCAGGCGCATCGTCACAAAGTCCTCCTTGTTATGATCATATTGCACACTTTTGAAGATTTCGCCGTCCCTGCAAGATAATGTCCAATGAAAAAGAATAATCATCCACTATAAAAAATTATAGTATATTTTGTCATAAAATATAAAAATTACTTTTCAAACTTCCTGGTTCTCGAACAACCACTTCACAATCATGTTTTGTCGGTTAACTTCGACAACACATCAACCCGTCTCTCAACAAACGGGGACATCAACGCCTCGATTTTCTTTTTCTTTTCGCGGTTCATTTCGGCGATAAACCGGCATCTTCTCGCTATTCTTTTTTTGTATCTCCTTCCCGCCTAACCCCACATCCAAACCATCATCGGATTCATATTACTCCGATCCTAAAAATAAAATAAACTATAGTAAAAAACATATACAACAAAATATCAAAAATAAACAGGCATTTAAATGTGGAAAAAAATACCCCAACATTGTCTAATTCCAAATCATCACCGCTTTCTTCTCGCCTGCACTGCACATCCACCGGACCCGCAGGCACATTCTTCTCAAACAATCGAGAGGTCTCGACAACCAAGTCCAATTTATCGGTGGTGGGTTCTTGTTTAAACCAAGACTAAAACTTGGTCTGGTCGGGTTAGTCGAGGCTTGTCGACTTGTCGCTTATCACCACTCTATTTCTCAAACTCGTCCCGCTTACATATAGTCGCTTCCATCTTCTCTAGCAAAGGTAATATTTTCGGGTTGCTCCAAAAGCTTCGACTCTTGAGTCTCGCTTCCAACCACGTCATCTCCGCCACGTGTGCCCTCATGAACCGTCTTATGACAAGTCAAATTTTTCGCAAGCACTCCAATCTCGGAAAATTCGGGGTCCTCCGTCACCTCGACGGGGGCGTCCCGTATCAAGGATATTATTTCAACAACATCGGAAGCAAGACAAGCAATCCTTGACTTAATCTTCGCAATGTATCCCTGCCGAAATACAAGTACAACTAATCAAAATGGATGAACAAATATTACTATTTTATATAAGGAATGTTAAATTAAATGGAATAATAAATACTACAAAAAGTGTACAACACCTGGAAAATAAGTATACAACATTTGTCAACTAAATATACAGAATCTTTATATGAATTACAAAACTCTACACATAAATACATATACAACAAATGTGATCTATGCATAGACAAAAGTATACAAAGAATAAGCATGCAACATAACAAAATGAAATTATGGACTAATATAATAATAATAGGTATACAACATCTAAAAACTAAATATACAACATGTGTCAACTAAATATACAACATGTGTCAAATAAAATATACAAACACCTGGTATATGAACTACAACCTGATACACATAAAAATATATACACAACATAAGTAATCCATGTATACAACAAAAGTGAACTATCCATACAACATCCAAAAATTCAACATCCAAAACACTATTAAAATACTTAGTATAAAATTTACCTACACAACTATGTAACCAATGTAAACAAACATACTGAGCTACCCATACAAATATTCAACAAATGTTTTTTCAAAGTATGCAAAAACTATTTATACAACAAGTGTGTGCTAATTGTACATACAAAAAATAGAATGTACACAAATTTGCCCCAAAAATAACAATGAACTTATTGATGCAAGTTTATCTATATACCGTCCACCACCGCGCACGACGAAGACCCGGAATAAATTATCTTGTTTCCTTGGTCAATGACCAACCCTCCAACCGAGGTTGCAATGGAACCGCACCAACATATGGAGCCTCCACATATCCCCGCCCAAATCCACCGTGTAGGAACTCTTTACGAATTCTTTTCTTAACCTTTTCCATCGTCCATGAAGAAATGCCTGAATGTCCTCGGCACATCTCTCGCATAGTACACCGACCTGTCCAATTAAAACACCCGCAAAACATAAACAAAATTATAAATGTGACAACACAATAGATTTTAAAAATGCAAAAATGCAAATACATGATGAAATTACCATTAACAACAGAAGGCCCATTGAACTCATACTTGTTCGTCTCGTCCCATTTGAGTCTTTTGGGTAAAAGGGTATTCAAGGTATAATCCCACCAATTGAACTCCTTATTTTTGAAACATCGTCAAGGCAATTGAGAATAAGTGGATTGATATATCCACTCAGAAATTCCCAATAAGTACATCGTCAACGAGCGTAACAAAATGTCTACGAAACTAGTCCCCCATCTACACACTGCATCATCCTAAAAGCCAAATCACTGCTCATGTCACCTTATGGAAATTTGGAAACATTGTTTTCCACTCTTCGTACAACGCACATTTTCCGGATTTTTTCTTCTTCTCAATAACAATGTCACCATCGGGGAACCCCTGGAACCTACCAACATCTTCTCTATCGAGATGAATACGCCTACCATCCTCGAAAACCAATTCGCTACTTAGTGCATTGAAGTTTTCAACCAGCCAATATGTAAGCTTCTTATTAAAATCATCAATTTTTAAAGAAAATAGACTATCAAATCCCATCTCAATGATTGCGGACTTAAATGCCAGGGTTTAAGGCGCGAAGAGCATTGATGGCTCAAAGGTTACTCTAGAAAACCATAGGCAAGTGCACCTATCGTTTTGTAGTATAGATTATTGAGTACAGTGTCATTCCCACGAGGATTGTAAGTACTAATAATTACCGTCTTTTTGTTATTTAATCTAGCAATTTTCGAGTTTTGTTTGTTTAATGAAAATGAAAAATAGAGAATTTTAAAATAATTGCAACTTACAAAAGATCAAATAAAAATAGATTGTAGAATTAAGAAATCAAGATCTAGAAATGTGTTTGAATGTAAATCCCTCTAGAATGTTTTTGTGATTTAACAAGATAAAAATACAACCATAATCCCTTAAGCAAAAACCAACCTCTTTTAGTAAAATCTCATGCTTCATGGACTGTAGAAATTCCCCGATTTAAGTTAAACCTCTATCGAGCGAATAACTTCTAATCTCAAGTTGATTAACTGAAATCTCTTTCTAGTTAAAACCCCCAGACAACATTATAACGATTTGTGAATTCCCATATTAGGTTTGACCCTAATCCGGAAGATTTATGTCGCCCTATATCTAGGATTGCATGCAACTCTTTTCACTTATATAGGTTCTATTTCACCATGAATCTCTCGATTTCCGGATGAAAAATAAACTTCAAATCAATATTGCGCATATACCAATTTGAATGAATAAAGCATAATATAAGTGAATCACACAAAACATGAAGATTTTATTAAAAACATACAAACCTTAATCACAAATTCATTCTAGAGTTCATTACATTCAAACACTAGAAATTTAGCTACACATGGCTTTGTCAAAAGAGTATACTACACAAGAAGATATGAATAAAATGAACATGGTGTACTTAGCTCTTATTCAAGACCAATACAAGACTTCCTCCTTGGTTGATTGCAATGATGTTGAGCTCCAAGTCTTCTCCTCTATTGCTCTTCAACTTCCAACTCTACCTCTTTTTATCCTCTCAATGTATTTTGCTTTGAAACTTAGAATATACAATGAATATACAATGAATCTCTCTATCAATGAATACTAAATGAAATTATATCCTTTTTTTCCAACTCAAACTCTTGGCTTTTATAGGCACCATCTTTATGAAAGAACACATCAATAATGCTAACAAATGCTCCACTTCCATGGTTGTTGGTTGAATCATTGTGTGCACATTCATTGTTGAGTTGGTTGAATCATTGTGTCCACATGACAATTGAGGGAATAATAGAGCTTGCTGCATCAAAATGAGGTGTAAAAGTTGCTCAAAGGTTGTCAAAAAGCACAAAGGGAAAGTCTCCATAATTTCCGCCAAAGAAAAACCCGGTCGACGAAAAGCACGCCCGTGCTTTCAAAGACATGACCAGGCCGTGTTCGCGGATTTTCCCGAACACGGCCGTGCTTGGTACGTCGGGGACGAAAAATTGCTCGTTTTTTGACTTTTAAAAAGCACGGCCGTGCTTAAAAACACACCCTGCCCGTGTTTGTCTGAGAAGGCCCCGAAATGACGCGTTTAGCTTGGGATTTTGAGTGTTTTTGCATCCGTAAACCCCGTATGTTTTGACATGAAACCATGGCCCAAAATTCACCAAAAACAGCTCCAAATCATCAATCTACACCAATAAAAGCACCTCAGAGTAATGTGAACCATGTACAATCAAAAATTTATGAAACTAACAATAAAATAACTCAAATCATACTTAAATATACACATAAAACATGCATAAAAAGACCCTTATCAAGATCCACAATAACCTCGGTTTCGCCCCTTATTTGCGTTCCAGGGTAGTCCCGACGATCCTTTGCCTCTTTTTAGGCCGCTCATCTTCGAACTCTCCTCCTCACCACCGCCAACTTCTCTCTCTCTCTTCTTCACTTGACATTTTTTAACACAAACGCTCCCCGTGTGTAAAAAAAAAAAAAGACCAACTCATATGTCATATGCATTATGCATTAGCATGTTTCCAATTCAAAATTGTATATTTCACTTAGCATAAAGGTGTAATTAGAATTTGTCAACATCCCCATGTAAAAAAAAAAAACCTAACCCATATATAATCAGACACTTGGAATACACCAAAACCCCGACACAAAATGCACAAGATTCATATATAACACATTTATACAACTTTGTGTTGACATTCCACATTATCTTGTATATTTAATATAACAAATATGTATAAGTAATACACACTACAAACCCCGTAAAAAAACAAACGATTCATATCTTTGAAATTAATACCATTTCTGTTTAGATTCCACTAAATTACGGTATGTTTAACATTGCATATGTGTTTACTTAGTATATATCATCATCCGTAATCATCTTCCAAATCACATACCACTACAAATTGTACATTTAGCATGATATATATGTACACTTAGTATACATCTCGTATATTTGCTCGGAGACAGGGTTTCAACTACCAACTACTTTTTTTTTTAATATAACAAAAGATTTTTTTTTAACACAACTTATTTGTACACTTGGAATACACCAAAACCCCAACACAAAAACTACCGATTCATATATGAAAACTTAACACATATACTTGTTTATATTTACCTTAATCTTGTATATTTAATTGAACAATAGAATTTTTTTTTTTCTCGAGTACAAAAAAATCCAACAAAAAAGGCCGCAAAAACAAAAACAATGTTACATTCAAAACACAAAAGATGAAAGATGTAGGTAAAATCAAAATACCGAGAGAAATCGAGAAAAGCAACCCAACCCAAACCCTAGTTCTTCTCCACGAAATCGCAACCTCCAACCACCAAAAGAACTTCGCCGCAATAGGGAAAACGAGAATGTGTAGAAGACGGTCAAAAAATTTTGCGAAAACTTGTTTCAATGGTGAAGACGAAAAAAATGTGGTGTTGTGAAAAGATACGGTTCAACGGAGGGCGTGATTTTGAAAGGGCGTGACCAAATGCGAGTGATTTTGAAAGGGGCGTGACTTGACCGAAAGTGGGCTTTTTGGCTCCTAAAAATCGGGTAGGTGTGAAAGGAAAGATTGTATTTTCCTAAAAACCAGGAAATAACGCCTGCTCAATTAAAACTGCGCTATATACAAAAATACAATACTACCCTTGTATGCCAAAAATAAGAAAATTAATCTGTACCATTAAAATATTTAGATCAAGGATTTATAATTGGTCTCATGGACTAACCTAAAGGGATTGGTCTCATTTGAACCAATCCCTATATATATATATATGTATATTTAAAAATAGCAATTATTATGCTTGATAATAGTAACAGACAAGTAAAAATGTTATTCAGAATTTGGACTAATAGCTAGGGCCTGGGCCCATATAAATGTACTCATCGACAAATTGGGCCAAGTCCATTGCAACAATGTTATATAAGTTCTGGAAACGATGGCAAATCGGATATTTACTTGAACACCAAGGGCCATTTACAAAGCAATCCCCACCACCGCCTAAACCCCTTTTGGCGCGTTGCTTTCCCAAAACAAAATTGCCTCACACACACCTTCTCTCTGACTGACGCACATTTTCACACACTAGGCGTGATTAACGAAAATGGGTAACCGTCGGTTCGTGCCTACCAGCGACGACGAGGATGATGCACCACTGCCGCCGCGTCGCAACTCAAACGGCGAAGAAAGCAAAAAACGGAAGCGTAAAAAGGTACACCTCCCGGACGAGGAGGAGGAAGAGGAAATGGATGAAGCAAAGTTGAGTGAGCTGAATAAAAAGAAGAAGAAGACCAAAGATCCCGAGCCTGAGCTTGAGCCCGCTAGTGAAAATGATGAGCAGGAGGATTTGGAAGCGCAGCCACTGGGCGATGTGGTTAGGGTTTCGGGTAAGGGGAGAGGGAGGAGGAAGCATTACGGGTCCTTCGAGTACGATGGTCTTCAATATCAGCTTGTGAGTTTTTTTTTTTTTTTTTTTTTTTGTATTTGGTTGTTATGATGCTTTTGAATGTTCATGGACCATACAGGATTTTTATATTCCTTTTAACATAAATTTGATGGAATATATTATGCTGTTAGGATTTATCTTTGGACCCGTTGGAGTTGTATTTTTCGCGTTTTTTTTTTCTTTCTTGGGAGGTTTAAGACTTATGTTGACCCTGGTTTCTATTTTGCTGCCCGGGTAATGTGGAAAAGAGACTTGAATCTTTTCTTGATATTGAACACTGTTTCTCTGTCCTCTTAGCATGGTGGAAAGTTTGGCTGGCTGATTGAGTTTGAATTCGTGAGTGTAGGTTGCGATAAGGAAAGTAGTCACAATATGATCTTTAAACTTCACCTTGCTTCAGATGTTTGAGTTTCTAGAGACTAAGAACTCGGCTGACCTTTGACGTCCTGTTCATTGTTGAAATGGTGTTGCAAAGTTTAGAATTAGAGACGCCAAGACCTTCTAAGAGAAAGTGGGTTGTACATCTGGATTTGCATTATGCAAAGTTGGCCTAAAAATGGTTGCAACTTAAATGAACCAAAAAGTTAAATGTATTTCAGCTTTGACAGGAAATTTGGATATGTGGTGAGTATTGGTGTTGGCCTATCTATAAAGGTCTATACTATTATTCCACACTTAAGCTAAGCATTTTTGTGAAAGATTTGGCATGGCATTTAATGGGCAACTTTTCTGATGTGGTTTTGTTGTAGAATTTTCTTACTAGATTATGGATCTCTCTCCGTCTCTCCACACCCTTTCCATCTAGTGGTAGTTTACCTCCTATATCTCTTAACCTTCTTGTTCCTCATATGCCTCTAGTGATATATTATTTTCAAATTTAAACCTCTTCGACTTTATATATGGACTATGGATGAAGGGTGCAAAGGAATACTATTCGTCGCTCAATTGTTGGGAACTCTATTGTTGATAAGGGAACACCTCTACGTTTTTTTTTTTTTTTTTTTTTTTTTTTTTTACGTTAACATCCATTCCTTCATCCCACTTCCGTAAATTGTCCAACCATTTAGGACAATAATGTTTGATGGATCATATTTTTCACTTTTTAAAATGTTATTTTTCTGATGAGATGATTTAAAATTCATGCTATTATGATTTATCTTAGGAGGATCCAAGATTTTGGTCCCCGAGAGAGGAAATCAGAAGCCTTACGTGGCCATAATTAAGGTACTCTCTCTCCTCTCTACCTCTTTGTTTCTCTCAAATAACTTTAGTTCCTCTAATGAACAAGGTTATGCAATGAGATACAAGTTTATTTATGGGATATGGTATTTTGAGAAGTTCATTGGTGATTTTTTGGTGTGGTTGAACACTTGGTTATTACATGATATTCGCTTATGTTGTTGATATAAGAATCACATGTTTTCTTGTTGTTATCCTGGACCTTCGAGTAAGATGGAATTGAAGGTTCTAGATTTTAATACCTCTGTAAGTCAAATGACTCATTCTTGTTGCGATCATGAGATAATAATCTTTATGCTGTTATTGATGTCTTCTATTTGTAAAAGTAAGTGTTGTTGTCATGAGAAGTGTTAGTGAATTTTCTAACCGCAAGTCTACGGTGTCAAGTTTTAATATAGAGAAATAAGGTTGTTGAATCCACAGGAATAATTATCGAATTATCACTAAGTACTATAATATAGTAGTTTAACTTTATTTAGAAATTCAATATTTGATGGAGTTTATTATACTAAAAATACCAAAAATGAATCAAGAATATGAAAATATCAATGAGTTTATCCAAATGATTAAATGAATTCTAGAGGTGTGATGAATCTAGTTATCCCTTATGTTATCAATATGGTTTATCAATCATCAATTACCAATTTATAAGTCAAGATTTCTACAATAATCATTTCCTCTCTCGAGTGCTAAATGATTTTAAATCTCAATTGGGAAATCAATATCTCTATAAAAATCACCAATTGAAATCTCAATAAAAACTATGAATCTTGATAAATGACTTCAAAGTATTCACAAATCTCTCAATTCTATGAAATCCTGGTTATGCTATTTCAAGATCATGTATTCAATTACCTCTCTCAAGTGTCAAATCAAATACACCAAACAATCTAAATTATTGATCAAGTAATTTAGAAGCAATAGATCCAAATAACACAAATAAATTGATAGATCTAGATTGACAAACCACAATCTCAAAACATAAGTTCAAACATAGATTACATCATCCCTCTAGAATTATAGAGTTTAGCTCATGATTGAAGAAAATGAATCCATAAGAACATAACAATACATCTTACAAGATAGGGAGAAAGTAACAAAATAAGAACAAGAGTTGAGGGATCTTCTCTATTTCTAGATGATAAGAGCCTTCAATCTTCTTCATCGTTTTCTTCATTTTTCGGCTACCAAATCAGTATTTACTCTTCAACGACACTAAATGAAATAATTTGGACTCTAATGACTCTAAAAACACCCAAAAATAATACAAAATCCTAATCTAAAAAACTCGATTAGTTGGTAAAATACCAACTTAACAAGAAGTTTGAAGAATTGTTATTGGTAACCTTAAGTACCTTTTAGAACATTCTTTCCTAATACATCCAAAAGATTAAGTGATTGCGTGCTTTTCAAATGATTGTTTATTAATATCTATATATAGCTGCATGATATTCCCAACATTATAATGGGTTGCTTCGTGTTCTTATCGTGTCCTATATTGGTTCCTTTATGTCGATGACAGTGTGTTTGAACACGTATTACTTACTATGTTTCAAAAATGCATTGTTCGTGTAATGAGGTCTGCTTTATGCCTTAGGATATTGTCTTTGATGTAAGCAGCGCTAATTATTTGGTGTACAGGACATTGCTAAAACATGCGAAGGGGCCATGATGGTTACAGGGCAGTGGTTTTATCGACCAGAAGAGGCGGAAAAGAAAGGAGGCGGGAATTGGCAATCGCGCGATACTAGGGAACTGTTCTATAGTTTCCACCGAGATGAAGTACCCGCAGAATCTGTCATGCACAAGTGCGTGGTGCACTTCATACCTCTAAATAAGCAGATTCCACGTCGTAAAGAACACCCTGGTTTCATTGTGCAGAAAGTGTATGATACTGAACAGAGGAGGCTCTTTAAGTTAACGGATAAAGATTATGAAGATAACAAACAACATGAGATCGATCTTCTTGTTCAGAAGACTCTTGCACGGCTTGGAGACCTTCCTGACGTTGACCCTGAGGATGTCCCCGTGGATCACGAAGAACAAACAAAGAGTAAGCGAAGTGTAAGGAGGAGGAATCTGTCACCTTTGGATGTTTCCAGGGTGGATGAAGGACTTGGTAGATCTCAGTCACTTAAAGCAGAAACTCCTGGAAGCACTTGTGGTAGTGCGTCAGAGTACTATGCTATTCTCTCAAATTTTAAGGTTTTGACTGGGGAAACACAGCGTGACAAGTGGTTGGAAAAGCTCCTTCAATCAATTAAGTCTGTTTGCAATCCTATTGGCAGTAAACAAAATGATGAGGACAAACAGGGTGGAAACAAGAATGTTGGTTCAAATCACAGAAGTGAATCTGATAATAAGGTACCAAATTTTAGTGATTTTTTGTCAGAAATCTGGAACATTTGCTAGAATACTTTTCTATTTTACATTTGATTAATGTGAAACTTCCATGAAGTTTTCCTACCATGTATGTTTTATAGGGTGATGCATCATTTGGATGGCCAGATGCAGCTGTTCCTGCAGTTGCTGCCCTTGAGAAAGCCGCACATGATACACTATCTGTAGATTTTCAAAAGTATAATCAAAAGATGCGGCAATTGACCTTCAATCTTAAGGTAACCGTTGCTGGTTTTTGTTGTGAGTTTGTGCACGCATGTGGCCTAATTTTGTTGTTGGATATCTCATACGACAAGGTTGTAGTAATTTGGTCTAAGTGACTTTGGGGTTCTAGCTTTGAAATGATTTATGTCCATCCTTGGTTATGTCTCTGGAACTCTTATTTTTTCTGCAAGTCATCTTTGTTCTGTATTTGATTCTGTTTTTTTCTTTGAATATGTTATTTTAACAGAATGTTGCATTAGCACGGCGGCTTTTGAATAAGGAGTTGGAACCTGCTCAGATACTTAATATGTCACCTAATGAATTGAAGGTGCTGGTTTTTTGCTTGCTCTGAGTTATTTATTTCAACATTTTATGTTGCAATTTCTTTTTTTTTTTTTCCTTCTGTTTGGGACTTCCATTTATTTTTTGGTAGTTCATGAGATGTTTGTATCACTATCATATGAAAGTTAGAAGTTAAATTCAACCACTATTGGATGTTTGTATTGTCCTTCTGCACATGTTTGGTAGTCTGCTGATGAGGCAACTTGTTGACTAGATGTTGCTAGTGCGATCTTTTGGCCAATTTTTTGTTTCTGTTTGAACCTGCTTTAGCAGAATATTTTTTTTACTTTGAACCTCATCCTATTATATTTGGCTCAGATGCATGAATTATCAGCAGATTCATTGATCAGATATTGAAACATCTTCTGAGATGGAAAACCTTCTGTGGAGCTTGCATTTGATGTGAAAACTTGCTTCTTTGAGTGAACCATTTTTCATTAAGTGAGTTGCAGACTTGCAGTTGCTATTATTGTGGTTTTATTTCCCAGTTCTTCTTCTTCTTTGGGTGTTTGAGGAATGAGGAAGGTGCTTTTCTAGTTGGCCCTTGGCTTGTTAACTGAAATTTAAGGGCTGCCTACACACAGCTGCCACTTATTACTAATATAGGACTTTGCTTCAAGTCTAAATCTGATGCCTGTGGAAGCTTCTTACTCAAATTTTCTGTTTTGCCCCAGGAGGGTTTAACGGCCGAGGAAATTGCAAGCAGGGAACCAGAGGAGTCAGGCCATATGCAGGTAGTGTGTTCTTGTTTCATGATTTTGTAGAAGAAACTTGATTATTGCTTGTGATTTGCCAATTGAATGTTCTATGATTTGAGGTGTCAAGTTTTTAATTTTTTTCAGAGTTTGGTTTTCTTTTTTGTTTTATGGGTTTGCTGTTTGTTGGGGCAGATGACTGATGCTCGTTGTAAAAGATGCTCGGAGAGACCAGTGGGTTTGATAGATATTATTCAGGCTGGACATGGCGACCGCTATCAGGTTCTTAGATTGGCTTCTTTTATTTATAAGCTGTGGAGATATATCTATTTTATGTGGAAATTGTGAAAAATACATTGGTATTGGCTAAAGCTCAAAGCACTTATACGTAGTTGATTGACTGCGAAATGGGAACTGAGCTCTTGCTTAAATTGATTGAGATGTAATATATGTTCGACATTTCTCACATTGTTACACACGAGTATGAGAGTTTGGTAGTGTCCATGGAGAGTAACAGTTCTATTCTATCTTGTATAACAGATCCCGTACTATAAACTTTTATTTTCTTTTAAAAGAAAGGCATGTTCCATGCAGCAGTGGAGCTGGGGAACGCGTAAATGGGACGAAAAAATAAAAAATAGAGAGATGACTCTTTCTTCTGTTTTCACACCATCAATTTTGTTGTTCATGTTGGCAGGCTTGTAAATGAATATTATTAGTTTTAGGGATAGTTAGAAAAATACCTCTGAGGTTTAGCCTAATTACAAACACACATATCTTTCAAAGTTACAAATACCCCTTATAGTATTGCAAACACACTCTTGAGTTTTGTATTTACCTAACAAATACATCCTCTCGAGGGGTGATTTGTAAGAGAAACAAATGTCAAGGGAATTGGGTTTTTTTTTAGGCTAAACCTCAGGTGTGTTTTTGTAATTATGATTATCCCTTTGTTTTATTTGGCTGTGTATCACTTCGCAGATATAATGGAAGGCAAGCCCTATGGTTCAGCAATTTTGCTATAACCATCTTTGTTTTTTGTATTGTGTTTCTCAGCTGCAATGCGTTCCGTGTGGTTTTACCTGGTATGCTTCTAGAGATGATGCTGCCACATTGACCATTGAAGGACCAAGCGCTGCCAAGATGGTCGGCACTGCGCCATTGGCTACTGCCAAGTTTGAAGATGTCGAAAAAACTGGTGAGTCCACGGGGAGCTGAGAGGGGCGCAAATGATGTCCTGAAGAGAAAACAACAGAAGCGTATTTGCCAGTGTTAGACAGTCAAAAATCCTTCAACAAAACTCGGGCAGAGGAAAATCCTGTCACCGCTAATAAGACCAAGTAATATATGGAAGTTGTGACACTCTAGTTGCTTGTATTTTGGTGTCCTTTTCTGTAAATGGGCTAATGTACATGTAATATGGTCTGTATTTATACAATGCTAATTATCTTTGTAGCCTAGGTGTGATATGGGTAGGGACCTAATAGTTTAACGGAGAATGTGTAGGTTGGTAAATGGTGAAGATAGTGTGTAGCATTTGCCTAAGATTAGGGGTGTAAACTATTCGAGTAGAACGGAACGTAATATCATTCACACTTGTTTTGTGATTTTTATCGAGCTTCAAAATTTGTGTGAACTTGGTCCGATTATTAATCGAGTTGAGTTTGACCGAGTTTTAGTAGAGCCGAACACGAATAGAGCTCTAGTAGTTTGATATTTTTGTATATATTTTATTATTGTTACTAATCGAGTCAAGTTTGATCTCGAGCTTTACATTTTGTCGAATAAAAATATTTTTTGTTCAAGTTTGGTTCGTTATGTTAATGAACCGAGCTCGAACGAGGTTTTTAACGATTAATTTCAAGTTGAGTATATGGATTTAACTACACAATGACGGCAATTGATGGTCCTGAACTTGACCACCCCAAATTCGTTAAATTTACGGTGAATTTTAAGATTATAATGGATGTTGAGGTAAGTTGTGAGTTACCTCCAAATCCATCTGATTCCCGACTTAATTTTTAATATATTTCTCATTTATCGTGTGTCTATATATTAATGTAAAAACATATGTATTTCTAATTTGTTGGAAATATATATTTTTAATATTCTAATTATTAAAATATACTAATTGGTCAAATAAGTTCAATGAGTCTGGATTGGATCAAGTTTTGGTTCAAGTAAATATCAACCTTGGTGGAAGCGGGTCTTTGATTTTGACACACTCACTCTAAGCTTTTGGCGGTAGTTTTTTTTAATATGATTTATTATCCTATTCTTATTATGAGATTTTTAATGAACATAAAAAGTTAGGGAAAATTGCAAAAGTGGTCCTATAACTATAAGTAATTTGCAATTTTAGTCCTCAGAACTATTGAGTTTGCAAAATTAGTCCTGTAAGTTTGAAGATTTTTGCAAAATTGGTCCTATATATTTTATACCTAAGCAATTTCGGTCCCGTAAGTTTCAAATTGTTGCAAAATTGGTCCCCAGGTTATTTCATATTTTCAAAATACCAAGAATACCCTTATGAACATAATTGACTTATTTGACTAAGTGTTTTTCCTAAAATGATATTAGAGCCCAGGTTTATTAAGAACTTTAAGTTATATTTATTATTTTATATAATTAACAATTGGTGAGGAGAATTTTCTCCGAGAAAATGGATCTGGACGAGTGTTCAAGATGTATACCCTACGAAGATATCATCAAATTTTGACGATGTATGCACAATAACACCAGACAAGATAACATATTGGAATAATCAATATGTTGAAAAAGAACTCGCAGAGCCGATAGAGAACCTTGAGACAATGCGAAAAACAAGCAAAGATATTGTCCTGGGTATCACTTCCGCCCACGAGTACCCCCCCCCCCGCCTAGAATTTTTAGTTGTAAAATATATTTAATATATGTTTTGCATATATAATATATATTATAATATAATTTTTATGTATTTTTATATTATTTATAAATTGATAATAATAAATTTTGTTAATAATATTTTATAAATATATATTTTTCATTTTTTTAATTTAATTTAATTTAAAATGGGGCAGAGCGGGTCGACCCGCCTCGCCCTTCTAGGCACGGGGTGGGTTTGGGTCCTGCCAACCCGCCCGCCCCGCTCCATTGCCATCACTATAAAATTGCTAAATTTAGAAAGATAATGGACCAAAAATGCTTTATTTAGCCTGAAGGCAAAATTGTCTGGACCAAAACAAAGAATTTTAAAGATAAATGACTAAAATTACAACTACCCCAAAAATACAGGACTAAAATTGCAATTTACCCTAAAAAGTTAGGACTAGGAAAAAAATTATTGTACGGTCTGAAAAAACAAATTAGCTTTAATGGGAATTATCATTATTAATGGAAATGTTGAGAAATAAAATATCATTAATAAATTTAGGAGAAAAATGAAGACATCCAAACGGGTTTAATTGTTCTTATTGATGTTGAATTAAATAAAGTAACAAAAACATATTGTAATTTATTAAAAAAATGGAATCAGAGTTTTGGCTAGATCTGGACATTTTTTTATATAAGTGATGAGAATTATATATATAAATTGAAAAAGAATGAAATAGAAAAGGACAGGAGTTGGATATTGTGAACTGTGATTGACCAACCCTTTTTAGTGCTGCAATCTGCTCCCTCCTCATAAACCACTCACATGCAACTTTAA
The DNA here is from genome assembly GCA_016081115.2 of Rehmannia glutinosa. Taxonomy (NCBI): domain Eukaryota; kingdom Viridiplantae; phylum Streptophyta; class Magnoliopsida; order Lamiales; family Orobanchaceae; genus Rehmannia; species Rehmannia glutinosa. The sequence continues at coordinate 14,079 of JABTTQ020000835.1, read as the reverse complement.
TTTGCACTACTTTCCATTTTGACCAAAATACCCTTCTTATATTTAAGTGTGTGCTTCTTTTTCATTTTTATTCTTTACAAATTTTCCTATATTTCTTAAATTTCCATTTTTCTTGATATACATGATCCATATCCAAAATATATTGTAGCTTAGACTTTTGGTCCACATTGTGGCTTCATTAAATCAAATTGACTGGTTACCAGATTTTCCCTAGACATAAATATTTTCCAGCTCTTTTATAAAGGAGAAAACAACTTTAAAAAACATGAACCTTACTTGAAATGTCCTTGTCATAATCAATATTGAACTAACTAACTAAGTGTAAAAGGTTTAAATACATCTCATTTTCCTAATAAATTTTACCCAACTACATTTTTTTTTTTAAAATTTTATTGTACTCCAGCTCACGATCAATGTTGAAATTTTCCCAATTAATTTTGAAAATTTTGGACAATGTTAAACTCTCCTGTTTGTGGTGTTATTGTTTTATCTCTTCATATTTGGAAAAGAAATCAGATTAAATTGACTTAGATTGCTGTCATCCCAATAAGTTCTAATTACTATTTACAACAAAAAAGAATAGTTGACATATATCATTTTTCAATATTGGTTACACAACTTTCGACTTACGCCTAATTACGACCGATGACGGCAACTCCGACCCATCATAGCTACCACTGAAACCACGAGATGTGACAGATCGACCAAGATCTTTGGTGGGGATCTTTGATGTATAATCGCGTCCTCCCAAATAAAGAAAAATCAATCTCCACTGAATTGAACCCACACCGATATAATCAATTTGCGATCGTCGACTATGCTCGATGGCAACAGCTTCCGCCCCTCATTCGCGCTTACCAAGGTAAAACCACGGATGCATCTGATCGACCAATGTCTTTGGTGGAGGTTCTTGACAATCGCGCCCTCCCAAATAAAAATAAATCAATATTTTCTTGAATCAAACTCACACGGATAAGTTCCTATCCAGTTTTCTAACGGTTCTCATTTTTAGGTTGATTCACTGAGTAGGCATTATTGCCTATAACCATGGTTTTTTTTTTTTTCTTTGAGGAAACCTATAACCATGGTTAGAAAGGTAAATTGCACAAATTAAGGGATATGGAGCCTCCTACATTGAACCCCACATTTAATATTTGAATAAATTGTGGGAGATGACATAAATGTAGGATTCCTTGCTAATATTAAATTGATTCTTGTAATTACTGATTAGTGCCAAATGCCAAGACAAAAACTAATCAAAGTTAAATCTGCATTTCCCAATACCATAAAAATAAAATAATAATCTCTGCAGTGATTCCCTATTTAATTATTGGGGTTTGCCCCCAGCAGGTATAACTCAAAACCCCAAAATACCCCTGACTGAAAACCAGAAAATGGTATATTGTAGGGGTATTTCTGTCATTTTGGGTCAGTCCACCAATCTTACAGGTACCTAAAAACAGTGTCCTAAAAAGTAACGTCAAAAATGGTCACACTGCAATAAAAACACACACGCACACACACTCATAGTGAACATGGAAAACAGCATCATATGATGATCAGTCAAAGAAGCTGTCTTTTATTTTTAGTGGACATTAACAGATGCTTGGGCAGTCTATGTCTCTCCATCCTCCATGTGAATGAGAGTAAGAAAAAAAAAAAGAAGAAGAAAAAACCCAAGAAAATAAAAGAAAAAAGGAAAAAAGAAAATATTTAGGCATGCATAAAAATGTTCACTTTTTGTGTATATTATTTAACTTTACTGTTTGTGGGCTGGGCTGGTCTTCATTGTTTTTTCTGAGTTACTACTTTTCTCGATTCTTTGACAAGAAAAAGATCTTAGTGCTAATCTAAAATCCTACTCCAAAGACTGTTCTTTGACAAGTAGTGCTTTTTGCATTTTCATTTTTCTTTGTGAAAGTGAGATGGGGTTTTGCCAAACAAGCCTTTGAGCTCAAGAGAAGGAGGCAAATGATTGCTTTTACTCACAATTTGTTGGGTTTTTTTCTTTGGCTTCACTTATCTGAGATCTGAAGTGGGGTATGGCCATTTTCCATGGAAATAATTCTTTTTGGCTTGGAATGTAAGTGTGTGTAAAAATCTTGTCTTTTAATGGTTTTTCTTTTCTTAATTGTCATGTGGCCCTAATTAGACACATTTTTATGTGTATTAGGTTTTGATTTTCTGTTCTAAAGTTTCAGTTCAAAATGGGATGCAAAATTGAAACCTTGGAGTTTACTAATATGGTGTCTTGAAATTATTAGTAGGGTCCATGCATTTTGGTACAAGATCTTGAAATCCATGTTTGGAAAGTAAGATACTTTGCTTCAAGTGTAGTTGCTTGATATGTATTATTTTATTGATTCACTTGAAGCTATGGGTATGACAGTGAATTAATTGTACTTGCCTGTTTGGAATCTGAGTTTTGTCACTTCAATTTGTTTCTATTTCTTTTTTTGATATTTGATTTATGCTGTTTAAAGAAATTTATTTGCACTCAAACTTACATTAGAGCAATTGAACTCTTGGGTAGTAATTGCATATGGATTGGTATGCATTTCAATTCATAATGTGGTTTTTTCTATTGTCTGCTGTGTTATAATTGTTAGAAATTTTATTTTCTGTAATTCTTGGTAATAGTACTACACTTAAGTTATGGAATTGGAAATTAAATGTGGTTTCTTTCCTGATTTGTATCCACTTGTTCTTCATTTTAATGCTTTCAGAAACAGATTGTTTAACATATGAGGCAGATTATAAATTTTCTGATTGTCGTATAGTTGCTTCATATAAAATCTGTGAATTCTTTGTTGTTCAATCCAGTTTGTAATCTCTGAGGCTTCACTAATTTTTTTTTTTTTTTTTTTACTTCATTTTTTCTAGGACGAAAAGATATCGATGACACTAGATTGAGTAAATATGGAATTAGATTTCGACAAGTATTGTATTTTAGATGGAAGTCCAACAACAGTCCTCCCAGCTCCTCGGCGTCGTTCAAAGGTTGCAGATAGAAAATCAAATGGAAAGCTCAAATGTGGAAATGATATGCTGCGTCTCAAAGAGAATTTCACCGAGATTAGCTTTAATCGCTACCGTAGTGCGTCCTGTAGAGACGTTCGATCCAGTCGAGCCAATCAGGAAGCGCCAAAGCGGGGCTCAGTCTATCAAAGCTCCAAAGATGTGAATTTTCTCAGCAAAACCGATACTGCTGTTGGAAGGAAAAAAATTGAGCTTACACGAGAAAGTGCGTCGATGTTTCCGTTTGGGATTATTGACTCGTTATGTAGTTCAGATGAAGATAGCTCATTAGCCGAAAGAAATAGATCGTCGGTAATGTCCACCTCAGAACAAAGTACAAGTTCCTTTAGTGAAAAACAGATAAAGTTGCACTCTCGGGATTCGATAAATTCTTTCTCAGGAAAAAGCGAAAAACGATCTTCGATTAATCAGTCTGTTCAGGATCTCATGATCACTTCTGAACCTACTGTCAATTTGCAAAAGTCGTTATCGGCGAAATTAGCTTTGCCCCATTCACCGCTCACTTAGAGAGTAACGGCTCAAAAGCAGCACTCCAAGGGCCATCTTTAATCCTGTCAGAAAGAAGCACGACCCTTTCGTTAAATCGAGATCTCACAGAAGTCCGTTTATGAGCTGTGCCAACGAAATTGGCTCTGAGATTAATGACAACATTGACTTGAGTTGTAATGAAACAATGTGCAAACTACCGGCGAAAGATTTTTCAGACAACCTTAATTCGGTTCCTCTGTCTTCTCCCGCGCACCTTCATGGCGTCCTCAAGTTGGAAAACAAAAACGGTGTTCCGTTTTTCGAGTTTGCAGTTAAGTCGCCGGAAGATGTTTTTGTCGCGAAGACATGGAAGGTGGATAATGCTTTGAATTGGGTTTACACGTTCCACTCGCTTCATCATAAAACGAAAGAGCAATGCTAGTGGATGGGGATTTAAAGACAACAAAGAATCGACTATGGTCGGCCAGATGGTCATATCGTGTTACTTATGTACGGAATTAAAAGGTGCTGGAGCTTTTAATGATTCTATGGTAACGGAATACGTGTTGTACGATATCGCCCAATCACGACGAAGTTTTTCATCTCAAGACAATTCTAGCTGTTCCCTGATGTTTTTGATGAGACAAAGAATAAAGTTCAATTTAAGCAATCCCGGGAAAGCGGTCACTTTGAATCTCAGCCTCTGGCAGTAGCAGAATTGCATCCAGAGCTGGAAACTGCGGCGATTGTTATGCAAGTCCCGTTCGAGAAGAGAGAGAGTCTGAAATTCAAGAGTGGGGATAGTAAAATGGATAGTCCACTTCTTCCTAACTTGTTGAATCTTTGTCGGCTTGAGCAGGCGAAGGAGGGTATTTCGGACAATTCAAGTCGTGGGAAGATGCATGTTGTGATCCCAGCTGGGAACCATAGTTTGCCGAGTAGTGAAAGCCGTGGGCCGTCGCCATTGCTAGATAGATGGAGGTTAGGTGGAGGATGTGACTGTGGTGGCTGGGACATGGCGTGCCCTCTCGACGTTTTTGGCAATCCTAATTTTCGGGTTGCTGAGTGCCAGCCATTGATGGACAATCAGCATCCAGTAGAACTCTTTGTTCAGGTAATTTTCCGTCTGATGCGGGATCGTATGCTTTGTGATCCTCCGGTACCGTATTTATGATTCCACCATGGAACCCCTTGTTGGTAATTGATACTTCAAAATTGGGAGTTCAACTTAGGAAGTGTTTGCAAACAATTAGAAAAAGCGATTGTCAGCTTTTGGCTAATAAAAGTAGTTTTAGTGTTTTTAGATGTCAACTTCTACTTTTGATTCTATATGATTTGATCAGAATCTAAATATAGGGAGTGGTGCTTTAGATTTATGATTTTGCTTCTGGTTTTATTTTGAAATGTACAAAAACACTTTTTTAACTTATTTACCAACATTATTTATTAACTTCATCAACTTTCAGCTTCTATTTGCAAACACTACTAACTTTTGATTCTCAACTATTTTTCACTTCTACTTCAATAAATCACTTTTAAATGCGAATGAAGGAAGCTCCAAGAGCTTACGTTCACAAACAATCCCTTGGACTTCTGATACCACTAATTGCCTGGTTGCTTTTTCAGCGGTGACATGGAAAAGTATTCATGAGTGGTTTATATATATTAATTACAAAAAGTACCCTTGAGGTTTGACCTAATTACAAAAACCCACTTAACTTTCAAAATTACAAATAATACCCCGAAATTTCATTTTGTCTAGCATTTAAACCTTTCATAAGCAAAAATCATTTCAAATCCCCTTCGTATTTATAAAAATATTGCAGTTTACCCCTTGGTTTTAACACTGAATCAAACCCCAGTACTTTTTGTAATTTTAAAAGTTAGCTGGGTTTTTTTGTAATTAGGTCAAACCTCAGGGTACTTTTTGTAATTATCCCTATATATTATTTGTTGCCTACACTTGGAAAGGTTTTGGCTCCTGACAGTGTTAATTTTTTTTTTAAAAAAGTTACTTATAGCTTATTTGATTTTTTTGAGTTTTTCATCCGGCTCATCCCACTTTTGTGTTCTGGCTCCGCCATTGCTATATCCAATATACTTTGTCATAATAAATCTCGTGGTGTCTTAACAAATTTGCACTGCCTAACTTTGTACAGGGAAGAAAGGATAACATACCAGCATTTGCCATGAGGCCAATCGAGGACGGAAAATATGCCGTTGATTTCCATGCACAGTTATCTTCGTTGCAAGCATTCTCCATCTGTGTCTCTATTTTGCACGCCACAGAAGCCTCCACTGCAGTCGGGCAAGAGAGAAGCAAACAAATGTTGCAAAGCGACTCACTAAGGGTGTTTGCCGAAGAGGAAATCAAGAATCTGATAGATTCAATAACAGAAGATGAGAAATTTAAAGCTAACAAGAAGAAGGAAGAAGTTTTGCCATCTTTCGTAATAAATCCACCGTTCTCTCCAATCGCCGAGTATAGGCTCGTGAAATGAGCCAACTTGACGAAGCAAACACGACCGTGCTGGGAATTTGAGGTCAGATGGATGTAGAAACACTTTGCCTCTGGTAAAAATTTAGTTCTTTTTTCGGATAAATTTTATCAAAGTGAACATTATACTGTTTATATTTTTAGATTGATAGAGATTAGGGAGGGAATAGAGGCTAGTCGTCGACAAATAGTGGTTATTTTGAGGCATTTTTATTATTTTTTTTTTGTAATTTTAAGTTGGTTTTTTAAGTTCTGAGAAATGGGAGGTTGAGTCCCATGCAGATTTTCAGTGTTGTCATTGTACCTATACAATAAATGAAAACAACCCATCTCTGTTTTATGTTTTGAATATTCATGTCTCTTGAACAATTGGTGAACAAATTTTCTAAGTCTAATGAGAGAAAACAAAGAAAAGAATTGGTGAAATTGAGAAAAAATGTAACTGTAAGCAAGACTGAGTATATTACTAAGAATTGGTGAAATTGAGAAAAAAATTAAAAAAAAAAGCGATTGCAGCATTAAAAGAATTTTAGAAGGGAAAACCAGTACACGACTAAGGAAAACGCTTGAAGTTAAAGCAATTTCAGTGGTTGAAACTTGAAAAACTGACAAAAATTCCAAAATAATTTTCGCCGTTGCCGGGGATCGAACCCGGTCACCCGCGTGACAGGCGGGAATACTCACCACTATACTACAACGACTTGATGTTTACGTAACGCAAATTGTTTTTATCCATAATATCGAAAAGGTAAAAACGAAAAAGAGAAAAACATAGACAGAAGTGGAGATGAAAGGTGCTGTCTATGGTAGAACTCTAAGACTATATTATAATGTAAATAAAATAAAATAACATAGACGTGTATACACATATATGAATAAATATGTATCTGTGCAAACTTATATATGTAAACATGTTATTAATACTTTTCAAAAAAAAAAAAAACATGTTATTAATAAACTATATAAATGTATTTATTTTCAGACAAATTGTGGAGTGAACTTTCGAGTTCAGTTTTAATTATATTCTTAGTTACCTCCACTTAAGTGGCAAAAATGAATTTTCACTTGTCTAAATAATTATAAGATTAAAACAAAACATCGAATTCTTCTAACATTCTCATTTCTTGTTACTAAAAATGTTTATTTATCATCATCTAGAGAAAATCCTTCAAGTAAAATAACAAAAAGATATATATAGCCCCACTTATCAACAATGTAAACTTAAACTCAAGTCTAGAGTGCGTCAAAATTCTCTTTAGCATTAAAAGATTTTTCATATAGATCAGTTCATTTAATCAATGATCGATATATTAATATATATGTATTGTTACCAATGTTTTCCACAATAATCCTCCATATGGCATTGCATTTAATGGATATGTGCTTCTCATTTTTAATACTTGAAGCAATGAATTCTTTTTGTTGTCCAGTATGACTCTTATTTTTCGTTATATTCTACCATCTATCTTATCTTATTTTTTACTAAATTAATATTTTTGACATTCTATTTTCTACATTAACTACTCCTTTTATAAATATTGTTAAGATGATATATTGGATTAAGTATTTTCTTGTTTTATTTATTTCCCATAAAAAGGAACAGTTACATAAATATTAAAAATGATATTATTAGGAATGTATTATAAATTATAAATGGTAATTATTATAAATTCTTATATTAGGAATGTATTATAAGAAGATCGATTAAGCTAATTATATAAATTAGGAAAATATTGAATAGTATCAATTCTATCTATATATAATATATATAAATTTTAAAATTTATAAATGGTATTCACCATTATCTATATATACATATATATATAATAATAGCGTAAATCCGGAACTATTATTTTCTCGCTCTTTTTGTTTATTATATTAGGAAACAATCAAAACATTATAAATGGTAATTATTATAAATTCTTATATTAGGAAGATATTATAAGAAAATTGTTGTAATTATATAATTAGGAAAATATTATAAGAAAAGATTGTAAATGGTATTCCTACTTTATTTGTATATAAATTAGGAAAATATTGTAATGTATTCCTATTTTATATGTATACAAATTACGAAATTTTTATTTACTTGGTATTCCTACTTTATACCTAAAGTGAGTCTATAATATCAATTCTATCTATATATAATATATAGATTTTAAAAATTATAAATAGTATTTCATCAAATTTTAAAAATTATAAATAGTATTTCACAATAATTAATATTAGTATATATCGATTCTTCTTAAATATATATTACAATGATGTGTTGATTCTATATATCATATCTTCACAAATATATTGTTTATTTGTTTCAATGGTATCCATGCAATTTTGTACAATATATATATATATATATATATTAGCGTAAGTCCGTAACTTTTATTTCCCGTTCTTTTTACTTATTATATTAAGAAACAATTGTAAACATTATACATGGTAATTATTATAAATTCTTATATTAGGAAAATATTATAGGAAAATCGTTGTAATTATATAAATTTGGAAAATATTAAAAGAAAATATTGTAAATAGTATTTCTACTTTATATGTATATAAATTAGGAAAATATCATAAAAGGTATTCCTATTTTATATGTATAAAAATTAGGAAAATTCTATTTACCGGTATTCCTACTTTATACCAAAAGTGATTCTATAGTTGACATCAATTCTACCTATATATAATATATAGGTTTTAAAAATTTTAAATAATATTTCACTATAATTGATATTAGTATACGTCGATTCTTCTTAAATATATATTACAATGATTTGTTGATTCTATACATTATATCTTCATCAAATATATTATTTATTTGTTTCAAAGGTGGTGTCGATGCAAATTTGTACAATATAATACTAATTAATCAAGTTTTAAATACTAAGGACTATTCAAACTTTCCTAAATTGTTTAATAATAGTTCAAATATACGAGTTATGATTTCATGTATCTTTCACCATTGAATTAATAATTGATTTTGTGTTCATATATTTGTTGGCATCTTATTATTTATGCTAAATTCTCTTATATTTATACTACTTAAATATCTATATATATAATAGCAAAAGTCCGAAACAAAAATTTCCCGCTCTTTTTACTTCTTATATTAGGAAAATATTGTAATCGAATATTTATTTATATTTTAATTGAATTTACAGTATTTATTTATTTTTAATCGAATTTGACAATGTTGTGTGATCAAATAATTAAAAATGTATTTAGGGAAAAATTGACAAAATCTTACCTTAAAATGAAATATTCATCAATCTAGAAATTTATTACCTTACAATACAAGGACAACAATTTGTTCAACGTGATAACTTTTTCAAACTCGTATAACACTCAAAATGAACATCTATGTATTATCTTTTTAAAAATCTTATTCAAATATTTATCAAAAACAAAATTAAAATCCGTGCATTGTATTTTTAAATAAACTTCCTAGATAAACTTTTTTCGGGTTGTGAATATTTTCATCGTATTATATAATTTCTTTTGATTGATGAGTGATTACAACAATTCATTGTTGATCAGAATGAGAAAACTCAAGGGATCTACAACTACTGAAAATAAACGGTAGAGAATAGACATAGATGTCAACGGTACGGTTTCTATTCTTTGTTTCAGTTATATCATGTTTATATTCATGATTTTTTTAGTGTATTATTATGATATTGCTGTAAAATTTGCGATAATAGAACTACAATTTATATCTAATGAAAAATAATTTGCTACAAAAATTTTATTCATGATATTTCTGCCATATTATTTTGAATAATATCTCAATTTAAATCTTATTAATTGATTATAGAAATTTTTATTCATTCTTCTTTAAAAACATATAGTCAATATCATAAAAAATATCTATTATATAGAAAATATATTCACAATGCATTCGAGTCTTTTTCTTTTCTCATTAGTCATTATAAAGAAAAAAATACAATTGTACCATTAACACCTTATTATCTTGAATTATCCACACGTTATTTCTATGATATGAAACTGGTCTATTTTTTTCTTACTAAGTTATACAATAGAATAAAAATATCTTTATGTATTTTTATATTATATTTATGAATAAATCTATGAATTGATTATTAATTCTTGAAATTTTGATTTAATTTAGAATTAAAACACTTAGATGATTAGTTTTCACACAATTAATTAAAGTATTGAAATCACAATGTGAAATAACAAAAACAATAATAATAACAACAACAACAACAACAATAATAATAGCATGCATTTAATTTATTACTATATTTGTCTTTATATCATTTGTAAAGTGTTGGTACTTTGTATGTTTGCAAAAAAATTGATTTATTAGGATCCACATCTACGAGATAATCTCTCGGAAAAGTCCTAAAAACTCAAAACCTATAAATAGTGAAAATTTTGAATTGAGCATTGAGACATATCCATTTCAAGAACCCCTTTCAGTGATAAATACTATTTACTAACTATATTAATTGGTTTTCATACTATTTAAGCCGCCATAATATGCTTGAGAAAAATATTAGAAATATTTGTTAGATAATGTTTTCTACAAAGAACGTCAATCGGGAAAATGCCAAGGTATCAAGTATAGACAAACTGTTTTGACTAATGTTATTATATTGAATTATTAATATTTACTATATTTAATTATCCTTTTTAATCGATTCACTTAATGTTTTCAAGAATTAAATTTGGAATTTAAGTCTATAATTGAAAATGTGAAGCCCCGATTTTTCCGAAGCTATTAGTTGAACCTTATTGTTGTTTAAGCTTTTGATCGACTATTTTATCGCGTCATTTTGACGGTAATTAATAATAATATATACATTTTGTATTTTATTTCATTTTATTTAATCACTTGTGATCATGATCATCATTAATTCTATTCCTCATTTATGATCACTTGATTGATCATTATTACTATTTTTGTATTTATTAGTCACCTTAGAATTTTAAGAGACTATTTATTTTAGAGACTTTTACCTTATAGAATTAATATGTTGATTTAGATTAAGTGATCATGAGACTTACAAGTGATCAAGGAAATCACTAATTATTTTGGAGATTGATATATTTCATCTATTATCATCAAAATTGGGACAAAAAAAAAAAATATATGGAATTACCATTTTACCCTCATAGTGGACGGCCATGATGGATTTTGGGATAAAAATATCATCCAACTCTTGTACACATACACCATATATTAGTCATCTTGTGTATAATTATATCATTAATTCAAACATTATACACATCATCTTATACACCAATTCTTTATTACTATTTTCCCCAACTTATTCCCACTTAACAAACATTCTTCTTATTCCTCTCAAATTCAAATTGACCCACACTTTGACTTGCATTTTTGTCTCCATGCAAGAGACAAATTACAAGACACAATTTGATCAAAATCATCTCCCCTCTCTCTTGAAGTGGACGGCCATATGGCCATTTCCTACACAAAATTTCTCTTCATTTCACCAACTCATGTTCTAAGTCTTGCAAAAATCCTCCTCCTTCTCTCTAAAAACTCCCAACATCTCTCTACTCTTCTTCTTACTTTCTTCTTCCATACTTAGAAAAAAATTCAACATTTTCCTCCTCATACATCATAAAAATCGAACCACTATAATAAGAGGTAAGAAATTTTAGCTTCAATCCATTTTTGGATATCACATTGTTCATCTCTTCCACCTTCTTAACTTAAGTTTAAATTTGGTTTTGGAGGTACATTTAGAAGACTTGAAGGTTAGAGCTTGGCAATATTTTGAAGAAGGACCTCAAGCTTGAAGAAGAAAATAGTAGAGAAAATTTGACTACAAGGTAAGAATTGTGTACTGACCCTTCTTTCCTACTCTTCCTATTTTTTTTTTCAAATTTTAACACCCCTTTTCATTTTTGAGAAATAGGGGCTGACCTTAGGAGATTTTTGAGTTGAGCCAAATTTCCAATTTTGAGCTTCAACTAGTCTCCAAACATCTACTACACAAGGTAAAGTGTAGTCCTTTTCATTTCCTTATTTCCTTCTTTTCTCCTTAATTTTTCTCTCATTTTTCTAACTCCAAATTTTGATATTTTCTTGACTTAGGGGCTGACCTAAGAAGCTCATCAAAAAATTGTGAAATTATCCTTTTATTTCACAATTTCCAAAATTAAGGTGGGTGGAAAATTATTTTTCCAACTTTTAGGTGTTTTATTAAAATGCATGTAGAAAATTTGATCATGAGCCTTGAGATATATATAATCTATGTATTGCATGTCAATTTTATATATCAAATCATAAAAATTCTCAAGAGTTGCTTAAAATTACTATTTATTGAATTTTAGGTGCATGCATGTACACTTTAATGCTTTAATTGATGAATTATTGTATGTATTGGACATGCATGTGTATGATCTTTAAAATCTATGTTTTGGATGACTTATAACCTGGAAAAGTCGAGCATAATTGATTAAATTTCAATTTTAGACTTAAAAATGCAAAAATGGAAAGTTGGTGGACTAAATTGCAAGAAAATAAAAGTTAAAGGACCCCTCTGCAAATTTCGAAATTTGGGACTGTACTCAGGTTCAAAAATGACTTTTGGACATTTTAATAATGTTTTAAGAGTTTTAAGATAAATAAAATCAACCTTTAAAAGCCCAAGGACTAGATTGTAAAATTTTGAAAGTTTAAGGGCTACTTTGCAATTTTAAAACTGTACCAGACCTAAACTTTATAAATTGAAATTTTTACTTTTAAGTTACTGGGAATCCCATATTTTAAAAGTATTCCAAAAATCCAAGTGGTTAGGGCTTGGAAAACAATTTTACTAAAAATGAGGGACTAATGTGAAAATATTAAACTTGAGGACCCAAATGAAATTTCCAGGACTTATGCAGCCCATGCACCTGGAAATACTAACTTAACTATAACTTAATTATATTTTGGACCCAAGGTTCAAATTTCATAACAATTGACCCCTAAAAGCCTTAAAGGCAATTATTTTAAAATGGGACAAAAATGATATTTTCTAAAGTTGAAGGACCTACACATATTGCTTTTAAAAACTGCTTTTGTCCAAATATCCTACCAACCTTAGTGACATTTTCCAACTGGAATCACATTAAAAGCCCTTCCGGTTTGTGAGTTCCGAATTTTTAAAACTTAAGGACCGAATTGACAATTTTTACAAATTTGGGGCCAATATGAGATTTTTATAAAAACTCGACCATAAAACTTTAAAAACCTGAATCTCTGGACAATTTGGAGAATTTAGGAACTGACCTCATAATTTTTCAAGGTCGGGATATTTAATTATTAAATTTTTAACCCCAAAAGTGTTGGTTTTTACAAAACGGGGCTAAATTACAAATTTTCTTTTATAAAGGACCTAACTCAAATTATTTTCTCTTTTACTAAAATAGCCTTGGACTCTCTGAAATTGAGATTTAATTTAAGTATTTTACTTTCCCAAAAACCCTAACTTATCGGATCAATTTGACCGACAATACCCGATCATGAGCGACCTCCTCGCCTTGCTAATTGATTCTATAACGGGACTTATGTTCCACCCAATCTTTCAAGATATCGAAGGTTGCTTATCCTTCCGATAATCATCTTCATCCAAAAACTCCACCAACGCCATAATTGCCACTCGCGTTTTCCAAAATTTTCCTAAATCGCTTCCCAAATCAATAATACTCATTGTCTGCGGTTGGTCGCTGTAATTGTAATTACTTTCCTGCTGAGTCAACTTGGTGTGTCGAGCTCACGATCGAATGGATACGTCGGGGATGGAACCGAAGCGCTCGGCCGCTATTCCACTCTTCCTCCCCCCATCGCCCTAATCCCGCAACCGAGGGACGGAGTTTGTCCAAGGGAAGCGGTCGTAGAATCGAGGTATAATCATGATTATGACAGATCCGAGCCTCGCCACTCTCTTTGGGATTTTGTCTTTGCCTATGGAGCGATAAGGTGCGGTCTTGGACCATACTTGACCGGGAGTTACAAGGTAGAACGAAGGAATCGCCGTCGATCCACACGATTCTCGAGTTATCGTCCCGTTTTGGTTGGCGTTACATTCCCGCACGCA